>CM033712.1:42792548-43533238 GCA_019671005.1 Hibiscus mutabilis
CGCACATGAAGCTTTGGCCTTGTAGCAATGCTCCCCCTACAAACAAAGAATTACGTCTTGATTTTTGGTACCCAAATCTTTTGGGTCCATGAGTATTATCTCCCAAAATCTTGGTTCCCTTGGGAATCCAAGAAGCAATAGCACTAATATCATTAGAAGTGATTAGTTCCTTAGGAACCCAAACACTCCTAATCCTCTTACCATAAGAGGGCATTTGGAAGCTTCGTTGCTTGTAGCCACCAAAGTTCATTTTCACATATTTGGGTTTTGAAGATGTTCATTTTTCAAAACTAGATTTCCTAACTTTGCTTAAGGAATCTTTGAGATTACCAACTTCCCATTGTTAATCATCATGAACTTTAGAAAGAAGGTTGTTTAAATCCTGATTTTTCTTTTCAAAATCATTTTCTTTTACTTGTAAATCAAGAACCTTCTTCTCAAGTTCCAAGTTAGTTTTAGATAAGAAATCGTTTTGATTTTTCAAATTTGAAATTGTTTTCTTGTTTTTCAAAAGTGATTCCTTATACTTATCTACCAACTCATCATATACCTCTTGCAACTCATCATAAGCTTCTTGAAGCTCATCAAATGTAAAATCCAAAGTACATGAGTTAGAGGTTACTTTAGGATCCTCTTCTAGTGCCATGAGACAATGATTGGCCACTTATTGCTCCTCTTCATTGGATGATTCCTCATCACTCCAAGTAGCAACATGAGCCTTGAGCTTCTTCTTCTTCCCAAAGCTCCTCTTCTTTAGTTGGGGACACTCGAACTTGTTGTGCCTCGGTTTTTTGAACTCATAGAAAACTATTGGATCCTTATCTTCATTTTTGTTCTTGTTCTTGAAATCCCCTATTCGATGGAACTTTCTTCCCCAGTTGGATTTTATGAAACAAGTGAACCTTTTGGCTAGCATATCCAATTCTTCATCTTCCTCCTCACTAGAATCACTCTTCTCTTGTGAAGCTTTGAGAGCAAATCCCATCATCTTCTTCTCTACTTCTTTCTTTTTTATCTTTTTTTCTCCTCTCTTCTTCTATTCTTCTCTTTCTTTCTTCATTATCTCATGAGTGATAAGAGATCTCATAAGAGCACCGAGCTTGAAGGTCTTGAGATCCTTGGCTTCTATGATGGCGGTCCTCTTTCCATCACAAGACTCAGGAAGAGAGTAGATGAGCTTCCGAACAAGCTTGTCCTCTGGAATGACTTCTCCAAATCCTTAAAGTCCTTTGACAATGACGAAAAATCTATCGAACATCTTGGTGATGTCCTCATCCGGTTCCATTTTCAAGTTCTCATAACTCAAGTTGAGGAGTCCAATCTTGGTATCTTTGACATTGTTGGTGCCCTCGTATGTAACTTCGAGCTTATCCCATATCTCTTTTGCACTTGTGCAAGAAGACATCTTTAGATACTTATTCGGTCCAAGAGCACAAAAGAGCATGTGCATAGATTTGTCATTTACTTGCAACTTCCTCTGATCTTCGTCGATCATCTCTTGCTTGGACTTGGGGACGAGCCGATCTCCTTCTCTCTCTATCAGAATGGCCGGTCCATGTTCTACCACATCCCAAATGAGGTAGTCCTTAGATTTGATGAAGAGCCTTATATGATTCTTCCAATAAGGATAGCTATCCCTATTGAAATAAGGCAGTTTAGAGATGGATTGAGACTCGTAGAGGTTGTTCCCAGAAGTAGAGGCCATGTCGTGATTGTTTGTTGATTAAATCACCTTCGGATCGTCTGAAGAGGATGTTAATCCTTCCAATGAGTGTGGCTCTAATACCAATTGTTAAGATGATCAATCGATGGTGTCACCAAGAGGGGGTGAATTGGCAATTTAAAAAATGAAGAGAAGCAAATTGAAAGATGGAAGATTAAGACTCTAGAGATTTATAGTGGTTAAACCTTCTAATAATGTTTACATCCACTACCTTAGCTTCCCACTAAGGATTTCCCCAAATTCACTAAGAATTTCTTCTATTTTTCTAGGCTCAAGCGGAAACTTTTTACAAACTCAAAGCTTTCTAACCCAAAGCTTTGAGAACAACTCTCTTTTACAAGAAAAAGTTTAGCAAACTGAAAATCCTCTCAAAGTTAAAATGTTTGCCCAAATACAAGTTCACTCAAACCCAATACTTGAATAAAAAAGATTATAAATATGAACACTTAAGTGGGTTTCAAGAATTTTGACTCTAATAGGCTCAAGATTGTTGGATTTGTGCTTGAATGCTTAAGACTTGTTCAATTGTTGTTATTGTAGCTTTGGAGACTTGATTATATACCGCTTGTTGATTTCTAACCGTTTGGGTAGTTGAGATCATCAATATAGCCGTTAGGCTGCATTTTTCCTGTAATAAATGTTGTTAGATAGCCAGGCGTATCAGTACGCGATAGGTGTATCGATACCTGCCATAAGAAGAAAGAGCCATTTTACAAAGGGATATCAATACGTGGGAGGGTGTATGGGTACAAAGAGTGTATTTTATAAAGAGGTATCGGTACAAACTAAGCCGTATTAGTACCGGTTTTTCTCACTGGAATCTGAGAAAGTTATGAATGAAAAAAGGTTTCAATAAGCCTAAGGGCGTATCGGTACGATATAAAAAATTTTCAAATTTATGGTTCTAATAAACTGACAAGGCAATGGTCAAAAATTTATTATCAAATATCTTAAAAATCTAAACACCTCGTATCGGTATGCATAAAGCCGTACCGATTCTCAAAGGCCATTTGGTTCCCATGTATGAATTGCGTACTGATACGGCTACACGCATATCAGTACCCAATAGCCATTTAGCATAAAAACATTTTTGGTAGCTAAAATTGGTATCGATATAGCCAAAAGCGTATCAATATGCCTGGACCAAATTTGGCTATTTGAGTACAAAAAACACTTAGAAAATATTTGGGGTTTTAGTTTTTGACTTAAAAACAATTTGAAGTTGAATCCTTGTCATTTTGTGAGTCTTTTTAAGTACTTAAAAGTTTATCCAATTTTACAAGTTGCTCCTTGAAATCCTTGTTATATCAAAAACAAATATTAGTTTTACAAAGGTTAATTTTTTTGATAATAAAATAAATTTAGGCTTAAGTGGAAAATAAGTGCTCCAACTATATCTTTTTTCCGAATAGGTGTCTAAAGTATTTTTCGGGCCAAACAGGTGCCTAACGTTTTCAACGTTACTCAAATAGGTACTCGCCGTCAACGTCTGTTAATTTTCACCATTAACTGATACGTGTCCACTTCTTAAAATTTTGAAATTATAATTAAAAATAAATAAAATAAAATATTTTCTTTATTTTACAAAATAGCCCCAAAATTTGAAATCCTAACACCCCAAAATTCAAATCCTAATTTGACCTGATTTCGTCATCGATTGTCATGCTGCCGCCCACCACATCCGTTGCAGGACCATCACGGCCATTTACACCACCACCTCGCTGCCGAAAATCGACCAACGCTATGCGAAACGCCAAAATTGTCGAAGGTTCATTCGAATAATTCAAAATGAACGATGACATAACAAACGATAAACGATGTGTTAGTCATTTGGCGAGGGGAGGGCGCTTCAGTCCGTCGTCAGAAATGCGACCAACGCCGGTGGTAGTGGCCTGATTTGGGGGGTAGGGATTTTAAGACTATTTTGGGATTATTTAAAAATTTTAGGATATTTTTAAATTTCTGATTTATTTTTAAAAAATATCGAGATCTGTACGTTGAGATGAACATCTCATAATAAGAAAGTCATCATTTGATCGTCGAAGATGACAGACGACGACTGCTGGTGAAAGAGAGACGACTTGAGTAGAAAAAATTTATAGAGAAGTTAGATCTCTAAGGCTTTGCTTGGTTAGGTGAAAAAGTAGAAGGAAGGAAGAAGCGAAGAGAAAATTGGAAAGAAAATGAATTTAATGATTGTTTGGTAGAGTGAAAAATTGGAAGAAAAAAAATAAGAGGGAATATAATTTTCTTGGCTCTTATACAAATAATTTCTCACTAAAATTGGGTGGAAAATATAAAAGAAAAATCAAATCTATCATACTTTGATAATAAATTATCAAATATATTAAAAAATTGTAATTTTATTTTCACCATATTTATAATTAACTTTTATAATATCATCCAATATTTTTATTTTTGTTCACTTTAGTCCCTTATAAAGTTTATTTAATCTAAAATTTACACCTATTTGTTCCTAATTTTATTAATAAATTTAATATTTTTAATATTATAATTTTTGTTTACTTTAGTCCCTAAAATATTTATTTAATCCGAAATTGACCTTTATTTGTTTCTAGTTTTTCTAATTTTATCTAATATTTGTATTATTAATTTATTTTTGTTTAAGTTAATCCCTCAAATTTTATTTAATTTTTAATTTACCTCTATTTATTTATATTTTATAGTTTATTTCAATATCTTATAATTGCAAATGTTACATTTCAGTCACTAATTTTATAATTGCAATTAAGGACTTGTTTTAGCTCGGATTAACCTGAAACTTGGTCTATATTTCAATGATGATATTGATTTCAAAAAGGGAGGTTTAATTTCACTTTTTGAAAAACAAGTCCCTATATTTTATGAAATTTTTCAAAATGACCCATAACCTACTTATTTTTGCAATTAGCACTCTATTTCAAATCCGATTTCAATACAAATTTACCATTATGTATAATTGGAATCACCGACTCAAAATGGACCTAAAAACCAGTTTTTAAATTAAATTCAAACTTATGAATTATTTACATTTTAGTCCTTAAACCTCGATTTAGGTAAGTTTTTGTTTTGTTTTGAACTTCTTTTTTTTAGAAAAATAGAGGTATAAGATGTTTATACTTATATTAAACTTGTATTAAAGTTTTGAATGTTTTTGGGTTTAAATTTTATTAAGGAGAAGATTCAAAAGTGGAAGCTGATTTTGGGGAGGGAAGACAAAATTGTCTGGATTCATGATAGAGCATGGGTGCTTTTCGTGAAGAGATTATTAGAATTATTAGTTAATGCCGAGCTTATGGATCTTGATTTTAACTTTGATAAGCTATGGAGTTTGAAAGTCCCCCTTAAAGTTAGAAGTTTTTTGTGGATGTTGAAATTAGACAGTCCCTACGAAACTCTTTTTGCAAAAGAGAGGCTTAGACTTAGAGGACTGTCATTGCATTTTACGGTTTGTGTAATTTTGGGCTGGAAGATTCGAATCATTTATTCGCTACCTGCAGATTTTTAGATTGCTTTTGGAAGGAAATTAGTATATGGTGGGGATTGTCTTGGCAAGGGAACAGGGATATCGAGAACCTATTCGATGTTTGTTTTTCGGCTTCTTTTTCTGGTATATGAAAAATTATGTCGTTAATTGTTTGTGCTGTAGGTTTTTGGAGTCTATGGATTGCTCATAATGACATTGTGTTCAATCAAAAAAGTACGAACTTAAAAGACTTCATATTTTTCTCGAAGCTAAGGGCTTTAACTTGGCTCAATTCGACAAGGAAGGGAGCAAAAATTGATCAAACTTGGTGGTGTGTAATTTTCTACAGAAATACTAAATTTCTTTGTGATTGGGTGCATTTAGAAGGGAACAGCTAGGTGTGGAGTGGGTGCTTAGGATGGGATTTAGACTAATAAAAGCACTTTTTTATGGACCTGCTCATGGGATGGGGTTGGATTTTACAACAATAACACCCGTTAAAATTGTTATGGAAGTTTTCCTCGAGGCAAATTGCTGGAAAAAAGTTTGACTGATACTTTGGGATCTGAAACGATGTTGAAATGGATCATCAATCCTATGATTTGATTATGGTGTTGGTGGCAGGAACTATTGGTGTTAGATCGAGTATCCAAGAGAATTGGAAGAATAAAGTTTGAGCAGTCCCCCTCGTCATGCAATAGCATGGTAGAAGGTTTAGAAAAGGAAGATGCAAAGAGAACAGTTCTGTTTAGAGCCTAGTGGTACAAACAATTCTTACTTACCTTTGTCTTGTGGAAATGTAATCTTCTTAGGGATATAGGTTTAGTCTTGATGCAGCTTGTCCATTCGAATTTGTGTTTCCTAGTGTTGTCCTGTACTGGATTTTGGTATTTCCCGACTTATATGTACTATTTTCCTCCATTTAGGTTTAGGAAGATTTTTAATGAGGCACATATGCCGGTTAGCTCTCACGATCTTAATAAAATATGATTTGCAAAGCAAAAAAATTACCAAAATGCATTTTGGTTAAATCGTTTATTTTTCTAAAGTTATTAAAAGGTTTATTTTCTTGGGTGAATTTAGTTAATTGTTTCCGCTTTATTTTAATGTTGGTTTTTACTTTCATGTAATCGAATATGCTTATTTTTTAATCTGTTTGAGGCCACAAATGGGCCATTTGTAACATTCGATATTCGGGTTGGATTTGTCTGTACCAAGTATTAGGTGTTACATTGACCGTCAAAGTCTCAGGATTAAATTATACAAATATTAGACTAAATTATAAAAATTTGAAATAGATAGAGGTCAATTTAGAAATAAAATAAAATTTTTATAGACTAAACTAGACTAAAATGAAACCATATTAAAAATATTAGACTCAATCATAAAAATAAATTAGAGATACAAAAATATTGGACTCAATTTTGGATTAAAGAAAAAATTTAGGGATTAAATTGAACAAAAATAAAACTATATTAAAAATATTAAATTAAATTATAAAAATTAGAAATAAATATGAGTCAATTTCAGATTAAATAAAAATTTTAGAGACTAAATTGAATAAAAACAATCATATTAAAATTTTTGGACTAAATTATAAAAATTAAAAATAAATTATAGTTTTCAAAGCATAATTTTCTTTCCTCCTACTTTTCTATTGTACCAAGCAATAGAGAGGAAAGAAACGAATGATGTTTATTTGTTCTTCTATTTCTCTAAGAAGCTCAGCCCTAAGGCCTTGTTTTCACCTAATTCTGACCATCATAAAGGAGTTTTACGTCTCCTCCGATATAGAGCTTCAAAGAGAGCCATCTGAATGAATGTTTGATAATTGTTGTTGTATGCAAGCTCAGCCAAAGGTAAAGATTTCTCCTAGTTCTTCCCAAAATCAATCACGCAAGCTCGAAGCATATCTTCAAGAATTCGTATCACTCTTTCAGATTGACCATCTGATTGAGGATGGAAAGCTATGCTGAGATTTGTTTTGGTTCCCCAGGCTTTCAGCAAAGAATTCCAAACTCTAGATGTAAACCGAGGATCTCGATCCGAGATTATGGATTAAGGAACATCGTGCAAACGTATCACTTCTTGTATATACAACTCATCTAATTGATCCAAGCTCATATTCATTCAAACAAGTATGGAATGGGTCGATTTGGAAAACCTATCGACTATCACCCAGACTACATCATTCTTTCTTGGTGTTAAAGGCAATCTACTTATGAAGTCCATGGTTATTCGATCCTATTTCCATTGAGGTAGCTCAATATGTTGCAAAAGTGCTACTATGAGCTTTAACTTTCTAACAAGTTAGACACTTGGACACAAACTCCGTAATAGCGAACTTCATTCCAGTCACCAATACAATTCCTTCAGATATTTATACATTTTAACCAATCCAGGATGGATACAAAAAGGGCTACTATGAGCTTCTTGAAGCATTTCCCTTTTAAGGGGTTCATCATTTGGTAAACATACTCTATTTCAAAAATAGAGTAGTCTATTTGAGTTCAGATAAAATTCTGAGCTAAGTTCATCCCTTAGTTTAAGCATTGTGTTTTGAATCTCCGGATCTTGTTGTTGGAGGGCTTTGATCCTTGAAATCAAGTCGGATTGAACTTTAAGTTTGGCTAGAAGTTTTTGATTATTTTGTAGCCAAAAATAAGCATTGATTATAGTAGGGGCTACAATACAATGAAACATTTTTAGTCAAGAGAATTTGGAATTCGATTAAGGTTAAAACACATTTTATTTAAAGTCTTACCGGTTGAATGTTTGCGGCTGAGTGTATCAGCCACTATATTAGCCTTCCCCGGATGGTAATCTATGATTAAATCATAATCTTTGAGTAGCTCTATCCACCTTCTTTGCCTAAGGTTCAGCTCCTTTTGAGTCAGGATATACTTTAGGCTTTTATGATCGGTAAAGAGGTATCATTTCTCTCCAAACAAATAATGCCTCCAGATTTTTAGGGAAAAACAACATTAGCTAGCTCGAGGTCATGAGTTGGATAGTTCAATTCATGAGGTTTCAACTTTCGAGAAGCATATGCTACAACTTTCTCTTCTTGCATAAATACACATCCAAGCCCAAGATGGGATGCATCATTGAAGACTGTATAATCTTTTCCCGATTCAGGTTGGATCAACATTAGAGCATGAGTAAGAACTTGCTTTAGCTGATCAAAGCTTCATTGTTGACTCCTAGACCAAACAAAAGACACATCCTTACGAAGCAGTTTGGTTAAAGGGGCAGCCAAGATGGAGAATCCCTTAACAAATCTCTGATAATAACCATCTAACCCTAGAAAACTTTTGACTTCACCAATATTCCTTAGGGGTCTCCAATCCACTATTGAATGAATTTCTTTAGATCGACTTTAATTCCTTCAACAGAGATAACATGTCAAAGGAAAGATACTTCAGACAACCAAAATTCACATTTGTTGAACTTGGCATAAAGTTGATTATCTCGAAGTGTTTGTAAGATAATCCGAAGGTGTTTCAAATGTTCATCATTATCCTTGGAGTAGATGAGGATGTCATCGATAAATACTACTACAAACTTGTCCAAATGAGGTTTAAGGACCCAGTTCATAAGGTCCATGAATGCGGCCAGGGCATTTGTTAAGCCAAAAGGCATTACAAGAAATTCATAGTGACTATAACGAGTCCTAAAAATAGTTTTAGGAATATCAGATTCCTTGACCTTTACTTGATAGTACCCCAATCAAAGATCAATCTTGGAAAATACTTTAGCATTCTTAAGTTGATCAAACAAATCTTCAATTCTTGGCAACGGGTACTTATCCTTGATGGTGAGTTTGTTCAATTGTCGATAGTCGATACAAAGCCTCATTGATCCATCTTTCTTCTTTACGAATAGGATCGAGGCTCCCTAAGATGAAGAACTCAGCCTGATGAAGCCTTTATCTTGCAAGTCTTGTAACTGATTCTTGAGTTCTTTACGTTCAACTGGAGCCATACGATAAGGAATGATGGAAACTGGATCTAATTTCGGTTGAACTTCGATTCCAAATTCAACTTTCTGTGTTGAAGGTAATCCCAGTAGTTCCTCGGGAAATACATAAGAAAATTCAGAGACAATTAAGATGGACTCAAGAGAGAGCTTGGTTTCATTATATCAGATATAGCAGCAAACACAAAAGTTGGTTCAGACGATTTCTTATCTAACAAGATGATTGATTCCTTTCCTAACCCGAGAAGGAAAAATCTCTTCTTATAACAATCTACCCAAACATGTTGTTTTCCTAACCAATCTAAACCCAAGATAAGTTCGAATTCATTGAAAGGTAAAACCAATAGATCGTCAGGAAATTGAATTCCTTGAATAAACAAAGGACAATTCTTACATACTTGATTTACAACCACTTTATCTCCTAAAGGATTTGTGGCTACCAATTTACAGTTTGTGGGTTCAAATTTCAACTTAATTTTTTTGATAAGAGTGGAACATATAAAGGAATGTGTTGAGCTAGAATCAAATAAGGCATAAACAAGATGTGCATATAATTCAATTGTACATGCAATTACATCAGGGGAGTCTTCCTCTTCTCGGCCTCGAACATGATATACCTGAGTAGGTGCTCGAGATTCCTGACATGTAGCATTAGAGGCTTGGCCTTGATTCTTCCCTGAATTTCCAAACTAAGCTTGTTTTGGTCCTCTTCCCTGAGGTGTCTAAACTGGATTCGAATTCTTTGGTGTGTGAGTCAGAAGCTTATTCAAATTTTAAGGACAATCCTTGATGTAGTGATCCGATCCTCCACAGATGAAACAAGCATTTGCTTGTCTCCTACAGTGACCCGCATGCTTTCTCTGACAAAATTTACAAGTAGGGGCTTGTGAATCTTTTCTTGAATTTCCCGTGCTAAAGATAGAGAATAAAGGTGCAGAGGATCTAACCAAAGTTTGAGGCTTAGGCAAGAAGTTTCTCTGGGGAAGAGTTGAAATTCAAAGAATCGCCTCCTTGATTCTTGGATTTATTAGATGGCCACGGAGGTTTGTTGTCATTTCTTGATATTTTATCGTTTCAGGAGTATTCCCTTTTTCTTTTCTTTGATGCTTTCATCTTAGCCTCAATGGCAATTGCTCGATTCGCCAAATGTTGGAAATCAGTTATCCCCAGGGCTATGAACATAGGGCCCAATTCATCATTGAGTCCATCAATGAACACCCAACATTTGTCTTCATCCTTCTTGATAAATTCAGACTTGTATTTGCAATATTTGCAAAAGTCACTAACATATTGTTCAATTGGCGTACCTCCCTGCTTCAGATACAAAAATTGACTTCTACGTTCGGCTAGATATTGCTCGCTTATGTATTTCTTTCAGAATTCCTTTAGGAAGAATTCCCAAGTGACAACATTGGAAGGAGCGGTAAGGTTCATAGTTTCCCACCAACTTAGAGCTTTATCAACTAAAAAGGCTATAACACACTCAAGTTTATGTTCATCTGAACATTACAACTGCTTTGTTAGTATCCTAGTAGTGGCCTCTAACCAATATTCACCATCCTCCGATTTTTCATCATCAACACTAAAGAACGTATAGGCTCGATGTTGAGCCAACTTATCAACCGGGGCTCTTGTTGGCACCACTACAGGATGAGTGAGAGGAGTTGGGGGATTCTACCTCAAGGAGGTAACTAGATGATCAAACATCTCCTTCATCCTAAGGATACATTCTCGTTGTACTGATTGATTTAGATGAGCTCCTTGTTGAGGTGCATCAACATTCATCGAAGCCTCAGACTGAGGTGTAACAACATTTTTGGGACCTTGTTGCTCTTGGTTCATCCGAACACTTCCTCCTTCATTGAAGGAGCTAGCCGGGCTCTCATTATCCTGTCCCAAACGTGTTTCAAACATTCTAATAGCTATCAACACATAAAATAGATTTTATCAACATAGATCACAAGTACATATCAAATTTAACTCCTAGGTGGCATATGTAACATATGATGATGCAACAAGACTCGGTTTAGTCCTAGGATCGACTAAACCTTAGCTCTGATTACCAAAACTATAACACCCCTTAACCGATTTAGAGGTAAACTGAGATAAGGAGTATTACCAACAAAACTTGAACAATCGGATAATAGACAAAGAAAAAAAATATGCATACATATCAAGAAAGAACAAGACTATTCGAATATCATGTGTCAATTTTACTAAATTTTTTCAAACAAACTTAAAATCAACTTTAAGCCACCTTATTACTACCTTAGAAAGTTAAACCCAAGCCATCCTAATTGCAAAGCATTCGAATGGGGACCCATGAGTAACTTAGACATCAAGCAACCTATTATACTTTGATAACATGTAAAACACATGTTGAAACATCTTGTAAGATAATATAACTTCTTGTCCAAGCTTAATCCACAAGCAAATATTTGAATGACATGATAATGTATCTAACTCATCCAACAACCATTTAAACATCATGATAATGTATCTTGCTCTCCAAGCTACCATTCAAATAAGAAAATGTCATAACAAACATGGTTTCACAAACAAGCAACCATAAAGGCACAATAGGCCACTTACATAAAGTAATATTCACTTTAAAGACTTATATACATATGTGATCAAAAGATTATCCGAATGCACAATGCATACTTAACATATATGTGCCACCATCTAGGAGTTCAAAATGAGAATTACAAAACATACTTCTTGTACTTGTGATCTGACTGAAGCTCAAAAGGTAACCACAACAAAATTTTATCTTGAAAGGTAGTGAAAGGACTTCATAAGTATACACACACTTAGCGAGGCAATTTAAAATAGCTAATAGTAAGATCAACCAACTTATCCTTTCACTGATGATTTATTAAGCATATATGAATCTAAGCTTGGACAATAAGTTAGTTATTATAGAATAGGATATTCGAAATACACATTTACATACATTCATGGTTATCCAACAAATCATAAGCATTTAAGCAATCAAGCAATTCAAGTATATAGGCACTTTATCAAACATATCTATTCACCCAAAAGAACATTCAATAATCCAAAGATACATTTTACTTGTTATGCAAGTTATTACCATGATTCATTTATTTAGCTTATAAACATTATTGGTTTCTTTTAACATAGCCTCGAGATTTAAGTAGCCTAGGTACATGAATCCCTAACCAACTATTGCCAATCAAAATGGTACACGGAATACCAGTCAATCCCTCATACTATCGCCAAGGGAGCAATATACATCCCTTCTACTGTCGCCTCATATAGACCGTAGTCCAAGACCGTATTCTACCCCAAATACGAGCTCTATGGAATGCCAACTATACCTATGACTGACTTGAAACCAAGGCTTTTCATTTATTTCTTATTATATCAGAATTGAAAATGAGCTTAGCTCCTTATCAAGGTATTCAAATAGCATGTCTTATTTTTATCAAAGATGAGCATAGCTTTCAAGTTCATGTAATCACAAACAAGGTTTATATTTTATCATGTCAAGCTTATATAATCATTGCATAGGTTTCAACCATATAACATGCCTTCATCACAATTTCATATCATAGAGTACTTTTCATTAAAGTACTTACCTCGTATCCAAGCTTAGCCATGCAAGCACAACTTAATTTAAAGAGCAAGCAAGATTAAATAAAACAAATAAAGATGCTCGGGATAGTTTCACTCTATCATGAGACTTTAAACTACACTCACAGTTTAATCCTCGCTAGTTTTGCTCCTGAATCACGATTCCTTTTTGCCTTTCTACAACTTGGCCTATGTTATGCCTTACTTCATCAATCCCTTCTTGGCCTAAGTATAACAAAGAATATAACTCTATATTAGAATCAATCCCTAACATTCAATCATTCACAAAGCAGCTCAAAACTCAAGTATCCATTTAATTTCACACAAAACAACCCATCAAAGGTTCTTAGGTATGCAAAACAGTTCCAATTTCATATGTACACAAATACATGCGCAAAATAGTCCCATATTCTTTTCCACATATCCAAAACAGTCCAATTACTTATCATACATACTTATATACATCAAAATAGTCCTTAACATGTTTATATGCACTCAAAACAGTCCATACACTTTGCATACATGCTTATATATATATCAAAACAGTCCTTAATATGTTTATATGCATTCAAAATAGTCCAATGCTCATATACACACATATACATGCTTAAAACAGTGCACTATCTGTTCATGCATACGCAAAATAGGGCAATTATACTCTTATACATATTTGCACACCAAAACAGTCCACTATTCCCACCTATGTATCCAAAACAATTTCTATTTCATATATACTCAATTACATGTTCAAAACAGCCCAAAACAGTCCCTATTCTAATTCAAAATAGTCTTTATTTTTGGTATAAAAACAATCCTATAACAGTCTTTATAGTTCCAAACCAGTCCCTCAATTTTGCAAAATTAATCCTCTGTTCACAGATTTGTCAAAACAGCCCAAAGCAGTTTTTAATTCATAAGCATACAATTATACATGCTTAAAAAAGTCCATGACATTCACAAGCATTCAAAAACAGCCCCTAATTCATAGATATACAATCATGTGTGTATAAGACAGTCCATGATAGCTACAAACATTCAAAACAGTCTATGATATCTACAAACATTCAAATGGCCAAGAACTTCACAATAATACATAATCAAAATTCAAAGAAGTTGACATACATAGTTTTACAAGTTACATACATGGTTTAACCTAATACATGTATCAAGCAATTGATCTAAAGATGTTCCCTAACATGAATTAACCATTCGAACACTAACAAAGCATGAAATCCAAGAGATTAACAACTAAACTCCAAAGTGACTCTAAGATTTGAAAGAAAGTATGAGCTTTCTTACCCTCTCCCTTAACAAGACCGATTGATGTCCAAATATTGAAGCAAAATCCAACACAATCCCTCACAATTCCATGGAAACCTTTTTCTTTCTCTCACACTTAGGGTTCAGACAACTTAGGGAGGAAGATGATGTTTTGGTTATCATCCCACAAATGGATGAAACCTTCCTCCCCTTTAACACATGCCTTCCCCCTCAAATGACATGTGTACACGTCCTTGAATTAATCCTTATTCAGCATGCAATCTTTCATTATTTCAAAGGTTACGTTTTCATCCTTTGCACATAAAACATATTTTCTTTCATTTCTCTCTTTTTAGTCCTAAACTACTTAATTTAGCTACCATGATACACATTAGATTATTAAACATTCTTCTAAGCCTAGTTTTGGGGTATTACACATTAAACAACCAAAACTCGCCAAAACACAACACTATCAACCTAAGAAATTAGAGATTCACATAGTTTCAGGATTCCAATGTTAAAACCAACTTATTAACATTATTAACCATCAAAATCATGATTAAATTCAATCAAGAACTCAGCAAAACATATCCAAAATGAAAATCACTTAATCTCATCAATTAAACCTTGATTTAACTAATTTGCACAATTAAATCATTAAAACTCATTAGAAAACATTAAGAAATGATAAAATACTTGAGAATTTCAATAAAGAACCATTCATTAGAGGAGAAGAACGAACCTTACCTCTAATGAGTGAATTTCCTCTCAATTGGATGTTTACTCTTGAAAAAATAAAAGAAAACAATAAGATTTTAGAAAACAAGATGGGAGAATCATTTAGAAATAAAAAATCAATTAATCAAGAGTATTACTTGAAATCTTTGATGAAAAAAGAATGTTTGGTCGAAGAGATTTTTAAAGAAAACTTGAGAGAAAGAAAGTTACGTCAAAGTAGTTTTTAGGTAAAATAACCATCTTCCTTAATTAAATCTCTTTTAACCTTTAATTAAAACTTATTAAAATAATCTCAATTGACAGAAAAGTCTGATAAAATACTTAGGTAAAATAGCTCCTTAAAGATTCTAAGATTTGACCCTTTTACAAAACAGTCCCAAAAACAGTTTTACATTCTTTACATTTTGGTCACAAGCCAAAATGTCCAATTTCCAAATTACATTTTCCAAAATTGACATTTACTAAAAATATTCATATATTAAATAATGATTTTTAGATATTTTCTCATACTTTTCTCGCACCATAAATAATTCTAAGAGTATTATTCTTCGTTTTATATGGGGATCTTCCTCGGATGCTCCTAAAGTTTCCCTAGTTCACTGGGAGGCCATTTATCCACGGCTTATGGGGGGGCTTGGCTTTCGAAGCATTCACGGCCAGGACCTTGCTTTTATTCAGAAGCTTGGTTATCTCTTATTCACCCGTCCTAATGCTCTATGGGTGCGGCTACTGCGAGAGAAGTACATGGTGTTTGAGCTGCTGCCTAGTTCTATTTCTCGGGCCACCTGTAGCCCATTATGGCAAGCTCTATCTAATAGTTAGGATGTCATGCGGTCCAACTTAGCCTAGTCCCTGGGCAATGGTGAATCGGTTAATGTGTTGGAGGACGTTTGGATACCGGCGTTGGGTCCTCTCCGTGGCTATACTCATGGCTCTTCGGATGATCTGAGCTCTCTCTCCTTTCCATCTCTCTTGGATGGTCATGGTTCATGGGATGTCGCCAAGCTCTCATTGAGTTTTTCGGCTGACATGATTCCTTATATTTTAGCCATCAAACCACCAGATCCGCAAGATGTTCCAGATTCATGCATCTAGAGATGGAATTCTCATCATGTTTTCGATCTTAAATCGGTATAAACCACGCAGGCAGCCTTGTTATGGGTTGATGCTGATCCCTTTTTGACTCATATTTGGAAAATGTAGGTCCCTCAGAGAATTAGACTTTTTCTTTGGCTTTCCTGTCGCCAAAAGCATATGACTAATCTTGAACGATGCAAGCATTCCCTTACGGTAGACTCAAGTTGCCCAATTTGTCATCTATCCGATGAATCAACTCTTCACGCCTTCTAGGATTGTGGGAATCTTCGACATATTTGGTTGCGTATTATACCATGGACTCTTTCAAGCTCATTCTTCTCTCTACCTATACGAGACTAGCTTCGCCAAAATCTTTGTTCAAATATTCTGCATCACGATTGGGTTATCCGTTGGAAACTTGTGTTTGCGTCTGTCCTCTAGCAGACTTGGATGAACTGAAATGAAGTACTTTTCGATCAGAACTCTACGACTCAAGAATTTGTGCTATCTCGGAGCATCGTGCGGGTTAGCTATTACAATGCGGGTTGGCTGCTACCCAATCCTGCCGCAAACCTTCCCTTCCCTTCATCCCAGTGGCGCAAACCAAAGCCAGGATGGCTGTGCTTAAATATCGATGGGGCTGTCTCGATCGATTTGGGTGCTGCCACGATAGGAGGGCTTCTGCGTGACCACGATGGAAACTGAATCTTTGGGTTTTCAAAATTCCTAGGATGCTCAAACAGCCTTCATGCGGAGCTATGGTCTCTTTACGTGGGTATTCAATTGGCTTAGGATCATGGTGTCGAGATTTTGCAGGTTCAGACTGATAGTAAATAGGCCCTCCAGTTGGTGCAAGGCCCTTGTGCTACTTCTAGTCCTCTCTCTCTTGTTTGTGGTATCCGGCAGCTGTGTGCTAGGAGCTGGGTTACAGAGCTTTGTTGGACGCCAAGGACCGGCAATATGGCCACCGATGCAGTTGCCAAGCTCGCTGATCACTCTTGTTTTGAAACATCCTTCCTTTCGGAGCCTCATGTGGAGATTTGTCTTGTTCTTTTACAGATTGTTTAGCTTCCACTTAGTTGTAAGCTCCTTTGGATTGTTCTCTTTTAATTCAAATATATATATATATATATATATTTATGAAAATTATTATTTTTTATAACCGATACTGAAATGTTACATTTTTGTCCTCAATTTGAACCTATAAATAGTAGGCATTTCACGCATTTTAAATCATCCCAGCAAAGCTTACAAACATCTCTCTGTTTCTACTTTCTTATATTCGTTTTCCAAAAGCATTTTTCGAATTTCAATTTTTGTGAGAAGAGCAATACCACCAATGTCCACATTACATTATATTCTAGATGTATGAGTTCTTGGAAAGATTGTATTAACCTTAGAAGACATTGTCCAGTGCATCAATTTATTCCAATTAAGTTGAAATTACTTCTAAAATGGTAATTCTACCACGACGCGGTCTAAATTCTACTCTATTTACATAAAATATATTTACAGTCAATAATAACAATTAATTTGCAATGATATATTTTTTCAACACTTTCTTCCTCCAATTATTCTTCACATCGTTTGTTGTTCTTTCTCCCAACAATAAGCGAACACCAGAGATATCATCAACATTATCAACCACATGTAATAGACTTTGTTTACTTCATCACATCCTTCCTTATGGATTGCAAAGAATAAATTCACATGATCATTTAAGCAAACAGGAGTTGTGCATGTGAATGACGAATGTAAGTGGAGAGTGCGAGGGACAGTTGCCCCAATTATGATGATTTAATTATATTTTAAGTCATTGATAATTTTAAAATTATTTCAATTAAGTCCTTGACCCTCTTAAAATTGTCTGGTATAATTTATTTTAAGACCTTCTCTGTTTTAAAATGAATTAAATTAAGTATTGACTTCCTAATTTTCCTAGTTTAATTACTTTTTAAAACTTTTTAATTTTAAAAATGGTGAAATTAACCTAATTCATTTAATTTTTATGATTTAATTATTTTTTAAAATCTCGATCGTTCTAAAGTTAAACTGTCCCCTAACGATTCAATCTTCGCTTCATCCATATTTGCGGAGCATGAAATTAGTGGAGTAAAGTCAAGTCAAGTAAAGTAAAGTAAAGTAAAGAAAAAGAGAGACTGATTCCACGACGAGATCACAGTAGAGGATTGAGGCAGGAAATTAGTGCAGGGTTGAGATAAAACTATAAAGGTCATGTTTGACAATTAGCGGATAATTGATAGCGAATTACATTAGCTGGTAGCATTAGTTGATTTGACTAACATATTACATTAGCTGATTATATAAAAGTGTTTGGTAAAATTAATTGATAGCTATTTGTTATTTGAACAAGCAAAATGACATATAAGGACATGATTATATTTGATACTTGTTTGAATAATTTATTGGTTATTAACATTTTACCTATTAATATTAATTAGATTATGGAAATTATTTTTTTAATATCATTACTAAGCATATACGAAGATGTAAATATTAATTTTTTATTTTAAAATTATCTTTTTAATATAATTTAACAATTATTAAATTTAGATGTATACATTAATTTCTTATCTATGAAATTATATTTTGAATATAATTTTATTAATTATTAAATTTATATGTATTTATTAATTTATATATTAATTTCTTATTTATGAAATTATTTTTTAAATTTTATTAGTTAATTAAATTTATGTTATTTAGAGAAATTTTTATAATTATCAAGGACAAAATAGTCTTTACAAGTCTTTTATCCAAACCTCTAACTCAAAAGCTTTTCTAAAATGAGAGGTTTCACCTCAATCTACTATTACAATCCTCTATTTATCAAACATCAATTACTGGTCAAACCTCTAAAAATGCTTCAAACTCTAATTTTAGCTCAAAAAACTCTTTACCAAATAGGGTCAAAATCTTGGAAGGTTAAAATTATTTAAAAAAATGTTAAAAAGGTATACATTAAATAGTTAATTTTGAGGAGAGGTTAAAAGTGTAATGTTATAACGACTCAAATTTTTGAGTTAACATTTGGGTGTTCACTCGGGATATGAACCCTCGTGATAGTTTGATGTAAGCGGACCCATTGGGTTGAGTTTGGGCCTTGTTGGATGAGATTTGAGCTACATGGGCTTGGGTAGTGACCTTTTTGTAAAAGGGTGGAAGTTGGGGGTACCCCTTTTAATTTAAAGGCTAGTCTCCCTTAAATGTTTCTTGTCTCACGTTGGGGGGGAAAAGAGACCATCTTACATCACCGTTTTCCCATCTTATTCTCTTCCCTCTTTCTCCATCTTTCTCCTAAGACACCAATCTTTTCATCCAAGAAAGATCCAAGCTTTCTTCATCGTTTCTTCATTTCGGGATTCAAGATTCAAGTATGTCGATCTCCTCAACAAGGGCTTTAAGAAAAGTATAAATTTGGTGTCAAAGAGGTAAGCTTCCATTGATGGGTTTTGGGTTTAAAGCTTGGTGAAGCTTTTCTTTGGGGTTCAAGATTTCAAATTCGTTGCTAAGCTTATCCCTAGTTGTTACCTCAAGTCTTGATTCATTTTTCATGTTGTTTTGGCAAGAGGGGATGTTTCGGGAGTTCCTCCAAGCTTGGGTAAACTGATAAGGTTGAAGGGTGTTGTTTAGAAGCTTAAATTTAGGGTTTGTTGCTAAGGGTCAGTACATCTCTGACTCATACTTTTCTTGAATATCATAAAGTGAATGCCTTGATTGATTTTATGGTGTATGATTTCTAGTTTTGGTTTAAGGTAGTTTAAAGCCTTGTTAATGGTAAATCTTGTATTAAATTCTAATAAGGTGTAAAAAGGGTAGCAAACCACCCTAATTGTAACCCCCTTGACCCGACCTAGGCATTAGGTCGAACCGAGCGAGCTACATTAGGTTTGCCGTAACAAACCTTAACCGAATATCTCAAATTAGTTCCATATTTTTTCCTTTTAATCTTATCTAGATGCATCATTATAACCTAAGGTGTGCATACTAGCAGCAGATAAATTCTCAATTGAATCGGGCATCGAATTGACATCCAGTTGCACGTATTTGCAAATTAGGGACCAAATTGCAAACCTAGAAAATTACGAGGGCTAACTTACAATTGGGGTTACCAATCCTCAATTATTCTGGTTACATGCATATGTGTTCGTTTTAAGATAAAACGGATCATTAATATACATTCAATTAGCATACATGCGAAACTAGGACCAAAATAGAAGAATCTAAACTTTAGCACCCAAATAACAGACATAACAACTTTCGGTATAGGTACACGGGGTGCCGTACTAATACCAAGCTCATATACATGGTTTGTACTAGTACAGAAGCACGCGTACTGATACCTAGGTCATATTACACGAGGCTAGTACCGATATGCTCTCTCGAGTATTGGTACCCAAGATATTTTGGCCATAATCACAAATTCCAGTAGCTCAAACCCGTACCGATACAACTCAAGTCGTACTGATACCCCGACCAATTTTTCACTTCCAAGACTTGAATCAAACCCCGAGTACCAATACAGGCTTACCTGTACCAATACCCAGAGACCTGAAATGTCTTTTTTGTCTAGTTGTTAACCTCCAAAACCACTCATACTTGTCACAAACATCCTAGCATGCTTACTAAACATACTTAGCATAAGATGGTAACATTCGCAACACACAAAACCATCAAATACGCAATTTTGAACACAAAAGCGTAAACTATAGGCATGCTTCCTAATCACTTCAACCAAAAATTTGGAATAGAAACAAAGTAGGAATTCATCAATCCAGAAACCAAATCTAAACAACAATCCATCAACCAACATGGTACAACCATCGAAAGAAAAATCAATCAAAATACAAATTCTCAAACTTGGACAACACATTGCCTTATTACCGAAAGCTTTAAGCTAAAACTATACTCAAAGTCAAAAGATCTCTTAGTATCTCCTTGCTCGAATGCTCCCACAATCCTCAATTCTCTGCAAAGAAGAATGAGAGCGTAAGCATACATATGCTTAGTGGTGCCACTCCACCATATTTATCAATGCATTAAAACATGAGTATAAAGCCAACACCCTTGAAATCCCTTTTCAAAACATGGTATGCTCAACAACCATATGCTAATATAATTCATGTAATACCCTAAATTGTGGCTTAGAATTAAGTTACTAATTAAAATGTAGCATAAATTGTTTAAGATATCTTAGAATAAACGAATCAAGGGCTTAGGATAAATTTGGAAACATGAGAATCTAGGATAGCCATATTAAAAAGGACCAAAAAGAATCTTTATTGGAAATAGAAGTTTGCATGCTAAAATTTTAGAATAATGGGGACTTGTACACATGTCCCACTTTGGGGAAAACATGTGCTAAAATCGGTTTAGGGATAATTATCCCACATAAATGTCATCTTTTTCATCATATAAGATAACCGAATAGTGAGCTTGAGAGAAAGGAGAGAGAAAGATTGGAAACATAACTATGGAGGATGGAATTGGAGCTTAATTAGCTTAAATTTTCAAGGCTATATCAAATTACTAAGGAAATAGGTGAAATGCTCTATCTCTTTCTTTTAAACTCCATTGAATATTAAGAAAACCTCCATGAATCATGTATTACTAGTTTCGTGAGATGTCCAAATTATGCTATTGAATCTTTGGTTTTGTTCGAATGCTGTATTGGTAAACTCTTTTGATTTGGAATTGTTGAAATGTGATTGTGATGATTGGTAGTTGAATTGAATTGTGTTAAGGTCGAGTGTAACATTATGTTAGGGTAATTTTTCATCTAGTTGGATAGTAATGAATTCTAGACATTGTGAACTTGGAAAAATTCATTCAAAGATTGCTTTAGAAATTGTTTTACTTGTGTATAATGAATCGGGGACTAAATTCTTGTATAAAATATGTATACCATTGAAATAGACTAAATTGATACGCATACGAACCTTAGGGGACTATTTTTGAAGCATGTAATGGTACAAAAATGAAACAGGGCAGAATTTCATTATAAGAGCTTTAGGAGACTATTTTGAAACATGAAACTGTGAGATTGAATAAAGGAATGTTTAGCATGTTTTGATGATTCTAGTTGGACTGTTATGAGGATGTTTTTGTGACTAAATGAATACTAAGGGCTATAAGCACCTGTACATATAAAATGAGGGACTATTTAGGGTGAGTATATAAGTGTAAATACCTTGTTTTGTGTATGTATGTATATATATATACATGAAAAGTGAGCTGTTTTTGATAGATATGAAAGTACAAAAAACTGTTTTAACAAATATACACATGTGAACGCATTAAATGAGACTAAATTGAGTATATATGAAACTACGTGGACTGCTTAGAGTACTTAAATAGGGGATTATTTTTTGAATCGATTACAAACTATTTTGTATGCATATCAAGAGGTCAAGGGTCTATTTTAATCAATGGAATAAATTGTTAAAGCTATTTTGCAAATCTATGAGCTGTGTGGACTGTTTGTTAATTATAGGAACTGTTTTATCAATGAATTGAACAAGCTTGAAAAATGCAGTTTTGTTTGTAACATACCTAAAACCGGTTTTGTCGGAATCGGGTTCCAACGATCAAAAACCCTACACCAAAAAGTCTAAATATTGCATTGGTATTGACTATGTTGTCAATTTCATTGTACTGAAGCTTAATTGAGTCCAATCCTTGATTAGGAGTCTCATCGAAGCATTTGAATATTGAAATTGAGCTAAGCGTATCGATACGATGGGTTCCATATCGGTACAGTCCTTCAATTTTTAACTAACTTACCGAACTTTGGCTAGCCATATCGATATGACCATAAGGCACATCGATACTGGTGTCTGCTAAAAATCTATTTTAATGACCAAATTGAGAAAATTGAAAGTTGGGGATGAGTCACCTTCCTGCTTGCCACACCCACATGATGTTGGTCATCTTTTGTCCTACAAAGATGACACTTTGATTTGTGAAGGAAAAAAAGATGAGAATTAATAGTTTAAGTTTTCCCCTTGCTAAGGGAAACCTTTCTATTAGTTCTTGGAGAGGTGGAGAATGATTAAAGTTGAATTTAATTTAAATGAATAAAGAAAAAGCTCTTTCCTTTGGTTTGATTTCACCGAAACCAAACTCATCATTTGTTTGAAGAAACAAGCACACACCTCCATTGTTATCCTCTTCACCAAGCTCAAGCATGCACCTCTCATATTGAACCCCTTAAACCCAAGCCTTCTTTGCTTCAGGAGCTTTGTTGTATAGCTATTGGTTGGGTAAGTAGAAGACCTTAATCTATTGTGGATTCCATGGACTATTGAATGTTTAATTTCAAGTTATAGTTGCTAAGCTAAACCTTACTCCACAAGCTTCAATCTATGAATCTATCTAATAGCTAATGGCTATTTTAAGCTTAGAAGTGATTATCGACATTTTCATATTGATTGTAACAATCTCCTATTGATTTCCCCTTGCTCAAGAATTGGAGGAGGCTAACCTATCAACTCCAACAAAGGCTAAGAATAAAGGAGTTGCAATCCGAGAGCCGCAGGAGCTTCAGAAGTGAGTGTAGTCGGAGTCTCGAGATAGGCTAGGTGCCTTTCCCGACCCCATTGTCATTGATTATTGTATTGCTAACATCATTGTTAAGGAATATTGCACCGAATCACTTTGTGGATGCTATTGGTAAGCATCAGTAAGTATAGTCTAGATTATTGAGCATCAACATTTCCATCGACATTGTTATTGGACATCCCTACCGATTTTGCTATTGTCATCGTCATTGAATTATAGAAACATAGAACATCGATCATAGAGAATAGTCATTGCTATCGTCATTGTAATTGTCATTGAGCATTATTATTGATATAGTTATTGTTATCAAATTATCATAAATGAAGCATCAATCATTGCCATTGTCATTGAGATTATTGAGCATTGATATTGTTATTGAACATTGCTATCGAATAATTGCTTATTGAAAAGAATACTGAACATTGCTATTGTTACCGAATACCGATCATTGATATTAATACTAAACCTTGGATCCGAAAGGACATTGGATACAATTGGCATGCCATAGAATTCATGAGCTCAGTGTATGGGTGGACTATGGTCCTTGGGCTACGACCTTTATTGTGGCGAGGCAGAAGAATGTTTGTGTTATTGGTCATATTGGCGAGGCGGAGGGACTAGAACATTCATTGTCCTGGTGAGGCGTAGGAATTCACGTATCCATTATCCTAAATTGATCCAAGGATTAATATTGAAATATGGACTTATTGTTATTGAACATGATCATGCATTGTTAACAGTGTGTTATTGCATTGTTATTGCCTATACATGACTTGAAATGCCTACCATTGCTATTGCTATTGTTGTAGACTACCTCACTAGCCAAAGTATGCCTAATGCATTTCATGTCATACATTTCAGGTTAAGAGATTCGCAGTTGAAGATCGAAGTAGTTCAAGAGTTTGACAAGTCACAATCAAGGACAAAGTAATGTATTTTGTCTCTATAAACTCCTAGGATGGTGGAAAAGTAGCTAGACTAGTCATATGTGGTCTTTTTTGCGTGTATAAGTTATGCTTGCCTTGTAATAGTGTCTAAGGCTCTAAATGGCTTTTTAGTTGGCTTAAAAATGACTAAAATGGTATATTGGGTACAAAAAGGTGAAAACCTAGTAAACGGATTCAAATGGCCCTAAAATTTGACATGATAGTAGATTATAGTGATTGAATATTCCTGGTAAAATTTGACATGTTAAATTGACTAAAAACTAGATAAAATCTGTCATTACAGTACAGGGCGTACCGATACGGGTTCACCTATTTTAGTACGCCTGTGCATATTTGGTCAGTCAAAGCTCAAGTCAACCTAGGCGTTTCGAAATGGCCTAAAGGTGTTTCGATACGAAAACTCACAGAAGTATTTAAGATTTTACTCACATCAATACGATCCTAGGGGCGTATCAAAACGGGTCAATGAAGGTCAACGGGTACCGGTACATCTTGAGCTGTACCGAAACGAGTTCCTGAGTTGCTAGAAAACTGGTTATCATCCTTGCATGCTGTACGATACGTTCCTCGACCGTCTCAAAATGAGTTTGGGCAGTGAAGTCTGGATTACATAATCCAATTGTGCTGTACCAATATGGCCTATAGTGTTTCGATACGGGAGCGGTTAAATCCATTATAAGTTATTGATCACAGTGTTGAAACAATGCATATTGGTCACTGAATCTTGGTAAGTCTAATTGGATGGGTAAATGACATCTGATTAACATGAAAATTTGTAGACTTATTGTGTACTGATTGAATTACATAGTCGTGTGGTTAATTTTAGATAAAAACCCCTAATTCCTAGAATTTATACTTTAGTCTCTAAAAGTTGTAAACGTTTAAAATTAGCCCTAATCTGATTATCGTAGTTGTGTATCGATTTGTTGCCTCAGTATATTGATATCATATTGCATTGTATTGTATTGCATTGAATTTGTGTTGAAAGATATCACACTGTTCACCGTACTGTTAATCGTTAACACTTTCCGACCCGGTTCCCTACTAGACCGGGAAGAGGGTGTTACAATTATGGTATAAGAACAAGAGTATAGTCGATTCTAGGGCTAAACCAAACTCTATTGAATTGTTTGTAACACCCCCACCCGATTTAGTAGTAAATCGACTGAGGAGCGTTACGAGAGACAAACACTAGACTAGAAATCACGAACCAAATAAAAATTTTCTAACTCACCACTATTAGTTAAGTTGAGAGACTAGCAAGGCACTTATACATTCCAATTTGATCATGCAAGAAAGTACATGTTTATCATTCATGTGATCATATATATAGCATTCGAATAACGTACATAGACTAGCAAGTTTAAGTTGAGTGACTAACAAGACAACTTAGATAATCATATTCAATCATACAAACATGGTCATGCTTCTTAATCATTGAAGGTTACCACGTTAACTACCAATCTATATACAAGGATACCTATTAATCATTCATGTGATTATGCATGTCATTCGAATAGTATACCTAAACTATCATATGCTCATTCAATGCAAACTCATATATGCACAACTTGATTTTCTTTTAACATGTTCACAATGGCATACACAATTTGAATTACTAGGCATGGTCTTCTAGGATATTACAATCAATACATGTATACACTTCGTAAGGGTTTAACAAAACATGTTCTTATGTGCACACATTCGATTCATGACTCAAGCAAGCATATCATGTTTCATGGACATTATAGGTCATTCATATGATCAGTTACTTTTAATTGTTCATTCAAGGTTAACTACTATTTAGGCATGTGAACAAGCAAGGCATTCGAATGACTTATATAGATTGACACATTTTCGTTTCAATCCAACATTCTATTTAAGTCATGCAAATATTTCATGTAGGTTTAACTAGTCATGCTTTTATGTACGTACATTAAAAAATAACTTCAAGTAAGCATGTAGCATATCACTCCTTACCTATTCAGCATTAACAAGCTCATGTATAACAATAAACATTTCCATCATTCATTTTAGTACATATATGCATAGCAAGACTCATTCATTCACATGAAATTTTAACATTTACACTTAGAGTTCTAGCAACCAAGTTGACAACATTAAAGGCCAACTTCATACATATATACAAAAGATCTTTCAAGTATCAAAATGCATGAATTAGCTTAACCATATACAAATCTAGGTGCCACCAACTAGGAGTAATACAAACAAGTATGGATTCATACTTTAGCTCTTGCTTATGTCTTGCTTCAGGCTGAAGAAAACAAACTTCAAGATAAAGTAACCTCTTTGAAGCACTCTTAACCTGTAGGTTGAGAAGAGTGGAAACAAGTGATAAGTACAAAAGTACTTAGTGAGGTAGTAATCTAATTCTAGCCAATTATTAAGACATGTATCAATTAGCTAAGTTTGAGCCTAGTCAATGTTGGAAGCATCCGAATTCAAGCTTTGCTCAGTCTTTATTTCAAGTCAAGTAACATACTCAAGCAATATACACATTTCAATTCAAGTCGAGTACATATTCAGGCAAAATACATACATCTCAAGTCAAGTATAACCACTTTTCTTTTCAAGCTTGTCATTCAAGTTATGTTTACAAGTAATACCGATTCATTCAAGTAAGAATAGAATTCATATTTTCTTCACACAAGTAAAACAACCCCATTTTACACCTATTGTCACCTAACATGGCATCATTTACAATCATACACTCATACATGTAAAACAACATCATTTTACACCTATTGTCACCTAGCATGGCAGCAAGGTATGTATATTCCGTTAGCATGCTTAAACAATCCATTTTAATCACATGTAAGCAATACATGGCAGCAAGGCATGTATATTCCAATAACATAAACAATCCATTTTAATCACATGTAAGCAATACACGGCAGCAAGGTATGTATATTCTAATAACATACTTAAACAACCCATTTTAATCACATTATACAATACAAATGTGGATTCCGTTAAATACATATATACACATATACAAGCAAAACAGTCCATGGTGACCTCTAATTTATTCAAATATGTCCATTTTACATGTTTATACATTTTAACATTTCAAGACAGCTCATAATTTGATCACACATTGACAAAGCATTCCATATAGTATTCTTATACATTTTAACAATTCAAGACAGCTCATAATTTGATCACACATTGACAAAACAATCCTTATAGTATTCTTATACATTTTAACATTTCAAGACAGCTCATAACTTGATCACACTTTGACAAAACAGTCCATATAGTATTCTTATACATTTTAACATTTCAAGACAGCTCATATTTTCATGTACAAGGTATATATGGCAGCAACACTCATGTTTTACATGTTAATCACATAAAACAGTTCATATTTTCATGTACAAGGTGTACATGGCAGCAACACTCAAGTTTTATATGTTAATCACATAAAACAGTCCATATTTTCATGCACAAGGTGTACATGGCAGCAACACTCAAGTTTTACATGTTAATCACATAAAACAGTCCATATTTTCATGCACAAGGTGTACATGGCAGCAACACTTAAGTTTTACATGTTAATCACATAAAACAATCCATATTTTCATGCACAAGGTGTAAGTGGCAGCAACACTCAAGTTTTACATGTTAATTACATAAAACAATCCATATTTTCATGTACAAGGTGTACATGGCAGCAACACTCAAGTTTTACACATTTTAATCACATAAAATAGTCCATATTTTCATTACAAGGTGTCATTCAAGCAACACTCAAGCAATACACATTTTTATCAATTCAAGTATAACCATAATGCATTTCAAGCTTTTCATTCAAGACAAGTTTACAAATAGTTCATGAATTCAAGTAAGATCAAGATCTATTTCAAGTTATAATCATGTTTGTCAGTTCAAGAATACATGTCAAGTAATCCAAATAGTTCAAGTTTACATGTTTTTCATTTCAAGAATACATGTCAAGTAATCCAAGTAGCAAGTTTACATGTCAAGTAATTCAAGTATTAAGTTTACATGTCAAGTAATTCAAGTATTCAAGTTTACATGTCAAGTAATTATATTATTCCAAGTAAGCTTTATGCTGCATTTATTTTTCATTTGATTACTTTAGTTTATGCCTTTCGTAATTCTTGTTTACTTTCTTTAATTTGAGCCTTTGGTATTTAGATGTCTTTTACTTGTTCGCCTCGGATCATAGATTTAATCATGAATAACCTTGGTCTGAGTTTAACCGTATAGGTCCAAGCGATACACAGCTCAAAGCACAAAGCAAAGGCTAATATCGAAACATGTCAATCCTAACTTCACATCTATCCAACCAAACTGTCATCAATCTCCGTACAACTCCCCCGTTACCTCCTACTGTCGCCAATAACATTTCACAAATCAATATGGCGTCCCCTGAGCCGTAGCTCATGGACCGTAGTCCCAAGGCAGACCATATATCACACTTTAATATCCAACGACTACCATTGAAAGAGTGACTTAGATATCTTATCTCATTCAAGAATCAATTCAAGCAAGGTATAACAACATCATGCTATAGCCCTTAGGCCAATTGAGCCTTAGCTCTTCAATTACTTTTTACGTTTTCAAGTGTTTCATGTTCAAGGCAAGACAATTCATGCTCAAGGATCACATTCAAGCAAGTTATATCAAGGTAAAGCTTAGCCCTTAGGCCAACTAAGCCTTAGCTCATCATTTTGCAATTTAACTTGTTATTCAAGTAAACATTTTACATATGCCATCTTAGGCATCAAGCAATCTTTATTTCATGACTTAATTCATGTTATCAAGTATTTTTCATCATAGAAATCCATACAAGCAAGTATTCAATGGTTCACACCCAAGGCATCAAGAATCAAGCATTTACATCATAGAGCACTATCAAGCAAGCATTCGAATAAGTCATATCCAAGGCATGGAATCATACATTTGTTTTCACTTTTCTTTCTAATTAATTTATCAATTTGCATGCTATTACATACTCATAATTTTAGTTTAGTCCAATCTCCCCTTTTTATTCATATTCAAGTTAAATTAAGCTCATTATCATGGCATATCAATAGCAAGAAGGTAGTCATGCATATATGGTTAGTACCTAAGTCCTAACCCTATAGTAAACTACACTCAAAATACTCCAAGCTAGCTTATTTGTCTTATATCCAAATCCCCTTGTTTTTAGCTTTCGAATGCTCCACTCTTTCTTCCTCCACAAGATTTACTCCTTGATCTAACAATTCATACAAGTAAATACATGTCAAACAAGGTACATTGAGCATAAAATTACCCATCTCAAGCAGTCAAATATGTTTACCCAATTACTTAACATGGCAACAATATTCATATATTTCATGTAAGAAACAAGCAGCATATTCATATATATACATTAATGCACATTACTGCAATTGTTTACATTCCAATTTGGGCAAAACAGGGCAGTAACCAAACTGTCCAAAATTGTTTACAAAACAGTTTACAAAACTGTCCAAGACATCTAAACTGCTGCTGCCAGGCAGCAGGTGCACTGCTTACTTAAATGTCCATAACTTTCATTCCGTATGTCAGAATTTCAAACCGTTTACACCGTTAGAAAGATAACTTAACTATCTTTCTAACCATATAGGCCTTGCATTTTTATTCTTTACCAATTAATGCAGTTTTTAACTTAAATACTGGTCAAGTTACACCACTGGACAATTTGCACTGTCCCTAGAGTTTCATTTCTATAATCTGTTTTAAAATTCAGAATTCAATTCCATTTGTTTCTAATGAAAATAGACACATTAAGGTTCTAAACATATAAATTACAACCTTTAATTCAACCATTACTATTTATGGTGAATTTTCAAAGTTACTGCCCAGAACAGTGTTTTCTGGGCAGATTTCACGAAACTAGATTTTTAGCTTCATTAATCACTTAGATGGTACTTCTAACATGTTAATTCAACTTGTATACATACTCATACAAGTCTAGGTCAGTTCAATTATGTGTTAAACATGTGAAATCAGGGCATTATTGATTAATCTATTCGATCACTCTATCATGGAAACATTTCAATGCTATTTTCCAGCAATGCGTTAACATTTCTCAAGAAATTTGGTTCTTTTACAGCCCCTTATAAGCTCCTAAAACAGACCCGATTCATACTCGCATTCATACATGCTCAGCTCAATCCTTTCATGCTCTTATATGTATAAATAAAACAGAATAGTCACATGTATACATTTAATCCGACTATGAACAACCAAAATTATGTTTAATGATTCACAAACCATATCAATCAAACAATTAATAAGAATCAATGACATGGATGAGTTTGTCATAGAATCCAGCAACACATTTAATGGAAATGCTCATGGGAATTCAATAGAGTTGCAGCTAAAGGAGATATAAACATTTACCTACTTCCTTAGTATTCGATAAGCATGAAAATTGAGGCCAATTTGACTCTAACTATAACATCCATGGCTTGTTCCAAGATCTCTCTCTCTCTCTCCATTCCTTCTCTTTCTCTAATCAGTTTAACCAAATGGATAAAGGGTGAAGATGATTCCTTCATTTACTCACTAATCATGAGTCACCAATGCACTAACATGTCTAATTGACATGTGTATACCCCTTAAACTTTCTTTAATGTTACATGCAATTCCCTAGTTAATATATGCTTTTAATTTGGTCATTTCTTAAGAGACATCTAATTATTTTTCCTCATTTTTTGGTCCTAATTCACTCAATTTAATCCTATCTTGCTCAATTAGTCTTGAGAGATAGTTTAATAATAATTTAACTAGAATTTCTATGTTCTATAATCGAACACACGATTATATTATTCGATTTAGCTAATTATCAATCTATTTTTTACATATATCCAAATGCTTAATCCTTAAGGGACCATTTCAAGTACAATAATCATTGGATACTGTTAACCCGATGTTAGGGATGTTACAATTCTCCCCCCAAGACATCAAGAATCAAGCATTTACATCATAGAGCACTATCAAGCAAGCATTCGAATAAGTCATATCCAAGGCATGGAATCGTACATTTGTTTTCACTTTTCTTTCTAATTAATTTATCAATTTGTATGCTATTACTTACTCACAATTTCAGTTTAGTCCAATCTTCCCTTTTTATTAATATTCAAGTTAAATTAAGCTCATTATCATGGCATATCAATAGCAAGAAGGTAGTCATGCATATATGGTTAGTACCTAAGTCCTAACCTTATAGTAAACTACACTCACAATACTCCAAGCTAGCTTATTTGTCTTGTATCCAAATCCCCTTGTTTTTAGCTTTCGAATGCTCCACTCTTTCTTCTTCCATAAGATTTACTCCTTGCTCTAACAATTCATACAAGTAAATACATGTTAAACAAGGTACATTGAGCATAATAATTACCCATCTCAAGAAGTCAAATATGTTTACACAATAACTTAACATGGCAACAATATTCATATATTTCATGTAAGAAACAAGCAGCATATTCATATATATACATTAATGCACATTACTACAATTGTTTACATTTCAATTTGGGCAAAACAGGGTAGTAACCAAACTGTCCAAAATTGTTTACAAAACAGTTTACGAAATTGTCCAAGACATCTAAAATGCTGCTGCCAGGCAGCAAGTGCACTGCTTACTTAAATGTCCATAACTTTCATTTCGTACGTCAGAATTTCAAACGTTTGCACCGTTAGAAAGCTAACTTAACTATCTTTATAACCATATAGGCCTTTCATTTTTATTCTTTACCAATTAATATAGTTTTTAACTTAAAGACTGGTCAAGTTACACCATTGGACAATTTGCACTGTCCCTAGAGTTTGATTTCTATTATCTGTTTTACAATTCAGAATTCAATTCCGTTTGTTTCTAATGAAAATAGACATGTTAAGGTTCTAAACATATAAATTATAGCCTTTAATTCAACCATTACTATTTATGGTGAATTTTCAAAGTTACTACCCAGAACAGAGTTTTCTGGGCAGATTTCACCAAGCTAGATTTTTAGCTTCATTAGTCACTTAGATGGTACTTCTAACATGTTAATTTAACTTATATACATACTCATACAAGTCTAGGTCAGTTCAATTATGTGTTAAACATGTGAAATCAGGGCATTATTGATCAATATGTTCGGTCACTCTATCAGGGCAACATTTCAATGCTATTTTCCAGCAATGTGTTAACATTTCTCAAGCAATTTGGTTATGTTACAGCCCCTTATAAGCTCCTAAAACAGACCCGATTCATAGTCACATACATACATGCTCAGCTCAATCCTTTCATGCTCTTATATATATACATAAAACAGAACTGTCACATGTATACATTTAATCTGACTATGAACAACCAAAATTATGTTCAATGATTCACCAACCATATGAATCAAACAATTAACAAGAATCAACGACATGGATGAGTTTCTCATAGAATCCAGCAACACATTTCACGGAAAAGCTCATGGGAATTCAACAGCGTTGCAGCTAAAGGATATAGAAACATTCACCTACTTCCTTAGCATTCGGTAAGCATGAAAATTGAAGCCAATTTGACTTTAACTCTAACATCCATGGCTGGTTCCAAGCTCTCTCTCTCTCTCAATTCCCTCTCTTTCTCTAATCGGTTTAACCAAATGGATGAAGGGAGAATATGATTCCTTCATTTACTCACTAATCGGGAGTCACCAATGCACTAACATGTCTAATTGACATGTGTATACCCTCTTAAGCTTTCTTTAATGTTACATGCAATTTCCTAGTTAATCTAGGCTTTTTATTTGGTCCTTTCTTAAGAGATATCTAATTCCATTTCCTCACTTTTTGGTTCTAATTCACTCAATTTAATCCTATCTTGCTCAATTAGTCTTGAGAGATAGTTTAATAATAATTTAACTAGAATTTCTATGTTCTATAATCGAACACACGATTATATTATTCAATTTAACTAATTATCAATCTAATTTTTACATATATCCAAATTCTTAATCCTCGAGGGACCATTTCGGGTACAAGAATCGTTGGATATTGTTAACCCAGTTTTAGGGATGTTACATTGTTATTGTGTTACTTTGCCACCTAGGAGTTATATATTGTATATATTGTGACTTACCGACTAATCTGATCTCTTTATTTATAGATGTCTAACCCTAATCAGGATCGAATAGACATATCTCTAACTCCTCAACACATGGTAAGAATGATAGAATGAGGGATCCGTTGATTCCGCAAAGTCCCTCGGTACAGAACCTTGAGCCTGAGGTGCAATCCACTCAAGCTAAATGTTATAAGAACATGGCCGACCTGTTCAAAGTGTTTATGACCTCGATAAAGGCTGAGTAGACCTTTCAATCATTCGTTGTTGCTATTCTGAGTACCCAAGCTCTCATTGATAAGTTACCTCAATATCGAGCTTACTCTTTTACCAGGCAAGATGATGATAACCTTGAAGTTGCTGAGTATTGGTTAAACAATACTCTACGAATTCTGACTAAGCAGCTACAGTGTTCTGATGAACACAAGCTTGAATGTACCTTTTCCTTGTTAGCGGATGAAGCACTGTATTGGTGGGAGGCTGGCTACGACTCTTGCAGTCCCTAAAAACTCTATGAGTTGGGAGTTCTTCCTTCGTGAATTCTGGAAGAAATATATCAGTGCATATTATCTTGCTGAGAGACATGATATCTTCCTTCACCTAAATCAAGGAGGAAGACCCGTGGAGTTGTACGTTCATGATTTTTGCAAGTACTATTGATACGAGGATGAGTATATTAAGAAAGAGGAAGAGAAGTACAGGATGTTCATCATCGGGTTGAACGATGATCTGTGCCCTATGTCCATAGCATTGTGCATTACCAATTTCCAAGACCTTGTGAATAAGGTCAAAGCTACCGAAGGTGCTCAAAAAGATCAAAAGACTAGTGGGTCAAACAAGTCTGAAAAGAGACACCGAGATGAATCTTATTCCTTTGAGTCCATCAAGAAAGAGAAGTGCCATGATTCGAAACAGAACGTGTATTCACAGCCTTCCCAATATGAATATCTTGCTAAACCTCAAGCTGTGACTCAGTTCTTTCTTGGTGCCTACTCCATTGAAAGTATTGATGGCTCTAAGCAAGAAATGAAATTTCCAGTTTATAATTTCTGTCGACACAAGCATCCTAAAGGGTAATGCCGTAAAAAGTCTAGAGCTTGTTTCTTTTGTGGCGAGATGGGACATCTCATTCGTGACTGTCCAAAAACACTATTAAGTCTGCTTCTGCATCGGCCAATCCATTGTCCCCTTCTTAATCTTTTAGAAGCAAGGGAGTAAGACACGAATCTTTCGAGAAATCTAGAGGTTCATCCAAAGCATCGTGCAAACCTGAATCTAAGGCTTCTGTACGGATGTACCACGTGAGAGGCAAGGAGAAAAAGGATGATCTCGACACTATCTCAGGTAAAATTCGAGGACGAATTTTTCTTAAGGGGGAGAATTGTAACATCCTTAAAATTGGTCTAGTCAGAATCAGGTTCTGACGATCAGAAACCCTACAACAAAAAGTCTAAATATTTCATTGGTAACTATGTTGTCAATTTCATTGGTAATGAACCTTAATTGAGTCCAATCCTGCGTTAGGAGTCTCATCGAAGCATTTGAATATTGAAATTGAGCTAAGCGTATCGATACGATGGGTCCCGTATCGGTACGATCCTTCAATTTTTAACTAACTTACCGATCTTTGGCTAGCCATATCGATACGTTCATAAGGCGCATCGGTACGGGCGTCTGCTAAAAATATATTTTAATGACCAAATTGAGAAAATTGAAAGTTGGGGATGAGTCACCTTCCTGCTTGCCACACCCACATGATGTTGGTCATCTTTTGTCCTACAAAGATGACACTTTGATTTGTGAAGGAAAAAAAGATGAGAATTAATAGTTTAAGTTTTCCCCTTGCTAAGGGAAACCTTTCTATTAGTTCTTGGAGAGGTGGAAAATGATTAAAGTTGAATTTAATTTAAATGAATAAAGAAAAAGCTCTTTCCTTTGTTTTGATTTCACCGAAACCAAACTCATCCTTTGTTTGAAGAAACAAGCACACACCTCCTTTGTTATCCTCTTCACCGAGCTCAAGCATACACCTCTCATATTGAACCCCTTAAACCCAAGCCTTCTTTGTTTCAAGAGCTTTGTTGTATAGCTATTGGTTGGGTAAGTAGAAGACCTTAATCTATTGTGGATTCCATGGACTATTGAATGTGTAATTTCAAGTTATAGTTGCTAAGCTAAACCTTACTCCACAAGCTTCAATCTATGAATCTATCTAATAGCTAATGGCTATTTTAAGCATAGAAGTGATTATCGACATTGTCATATTGATTGTAACAATCTCCTATTGATTTCCCCTTGCTCAAGAATTGGAGGAGGCTAACCTATCAACTCCAACAAAGGCTAAGAATAAGGGAATTGCAATCCGAGAGCCGTAGGAGCTTCAAAAGTGAGGTGAGTGTACTCAAACTCTCGTGATAGGCTAGGTGCCTTTCCTGACCCCATTGTCATTGATTATTGTATTGCTAACATCATTGTTAAGGAATATTGCACCAAATCACTTTGTGGATGCTATTGGTAAGCATCGGTAAGTATAGTCTAGATTATTGAGCATCGACATTGCCATCGACATTGTTATTGGACATCGCTACCTATTTTTCTATTGTCATCATCATTGAATTATAGAAACATAGAACATCGATCATAGAGCATAGTCATTGCTATCATTATTGTAATTGTCATTGAGCATTGTTAATAATATAGTTATTGCTATCAAAATATCATAAATGAAGCATTGATCATTGTCATTATCATTGAGATTATTGAGCACTGACATTGTTATTGATATTGTTATTGAACATTGATACGAATCATTACTTATTGACAAGAATACTAACCATTGCGGTTGTTACCGAACACTGATCATTGATATTGATACTGAACCTTGGATTCGAAAGGACATTGGATACAATTGGCATGCCATAGAATTCATGAGCTTAGTGTACGGGTGGACTACGGTTCTTGGGCTACGAAATTTATTGTGGTGAGGCGGAGGGATGTTTGTGTTATTGGTCATATTGGGGAGGCAGAAGGACTAGACCATTCATTATCCTAGCAAGGCATAAGAATTCGCGTATCCACTATCCCGAATCGATCCAAGGATTAATATCGAAATATGGACTTATTGTTGTTGAACATGATCATGCATTGTTAACATTGTGTTATTGCATTGTTATTGCCTATACATGACTTGAAATGCCTACCCTTGATATTGCTATTGTTTTAGACTACCACATTATCCAAAGTATGCCTAATGCATTTCATGTCATACATTTCAGGTTAAGAGATTTGTAGTTGAAGATCGGAGCAGTTCAAGAATAGACAAGTCACAATCAAGGCCAAAGCAATGTATTTTGTCTGTATGAACTCCTAGGATAGTGGCAAAGTAGCTAGATTAGTCATATGTGGTCTTTTTGGTGTGTATAAGTTATGCTTGCCATGTAATAGTGTCTAAGGCTCTAAATGGCTTAAAAATGACTAAAATGGCATATTAGTTACGAAAAGGTGAAAACCTAGTAAACAGCTTCAAATGGTCCTAAAATTTGACATGTTAGTAGATTATAGTGATTGAATATTGTTGATAAAATTTCATTGCATTTGGACATCGTTCAACATGATAAATTGGCTAAAAACCAGATAAAATCTATTATTACAGTGCAGGGCGTACCGATACGAGTTCACCTGTTTTGGTACGGCTGTGCATATTTGGTCAGTCAAAGCTCAGGTCAACCTAGGCCTATTGAAACGATCTAAAGGTGTTTCGATACGGAAACTTACAAAAGCATTTAAAATTTTACTCACATCGTTACGGAAATTGGGTTATCACCCTTGCATTCTGTACCGATACGGTCCTTGACCGTATCAAAATGAGTTTGGAAAGTGAAGTCTGGATTATATAATCCAATTGTGCTGTACCGATACGGCCTATAGTATTTCGGTACGGGAGCGGTTAAATCCGTTATAAGTCATTGATCACAGTGTTGAAACATTGTATATTGGTCACTGAATCTTGGTAAGTCTAATTGGATGGGTAAATGACATCAGATTAACATAAAAATTTGTACACTTACTGTTTACTAATTGAATTACATATTCGTGTGGTTAATTTCAGATAAAGAGCCCTAATTCCTAGAATTTATAGTTTAGTCCCTAAAAGTTGTAAAAATTTAAAATTGGCCCTAATCTGATTATTGTAGTTCTGTATCGATCCGTTGCCTTAGTGTATTGATATAATATTGCCTTGTATTGTCTTGTTTTGAATTCTTGTTGAAAGATATCGCACCGTTCACCATACTGTTCATCGTTAACACTTTTCGACTCAGTTCTCTACTAGACTGGAAGGGGTGTTACATTGTTAGCTTGAAAAATGCAATTTTGTTTGGCTGGAAAATGTAGTTTTGATAACTTAAAAATGGACTGTTTGGTAGTAAATTGTGCTGTTATGAGGTGTAAAAGAATGTATGTAAAAGTATGAGACTCTTCTGGATGTATAGGACTCCATAGGGACTGTTTTGAGTAGATAAATACATGTTAGAAACTGTTTTGGACACATACAAATGTATACACAAGAGTTTGGATTGTTTCAAGTATGTACAATCACATAGAAGATTGTTTTAATGTGTATATATATAATGGACTGATTTGTAGGTAAGTGTATATCAATGAAATTGGGACTGTTGTGTATGTTTAAAGATCACTAGTGGACTGTTTTGAATAATCAAAAGAGTAGGAAAGCTTTAAGAATGAATATTAGGACTATTTTACAAGTTAGGGATTGATTTGCTATTAAATTAAATGTTTGTTGGACTGTTTTTGATACGTATTTGTGTACACATGTTTGGCTGGACAGATTTGATTAAATGTGAAAGTTAATGGGCTATTTTTGATGTGTATGTAAGTGTATAAGTGTTTTATGGGCTGTTTATACAAATATTGTAACATCCCCAACCCGGCCTAGTTGAAAACCAGGTCGGAGAATGTTACCGGAGAACAAAATGATGACCAGTGCAATAAAATATCAATAGATACTTATCACTCAATCGATATTATACTTTACAAGCATTACCAAGTATAGGCATTAGTCCAATTTATCCAATATGAGACAATAATTCTTCAATTAGGACTAATTCTTAACTTCTACAAACTTAAAGGACTAAACTATAAATCAAGTAATTTAGAGGTCATTTAATGCAATTAACTATACAACAACGAAATTCAATACAATAAAAATGATCTTGTAAATTTTCATGCCATTCCGATATCATTTAACCATCTAATTAGACTATACAAAAATCAATGACCATTTTGTAAACTGTTTAAAACTGTGTTCAATGTCTTTCAACAGAATTAACTACAACTGTACCGAAACACCTTGGTGCTGTATCGGTACGTGTGTACATGAATTTGAGCTCCAAATAAAATTGTCTAAACATGTATCGATACAGTCGAGGACTGTGTCAGTACCCCATGCAAGGGTGACAACCCAATTCCCAGCAACTCAAGAACTCGTATCGTTATAGCTTGACCTGTATCGATACAGGTTGACTAACGTTGACTTTGACCCATTTTGATACACCCCAAGGCCGTATCGATGCAATTAAATGCCCCAACCTTACTGCCAAAACCTGTATCGATGCACTATGGTTAACTCATGCTTTCTCAGGCCAAATATGGAAGGCCGTATCGATATAGCTTGACCTGTATCGATACGCCCTGCACTGTAATGTCAATTTTTGTCAGGTTTTTAGTACATTTGACCTAGCAATCAATGTCCAAATGCAATGAAATTTTATTAGCAATATTCAATCACTAGAATCTACTAACATGTCAAATTTTAGGGTTATCCGAATCTGTTTACCAAGTTTTCTACCTTATGAGCCAAATATGCAATTTTAACCAATTTTAGGCCAATCCAAAAGGCCATTTAGTGCTTTAAGCATCCTTACACCATGACCATAAAACATACATATCAAAAGGGTCATACATGACTATTCTAAGTACTTTGACACCCTACTAGGAGTTAATAAGTTTGATATACATTACTTTAAGCTTGCTTGTGACTTGCCCAACACTTCAACCTCTCCGATCTCCAATGACGAGTTTCTTAACCTGAAATGTATGAAATGAAATGCATTAGGCATACTTTGCCTTGTGAGGTAGTCATAACTAATGCTAGTATCAATCTAGTGCATTCCAATTCATATAGTAACAATAACTATGCAATAAATCAATAGTAACAATGCAAAGATCATGTTCAACATCAATATTAACCCTAGGATCAATTCGGGATAATGGATACGCGAATTCCTACGCCTTGCCAAGTCAATGATTGGTCTAGTCCCTCCGCCTCACCAACATGACCAATAACACAACACATCCCTTTGCATCGCCAAATCAATATAGGCTATAGCCCAAGGACCGTAGTCCACCCCTACACTGTGCTCATGAATTCTATGGCATGCAATTGTATCCTATGTCTTTTCAAATCCAAGGTCCGGTGGCAATATCAATAATTGATGGTCAATAACAATAGCTATGTTCAATGTTCTCATCAGTAATCAATGTTTCGATATCCATGTTCAATAGCAGTATCAATAACAATAGCAATGTTCAATGATCTCAATGACAATAACAATGGTCAATTCTTCATTTACAATGTTTCGATGACAATAACTTTGTCGATATCAATATACAATGACGATGATAATTGTAATGACTATGCTTTATGTCCAATGTTCAATGCTTCAATAATTCAATGACTATATCGATGGTGAATTCAATGACAATGAGCGATGGCAATGACTATAGCAATATCAATGGTCGATATTCAATGCAATGACTTACCTAACTTACCAATGGAACCTACTTAATTGGTTCAATGCAATATTCTTTGACAATAGTGTTAGCCATACTATAATCAATTACAATGAAACCGGGAAAGGCAACTAGCCTAATCCCGAGACTCTGACTACACTCACCTCGATAATCTGAAGCTCATACGGCTCTCGGATAGCAATTCCTTTATCCTTAGCCCTTGATGGATATGGTGGATGCTCTTTATCCAATTCTTGAGCTAGGTTAACAATAGGAAGATTATTATGATCGGTAGTACGATATTGAAATCAATATAACGATATCAAAATCAATATCTAAACTCGATATAGATATTAGCTATTGAATATCCATGGATTGAAGTCATGGGAATCCTATGTTACTTAGATAGTCAAAACTTCAACTTACAATTAAACACTATACATCCTTGGAATCGATAAATTGTTTGAGGGCTTAAGCATACCCAATTGGTGGCTATTCAATGGAATCAACAACTTGAAGGAAACTTAAGCTTGGTAAGGTCCAACAATGGAGGTGTGTGCTTGATGGATGAAGAAGATGAGATAAAGGTGCTTGCTTATCTTTTATCTGGGTAAGTCTTTTGGTTCATCCTTTTTTTCTTTTATTTCTTTAGTTTAAAAGCTTTCCTTCCTATTAAGTAGCTTCATTAGATCACCCCACGTATGGGTGATTATAATTGAGGAGGGGTGAATTGCAAGGTTAGTCCCTAAACTCTTAACACTCTATGATTTTGCCCCAAAACTCTCAATTTCTATAATTTAGCCACTAAAAGGTTTTCGATATATTCATTAAGCGCCAAGATCGATAAATTGACCCAGTTAGAGTCTAATATCAATGCAATTGACCTCACAGTCAAAGTCAACACAATATTTGGACCGTTTCGTTGTAGGGTTTCCAATCTCTGGAACCCAATTCTGACTAGATCGGTTTTAGGGATATTGCAATTATGATTGAATACTAATGTATTAGGGAATGTAAATATATATATATATTATATGTGTGTGTGTGTTTAGAGACTGTTTTGTAAATTCAACAAATTAATTTGTTTTTTAATGGTTTATTGTTATGTTTGAGGTACATGCCATGTCATGGAAGAGTAGGAGAAAGTGTAGTTGAAAGCTAGGAAAGGATTGGAGAAGTAGCAAGATATGATTAAGGATTCAGGTATCCCGTAACTTCGAGACAAGAGGTGAGTGTAGTTGCATTTGTTTCGGGTGACACGGAGTTACTCCGATCTTTACTTCTATTGAATTGTTGTCTTAAATGTTAAAGTAGGGATCATATATGATCATTTTGCATAAGGCTCACATAGAGCATATGAGATTGGGTTACATACATGGCATTGAAGTCTCATGGTTAAGGTATGCATTACATATGCATCATGAATGCATGGTATGCTTTATTATGATGTTTATTGATTGTAGAATTGAAGTATATTTATGTAAGAACTTTGCTTTGAATTGGTATCGATACTTAACCCTTGAAAGCATAAGATACAAGAAACAACTTCAGGCTTTAAAGTTATAAGAATTCACACTCTAAGGAGATAAAAGCTCATCTTTTGCTATAAGATACTAAGAAAAGAAGCAAGTAAGATACTTGTGTCATAAGATACCCTCCTAACTTTAAAATATAAAATACGTAAGTTGCTTGAGTAATGGAAGACCTTGGACAACTTAGCATGGTGCTGAGGTATATATTTCAGGGACTACGACTCAGGGGATGCCCCTTTATATATGTGATATATTGGCGACAATATGAGGTAACGGGGGAGATGATAAGGTTATTGGCGACAATTTGGTTGGATAGTTGAGAAGTTAGGATTGTTATGTTTCCAGCACTAGCTATTGCTATGTGCTTTGGTCTATGTATAACACAAACCAACACAGTCAAACACGAACCAATCCTACTCATGTCCAAATGTGATCCAAGGCAAATGTTTTAAAAGATACGAACTCATATACTAAGTTTGAAAAGGAAACTCTGATAAGCAATGCTATGAACTCAGATAAGCCTTGTTATGATCTCTGATAAGCTTTAAAAGAACTTCGAAAGTCCTGATAAGAATTTCAATGTCTTACTAAGGTTATGATAAGATAAGCCATGAACTCTTATAAGTTAGATAAGATTTTGAAAGAACTCAGCTTAATCTCTAAAGGATATTCGAATAAGACTTGAAGGAATATAAACTTTGATTAAGCTTCTAATAAACAAAGCCATGTTTAAGCTAACATTAAGATATAAAATCCTAGTGTAATTATATGCTTGAATTTCTTTCAGATTTCCATTTAATACCATGGACTTTAAACTTTCTTGTTTGATGTCACTACCTCACTTAGACTATATAAGCCTAATGCATTCATTGTCATGCATTTTGCAAATCACTTAGATAAAAAGAACTTTGATCGTGGAAGTAGTTGCAAGTCGCTAACCTAAACTTCCATGAATTGTTAAAGCTCACTTAGTTGAACTCCTAGAATGGTGGCATATAGCATTGTATAAAATCTTATATAATTTGTAAAAGTAGAGTTTTATGACTATGTGGTGGTAATGGGCCTTATTTAATTATTTTGATAATAGCAAGCTTGAAATATGAATGTTAAGTTTGGTATGTGCGATGCATGTGTTCATGATAATTTGTAGAAGCTTTTGGTTAATTAACAAAACATGAGCTGACATGATTTCTATTTATTTCAGAAAATAGAATTATGATTAAAAGAATAAACCTTAGTGGAATGTTCATTTCGGATATGCTTGGTTCTATACTGAGTCTCACACATAAATGTTGTCATAAGGAGCTGTGTATATATTCAATGCTATGTTTTGTATATGTAAGACACTTAATGGATTTGAATGTTTAGTGATCAAAGAGAAAAGACTTATAAAGGCATAAAATAAAAGTTTAAGAATGTCGAATGAAGTTCTTAGGAATATTTGAATGTTGTGGAGTCATGTAGTTACTCTCATGCTTTGTAATTTGGTAGACTGTCCCTATATATATCTTGAGTTTTATGGTGTAATAGCTTGGGGTCATGTTTGCAGTTAACAAGTCCCTAAACTATTTCGAATGAAGATTGAAATATAAAAAGAAACGAGCTAAGTTAATTTAGATAATGATTCAATTGTTACCATGTGAATACTGGGTAAAAAATGTTAGATGGTTTGTATAAGGGGATAGTTTAATTATTAGTATAACCAATTTCGATGCTAGATTCTAACAAATCTCCTTTACCTCAATATGATTAAATTGGTCAAACCATGTATTTTGTATTTAATAGAATCCTTAATTTTTAATTAGATAAATATGCTTCATCATAAATGAATGAATCTATTAAGGTCTTAAATACGGTAAAAGAATTAGGTATATTCGGCACCTCACGAGAATGTGGATTTGTTTGGTTTTAGAACAAGTTATGTCTAAAAGCTAAGTTTAAGTTATCATGATAACTTGACCTTACTACATCTGAGTATAAGAATGACCTTAATCCTTTTGATCCTTGACATAAGACCATTCTTGAATGTTGTTCAAATAAATGAGCCTCTGAATGGTGTGTTGTGTATAATGTATGAGCTTACTTGATTGAATACTAAAAGTTACTAAAAAGTTTTAAATTACCCTGATTCCTAATTGCATGTTCTGTTGAGAAGGGCTAGTGTATCATAGGTTTGGTTGAATGTTTGTTCAATAACACTTCTTAATTTGGTTTATCTCTTAGACTGGGTAAGGGGTGTTACAATTCCATTTTTTTCTCATATATTGGTAATTAATGTGACCATTTGATAAATCATTATTCATTAAAACAACATCGGATACACGGATTTCCCGGTGGACTTACCTCCACCAACTCATACCTTGTCTAGTTAAACCGCACGATACCATCAACTTGGGTTGCCTAGTTAAACCGCAAGCCCCAAGTGATGCCCAACAGCCCGAGTAGCCTAGTTAAAATGCTTTCCTCAAAGACCGTGGTGCGATTGACTTTACATATTGTAGTTCACTTTAAACCCTTGGCATGCCAACTATATCCGATATTTTATTTTCATTTGTCACATAGACAATATACACTTTTAAACACATTTTACTTACTGTTATTCCTTATGCATTTATCAAACCATTTCCATATGCAAAACTCATTGCCCATGGCAATAGCACATTCCATTTAGGAAGCATTTCTCAATGCACTTAAGCATCCTCTCAATTGATAAATCATTGCATATCTTTAAAAGATGCATAGAAGAGTAAGTAAATTAATCTATGCTTTTAAACCAAAACATGCAAAACAAGTCACATATCAAACTGATATTCAAAGGTAAATTTAGGGATAACTTACTTTCGAGCTTAGTTAAGATTTCTAGGCTTAAACAAAACTCTCAAAACCTTACTTAAACCTTTACGAGTGTCCAAAACACAAATACACTCACAGATGCTCAACACCTTCCTTGCTGTTGTGTTCCAAGCCTCCGAAACGAGCCAACTTCCACCAAAATGAGCCAGGCTTGATATTCCCATGTTCTAGCAACATAAAACTAGAGGAAAAATGCATTAAAATGCATTCTAACACTAGCCTACAGTCATCCCTGCCACCTGAACAAATTTGCATCCAAAAACTATCCAAAAACTCCGAAAACTAATCCAAACAACATCCAAATGACCTTCAGCCACAACCTAATAATTCTAGTATCTTATCAACATCAAAGAACATCTAAAAACACATTCCAACCTTCCTTATACCTTTAGTAATCAAGAATCTACAAAAATAGCCCAAAAACTACTCTTAAACCACTTTAGAAATTAGCTAATTAAATAGTTCCTAGATTGATTACAAAATTCTCATCTCACATTGTTTTTAAAAAACCAAAATCTGATTTAACCCATCAAAAATCCACATCAGTTATCCCAAAAATCAAGATTTTAGGCAAAGTATCCAAAACTACCAATTAGTATCATTTTGAAGAATTAAATAGCAAAACTAGGATATTAAACATCAATTAGAAACCAAACACTAGGGACTATCATTAAAAGACCTTTGTTTTGAAGAGAGGAATAGAAAATTACCTTGAAGTCTTTCCACGACAATTTGACGTAAACTTTATTTGTTGAATAAAGTGGAATTTAGAGAAATCTTTGACAAGGTTTTGCAAAGCCATGTGAGAGGAATCTATTGAAGCAATCCCCATTGAAAACCAATCAAAACTCACAAATATTGTAGAGAGAAAATGGTGAGAAAATGAGAGAAAGTTTTGGAAGAAAACATTAGGAAAATAGAAAATGAGGTAAAATGTTTTTAACAAAACAATTAACTGTCAATTTGTTCCGATAATTATGGTGGAAAAACCAATTAATGTTTTTAGGAAAATTAGCTCTCTAAATATTCTTAGTTTTGACCCCTTTTACAATTTAGTCATTAAAAACAATTTTGCATTTATTACATTTTGGTCACTAGCTCCAAAATGTCACCTCCATTAATTAAATCAATTTTTGATTCCAACTCAAAACGCGTAATATAATTATTAATCATTTTTAAAAATTTTAGCCGAATTTTATCCCTTTGAAACTCCCATTTCAAAAATATTTATTTCTCAAAGTGTATTTTAATCGCTAAACCAGTTCCTCGGTTCGAACCTAAGCCACCAAAATTCCTAAGCCAATTTTCAGGGTGTTATAACTCTCTTCCTCTTAAGAAATTTTATCCCCAAAATTTACCTAAAGGAAAAAGATACGGAAACTGCTTCTTCATGTTCTCATTTGTCTCCCACATGGCTTCCTCGACTCCTCGATGATGCCAAATACTTTGACCAACTCAATGGTCTTACTGCAAAGAACCTTCATACTAGTATCCAGTATGCTTACATGTTCCTCATCATAAGAAAAATTCAGAAACAACTCAATTTCCTCAATTGGCACCACATGCGACGGATCTCACCTATACCTCCAAAGCATAGACACATGGAATACATCATGTATCTTCTCCAACTCAGCTGGTAACCTTAATCTATAAGCAGCTAGACCAACACGCTCAATCACCTCATATGGCCCAATGAACTTGGGACTTAACTTACCCTTACGCCCAAACCTCATAACCTTTTTCCAAGGAGAAACCTTCAAAAACACTTTATCACCTACGACGAACTCAATCTCCCTTCGCTTCAAACCCGCACAAGACTTCTATCGATCCGAAGACTCTTTTAAAATATCACTAATAAGCTTCACTTTGGCATTCATACCTCTAAGCAAATCAAGCCCGATGACATGCTTCTCTCCTGACTCTGCCTAACAAAGACGCATCCGACATCTACGTCCATAAAGAGCTTCATAGAGAGCCATTTGTATACTTTCCTGATAACTATTATTATAAGCAAACTCCACCAATGGAATTTGCTTTTCCCGAGTCCCTTGAAACTCATTGATATAACACCGTAAAATGTTCTCCAAAATCTGAATAACATGCTCAAATTACCCATCCATCTGAGGCTGATATGAGGTACTAAAATTAAGCCTGGTTCTCAAAGCTGTCTGTAGACTCTCCCAAAAACCTTGACGTAAAGCGAGAACCTCTATTCGATATAATAGACTTTGGAATCCCATGCAACTTCACAATCTTCGAGATAGACATTTCTGCCAACCTATCCAACATATACATTGTATTCACAGCGATGAAATGTGCACACTTCGTGAAATGGTCAAAAATCACCCATATAGAATCCTTTTTGGACGGTGTCAAAGGTAACCCCATCAAAAAATCCATAGTGATCCTTTCCCATTTCCATTCTGAATCTATATAGGTTGTAAGAACCCAGCATGAAACTGATGTTCAGCCTTAACTCGCTGACACATGAAACAACGAGCAACATACTTCGCAACGTCCTTTTTCAAACCAACCTAATAATAATCTTCCTTTATATCTCGATACATCTTAGTACTACCAGGGTGCATAGAAAAAGGACTCAAATGAGCTTTAGTCAGAATAGTGTGCCCCAACTCCGAGTCTTCCAGCATAACTATTTGACCCTTAAAACACAAAACACCATCACCATTAAAATGAAAATCTGTCGGATTACCATCCGCATCATCATACGGTTGCCTTGCTTTAATCATTTGAGACAATGTAGGCTTAACTTGAAACTCTAACAACAAACCAACATCTTGTGTCACACTTAACGAGCAAACATTGCTCTAATCTCTATGGCTACCTTATAGCTCAACGCATCCGCTACAACATTAGCCTTTCCAGGATGATACTCGATTGTTAGATCATAATCCTTAAGTAACTCAACCCATCTTCGTTGCCTAAGATTTAAATCTTTTTGAGACAACAAATACTTCAAGCTCTTGTGGTTGGTGTAAATGATACACTTCTCATCATAGAGATAGTGTCTCTAAATCTTTAGAGCAAAAACCACCGTGGCAAGCTCTAAATCATGCTTATGGTAATTGTGCTCATGTACCTTTAACTATCTCGATGCATAAGCCACAACTTCCCCGTCCTGTATCAGTACACAACCCAATCCAATATACAATACATTGCTATACACAATAAACTCTTTACCCGCTTCTGGTTGGATCAACATAAGTGCGTGTGTCAAAACCTCCTTTAACGTCTCAAAACTGCACTGACGATTCTCTGTCCAAACAAACTAAACATTATTTTGCAACAGTCTTATCAGCAGAGTAGCAATACTAGAAAAATATCCACAAAGCAATGGTAGTAACTAGCCAAACCAAGGAAATTGTGGACTTCTGACACCGTCTTAGGTTGCTTCCAATTAAGGATAGCCTCAATCTTCTGTGGATCTACACGAATACCTTCCTTCCACACCACATGACCAAGAAACATCACCTCCTTAAGCCAAAATTGACACTTACTCAACTTAGCAAACAACTAATTATTTTTAAAGCTTGTAACGCTATCTGAAGATGTTGATCATGCTCCTCCTCGGTATAAGAGTATACAAGAATATCATCAATAAACACAACCACAAACTGATCCAAGTACTCATGAAACACTCTATTCATCATATCCATGAAATTAGCTGGGGTATTGGTTAAACCAAACGACATCACCAAAAACTCATAATGCCGATATCTTGTGCGAAACATAGTCTTTGGCACATCCGCTTCTTTAACCTTCAACTGGTAGTACCCAGACCTTAGATCAATCCACTGTAACGAGTACTTATTCTTAATCTTCAATTTATTCAACTGCCGATAACCAACGCACATCCCATAGTTCCATCCTTGTTCTTTACAAACAACACTGGTTCACCCCAAGGCGAAACACTTGGATGGATGAAACCATGATCCAACAACTCCTAAAGCTGAGTTTTCAACTTCTTTGACGTCTTCATTAAGGAGATATGGACACCAGAGTTGTACTAGAGTATGTCTCAATGCAAAATTCAACTTCTCTATCTGGTGGCAACCCGAGTAATTCCTCTGGAAACACTTCTGGAAAATCACATACCGTTCAAATATTATGTACTCAAAATCCTTTGGTACCTAGATTCATCATAAAATCAAAGAAGGCTTGACAACCTTCATTCATCAACTTTTCAGCTTGTAATGTCGAAATAACATTAGACAAGAATTTAACATTCTTGCCCACTACGACAACAACATAGTCATCGACAAGCTTTAGAGAAATCATTTTGGTTTCAAAATCCACAACAGCTTTATGTTCACTAAGCCAATCCATACCCAAGGTGATATCAAAACCATATAACGACAACTCCATTAAATCAACTACAAACATGTGACCCTGAACAACCAACAGATATCTCCTATACATCCTTATAACAGTAACGGTCTCCCCTTGAGAACTAGTTACTAGGAAACCTACATTCAAAATTTTGACAAAAATATCTAACAATGTGCATGTTTACTCAGAATGTATGAATGCGAGTAACTTGAATCAACCAAAGAAAATACTGAAAAAGACTGCAAGGTAAAAGTACCTACAATCACATCAGTGTCATTACGACCTTCGCGATGTGCATAAGCCCTTGATTGCCGTCTGTTCTCCAGCTGAATAGCCATGGTATGAGCAATATTCTTTTAACCCTCGACACGCCTCTAGAAATTACCCCTGCCACGGCCTTAGCACCTAGCAGCTGCAACCACAGTAGCTACTTGATTTGATACATCTTCAACCAATTTTAGACAATCATGCTTCTGATACTCTTTTTATCCATACTCCCAACAAGCTCCAAGTGTTCCTCAACACTACTGTGACTGACATCTTCGACAACGCTCACAATCAGCCACAATAGGTACAAAAGGTTGAGCATTTAAACCATGTCTACCACTACCACCATCTCACTTGTGATCCGACTTGAAGCGTTTGTCCCTTGATCTCTTGTTCTGACCGCCAAAAAAGTCAATCTCAGTGACTCTCTTTCCCGAATTAACTTTCCCAAACTTAGAAGTTGGACCCAAGGAATGTTTAATATTCTTGGCCTTATTAACTAACACATCAAAATCAGTATAGTTAGTCGCAAGCAAATATGTCTCGATTTCCTTCACAAGGCCATACCGAAACCTATCACAATGATGACTATCATTCGGAACCATTTTAGGAGCATATTAGCTCAAACAAACAAATTTCACCTCATACTCGGCCACCGTCATTTGACCCTGTACAAAAGCCATAAACTCTCTCTTTTTTCCATCCTGATACTACAGACCAAGGTACTTCCACTTGAAAGTCCTTCGAAAGAACTCCCAAGTTACATTAACTTTCGGTACTCTAGCTATGGTGGTTACCCATCAATGATATGCATTGCCATCTAGCAAATATACAATGCAACCGAGCTTCTATGAATTTGCACACTCTATATGACCAAGTATACGCCCAATCCTCTCAAGCTACTCTCTTTAGATTTAGGGTTCAACCTTCTAAACTCAACACCTCCCAAACTTCGCAGACACTAAAGTGGCAACCCAGGATTAACAACAGCTACAAGATCTGGTGCCTACACATGGACTCTTGCAACAACTGCTTGAAAAGCTCATTTCTTTGACTGAATAAAATGGTGTCATATCCTCAAAGATAGTTTCTTGTAGAGCTTGGGGTATGTTCACCCTACTAGCTTCAGCCGGTGGATTAGGTGGTGGAGGAGGCAACAAGGTACGAGGAATTATTCCATTGCCCGTATTCTAGTTGTTCTGTGTAATACTTGATCTAGACCGAGTCTCACGTCTTGGGCCCATACTCATTGCTAACAATCAAGACATGCAAAAACAACTTAGTTAGGCTTGAAACTGGTGAAGGATCCAAGAAAAACTGTGAAAAATCATTTGAAAACAACGGTAATAGGCAATGTGTCCCCTTACAACCCACATTTAAGCAAACTGACTTCATAACTATAACAAGGCATGCTTTACATACTTAACATTGTAGAACAACTCAGTAACAACCAAAATATTAAGCAAACCATCCCAAAATTTTGTAACCTGTTTCTGATACCAAAAATTTAACCCCTTGACCCAGCCTAGGCGCTAGGCTTGTAACCTTCTCGATCCGTCCTAGATGCCAGACCAAAACGAATGAGCTACATTGGGTTTTACTGAAACAAAACCCAAAATGATTAACTAAGATTAGGTTATTTTTAAATTTTATCTTTTCCAGATGCAATATTGTAACCTAAAGTGAGCATGCTAACAACGGGTGAAAACTCAACTTAATCAGGCGTCGAGTTGATATCCAATTAAACATATTTGCAATTTATGGAGCAAATTGCAAATCTAGAAAATTATGAGGACTTAGTTGATTTCCAAGTGACCATTCCTCAATTAGTCAGGTTACATGCTTACTAGTCAAGAACCAGCTCAAAACAATCATCCAAACTCATTCAATTGCATTCATAAGAACCAAGGACCAAAATGGAAGAATCTCAAAACATAAAACCTTCATAACTAACATAACGCCTAGCCGTACCGATACGGTCCCTAGGCGTACCGATACGCAGGATTAATTTACCAAAATATAGATTTCGGTATCTCAAAAGCATACCAATACACTTCCTCTTATACCGATACAAGGCAATAATTATACATACCCGTACCGATACGTGGCCCCTATATCGGTACACCTGGACCTGTAATGTCCAATTATGTTGGTTTTTTCTCTCTAACAACGATTCAAACATGACTTAACTCAACATAATCATACATACAACTAAAATAAGGATCAAACTATGCTATAAACACTAGGTAACATGATCAGTTCATGAAGAGGTACTTCAAACACAATTCTAGAGGCATGCTTCCTAGGAACCATCCAACTCAATGTACAAAAAGAGATTCAAGGCACATTTCATCATAGGCATGACATCAACAACCTTTAATCAACATTTAAAACATGCTATCATCACAAAATCATGTGCATAAGCATTTCCAACCAATATGCATACTAAGGGAAAACCATAAAGCATAAACTCATACTCACATGTCATCAACAATCATGCCTCAAGTCCAACCACAAAAGCCATCAACCACAACAATTAAACCATCACAAAATAACCAAAAATCCAGATTACAAATTCCCCAAAACATGGTAACACATTGCCTTATTTACTGAATTTAAAACCAAGTTCATAGACTCAAGTAAATATCTTGATCTTGGACCTTCCTTGCCAAACCAATGCTACCCCTCAACTCTATTGCTCTGCATCAATGGGAAAAAGAGAGCGTAAGCACAATTACTTAGTGATGATGCTTATATTCAACATTGATGCAATTCAAACCATTTCAAAGCCATAAAACACCTTATTTCCAAAACATGTTTACTTCCCAAGCATTAACACAATTTTGTTATTATCAACTCATGCTTAACTACCTAAGCATTTCACATTTGATTGAAAATCCATTTGATAACAATGCATCATCTTGTTTTCAAAACATGCTCAACTATCCAAACATTTTATTATTTGTTTCCAAACAAATCATGCATAGAAACCATATGCATCACAATCATTTATAAAACTCTTTTATCACATATATTCTCATATTTTGGCTTTTAGAGTGGCCCAAATAGACTTACCTCTATCCATGGATAGCACTACCCTTATCCATACATGTTCTGATACACAAATTCCCTTGATGGCACTACCCTCATCAAGTCTCACGGTGGTACTACCTCCACCGTAACTCACTTCGGCTGGGAATAAAACTACCCATATCCCGTTGTGAAAACACTACCTCTATCACTTCACAATAGAACTACCCTTATTGTCTAACCGAAGAATTTTACATGATCAATTTTACATTTTATAGTGCACTTTAATCCTATGGCTAGCCAACTATATCTGATTCTTTCTCATTTACGTCATATAGCCAATATATCATTTTCAAACACATTACTCATTGTTTTCAATGTATTTCTCAAAACGATTTCATATGCAAATCCACATTGCCAAAGGCAACAACACATTCACTTCAAGGAACAAATCTCAATGCTCATAAGCATCATATACTTTGTTTAAACATTGTATATTAATCCAAAAAGATGCACTTACAGTAATTAAACCAAACCATGTTTAATCCCAAAACATGAAATCCGCAATCTCATATCAAAGCCGATAACCAAGCGAAATAAGGGAAACTTACGCTTGAGCTTAGTTAAGCTTGTTAGGCTATAACTAAACCCCCATGATCCATCAATCAAACATTTGAAGAGCATAACACATTTATGCACTTACCGATATGCCTCGCCTTGCTTACCAACACGAATCGAGCCACCGATAAGCAACGTACGCAACTAAGCAACCTCGTCTTGGTCGTCCCCTGTTTTAACTACATAAAACTAGAGGGAAAATACAACATTATGCATTCAACTCGTTGCTAAACAAGGAACCCTTGCATCCTTAACATTAACCTTCCAAAAACTAGCCAAAATTACCAAAAACGACACCAAACTTCGCTCTACCAACTCCAAACTTCAAACTAGTGATTCTAACTTTCAATCCACATCAAAACATATCCATAAACACCTTCTAAACATCCCCAACAACTAAAAAACACAAATAACAACCCCAAAAACCACTAAAAACTCATCTAAAAAATATCCAATTAAATAGTTTTGGTGTAATACCTCGAAAACTAGTCTAGTCGAAACTAGGTTGTGGCGATCGAAATCCTTAAATTAGAAAGATCCAAATATTACATTGACTTTGACTGTAAGGTCAATTACACTGATATTGGACTCTAATTGAGTCAATTTGTTGTTTAGGGACCATATTGAATACGATGGTAACTTTATTGGTGACTAAATTGTAGAAATCAAAAGTTTGAGGACAAATGGGTAAAGTGTTATCTATTGAATGGCCAAGGCCATGATTCTTCCAAATCCAAGCTTAATTTCAAGCTATAGTTTTGACTATCTATGGTAACCTAGAGTTTTCAAGACTTTAATCAATGGAAATCTAGTAGCTAATTGCTATTCCGAGCTTAGATATTGAATTTGATATCGTTATATTGATTTCAATATTGTATTATCAATTCTAATAATATCCTATTGTTGTTACCTAGCTCAAGAATTGGAGAAATATAATCCATTATCTCCAACAAAAGCTAGGAGCAAGAGAGTGGTCATCCGAGAGCCTCAGGAGCTTCAGAAATCAAGGTGAGAGTAGTTATAGTCTCGAGAAAAGCTAAGTGCTTATCTTGATTTTATTGACATTGATTTTTGTATAGCTAACATTGTGCCTAAGGATATCGTATCGAATCTCTTAAAAGATTACATTGGTAAGCATTGGTAAGTATTGAATTGAATTATTGTCCGTAGAAACATTGTTATTGTTACTAGTCTCATTGAAACATCGGAATATAAAAATATTAAGCATTGTACATTGATATTGCTATTGCCTTCGAACATCAGCATTATCATTTTTATAGCCATTGACATAGATATTGTCATTGAACATTGAAGTTGGTATTGATATTGTTATTGAAACATTGAAATTGAATCATCAACCATTGATATTGCTATTGAGCCTTGGATTCGAAAGGACATTGGATACAATTGGCATGCAACAAAAATCACGAGCTCATTGGTACGGGCGGCTACGGTCCTTGGTTACGTCTCTTATTGTGGCGAGGCAGAGGGATGTTGTGATATAGATCAATTGGCAAGGCGAATGGACCAGACCATTCACTTGTTTGGCGAGGCGTAGGAATTCGTGTATCCACTATCTTGATTAGATCCAAGAAATATTTTTGAATTATGTTATAATTGTAATTGAACATGAATCATTGCATTGTTATTGATAATACATGATTTGGAATGCATTTCATTGTAATTATTATTGTTCAAGACTACCTCACTAGGCAAAATAAGCCTAATGCATTTCATCTCATGCATTTTAGGTTAAAGGGATCATCATTGAGAGATCAGAGAAGTCGAAGGTTTTTTGGCGAGTCACTACAAGGCTAAAGTAATGTATATTATCCTTACAAACTCCTAGTATGGTGGCAAAGTAGTTAAACTAGTTACTTTTAGCCCTTTTGGTATGTATGTATTGCCTATGTTTTGTATAAGTGTTTAAGGCCCTAAAAGTGAATTTAGTATTGGCTAAAAGTGAGAAAACTTGCATAATCGGCTCATAAAGGTAAAGTCCTATTAAACGGATTCATATGATCATGAAATTTGGCATGTTAGTAAATTATAGTGTTGTAAACTTTCTGGTAAAATTTCATTGCATTTGGACATAGTTCGATTAGTCAAATTGAATAAAAACCAGACCAATTCTGTCATTACACTGCAGAGCGTATCGATACAGGTTATGGTGTATCGATACGGTACTGCATATTTGGACCAGGTCAACAAGGAATATCGATACAAACTTTGGTGTATCGGTACAAAAGTCAACATTGAAATTTGGTTGTAAAAATTACAGCGGTACGCCTTCAGGGCGTATCGAAAACAGGTTCACTCGTACCGATATGGATAGACCAGTATCGATTCGAGTTTTGGTCACCGGAATTTGATATTTATAAAATGTGCATGGTGTACCTCTACGTCCCTCCCGAGTATCGGTACGGATACAGGTAATTCTATTATAAGTGTGAAGAAACAGTTCTAAAACATTACAAATTGGTCACTGATTATTGTTTAGCTTAGTTGATGGAGTAAATGAATTTTGATTGTTATGAAAATTTTCATGCTCATTAAATAGGGACCTTATTTCATTGTGGTAAAGTTAGTTTCAGTAAAGGACCTCTGAAATTATGAATTTACAAATTAGTCCCTAAAACTTGGAAAAGTTTAAAATTGATCCTAAAAGCAATACTAATGAGTTGCATGGAATCACTGCCTTACTATATAGACATAGTATTGTTTTAAGACAATGTATTAGCCATTACATGAGTTTTAGTTTGTTAAAACACTAATGAAGGATTAAAATATTGTTCTGATCATTGTATTAAACACCGGTAACATACTTCGACCGAGCTTTCGACCAGGCCGAGAAGGGGTGTTACATTTGTGGTATCATAGCTCGAGTTTAGTTGATTTTAGGACTAAACTAAAGCCTATTGCATTGCTATTGTATTACTTTGCCACCAAGGAGTTATTTATTGTGTATATAGTGACTTACCGACTAACCCGATCTCTTTATATTATAGATATATCTGAAACTAACGAAGTTCTTATCAATGAGCCTGCTAGTGGCTTCTCGACTTATGGCGAGGAGATAAGGGGGGAGATCTTTCGATCCACCAAATCCCTCACCTCAAAATGTTGAACCGGAGGCATAGACTACTCAAGCAGTGAAAGCTTAGAAAGTTATGCAACCTACCACACATGTTATCCAATATGCTCGGGCCCCTATTGACAAGTTATCACAACACTAAGCCTATACTTTCATCGGTCAGGATGATGACAATCTTGAAATTGTTGAATACTGGTTGGATAACATGCTGAGAATCTTGAACAAGTAGTTCTCGTGTTCGGATGAACACAAACTAGAATGTGCCCTCGCGTTGCTTGCTGATGAGGCACTACACTGATGGGATACTACTACCCTTACGGTCTCTGAAAACACTATAACGTGGGAGTTCTTTCTTCGAGAATTTTGAAAGAAGTACATTAGTGAGGTCTATATCACAGAAAGATGTAGTATCTTCCTTCATCTCAAGCAAGGTGGACGGCTTGTTGAGCAGTACATCCATGACTTCTACAAGTATTACAGGTATGGTGCCAGGTACATCAATAAAGTGGAAGAGAAATATACATTGTTCATTGTTAGGCTTAGTGACGAGCTATGCCCTATGTTCACCGCATTGGGCATTACTGATTTTGAAGATCTCATAAACTAAGTCAAAGCCACTGAAGCAGCACAAAAAGCCCTGAGGACTGGTGGGTCAGGAAAATTAGAGAAGAGATTCAGGGATGATTCTCGACCTCCTAAGTGGAACAAGAAAGGAAGGTACTAAGGCCCTAAGCAAAATGTGTATCCACAACCTTCCCGTTCAGGGAACATCGAGAAGTCACAGACTATGACTCAGTCCTTTGTAATGTGGCCTCAGTTGATAGCACTGGAGGCTCGAAACGAAGCTCTCAATATCCTATTTGAAACTATTATCATAATCAACATCCAGTAGGACAATGTCACAAAGAATCAGGGGCTTGTTTTTACTGTAGCGAGCAAGGCCATTTCATCCAAGATTGTCCTCTCAATGCTACCAAGTCCACAACTATACCGGCCAACATCGTTTCCTTTGCTCAATCCTTTTGAGGCAAGGGAACAAGACAAGAATCATTAGGAGCCACAGGGAGACCTAGTGGCTCTAGAAAGACATCAAATAGACATGAATCAAAGGCCATTTCCTAGATGTACCATGTGAGGAGTAAGGAGGAGAAGGATGAACCTAATGTCATTGTAGGTACCATTGAGTTGTATTCACATTACTTATATGCATTTATTGATCTTGGTTCTACTCACTCCTTTATAAGTACCATATTAGTTAAGAAGTATAGAATGTCTTATGAGCCTATAGCATCGAGAATCTTTGTAACTAATCCATTGCGTGACCGTGTCACCGTGAATATTGTGTGTAATAATTGTCCCTTAATGATTTAAGGGATTCTATTTACAGCCAATTTATTGGCATTACGGATCCATGAGTTTGATGTTATACTGGGTTTAAATTGGCTTAGTGAACATCAAGCTTGGGTAGATTGTAGCAAGAGGAAGTTGAATCTTCGAGGCCTTGGCAAAGAGAGCATCACTTTAATGAATTCCAAAAATCTTTCACTATATGATTTGTCATTGGAAGCCAAGGATGAACCACGATTATCAGATATTGACACAATGTGTGAGTTCCCTAATGTTTTTCCTGATGAGCTTTCGAGTTTACCTCTAACCCGTGAAATAGAATTTGACATTGAAGTGCAACTTGGAACTGCCCAGTTTCTATTGTACCTTATTGAATGGCAGCTATCGAGCTGAAGGAATTGAAGGTACAAATTCAAAAGTTGCTTGATAAAGGCTTCATTAGACCGAGTTCTTCGGCTTGGGGAGCTCTAGTCTTCTTTGTAAAGAAGAAATATGGTTCTATGAGGCTATGCATTGATTACTGATAGTTGAACAAGGTAACCATCAAGAATAAATATCCATTGCCAAGGATAGACGACCTATTCGATCAATTCAAGGATGCCTCTGTGTTTTCCAAGATCGATTTGAGGTCCGGGTATTATCAGACGAGAGTCAAAGAATGTGAGTATCCAAAACTGCATTTCAAACAAGATACGATTACTACAAATTCTTGGTAATACCCTTCGGGCTAACCAATGCACCGACAACTTTTATGGATTTAATGAATCGGGTTTCAGGCCCTATCTTGATAAGTTCATAGTGGTATTCATTCATGGCATCCTGATCTATTCTAAGGATGCTGTAGAACATTGGGATCACCTCTGCATCGTGCTTCAAACCCTTCGGGAGAAGCAATTGTTTGTCATGTTTTCTAACTGTGAATTTTGGCTCAATGAAGTTGCCTTTCTTGGGCACATTGCAATGGCTTTGGGTATCCAAGTAGATATAAAGAAAATCCAATCCATTCTTGATTGGCATCCACCAAAGAATATTGGTGAAGTGAGAAGTTTCATTGGTCTCGCTAGTGTCTTCATTGACTAAGTTATTGAGGAAAGAAGCTCCATTTGTTTGGACCGAGGAACAACAAAGAAGCTTTGATCAATCGAAACAAGTTTTGACTCGCGCACCAATCCTAACCCAACTCGAATCCAGAAAGGACTATACAGTCTATAGTGATGCATTGCATCTCGGGTTAGGATGTGTATTGATGCAAGAAGGCAAAGTCATTGCTTATGCTTTGAGATAACTAAAGCCGTATGAGATGAATTACCCCACTCACGATTTAGAGTTGGCTATGTAATACCCCTTTCCCGTATTCATAGATGAATACAAGTCAGAGTTATCACAAAACATTTGTAAAACCCTCTACATTTGTAACTCGGTAAAATTTTGTTTCTTCAAAAATGTTACAATGTATTTAGTTTTTATTTACAAATCTAGTTATTCGCGTAAAGTTTAAAAATAATATTTTTATCTTCAAATTGAATTTATTTTCAGGCAGCAACTTATCAATTTAATTTGTCTTGATATAATTAATAAAACTGCCTAAAAACTGTCTGACTTAAAATTCATCCAGATACCACATAAAATACAAATTCTACCAGAGCATGCATATCATTTTAATATACATGCCAACTAGTAAATATCAAACAATGTCAAAAGATATCTTACTGATCCTGATGTACCTGTTATTGATTGATGATGTTCGTTTAGGCTCCTTATTCCAACCATTTCTTCTTTCCTACGTATAAATCATTTACACGCTAAGTATTTACTTAGTGAGGCAATAATTCAAATTCAAGTGCAATTGTCATAATATCAATATTAATGATTAACAATGCATATGATCACCTTATCATTATATGCTCGTTAATATAAATAAATATGTATATCAAAGTGATAAGATTAGATCTTACCAATACCGTTGCCATTCCATCCGTAAGCTTTCAATGCTTACCAATACCTTTTTCCCATTTCTATCTGCAAGCTTTCAAGCTTATCTTCCTGCTTCTTTTTTATTCTTTTTAATTTATTTAGCCCAAGGTATCGAATTAAGAGATTCTATGTACACGAGTCATCCCCCCATACCCAACCTTTCTTGAGTATGTATATTATTTGCACCGTAGTGCTTAGCATCCTAAGTGCTTCTGTATACCCAAACCTTGCATGAGTATACCCTCATTGAGTATTAATAAAATTGCACTGTAGTGCTTAACACCCTAAGTGTTTCCGTATACCCAAACCTTGCATGAGTATACCCTTAATGAGTATTTATGGATATTGCACCGAAGTGCTTAGAATATTTATACAACTGTTTATGACCCTATTGATATCCAACTATACCATCGAACCTTTATATCATACATTGGGCTTTATTTCATCATGTATGTCATCAATAGCAACATATATCAATCAATATATATATCAACATTTGGTAGTTTATACTAGAAATAACATTTCAATCTCATCAATGTAAGTAATCATATGATCAATGCATTTTATATTTCAATTCATGATATATTACGATATGTCAATCATATGCTCAATGACATAAATATCATAGCAACAATAATTTAGGGTAGGCTCATCGCAAGCCATCCCAGTCATGTATAAAATATCAGTATAGTATGACATGTATGCAATTGCACTCACCTGGGCCATTTATTAGTATGCCTCACTAAGTCCTCTTTGATCTTTTCCTTTATTTTACCTCGAACTTCCCTTGATTCGAACTTAACTTCATAATTCAAATAAGTAAAATATTTGTTAGATCCCAATCTAACAATATCTTAGACATATTGTCCAAAATAATCATTCGAATACAAAATCTCCAAACGTTTTCCTTTCTTCCTTGTATTGTTCAAAAATTCATTATGGTCCTTAGTGACCACTTTGAACTTCCATTAGCCCCTTTCAAGCTTACTAATCAACCTTAGATACAAAGTGTATCAATTCTCATTTTCTGGCAGTTTGCAGTACCTTCGAAAAAATATTTCTATAAAATAATCTATAACTCGGAATTTGACTCTGTTTGTTCTGAAAGAAACTAGATTCGATAAGATTTTCAACCATATAAATTAATAGCCCAAATTCACCTTGTACGGTTTATGGCAAATTTTCAAAGTCAATTTCCAGTATTGAATTTCGGAACAGCCTGCTATACTATTTTCTGACCTTTCACTGCTTAAAAATTCATATCTTTTTACTCGGAACTCGAAATCCATTTACATCGGTATAAAATTCACCTTTTATACTAGACGAACAAATATTTACATCGGTATAAAATTCACCTTCTAACCATTGTTGTAGAATTTATGGTGAATTTTCAAAGTTACTGCCATAAACCAGTTTTTCTACACAACTTCCATAAACAACTTCAACTTTTATACTAACTTCTCCTTACTTCTCTACTTTTCAATTTTGTCCAATCACTAGCTTTAAACCACCAACTCATCACATTCTTCACCAAATAATTATTCACAATAATTCTCCCTAATTTTCCTTATTTACCGAAATAGGTACTAAAATGCAAAGATATGGATTCATGCTTCTTAACTTTCCAATTTAGTCCTCAATTCAACATTACTACCTTAATTCCATCATTACAACTAAAAATCAGATTTAGCCCCCAAACAAAACTTCCATTTCGATTTGGTCACTTAACTTTGACAAATTGTCAAAATGGTCACTAATTCAATTCAACATCAATTTAGCATTCTAACTTTATTTTCTTGTCTCTAACATCATTAATAACATAAATACACTCCAAATTCTAAAAATTCAGATTTGGTCCTTCAACTTTTCAATTTGCCGAAATGGTCCCTACACAATTTAACTTACGGTTTTGCTTCCAAACAACAATTCAAGCTTACTAGATCATTATTTCAACATCACAAACCCTAAATTAAACTTGAATCCAGAAACCCTAATAATCTTCATAAAAATCAAAACATGTAAAACTTAAATCCCAACTCAATATCATGATTTTAACATCATACTAGCTTAATTCTAACTTGAATTCAATCATGGAATCATAAAATCTCAAAAGCCCCAATTTGATCCATAACCCTAATTTCTTTCTCATGAAAATTCTCATCAACCAAGCATGTATTCCATGATTTATTGATATCAAAAGACAGAGCTTGAAGAGTAGAACAACTTTGTAGTTGAAGAGATTACCTGAAAACCGAGTTTCGGGGCTTAAATCGAGCTTGGAAAATTTTCTTCTTCTTTCCCCTCTTTCTCCACGTTTCAAGGATGGAAAAGATGAACATTTATTAAATGAATATTAAATGGATATTAAATTCATTTAATAGTGAAATTAAAATTTTAAACATTTCAAACATATATCAATTAAATGAATATTAAATTCATTTAATAGTGAAATTATAATTTTGCCCTTTTAAAATATATATCTATTAAATGAATATTAAATTCATTTAATAGTGAAATTACAATTTTGCCCTTTTTATCCAATGGTTGAGATTGATTTTATTATCAATCAAGGGCCAAGATTTAATCTTCCATTTCCTCTTTCCAAAATTTCCCTTATAACTTTTTAAATATTTCAAAATTGCCATTGGGGCCAAATAACCAATTTGCCCTCCAACTAGTCTTTATTTACTAGTTTGTTTCCAAATTGTCATTCCATTACAATCTAACTAAATCTAGTTAAAATTCAACCAACCATAATAAAATATTCTTAAAATAATATTTTATGACTTTTCCATAGCTTTTGGATAGTCTCCAAAATTTCCATTCGATCAATATACCGATAAATAATCCTTTACTCAGAAATAATATGTAGAATTCATCTTGAATCAAACTAAAAATATGTCCAACACTTGGAAATGACTTTTATAACCTTTCTCTATCATATGGCAAAATTTCAAAATTTTCCAGTTTGGTCCAGGTATCCGAATTCCACTTAAACTTTAACTTCGATTTTCCCAATAATCGAAGTATCAGATCGAACCAATAATTATGCATTCGATTCACATCCTTGGGTGATCTGTTTATTTATGAAATAAAAACCCTTAACTTTTAGGAAATTACAACTTTAGTCCCCAAACTTTTCCAAAGTTTACACTTTAGCCAAAATTTTTTCAAAGTTTACATTTTGGTCACTAAACTTTTAAACTTCAATTTCCACTCCAATCTTCCTTGGTATTAAACCGAACTTTAAGAATTCCTTATTCAATTCACTATCTATCACATGATACCTTTAAACCTTAGAAATTTCCTTTCTAAAACCCATAATTAAAGAAATCCCAACTTTCGCATTTTTGTCATTTTAGTCACTAAGTTAGATTTTAAGCTATCATCTTAGTACTAAACGACCCTTAATCAACTTAGTAAATTTTAGGGTATTACAGGCTACAACTTTCTTTGCATTAAAAATCTGGACACACTATCTCTACGGAGAGAAGTGCTACCTCTTTACTGATCACAAGAGTCTCAAGTATATGTTGACTCAAAAGGAGTTGAATCTTCGGCAACGGAGATGGATAGAACTCCTTAAAGATTACGATCTTGTCATCGACTATCACCCATGCAAGGCTAACGTAGTTGTTGATGCACTCAACCGCAAGACTCTGCCTGGTAAGTATTGTTAATGAACATTGAAATCATATGCATTGTTTAGTACACCGACACACTGTAAAGCCATTGTATTATAGCTCATCGAGCTATTAATGCTCATTTTTTATTTCAAAAGCATCATTGTCTCGTGGCTGAGCTTTAGGTTCAGTCTACTATTATTTCAAGAATCAAAGCATTGCAAGGTCAAGACTTTGAATTGCAATCTATTGTTTCTAAGTTGCAAGATAATCCTGACTTCAGAACTAATTCTGAAGGACTCCTTTGTTTTCACGATTGGTTCTATACGCCCAATGATGAATCTCTTCGTGTCGATATTATCAAGGAAGTTCATTCAAGTTCTTTTTCTATTCACCCAGGTTTTGTAAAGATGTACAAGGACCTTCGGGAGCTCTATTGGTGGCCAAACATGAAACAAGCTATTACTAACTTCGTATCTAAGTGCCTTACGTGCCAAGTTGTTAAAGCGGAGCACCGTGTCCCTAATGAGTTATTGCAACCTATTGATTTACCGCAATGGAAATGCGAGAAGATCACTATGGACTTTGTTAGAGGTCTGTCCCTAACTCCTGCAAAACACGTTGCTATCTGGGTCATTGTAGACTGTTTCACTAAGTCATTACATTTCTTACTGGTTAGGATGGATTACGGTCTTCCTAAGTTGGTTGAGTTGTATATCAAGGAAGTTATTCGACTCCACGGAGTACCACAATCTATCATCTCTAATCGGGATCTCCGATTTGCTTCTCGATTCTGGAGAACATTGCAAGGAGCTCTAGGACTAGAGTTAATCTTAGTACTGTTTTTTACCCTCAATCTAACGGCCAGTCAAAAAGGGTAATTCAGGTAATCATTGAAAAGTCTCTTTCATTGAACCATTGAAAATGTGTATCGCTATTGAACGTTTTCATACAAATTCTGGAAGATATGCTACGAGCATGCGTCAATGATTTCAGCAGCTCTTGGGAGAAAACCCTACCTCTCATCGAGTTTGCTTGCAACAATAGCTATCAAGCTTCCATAAAGATGGCACCGTATGGAGCGTTGTATGGAAGGCATTGTAGAACTCTTTTGTGTTGGTCCGAGCTTGGTGAAGGCAAGGTGTTGGGCCCTGACCTACTTCGGGAAACTGAAGAACAGGTTACCATCATTCATGATCGCTTGAAAGCTACCTTCGACCGACAAAAGGCCCATGCTGACCTAAAGTAAAGGAATATACGGTATGAAGTTGGTGAAAAAGCTTTCATTAAGGTTTCACCATGGAAGAAAGTCCTGAGGTTTGGTAAATAGGGAAAGCTTAATCCTTGATTCATTGGACCTTTCGAGGTTATTGAAAAAGTTGGCTATGTGGCGTACCAATTATCGTTACCCTTGGAACTTAGCAAGATCCACAATGTATTCCATGTATCGTTGCTTTGAAAGTACCGCTCTGACCCTTCGCATATCATCGAGCCTAAATCTGTAGAAATTCAACCTAATATATCCTATGAAGAGGAACCAGTTCAGGTTATTGCAAAAGAAGTTACAAGACTTCGCAACAAATCTATTCCATTGGTTAATGTGCTCTAGAGGAGCCACATAGTTAAAGAAGCCACCTGGGAACTAGATGAGACTATAAAGAAGCAATACCCTCATCGTTTTGGTTCAGGTAAAATTTGAGGAAGAATTTTTTTAGGGGGAGAGTTGTAACACCCTAAAAACTGGTCTAGTCAGAATTGGGTTCCAGTGATCGAAAACCCTACATTGGAAAGGTCTAAATATTGTATTGACTTTGATCGAGTCAATTACACCGATACTAGACTCTAATTGAGTCAATTTGTTGTTTAGGGACCTTATTGAATACGATGGTAACTTCATTAGTGACTAAATTGTAAAAATTATAAGTTTGAGGACAAATGTGTAAAGTGTTAACTATTGAATGGACAAGGCCATGATTCTTCCAAACCCAAGCTTAGTCACCTACTTGCTTGCCTTAACTTCAAGTGGGATTGTCATCCTTTGTGTAAAAAGGGATGACAACTTTGATGGGTAATTATTATTGCTTTAAATTATTAAAAAGAAATAATTATGTTGTAGATTACCCTTCATTGAGAGAAACCTCTATCGGTTGCTTTTAGGGAGCATTAAATGTGTCTTTCAACACTAGGAATTGTCTTTATCTCTCCCTATCTTCATTTTCTTCAACCTCCAAGCAAGCACCTCCCCACCTTAAGTTAGCAACTCCATTATTGGTCATCCTAAAGCTCAAACTTTCTTCGATTCATTAACACCATCAGATTGGGTAAGCCAAAGCCCCCAAACTACTAATCAATTCCATGGATAGGTTATTTTTAATTTCAAGTTAAAGTTTGACCATCTATTGTAACCTAGAGTTTTCAAGGCTTTAATCCATGGAAATCTAATAGCTAATTGTTAGCTTAGATATTGAATTTGATATCACTATATTGATTTCGATATTGTATTATCGATTCTAATAATCTCCTATTGTTGTTACCTAGCTCAAGAATTGGAGAAAGATAATCTATCATCTCCAACAAACGCTAGGAGCAAGGGACTGGTCACCCGAGAGCCTTAAGAGCTTCAAAAATCAAGTGACTATAGTCAGAGTCTCGGGAATAGCTAAGTGTTATTTTTGTATAGCTAACATTGTGCCTAAGGATATCGCATTGAATCTCGTAGGAGATTACATTGGTAAGCTTTGGTAAGTATTGCATTGAATTATTATCCATAGAAACATTGTTATTGTTACCGGTCTCATTGAAACATCGAATTATAGAAATATTAAGCATCATACATTGATATTGTTATTGCCATCGAACATCGACATTGTCATTGTTATAGCCATTGTCATAGATATTTTCATTGAACATTGAAATTGGTATTTATATTGTTATTGAAACATTGATATTGAATCATCAACCATTGATATTGCTATTGAGAAATATGGAACATTGAAAATGATATTGAACCTTGGATTCGAAAGGACATTGGATACAACTGGCATGTCATAGAATTCATGAGCTCATTTGTACGGGTGGATTTACGGTCCTTGACTACGACCCTTATTGTGGCGAAGCGGAGGGATGTTGTGATGTTGTTCAATTGGCGAGGCTGAGGGACTAGACCATTCATTGATTTGGCGAGGCATAGGAACTCGTGCATCCACTATCTTTATTTGATCCAAGGAATATTATTGAAATGTGTTATAATTGTCATTGAACATGAATCATTGCATTGTTATTGATAATACATGATTTGGAATGAATTTCATTGTATTTGTTATTGTTCAAGACTACCTCACTAGGCAGAATATGCCTAATGCATTTCATCTCATAGGGATCATCGTTGAGAGATTGGAGAAGTTGAAGGTTTTTTGGCGAGTCACTACAAGGCTAAAGTAATATATATTATCCTTACGAACTCCTACTATGGTGGAAAAGTAGATAAACTAGTTACTTTTAGCCCTTTTGGTATGTATATATTGCCTATGTTTTGTATAAGTGTTTAAGGCCCTAAAAGTGAATTTAGTTTTTGCTAGAAGTGACAAAACTTTTATATTTGACTCATAAAGGTAAAAACCTATTAAACGGATTCATATGATCATGAAATTTGGTACGTTAGTAAATTATAGTATTGTAAACTTGCTAATAAAAGTTTATTGTATTTGGACATTGTTCGATAGGTCAAATTGGATAAAAACCTGATCAATTTTGTCATTACAATGCAGGGCGTATCGATATAGGTTATGGTGTATCGATGCGGTATTGCATATTTGGACCAGGTCAACAGGGCGTTCCGATATGAACTTTGGTGTATCGGTACGAAAAGTAAACACTAGAATTTTGTTGTAAAAATTGCATCGGTACAACTTTAGGGCGTGCCGAAAAAGGTTCACTCGTACTGATACAGATAGACCTATATCAATACGAGTTTTGGTCACTAGAATATGATATTTATAAAATGTGAATTGCGTACTGATACGGCCCTCCCGAGTATCGGTACGAAAACATTAAGAAACAATTCTGAAGCATTACAAATTGGTTACTAATTAATGTTTAGCTTAATTCATGGAGTGAATGAATTCTGATTGTTATGAAAATTTGCATGATCATTAAATAAGAACTGAATTTCATATTGTTAAGGTTAGTTTCAGTAAAGGACCTCTAAAATTCTAAATTTACAAATTATTCCCTAAAACTTGTAAAAGTTTAAAATTGGTCCTAAATTCAAGACTAATGAGTTGCATTGAATTACTGCCTTACTGTATAGACCTAGTATTATTTTAAGACAATGTATTAGACATTGCAGGAGTTTTAGTTTGTTAAAACATTGATCAAGGATTAAAATACTATTTCGATCATTGTATTGAACACCGGTAACATACTCTGATCCAGTTCTCGACCAGGCTGGGAAAGAGGTGTTACGTTCGGGATTTATTGTCATAATCTCATTCCATATTATGATTACCTTATCAAAACGTGAAATAACCCAATTAAAATCTCCAGGTTTCATTAAGTTAAACAAATCTTTTGGCAAATCATCAAAATCACCATTAATAGCTCAAATCTTGAAATCCATTGTAAAACCATGTTAATATCAACCCATAATCAGCCAACTACTAGGGAATATCAATAAAGAACCATAGTTTAAAGAGAGGAAAAGAAATTCACCTATGAAGAAGCTTCCACCAAAATTGACGTAAGATTTTCATGAAGCTTAACTTGTGAAATAGATGAAATCCTTGAGAAAATATTGTGAGGTTTTGTTAAGAAATAAAGGTAGAATCAAATGATGAATTCTCCATTGAAAACTAGCAAAGATTTTTGAAGAATCTTGTTTGGAAGTTGAAATGGATAGTGAGAGAAAACAAGGAGAGAAAATGTGGAAAAATCAATGCAATAGGAAAAATGATTTGGAAAAAAATTAACCATCAACTTCTTACTCAATTAAGGTGGTATTTTCATATTAAAACATTTAAAAAATATACCTCTATAAGGATTCTTAGTATTGGCCCATTTACAGAATAGTCATTAAAACAATTTTGCACTTTTTACAACTTAGTCACTAAATCAAAATGTCACTCGAAACCATTCGATTAAATCCCAAATTAATTACTAAAACACTTGATAATATATTTAAACAATTTTAGTAAATCAAACCAATTTTTATCTCCTCAAACTGTATTTTTAAAATACTAATTCCCTGAAACTTATTTAACTGATTAATCTGGTTCGACGGGGTTGAGCCTCACCCGATCTAACCTCAAAATGTCTAGCCCTATTTATGGGGTGTTACAACTCTCCCCCTCTTAAGAAATTTTGTTCCCGAAATTTACTTGAAGAAAAGATATGGGGAAACTGCTTCAACATGTCCTCTTTTGTTTCCCATGTGGCTTCCTCAACTCCTTGATGTAGCCACAATATCTTGACCAACTCTATGGTCTTTCCATAAACACCTTCTAAACATCCTTACATCTCCAGCAACTCAAAAACACATAGAACAACCCAAAAACCACTATAAACTCATCAAAAAATTAGCTAATTAAATAGTTTTGAAATTTATTCTCATAATATCATTCGACATTATGATTACCTTATCAAAACATGAAATAACCTATTTAAAATCTCCAGATTTCATCAAGTTAAATAAATCTTTAGGCAAATCATCAAAATCACCATTAATAGCTCAAATCTTGAAATCCATTGTAAAACCATGTTAATATCAATCCATATTCAGCCAACTACCAGGGAATATCAATAAAGAACCTTAGTTTAAAGATAGGAAAAAAATCACCTTTGAAGAAGCTCCCACCAAAATTGACGTAAGATTTTCTTGAAACTTATCTTGTGAAATAGATGAAATCCTTGAGAAAATCTTGTGAGATTTTGTTAAAAAACAAAGGTAGAATCAAATGATGAATTCTTCACTGAAAATCATAAAAGAATTATGGTGAATCTTGTTTGGAAGTTGAAAGGGAAAGTAAGGGAAAATAAGAGAAAATCAAAGCAATAGGAAAAGTGATTTGGAAAACAATTAATTGTCAACTCCTTACTCAATTAAGGTGGTACTTTCATATTAAAACATTTAGAAAATATACCTCTCTAAGGATTATTAGTATTGGCCCATTTACAAAATAGTCATTTAAACAGTTTTGCACTTTCTACAACTTAGTAACTAAATCAAAATGTCACTCGAAAACTATTCGATCAAATCCCAAATTAATTACCAAACCACTTGATAATATCATTAAACAATGTTGGTAAATAAAACCAATTTTTATCTCCTCAAATTGTATTTTTAAAATATTAATTCCATAAAACTTATTTAACCAATTAATATTGTCACATCCCTAAAACTGGCCTAGCCGGAATTTGGTTCTGATGACTAAAAATTTTGAATCCGATATGTTAAACATTTGTAAAGATTGACCTTTGAACCCCTCTTGTATAATGAAGTTATATTTCGGTCCTATTTGAGTAAATGAACCTCCTTGTATGAAATTCAAAGCTAAATTGTAAATTCTAAGCTAAGCGTACCGATACGGTCAAGCCAGTATCAATACGGTCTAACTACCAATAACTAACTTACCTGTTTTAGCGAGGGCATATCGATACAGTTATGAGTGTATCGATACAAGTCCCCTATTTCGAATCTGTTTAAGGCTTAATTTGAGAGGAATTAAGCAAGGTGCTTACTCACCTCCTTGCTTGGCCTTCCCCACGTGAAAGTCATCAGAAAAGGATGACTAAGACTAAGGATAAAATGATGATAAGATGGGTGGTCTTGCGTTGAGCCAACCCTTGCTTAAGGGAAATGCTTTCATTGGCCAAAGCTTAGGCGGACAATGATTAAGGGATTAATTGGGTTTTAAAATGAATAAAGAAGAGGTAACCTTTCATCCTTCTACCTTGAACTCCCGCAAAACCGAACTTCCCTTTTGTTTCCAAAAGAAGCACACACCTCTATTTCCATCTTCAAGCTTGAGCTAAGCTAGCACCTCAGAGCAACCTTCGATCTATATTTGATTTTGATACTCCATTTGAAAGCCCACAACTCACTCAAATATTGGAGAAGGGTTGCTTGTCATCTCCAAAGAAAGCTAGTCACAATAGAATTGTAATCCGAGAACCTCGTAATCAAGGTAAGAGTAGTGTCAAGGGATAGGCGAGGAGCCATCCCGTTGCAATTGTTAACATTATAATTGCATTTTGTTTAAAGTTTCACAAAGAGCATACATGTGTGGATGCTAACGGCTAGCATGGTAAGTCTTCGATATAGTTGATATGGGTTCATGTACTATGTTTGAAATATGCTATATGTGAATCTGATATGAATATGCTATGAATATGTTATGATATGATCCGTTATATGGAGCTAAGGCTCATTATGATTCCAATGTGCTATGGCCTAGGGGCATAAAGGTAAGCTAGATTATGATATATGTGTAACCTTGGACATTTCTGTGTTTTGGATACAATTGGCATGCCATAGGGTTATTTGAGCTTGTATAAGTAAGGGATTGGACTACGGTCTGGGTCTACGGCCTATATGTGGGGGAAATAAGGATGGATTGTATAAGGGATACTATCTGGAGCTACGGCTCAAGGCTATGGCCTATTTTCTGTTATATGTGGCTATGGCCTATTTTCTGATATATGCGTGGTGTAACGGGGAATTTGCGTATCCATTTGTTACATTGTTGAAGGGAATTAATATGTGTTAAGCTTTGCTATGATTATATGAAAGTGTGATGAATGACTTAACCATGAGACTTATGTGATTAATAGTGTAATTATGATATTTGAGTATGGTGCCGTAGACAATTCGGATCATGCTATCTTTGTGGTGAATTCGGCCACTTCATCAGATAGTGTCTGCAAAATCCAAATGCCCCTACTACCATGGCTTCTCAGAATAATCCTAGTAAAGGAAGAGGAGTAAAGCAGATGCAGTCTGGATCAGCGGGGAGACCTCACAACACCAATGCTCCTTCGGCTAGTCGTGACCCTCAGGCTTCAGCCCAGATGCACCATGTTCGAGGTCGTGAGTAGGAGGATGATCCTAATGTGATTGCAGGTATGGTGGAATTATGTTCTGATCTTGTTTATGCTTTAATAGATCCAGGCTCTATGCACTCTTTCATTAGTGCACCTTTGATTGCTAAGTATGCTTTAGAGTCTGAACTTGTTGCTTCCGAGGTGGTCGTCTCTAATCCGTTAGGAGATAGTGTGGTTATCCAATGGATCTGTAAAGCTTGTCCTCTAAGGATCCAAGGGATCTCATTTCCGGCTAATTTGATGGCCTTACCCTTCCTTGAGTTCGATCTCATCCTAGGCCTTGATTGGCTAGCTGAACATCAAGCCTGGGTAGACTGTTCTAAGAAGAAGTTATATCTCCGTTGACTCGGTAAGGAGAGTATAACCTTGATGAAATTTGAACCCAAGCTGGAGAAGACTCTTATGTGTGCCTTGGGGTCTAAAGAAGACTTAAAGCTCGAAGAGGTACCAGTTGTGAAGGAGTTATCTGATGTGTTTCCTGATGAACTTCTGAGACTCCTTCCCACTCGAGAAGTGGAATCTGAGATAAAAGTGCAACCTGGGACAACTCCGGTCTCTACTACTCCATATAGGATGGTTCTGGTGGAGTTAAAAGAGCTAAAATCCCAAATCAAAGACTTTTTGGATAAAGGATTCATCCGACCGAGTTCCTCACCTTGGGGAGCACCAGTTTTGTTTGTAAAGAAGTAAGATGGACCAATGCGCTTATGCATTGACTATCGCAGTAGAACAAGGTAACAATCAAGAACTAGTACCCGTTGCCTACGATCGATGAACTTTTCAATCAATTGAGAGATGCTTTTGTCTTCTCAAAGATAGACCTTCGGTCTGGGTACTATCAAATGGTAGTAAAGGATTCTGATGTTCCGAAGATTGCATTTCGATCAAGATATGGACACCATGAATTCCTAGTAATGCCATTTGGGCTTAAGAATGCACCTGCAGCCTTCATGGATTTGCTGAACAGTGTGTTCTAGCCTTACCTAGATAAGTTTGTAGTGGTGTTCATAGATGATATTCTGATCTATTCGAAAGACGCCAGTAATCATGAAGAACATCTTCGGATTGTGCTTCAGACTCTTCGGGAAAAGCAACTATATGCCAAGTTTAGCAAATATGAATTCTAGCTATCTGAAGTATCTTTTCTTGGCCATGTGATCTCTTCTACAGGAATTCAAGTCAACCCAAAGAAGATTCAAGCAATCATTGATTAGATTCTTTCGAAGAATGTTGGAGAAGTTCATAGTTTTCTGGGCCTTACAGGCTATTACCGTAGATTCGTTAAAGGGTTCTCACTGATTGCTGCACCCTTGACGAAGCTTCTACGTAAGGACACTCCTTTTGTATGGACAATAGATCGGCAAAGGAGTTTTGATCAGCCTAAACAAGTCCTTACTCATGCTCATATTTTGGTACAACCTGAGTCGGGTAAAGACTTCACTGTACAACGATGCATCCCATTTGGGTTTAGGTTGTGTACTGATGCAAGAAGGAAAGTTCATTGCCTACGTCTCACGTCAACTCAAGCCTCATGAATTGAACTATCCGACACATGATCTAGAATTAGCTGCGATTGTTTTTGCCTTGAAGATTTGGAGACACTATTTGTTTGGTGAAAAGTGTTATTTGTACACTGATCACAAAAGTTTGAAGTATCTTTTGACTCAGAAAGAGTTGAATCTCCATCATCGTAGGTGGATGGAACTTCTGAAAGATTACGTTGATTACCATCTTGGTAAAGCCAATATCGTAGCTGGTGCTCTTAGTCGAAAACCTATTTCCTCTAGGAGACATTTGAATGCTCATTTTTGACTCAGGAATCATGGTAAGTTGTTGGCCAAACTGAGAGTTCAGTCAACCATTGTATCCCGAATCAAAGCACTCCAAGAAAACAATGAGGAGTTGCAACCTCTCATTGCTAAAGTCAAGAATAACACAGATCCTGACTTTGCTATGAATTTTGAAGGCTTGTTGTCTTTTTGAAACCGTATCTGTGTGCTCGATGATGATGATATTCGAAATCAGATTTTGAGTGAAGCTCATTCTAGTCCTTTCTCTGTTTATCCAGGAGCTATCAAGATGTACAAATATCCAAAATAGCTATATTGGTAGTTTGGTATGAAGAATAAGATCACAGACTTTGTGATTAGGTGTGTTTGACTTATCAACAAGTCAAAGCTGAGCACAAGGTGCCTATTGGTCTTATGTAGCCTATCGAGCTTCCACAGTGGAAATGGGAGCTTATCACGATGGACTTCGTATGTGATCTGCCTGTGACTCCAAAGAGGAATGTTGCTATTTGTGTCATTGTAGACCGATTCACTAAGTCTACCCATTTTCTTCCAGTGAGGATGGACCTCAGTTTGCCAAAGCTCGTGAAGCTATACATCCGCAAAGTCATCCAATTACACAGAATTCTAGTATCTATCATTTCCAATCATGATCCACGCTTTGCATCTCAGTTTTGGAGAACCTGCAAGAGGCTTTGGGAACTTGAGTGCACCTAGGCATTGCTTTCCATCCTCAGACCGACGGTCAATCCGAAAGAGTTATTCAGATTCTGGAAGATATGCTCTGAGCCTGTGTTATCGACTTTGGGGATACGTGGGAGAAATCCCTACCCTTGGTCAAATTTGCATACAACAACAGTTATCAAGATTCGATCCAAATGGCTCCATACGAAGCACTATATGGAAGAAGATGTCAAACTCCTCTTTGTTGGACCGAACTCGGTGAAGGCAAGATGCTAGGTCCTGACTTACTTCGGGAAACTGGAGAAAGGACAACCATTATTCGTGATCGGCTTAAGGTTGCCTTCGACCGACAGAAGTCCTATGCTGATCTGAAGAGAAGAGATATCCATTACGAGGTTGGTGAGAAGGCCTTCATCAAAGTGTCTCCGTGGAATAAGATCCTTCATTTTGGCAAAAGGGGGAAACTAAGTCCACGTTTCATTGGCCCATTCGAAGTGATCGAAAAAGTTAGATCTGTTACTTACCGGCTAGTTCTCTCTGAGGAGTTAAGTCGGATTCATAATGTCTTCCATGTATCTATGTTACGCAAGTACCGGTCGGATCCTTCCCACGTGATCAGGCCAGAATATATGGAAATTCAATCCAATCTGACGTACGAGGAAGAACCTATGCAGATCCTCTCACGAGAAGTGAAGAGACTTCGTAACAAGTCTGTGCCTTCCGTCGAAGCAATGTGGGAACCTGAAGAAACCATGCAAAAGCAGTATCCTCGCCTCTTTGCTTGATGTGAAAATTTGAGGACGAATTTTCTTAAGAGGGAGAGTTGTCACATCCCTAAAACTAGCCTAGTCAAAATTTGGTTTCGATGACCGAAATTTTTTAATTTGAAGTGTTAAACATTTGTAAAGATTAACCTTTGTACCCCCTCTTGTATAATGAAGTTATATTTTGGTCCTATTTGAGTAAATGGACCTCATTGTATGAAATTTAATGCTAAATTGCAAATTCTGAGCTAGGCACACCGATACGATCAAGCCAGTTCAATACAGTCTAACTACCAATAACTAATTTAAATGTTTTAGCGAGAGCATATCGGTACAGTTATGAGTGTATCGATACGGGTCCCCTGTTTCGAATCTGTTTAAGGCTTAATTTGAGAGGAATTAAGCAAGGTGCTTACTCACCTCCTTGCTTGGCCTTCCCCACGTGAAAGTCATCATAAAAGGATGACTAAGGCTAAGGATAAAAGGATGATAAGATGGGTGGTCTTGGGTTGAGCAAACCCTTGCTAAAGGGAAATGCTTTCATTGGCCAAAGCTTAGGTGGACAATGATTAAGGGATTAATTGGGTTTTAAAATGAAAAAAGAAGAGGGAATCTTTCATCCTCCTACCTTGAACTCCCGAAAACCAAACTTCCCTTTTGTTTCTAAAAGAAGCACACACCTCCATTTCCATCTTCAAGCTTTAGCTAAGCTACCACCTCGGTGCAACCTTCGACCTTTATTTGATTTTGATACTCCATTTGAAACCCACAACTCGTTTAAAAATTGGAGAAGGATCCCTTGTTATCTCCAAAGGAAGCTAGGCACAATGGAATTGTAATTGAGAACCTCATAATCAAGGTTAGTGTAGTAGTGTCAAGGGATAGGCGAGGAGCCATCCCGTTCGTTTATGTTATAATTGCGTTTTATTTAAAGGCTCACATAGAACAAACATGTGTGGATGCTAACGGCTAGCATGGTAAGTCTTCGATACGGTTGATATGGGTAAGTTCATGTACTATGTTTGAAATATGCTATATGTGAATCTGATATGAATATGCTATGAATATGTTAAGTGTAATACCCAAATTTCGTTCGGGCTTTGTATATATATAATTTTCACTATACATATGACCAAATAATAATTGGTAATAATAATCCTTCTAATAATAATAATTCTCAAATATCCAAACAATAAAAATAGTTAATTTAATAAAAATAGTTCCTTAATGTCCATTTACATTCTTAAAAGCCCAATTACAAAGCTGAAAGCCCAACTAGTTACAATTCTTTTGCCCATTTGAAAGACAAAATTGATCAAAGAAACACAAGGGCCCGACTGTGTTTGTTTTTCCCGCCCAGAGACGCCACGTGTCGAGCCAGGACTGGTCAGGAAGCCCTTAAGAGGGATTGATTCCCTCAGCTAACGTCACCCATTGACCAACTATAAATAGTTGAGGAGAGAGAAAAAATAATTACGATCCAATCATTAAGACATCATTAAATTCTTTGCAATAATTAGGAGAGAGGAAAGAAAGGGAGACGATAAGATACTTGGAGAATTTAGACCGCCGCTAGGGATTGGAGAACGTTGCCGGAGTAGTAGACAAGCTTCAAGAGGTAAAACCTCACCTCTGTTATTCCTTTTCCTGCATTAAAACAAGCAGAGACAATTAAATCCAGGCCTTAAACATTTAAAACTAGTAATAGCAGTGTCTAAAGCCTAGGTGAATCCTAAATCTAAAGTTAGAAACCTAAAAAATCTAGATCTAAAACAAAGATTAAATTTGAAACTAAAAGAAGGTTTTGATCACTTATCTGAAGTTTCTACCGCTGTGTACACTACCGGAGTTGAGATTGGAGTCAGAAGAGAGTTAGGCTTCAAGGTGGAGTCGAAAATGATAGAGAAAGGTTTCTGGTTTTGGGTAGATAGTTTAGGAATGAGAGAAGGGGTTCGATTCTGATGAATCCGAGATTAGATTAGGGTTTAGGCTCAAAAAAGGAGAAAATAGGGTTTTTTTGGATTTTTTGACGGCGGAGGACGGTGGCTGGAAATCGCCTTGTGGCGGCGACCGGTCACCGAAGCTAAGTTAGGGATGATCAGAAAGTTTAGGTGGTGGTCGGAGGTTTAGTGCTCGCCAGAAAGGATGATTGGAAGGTGGTCGGAGTTTATGGGTTCGCAAGAAGGGATGACTGGAGGAGATGACCAGTAACCCGTGTTGCCTCCGGTGATTGAGAAATAGGCTGGGGTTAGGGTTTAGTGGTGGTTGAAGATCGAAGTTAGGAAAACAGAAGAACTTGTGATGAATATCCTAAGGGAAATAGAGTTTTAATCTTTATAAACAAGAAAATGGGGAAGTTTTTGTGTTTTTGTGGATCAAATGAAAGAAAAAATGAAGAACAGATGAAGAACAAGGATGAATTCAAGGGATTTGATTGAAAGTGTGAGGGATTTCTAGGTTTGGCTTGTTAGGGCTGAGAGGATTTAAGAGAGAGAGAGAGAGGAGAGAGAATGGTGATATAAAAAATGACCGGTCCAACTTAGTTTACCCCTTTTTATACTGAGATGGAACGACGTCGTTTTGGTGAAGCGGGTCAAAGAGATCCGCGTGTTTTGAAGACGGGTCCGAATACGGGGCCGCAGTCTGACCCGCGACCTGATTATAATCGTTTGTGTCATTTGGGCCAGAAATTAACTGGGCTTTGGGTCAGATTTTTAGGAAAATTAGATTTAGGCTCTCCAGTTCGTTTGTTTTTACAATTTACTCACCAATTTCTTGTAATTCAGCCTTTTAATTTTCAATTTAATGTAATTTGGTCCTGAACAACTTAATTCCTTTATTTTAATTGTTTATTATTTACTTTATTTAATTGTTTGCATGATGCATGCTTTTAAATGGTCATGTAGTATAATTGTTTAGATAACCTTAAACACTCAAAGTATAATTAGAGCCCTTAGAATTAGGTTCTTTAATGAATTAAAATTAAAAAGGAAGATTATTGTTGAAAATAAATGAATATTAAATGAATACTTTAATGCCCTAAGTTGATTAGTGTCACATTGTAATGTGGTGTTATTCAAAGGGGGTGTTTTAGTGAGATATTTAATATTTCATTTAAACCTAGAATATGGTAATTACATATAATTGGATAATTAGTTCAATAAAATTGAAATTAGGATTAAATAATTAGCATCATTAATATTAGGTGTAACACCCTTAACGTATACCCGTAGACCGAATATACATTAAAGATGTTACAGAGTCGTTTAAAGAAATCCTGACTTATAATAATTTTTATACATATAAATCTTGTCTTTATTAATTTATCTCTTTTCTCAATTTTTTTGAAATCATAACTTATGTGTAGTTGGCTAATTTCGACCTTGAAATAATTTGTAAAACATATTAGTCAGTTATTAAAACGATAATGCAATTCGGGGTGAAAAATAGGTTCACTGCCTAGGCCCTTTTTTGATTTTAAAATCTTTATGCGATTACCGATAAATAAAATTTAAACCGATTAAACACGTTTTACTACCTTTTTAAGCTTATCGATTATTCATATTAACAAATTAAGCTTCCATTCTACTTTAGTTTATGCTTTCAAATTACTAATACATTATCTTGTTTTATCCATATATGATTCATCTTTAGAACTAATCAATTATCTATCGTTTAATCTAATTTAATGCATCATATACTACCAGCAGATAAATAATTACATGCCCACTAGAAATTATCATAAGCTAGATTATCTTACTGATGTTGTGCAGATTGAAGCTTGATCAGCAACCTCGACTCCTCTTCAAGTGCTCCAACTTAACCTACGTGTGAAACTATCACACGCTAAGTATGAAACTTAGTGAGGCAATAATTCTTAATAGAGTGCAATATTGACATAAATATCAATTTAAATAATTAATAATGCATATAATCACCTTACCATTTTTTTATGTGTATAAACATAAATAATTTCATATGTAACAACATATACCAAAGTGATAAGATTAGATCTTACCGATACCGTTGCCATTTCCATCTGTAAGCTTTCAAGCTTATCATTCTGTTCCTTTGATTCATTTTACTCATTTAGCCCAAGAATTTTAAATAGAGGGAAACTTAAGTATACGAGATCTGTACTCACAGAGTACTAGTCACCGAAGTGACGATAAACATATAGACACATAAGTGTCGGTAACATATAGATCCGAAGATCGGTGTGTAGCTACACGCAGTCCTTGATTGCTCGACCTCTAAAGGCATGTCACTATACTGTAACTCTCTATAATATAATTTTATGTATAGAGAGAAACTTAAGTATGCAAGGTCGGTACTCCTTGAGTACTAGTCACTGAAGTGACAATAACTTGTAGACACGTAAAGTGCCGAAAACATATAGACACATAAAGTGTCGGTAAACATATAGATCCGAAGATCGATGTGTAGCTACACGCAATCCTTGACTGCAGACCTCTAATGGCATGCCACCATACTGTAACTCTCTATAGTAAGTCTTGGGCAATAAATCAATTTCATTATCTTTACATATATCCTTTTGTAGATGGTAAACAACTTATTTCATCAATGGCAACATATATCAATATATATATCACCATTTCAACTTACCAATATAAATAATCATGTGATCAATGCATTTTATATTCCACTTCTTGACATATTCGTATATGTCAATCATATGCTCAATGACATAAATATTATAACAATAAAAATTAGGGTAGGCTCATCGCAAGCCATCCCAATGATGTATAAAATATCAATGGAGTATGACATGTATGCAATTGCACTCACCTGGGCCATTCATTAGCTTGCCTCACTAAGCTCTACTTGATCCTTTCCTTCATAATACCACGAACCTTCTTTTGATTCGGATCAAACTGAAAACTGAGTTTCGGGGCTTGAATCGAGCTTGGAAATTTTTCTCTCTTTCTTTCCCTAGCCCTTACATTTTGGCTAGAAAAGATTAAGAAATATTCATCTTTTCACCATTATTTTACACATATATCTATTAAATGAATATTAGATTCATTTAATAGTGAAATTATAATTTTGCCCTTTTAATCCAATGGTTGAGATTGATTTTATCATCAATCAAGTGCGAAGATTTAATCTTCCATTTTCTCTTTCAAAATTGCCCTTATAACTTTTTAAATATTTCAAAATTGCCGTTAGGGCCAAATGAACAATTTGCCCTCCAACTAGTTTTTATTTACTAGTTTGCCATTATTGTAAAAATTCAACTAAATCTAGTTGAAATCCAACCAAATATAATAAAATATTCTTAAAATAACATTTTATGACTTTTCCATAGCTTTTGGATCAGTCTCCAAAATTTCCATTCGATCCAATATACCGATAAATAATCCTTTACTCAGAAATAAACTATAGGATTCATCTTGAATCGAACTAAAAATATTTCCAACACTTGGAAATAAATTTTATAACCTTTCTTTATCATATGGCAAAGTTTCAAAATTTTTCAGTTCGGTCCGGGTATCCGAATTCCACTTAAACTTTAACTACGATTTTTCCAATAATCGAAGTATCAGATCGAACCAATAATTCCGCATTCGATTCACACCCTTAGGTGATCTATTTATTTATGAAATAAAAACCCTTAACTTTTTGTAAATTACAACTTTAGTCCCCAAAATTTTCCAAAGTTTATACTTTAGGCATAAATTTTTCAAAATTTACATTTTGGTCACCACCTTTTTAAACTTAAATTCCCATTCCAAATTTCCTTGGAATTCAACTAAACTTTAAGAATACCTTATTCAATTCACTATCTATTACATGAGACCTTTAAACCTTAGAAATTTCCTTTCCAAAACCCATAATTAAAGAAATCCCAACTTTCGCATTTTTGTCATTTTAGTCACTAAGTTAGCTTTTAAGCTATTATCTTAGTACTAAATGACCCTTAATCACCTTAGTAAATTTTGGGGTATTACATTAGGAACAATGTTACTTTTGGGCCTAATATGAGTAGTGCCCAATCATTTGGTGTTATCACTCAAGCCCAAAAATTAATAATATTCATAGAATTTTAATTAATCAACGAACTGAAACCCAAATTAGTTTTTACTTAAAATTGACAGCAAAATAATTTGTCATGCATTTAAACCTTTTGTGTTGAGGGACATTTTTGAGTATGAATTGAAGCTTCCTAATGTAATTGGACACTTCAAAAATTCATATTCGTTTTTGAATGTCTTTTCTTACAAAAGGATATCCCCATTCGGAATGAAATTCAATTAGCAATTAATGATCAAATTAAATTAATTTTATTACTCAAAAATGCCAAAATGCCACATAGAATTAATCAAGGTACCAACAATGGGCGTTTGTGGGGGTGCTAATCCTTCCCCACACGTAATTGACTCCCAAACCCAAAATATTTAAAAAAGAATCTTTGGTTGTTTTTATGGTGTCCGGTCTACCAAAGTAACCGGTGGCGACTCCAAAAATAATTTTTAAAAAAATAATAAGGGAAAAGGCGGTTAATAAGAAAAATCCTAACTTTTCAAATATTAATGGATTAAAATGAATAAAACCCCGATTTCCAAAAAAAAAGAATTAATCGTCAGGCTATTTTTCTACACACTTCGATTTCAAAATGGTCACGACAGCTTATCGACTCCGCTAGGGACTTAAAAAGAGAGTCATGCCTAATTAATTAATTTTATGTGGCATTTTGGCATTTTGAGCAATAATTTGAATTTAATTTCTTCTAAAGAATTGTTGAATGAATTTTCAGGAAGAATGGGGGTAGCTTTTGTGTATGATATGTTTGACATTCATGCATAAGCCCTCGACCTGGGATTTTCACACCATTAAGTGGGAGAAAGACATTATTCAACGTGATGCCACATAAGAAGGGAGACAGTTTGCTCGTGGGTGATGTGTCACGGATGAAAGGTCAGTGTAAGCTAAACACCAACCAGAATGCTTGCCTGCAAGAAGTAAAGGAAATTTGGTACCAATGGGGAAGTGAAATGAAATAGACATTTAGGAAAGAATTTGGAGACATAGCTTTGTTTCTAAGTGTTAAAGTGGATGAACAATTGCTTATGGCCATGTAACAATTCTGAAATCCCGCATACAATTGCTTCACTTTCGGCCGAGTTCATATGATATCCACCCTTGAAAAATATGAGGTACTAGTTAATTGTCCAACCATTCATAGTGATAAGATATACACGAGGCCTAGAAACAGTTCAGGTTTTAAGAAAAAGTTATCACTAATTATCGGAAAGAAAAAGGAGTGGTGGGATACAAAATTGCCAACATTGACAGCACGAATCATAATGAAGACAAACAACGAGTGAATTGGAGGGTCTTAAAGGAATTGATAGTTGCAAGTGGAGATAAACAAGCCAGAGCAAGAAGTTTATATGCTTTGTGCATATATGGGCTAGTTATATTCCCGAGAACTTTGGAGCACGTAGATCCATCAACTGTGGGATTATTTGAGCGACTGAAAAAAGGTGTGAACCCGGTTCCCGCTATTCTAACTGAGACATATAGGTCATTGACTGCATGCAAGAAATCGGGAGAAGGGAGGTTTTGGAGATGCGTACAGCTGCTAGAAATATGGTTCAAAGGTTACAGGTGGGACACACCGTATAGAGCTGCAAGGTATCTTACCTCTTATTCACCGATAGAAGAATATATGACAGGTTGTCCTTTGGAGAGACAGGATGAGAAATAGTGGGAGGAATGTTTCAAAAACTTGAAAGATATTGATGTTGTATGAAGGGCACCTTGGTTGCCCAAAGGGATGGTATTGTTATATAGATGTGGAGACAGGGATTGGGTCCCATTACCTGGAATTTAGGGAGGAAAAACTTATTGTCCTTTGCTAGTATCAAGACAATTTGGTTCGAGGCAGTTCATACCGGCTACAGCAGGAATGGCAAAATTCGAGTATGCTCACAAGACCAATAATTACAAAGGGATTGTAATACAAATAGGGAAGGCATGGGAAAAACCAAGAAGAGTTCAACCATATCAAGAGCTAGAAATGATGAAGGGATATGAGGAGTGGAGAGCGTAAAGGGTGAATAATACAACATTTCAAAAAATGCTAGAGAATGTAGGACCGTCCGCTCGACCAGTTATAAAAGCACCATCAGCACTAGAAAAACTTAAGCATGATCGGGAGTTATATTTAAAGAAATACGAGAAGAGGATCAATGACCTTACAGAGGAGTTTGCAATTGCAAAGTATGAAGTGACTATTCATGAAGGACAAGAGAAAGAGTTGATTGCACAAAATAAGAAGATTAGCCAAGATTTAAAAGAGTTACAAGAGATTCATAATGATTACAAAGACAAGCAAAAAAAAGGAACAAGCAAGACAATACGAGACTTGTCAGAGAAATTAGAAAACATGACGAAGGAATGAAATGATTATGAGAAGCTATACAAAAAGAAGTCCCGAGAAAGCAATAAAGTAAATAGTAAGGCAAAGAAGAGGGTAGAAGAGGAACAAGCCAGAAATATTGATTTGACAAGACAAGTGTCACAGCTAGAGGAACTGGTATTGAAGTATCATAATGAAGACAAGGTTCAGATGGAGCAAGAGAAGGAAGGATTACAGAAAAGGATATCAGAATTGGAAAATAAAGTGCAGACGTTGAAAGGGAAACTTGCAAGCTATGAAGGAACACTATATCAAGACAGTGGGGTATGGAAAACCAAATATGAAGCTACAGATACTCTCGAGACAAGCCGTAACTCTACTGAAGCAACCAAACGTTGAGCTGGAGCATGGAGAGGCCATCACACGTTTGTTGCACGAGTTGACAAACCTAGGAATTAGGGCTAGTAGTTTCCTGTAGGAGAAATTGTCTTATTTATTGTATTTGAACCTTCTAATGAATGAATGTTTCTAAAGACTGTTTCTTAAAACTTGATGCCTTGTTTACGTACATGCATTCATGCATCTACATAATCATGCATTTACCTTTCAAAGTTATTTTTCGAAATCTTTGGATTAACAAAGAAAGTTTCATGACAGTTTTCTTTAAGCCGCAATCATTCCACATTCTTATAGAACCTGTTTACGTTCAAAGACTATGGTTGTTGAAGATCGAGTCGCAAGTCTAGAAAATGATCGAGCGGAAACCCAAAACCGTTTCGACAGAATGGAGCAATCTATGAAGGATTATTTTGCTCAGACCGAAAGAGAGATAATCAATCAGCTGACTGCTCTGTTGGGGCCAAAGGAGTCAGGAAAGGCTAAAATACTTGAAGGTTCTTCCAATGAAATAAATGACCAAGCAGAAACCACATCTCACATAAGGGTGCCGCCTAAAGGACCTCGTCCTGCAAAGAAAGTCCAAATTAATCTGACGGGAGCAATACCAAACAATCTAGTGAACATTGGGGCAAATTTTAGGAGCAATGACGATGTTCCTGATCTGAATACCTTGAATGAGATAGAGAAAATTTGTGCTGAGATTGAGAATAAGTATGAGGAGCGTTGTAAGGCACTAGAAGATCGTTTGCTGGAATTGCAAAAGGTAAATAAAACAAGACCTGGTGCAGTTGAGATGAGTTTAGTGGTTGACTTAATACTTCCGCCGAATTTTAAAATGCGAGATTTTGAAAAGTATGATGGTACTACTTGCCCGAGAGCTCATCTCATAATGTACTGTCGAAAGATGGCTGCTCACTTGAAGGATGAAAAGTTGTTGATGCATTGCTTCCAAGATAGTTTAACCGGTTTGGCTGCTCAATGGTACACACATCTAACCCGTGTAAATATTCGTTCATGGAAGGATCTTTCAGGCACTTTCGTTGAACATTATAAACATGTTACGAAGATGGTTCCTAGCCGTGTAATGTTGTAGAGTATGGAACAAAGAAATAATGAGACACTTCGACAGTGTGCTCAAAGATGGAGGGATGTAGCGGCACAGGTCCAACCTCCGTTGATGGAAAGTGAGGTTGTCCATATGTTTGTACAGACTTTGAAGGGACCCTTGTTTGAAAGATTGATCAGTAATGCTACCCAGAATTTTGCTAATATAGTAATGACTTGAGAGTTGATTGAAGCAGCAATCAAAAGTGGGAGGATTGAGAGTGCAGAATGCTCTCAAAAGAATTACAAGAGGAAGGAAAATGAGGTGAATAATACAAGTGCGTATGAGGTTCCCAAGAATGTGACTATTACTTCACCATGAGTGGCATCAGGAAATGTGCAGAGTTCAAACAAGAAGGATACTCGTGGCCTGAGGAATGATAGAATGAATTTTACACCAATACCCATGTATTATGTTGAGTTGTATCCACAGTTGTATGAAGCGGATTTGGTGAGGCCGTATTACTTAACCCCTTTGCACCCCCTATCCACAGTGGTATAAGCCTGATGCACATTGTGAATTTCATGCTGGAATACCGGGGCATACAATTGAGACCTGTACAACATTTGAAAAGGTGATTCAGAATCTAATCAACAATGGGATTCTGAAGTTTGATGAGCCTAGCATTGTAGCAAATCCACTGCCGAGTCATGGAGGGCGGGGGGTCAATGCCATAGAAGAGGATGATGAAGCGAAGCAATTGAAGACTGATGTGTCAGAAATTAAATCTCCTTTGAAGTGGGTATTTGAACAGTTGTATAATGCCAGGATGATTGAAATAAGCATGAAAGTAGAAAAGGAGATACAATCTGATGTATATTGTGAGTATCATTAGGAGCATGATCATGAGATTCAACATTTTCTAGAATTCCGAAGCTTGATACAAAAGATCATGGACAATAAAGATATTGAGTTCTTTGCAAAGACATGTGAGAAGAAAGCAGTGGAAGTATGTACCTCTAAGCCATCAGGCTTCATATATGGGATACATAAACCTTTGGCATTCGTTGTTAGACCCAAAGATGGAGGCCTTGCTAACGCGAAACCTGTCACGGTTCCCAAGATTGTGATCTTATCTCCTGCACCATTTGCTTACAAGAGCACTCACAAGGTTCCCTGGAATTATGTTGCCACAATAACCATACCTGAAGAGGGCAAATTGTAGGAAGAGATAAAACCATTGGAAAAAATGAAGTTGATGCCAAAAAAGAGTAAAAGCGATAAGACAAGTTCTAAAACAATAAATGAGGTGGGGCACTTTACTCGAAATGGTAGGTGCTATTCTTCGGAAGTTCCCAAGGAAGTGAAGTAAGCCAAAGGGAAAACTATGTTTGCACCAGAAAGAATTTTTGGGGAAGAGCCAGCACCCAAGATAAATGAGCCAGTGACAGAGGAACAGGCTCAAGAATTCTTGAAGTTTTTGAAACATAGTTAGTATAATATTGTTGAGCAGTTGAAGAAGCAGCAAGCGAGGATCTCTGTTCTAGAATTGTTGTTAAGTTTAGAAAGGCATCACAATGCATTAATGAAGGTGCTTAATCAGACATTTGTACCAAATGACATATCCATAACCAAATTGGACAGGATAGTGAATCACAAAACTACTGACAATTATATCACTTTCACTGGTGATGAAATTTCTGAGGGAGGAATGAGATCAGTAAAGGTTTTGAATATCACCACGGATTGTAAGGGATATGTACTGCTATGAGTGTTAATAGACAATGGTTTTGCCTTGAATGTTCTACCATTGGTGAGGGTACAAAGGTTACCCATTGATGAATCACCCATGAAGGTGTATAAGAATACAGTAAGGGCTTTCAATGGGACTACTTGTGAGGTGCTTGGAAAAATCGAAGTTCCATTATTGATTGGACTGGCAGTCTACAATGTGGATTTTGTGGTGATAGATATAAGACACACATATAATTGCATGCTGGGAAGGCCATGGATTCATTCGGCCGGAGCGGTACCATCGTCCTTACATCAAAAGTTGAAATTTGTGATCGAAGGAGAGTTGGTCAGCGTGGGAGCAGAAGAAGACATCATAGCCTCAGTAACCACTGACACTCCCTATATTGAGGCCAATGAGAATGCCCTTGAATGTTCTTTCAGGGCTCTGGAGTTTGTAAATGCTACCTTCGTTGCTAAAGGCAAGCCTTTCCCATGCCTGAGATTATCAAACTGCACCAAGATGACTGTACGAGAGACACTGGGAAGAGGTGCAAGAACGGGAAAAGGTTTAAGCAAGCGACTCCAGGGATGTTTGCTCCCAAAATTAGTGATTATGAAGAAGGATCATTTCGGGTTTGGATTCAAGCCCAATATCAAGGATAGGTTGAAAGATTAGAAGAAAATAGGAGAACAGAGGAAAGTTCACCTTTTGGGATCTGAGGCTTCCTCTGAATCTGTGCCTTTAGTGGATTTGACATGTATCTTTAAGTCTAGAAGATTTGAGAATTTTGAGAAACAGCTCATAGAGGTCAATCTGGAGACCACGAGAATACACGAAGAAGAAATCTTTAGCAATGAGCTGGAAGGGCTTCTTGCTGGAGGCATTTTCGAGGGAATTCAACCTGGGAAGTTTTTGGAGAAAATTCGTTCGTGTTTCCCTGGTGAAAAACTCGGCAATTGGACAGTTGAGGAGCCTGATGTTGTATCCAATAAAACAAAGTAATTACTAGGAACCAACTCTTTACTTTTGCCCACGGGTATAGAGCGTTATCTATAAAGGTCCACTATGTCAGTTCATTTAAATAAAGATGCTTTCAATGCTGATTCACAAATGGCAAACATGTTTCTTGCTTTCTTTTTCACATTCCTTTCAAATATATATACTATAATTTCTTTTGCAGGTTTTCAATTGTTGATAGCATGAATAATCCTAAACCTAATCCTGGAGTAGATCCTGAGTGGCCAGTGTGTCGAATGGAAATCAATGAGGTGGAAGATGAAACAAAATGTGAAATCCCTAAAGAATTACTAAGGTTGGTGGAAAAATAAGACAAGCAAATCCTACCCCATAAAGAGGAATTGGAGATTCTTAATTTGGGAACTGATGAAATCAGAAGGGATATGAAAATAAGAACAACCTTCTTGCCAAAAGCTAGACAAGGGTTAATTAATTTGTTGCAAGAGTTTAAGGATGTGTTCGCCTAGTCGTACCAAGACATGTCTGGGCTGAATACCGATATAGTGGTACATAAACTGCCCATAAAGCCAGAGTGTAAACCAGTATAGAAAAAACTTAGAAGGCTGACGCCAGAAATGGTACTAAAGATAAAAGAAGAAGTGCAAAAGCAAATCGATGCTGGTTTTCTTGAGGTATCCAAGTATCCACAATGGGTGGCCAACATAGTTCCTGTACCGAATAAAGATGGGAAAGTACATATGTGTGTGGATTACATAGATCTGAATAGGGCTAGTCTAAAGGATAATTTCCCTTTGCCCCATATAGACATCTTAGTGGATAATACGTCGGGCCATTCTTGGTTCTCCTTCATGGATGGATTCTCAGGGTATAATCAGATAAAGATGAGCCTAGAAGATATGGATAAGACAACATTTATAACCTTATGGGGAACATACTATTACAAAGTGATGTATTTTGGGTTAAAGAATGCTGGGGCAACCTATCAACAGGCAATGGTGACCTTATTTCATGATATGATGCACAAAGAGATCGAAGTGTATGTTGATGACATAATTTCCAAGTCCCAGACCAAAGAAGAAAATATCCAGAATTTAATAAAGTTATTTTTGAGGTTGAGAAAGTACCAGTTAAAGCTTAATCCAAATAAGTGTACTTTTGGGGTCACATCAGGAAAACTCATGGGTTTTGTTGTCAGCAGGAGAGGAATTGAAATAGACTCAGATAAGGTAAAAGCAATCCATAATTTGCCACCGCCAAAAACACAAAAGGAAGTTCGAGGATTCCTCAGGAGGATGAATTATGTCTCTTGATTCATTTCTTAATTAACTGATAAATGTGATCCAATCTTTAGGCTGCTTAAAAAGAACAATCCAGGAGAATGGGATGAAGAGTGCCAAGAAATGTTTGATAAGATTAAGAAATACTTGGTGAATACTCTGGTACTGGTTGCTCCGGTTCTAGACAGGTCATTCATCCTCTATCTAACAGTTCATGAAAATTCAATGGGATATGTATTGGGGTAGCATGATGACACAGGGAGAAAGAAAGAGCCATCTATTATTAAGCAAAAATTTACAGAGTGTGAAGTGTGATACCCGCCTATTCAAAAGTTGTGTTATGCTCTGGTATGGGTAATTGGCTGATTTCCCGCCACGACCCATTGAAGTTTATGATGGAAATACCAGCGTTGACTGGAAGACTGGCTTCCTAGTAGATGCTTTTGTCAGAATTTGACATTGTATATGTAAACCAAAGGCAATAAAAGGGAGCGCTATAGCTGATTTCTTGGCAAGTCATGCTTTAGAGGATTACGAGTCATTGAGCTTTGATTTCCCCGATAAAGATGTGATGAATATCTCCATGAAAGAAAACAAAATATCTAGGGATGAAATGTGGAAGTTGTATTTCGATAGGGATGTGAATGCCTTAGGACGTGGAATTGGGGCGGTGTTGATCTCTCCAAAAAATGAACATCATCCCTTCACGAGTAGGCTAGAGTTCCTTTGCACCAATAACATGGCAGAATATGAAGCTTGTGTTATGGGGTTGCAGGATGCCATTGAAAGAAAAATAGAGAGTTTAAAAGTATATAGAGATTCCGCATTGGTAATTTACCAGCTTTGTGGAGAGTAGGAAACAAAAGATGCCAAGCTGATTGAGTATCGAAAACTGCTCCTTGAAATGATAAAAGAGTTCAAAGAGATTACTTTCACATACGTCCCTAGAGAGGATAATTAGATGGTAGATGCTTTAGCTACACTAGCTTCAGTATTCTTTGCCAACAAACCTGAAGACATGATGACAATCCAGGTGCAGAGTTACAATGCTTATGCTCACTACTGTAGCGTAGAAGAAGAGATAGATGGAAGTCCTTGGTATTATGATATTCTGCAATACCTCAAATTTCAAAGTTATCCTCTAGAGGCAAATGATAATATAAAAGAACTATCAGAATAATGGCTTTAGGATATGTGTTTGATGGAGAAACCCTGTATAGGAGGGACAAGGATCAGATTTTGCTAAGGTGTGTTAATGCTAATGAAGCAAGAGACATCATGGCAGAGGTACATGATGGAATATGTGGGACACATGCAACCAATTATGCAATGGCCAAGAAAATTATGAGATATGGGTATTATTGGGTAACCATTGAAGGAGATTTGCTTTGAATGTGCAAAGAAATGTCATAAATGCCAGATATACGTTGACATGATTAATTCTCCACCAGTACCACTCTATACGATGAATTCACCATGGCCTTTCGTTGTCTGGGGCATGGATGTTATTGGGAAGATTCATCCCAAGGCTTCTAATGGTCATCGTTTCATTCTTGTGGTCAGCGATTACTTCACTAAATGGGTGGAAGCGACTTCTTATGCTAATGTCACAAGAACAACAGTATGCAAGTTCTTGAAGAAGGAGATCATTTTTCGATATGGATTGCCAGAAAGAATCATTATTGATAATGCTACCAAATTCAACAATAAGATAATAGCAGAAGTGCGTGAGCAGTTCAAAATCATGCATCATAATTATGTAACTTACCACCCTAAGATGAATGGGGCAGTTGAAGCAGCAAATAAAAATATCAAGAAAATCATATCAAAGACAATAGAGACGTATAAAGATTGGTATGAGAAGCTTCCCTTTGTATTGTTTGCATATCGAACCTCGATATGAGGTTCAACTCGGGCAACTCCCTACACTTTAGTTTATGGGACAAAAGCAGTACTCCCCATTGAGGTTGAAATTCCATCCCTTCGAGTCTTATCAGAAGGAAAGTTGGATGATGCAGAATGGATACAAGTTCAGTTTAACTAGTTGAATTTCATTGAAAAAAATAGGTTGAGAGCTATTTGTCATAGTCAAATGTACCCGAAAAAAATGATGCGGGCCTATGACAAGAAAGTACGACCCAGGGAATTCTGAGAGGGAGATCTTATGTTGAAAAAGATCTTACAAATACACCGTGATGATCATGGAAAATGGATGCCTAACTGAGAAGGATCTTATGTTGTTAAAAATGCCTTCTCTGGAGGAGCATTGATTCTAACCAAGATGGATGGTAAAGAGTTACAAAAACCAGTAAACTTTGACTCAGTCAAAAACTATTATGCTTGAAGAATAAAAAAAGAGAAAAGAAAATAAAAGAAAAGGCGGAGTGAAAACCTGAAAAGGGCGCTTCGCAAAATAAAATATCAACAGTGAAAACCTAAAATGGCACTATAGATATTAAAAAATGAGAAAAAAGAGAAAGAAATGAATAAAGAAAGGGGGGTTCAAGATGAAAATCCGCAAAGGGTGTCTTGAAACCAAATGAGGATCTGGGTTGAACACCCGTAAAGGGAGGCCCAGATGGTTTAAGAATAGACATCCGTCAGTTGAAACCTCTCGGACACCACCTAGTACTTCATAAGGGATTTCACATTTGTAACCATCCAGACAACATTTGAAGTCTATTGGACAAAGGTTGAGCTCAAGACTATTTCTGGTCGATGGGGTGAATGTATCATTCATCCTATGAATGCCCAAAAGCCTGATATGGTTTCTTGATTTTGTTGTTTTGGTTTGCTATGACTTGTTTGTTAAAAATTCCATTTAAATTTGTACTAATAAGATTTAATAAAGATCATGTATTCTCTTCTGAGCCTTTCTTTTATTCCAAATCATCATTAAATGATTGACATAGAGAATAAAGCAGATAATTTCTTTGTATTACTATGTTTTGAAAGATACAGGTGAACTTTAGCACTTTGGGTTATTGAAGAAGAGTGTGTAAAGTAAAAGTACCGTTGGACCTCATATTGAAAAAATATTTAGAGATAAGAAGGAAAGTGAAGGTTGAAGCGCATAAAGGGTGTCGTTGAAAATCAGTTTTGAGGCGCTCATGGTGACATGATCAGTATGGGAATCAAAGGAGCATTATTGTCGTCTCTGGTATTGCTTCTATTTGTGTGCTCATCCTGCAGCATCTTAGTGGGAGCAGTTTATGAAGATATTTTTGAGACATTACCAAACCATGGTGGTATCACAGCACCTGGAGCCTTTGTAATACCCCAAACCCGAGCCTAGTAGCATGTTTCTAAAAGTGGTAATTTAATTTAAATTAGGGAATTGTGATATCCTAAACCGGGACTAGAAATTGTTACCACTATTTAAATTTATTAGCTAGCTAAATTTTGTCCTAATCAAGTGGAAGAAGGGAGCTAATCATGAGAATTAAAAAGAAGAACACTCAATTATAGTGACTAAAATGAATCATTTATTAAACATAGAGTTTGCATGTTAAAAGAAGAATTATGTGGGGTTTTAACACATGTTTATTAGATAATAAAGATGAGGGGAGATGGAAAGTCATTTTCTTCTTGTTCCTTAGCAAAACCGAGTAGGAGATAGAGAGAAAGAAAATAAGAAAGTTCATTAAAACCTTGAGAGTTTATGTTAGCATCAAGCTTTTGGTTGAAGGAGTCTCCCATGTTAGATTAAAACTTGAGTTGTCTCACAAGGTAACAACCATAGTTGTCAGTTGATTGTTAATTTGTAGTTTGGATGAAGATGTTGTTTGAATGATTTGAACCTAGAATAGTAGGTAGATAAACCTTGAGGTTGCTTAGATGATACTTGGTTAGGAAAGGATTTGAACGAATGTTTGAACTTAAATTCCTTGATGCTTGTATATGAACATGAGTTGGAAATATGTGTTTGAATGAAAAGCTTGGATGTTCGATTCCTGTAGTGAGATTAAAGGTCTACAATGACAAATTGCTATGACACGTTAATGATTTCTAGTTATAGTAATGTTAAAATGAAATTTCCCATGTTAATTAGTGTATTAATTGAATAAGATTAAATGCCTTGGACCTTCGAATCAATGTTAAAGATGAATTGAATTATAGGAGCTATTTTTCAGCCCAGTTAAAACAATTTTGGTGTACTTTTAAATTAAGGGGCTGTTCTGCACATAAAAAAGTATTAGGGGCTGATATGTGTAATATAATGAATTTAAAGACTGTCTTGGATAGTAAATAATCAAGGGAAATTCTTAGAATGTAATTAGGGTATATTTTGATTAAAAAAGAATGATGTTAAGGACTGCTCTGCATCTAGGAGAAACATTAGAGACTGGTTTTAAGTCCATGGACTGTTTTGAGCAAGATTGTTTGTTTGTTAATGAACATTAAACTATTCTGGGTAATGTAAAGTTAAATTGAATTGCTTGGACGTGTGTAACTATGTTAGAGAGTCATATTGATGCACAAAATAGTGTAATTTAAATGTATAAAGAACTATCCTATTTTGCTTGAAGCTATTGAAAATATAGTTGCTGCCCAGCTACGTAAATTGTTAAGTCTTTAAATAAAAAACTGTATTAATTCGTAAAGAATAAAAATACAAGGCCCATATGGTTAGAAAGATAATTAAGTTAGCTTTCTAACGTTGTAAACGGTTCAAAATTCCAACATACGGAATGAAAGATATGAACATTTAAGCAAGTAATGCACATGCTACCTGACAACATTAGTCTTGATGTTTTGAAATGAATGCTTGAATGTATGGAGTCATGTAATGATTTAAAGTGTTGCTGATTTTGATTTTATGGCCTTGTGTGCATTATTAGAACAAAGAGTGGACCTTGTTGAAGAAGAAAAAGTTGTTCAAGCTAGTGGAAAATAAAAGGGGATTTGGATTCAAGACCAAAAATAGCTTGGAGTATTGTGAGTGTAGTTTAATATAGGGTTAGGACTTAGGTCCTAACCAAAGATGCATGTCTACTTTCTTGTTATTTCTATGCCATGTTAATGAACTTGATTTAAACTTGGTTGTGATTAAATGGGAAGAATGGTTTAAGCTAAAACTTTAGATTTAATAGTAACATGAATATTGTTAAATTAATTAGGAAGAAAAGTGAAAACAAATGCTTGATTCTTGATGTCTTGGTTGTGATCAATTCGAATAGTGCTTGAATGTATCTCCATAATTTAGACATTTGTTAACATGATATAAATCATGAATGAAAGACCTTGCTTGATGCCTAGAGATGGCATATGTTAATTGTTTGCTTGAATGACAAGCTAAATTGCAAAATGTAGAGCTAAGGCTCAATTGGCCTAAGGGCTTAGGTTGAATCTTGATATACCTTGCTTGAATTGTTTCTTGAATGAGATGATATCTTGACTTGAACAAGAATTACTTGAAAAAATGATAAATTATTGAAACAAAGCCTTGGTTGCTAGTGGTCATAGGTAGAATGACATGCCATAGAGTCTAGAGCTCTTTTGTGTTGGGTTGACTACGGTCCAGGGACAAGGCCCGTAAATAGTGATAGTAGGAGGGATGTGTGAATGGTCTTTGGCAACAAGGAGGGTAATGACTAGTATCTTGTTATTTGGCGATAGTTTGGTTGGTGACTTGATTTCCTGGACAACTAAATACCAAGGGCATAAATTAAGGAAAACAAATAAGGAATAAATGAAGAATAAAGCTTACTTGCTACTTGAATTGCTTGCTACTTGAATCTACTTGCTATTTGAATTACTTGACTTGAATTTTAAGTATGTATAAAGCTTGAATTCCAATGCTACTACCCTAAATAGGACTACTTGATTAAATGATACCTTACTCGATAATTGGCTAGATTTAGATTACTACCTCAGTAAGTACAACTTGTACTTCTCACTCTTGTTCCTATTCTTCCCAAACTACAGGTTAAGAGATTCGAGCAATCTTCTTGATTTTGAAGCATGTTCCTTGAGCCTAAAGCAAACACAAGCAAAAGCTAGAGTATGGACCTATACTTGTTTCGTAATGCTCCTAGTTGGTGGCACCTAGTCTTGTATATAGTTAAGCTAGGACATGCATTTTGCTACTTGAAAGTTTGTATATATATATGAACTTGGGTTGGCCTTAAATGTTAGGAAGGCTTAATGGCTAAATTTGAAGTGTGTAATGACAACATTTTCATGTGAATGAAATGGATTAAGTTGCGCATACATCTGATATTAGCTTGAATTGAAATGAAAATGTTCTAGTTATTGTATGCCATTTGAATACTATACATGGTCATTTGATTAAGCACTTGATAATCTTGAATGTAAATTGAAAACGATTAACCAAAGTGGTAACCTATAATGAATAAGAAGCATGCTCATGCTGGTATGATTAAATGTGAATGATTAAGTGCCTTGCTAGTTCTCAACTCATCTACTAAGGATGAGTTCTTGAAAGTTTTAAATTGTTCATGTTTCCAGTGACCCTGAACACTCCCTAGCCGGTTTACTCCTAAGCCGGGTAGGGGTGTTACATTTTATTGGCATCATTCTAGGACTAAATTGGGCCTTATTGCATCATATAGGAATACTTGTGCCACCTAGGAGACAATGTACTGTATCGGCTTGTGTTCTTGCTCAACTGAACTCCTTCTTGTTCTATCTAAACATAGAAATGTCTGAAACAAGGCTTGCTCGGGACGATGAAAGTCTTGAGGGCTCCTCGAATGAAGAAGATAATGTAAGGATAGAGCAAAATCCTCCACAACAAGTTGAATCTCGAGAACAAGCTTCTCCTCAACAGGAAGCCCCTGCTATAAGTCCCGTGCAACAAGAATGTCTCCTTAGCATGAAGGAGATGTTCGATCCGCTAGTAACAACTCTGAAACGGGATCATCCTGTTCCACCTCCTACCACTGTGCCAAACAAAGCTCCAATCGATAAGTTGGCTCAACATCGGGCTTATACATTCACCAGTATTAATCAAGCCAACCCTGAAGTAGCTGGGTATTGGCTAGAGGCTACTACTCGAATCTTGACCAAGCAATTACCTTGTTTTGATGAACATAAACTCGAATGTGCCATAGCCCTATTGGCAGACGAAGCTTTGAGCTAGTGGGAAACTACAACCATAACTGCTCATTCTCGAAGAATTCAAGAAGAAGTATATCAGTGAACAATACTTAGCCGAGCATCGAAAGCATTTCTTAAACTTAAAGCAAGGTGGCCAAACTATTGAACAGTATGTGAGCAATTTTTGCAAATACTACAAGTACGGATCGAAGTATATCAAGATAGATGCAAACAAGTGTAGAATGTTTATTGACAGACTCAATGATGAATTAAGTCCCATATTTACTGCCCTGGGTATCACTGACTTCCAAAGCTTAGTGAACCGAGTTATTGCAACCGAGGCAAAGATGAAGACCGTAGAGAAGCGTAAGATTGGTAGTAGCTGGAAGGATAAAAGATCCAGGAAGGAAGACAAGCCTCATTGGCAGTCTAAGAAGCCCAAGTCTAACAAAGAGATCTCCTCGACCTATACTCCTGCTCAGAAGAGTAATTTCATACTGAGACCTTAATCGGTATCCCAGCCTTCAGCCCCGGTCATTTCTATTAATAGTACTAGGAATTTTGGTAAAGCTGCTCAACTCCCTACTTGCAAGTTCTTCTAGAAGCACCACTCGGGCTAGTGTAGAACTCAATTGAATCTATGCTATTTGTGTGCAGCTTTGGATCACTACATAAGGGACTACCCTAAAAATCCTAACAAGTTTCCGAGCCTAACTCCTGTAAATGCTAGCTCTACACCATCATTCTGAAGTAGAGGACCTAGACAAGCTCAGTCTTGGAATCAGGGAAAGAACAAGGGTCAGAACTCGAACACTACTCATTAGGAATCTCGGGCTCGTGCTCGAATCTACCACATTCGGGGAAAAGAAGATGAAGAGTCACCCGATGTCATAGCAGGTACTGTTGAGTTAAATACAAGTCCTGTTTGTGATTTAATAGACTCGGGATCTACATACTCCTTTGTTTGTTCATCGATGATTGCGAAATTAAATTTGAAGCCTGAAACTGTAAACTAAGGTCTAGTAGTTTCGAACCCTATAGGGGGAATTACAACCATAAACTTAATTTGTAAAGATTGTCCCTTGTACATTCAAAACATACCCTTTCTTGTTGATCTTTATGTACTACCATCCTGTGAATTTGATCTAGTATTGGGACTAGACTGGTTAGGGAAACACTAAGCCTGGGTAGATTGCCAAAATAGGAGACTTTATCTCTGAGCTTTAGGAAAGGAATCTATCCTTCTTATTGATAAGAAACCTACCTCAACCTTTGTTGCCATGGTTATACAAGATGAAATTGATTTTGGTCTACCAAACATGCCAATTGTATCTGAATTTCTTGATGGTTTTCCTGAGGAACTCCCTGGTCTCCTTCCAACCAGATAAGTAGAGTTCGAGATTGATGTTCAGCCTGGAACGAATCTGGTGTCCATCACACCCTATCGAATGGCACCAATTGAGTTGAAGGAACTCAAGAAACAACTTTAAGAGTTACAAGACAAAGGTTTCATTACACCAGTTCGTCTCCCTGGGGTGCTCCAATCTTGTTTGTGAAGAAGGAAGACGAGACTGAGACTTTGTATTGATTACAGACAATTAAACAAACTCACCATCAAGAATAGATAACCTCTACCAAGGATTAAAGATCTTTTCGATCAACTCAAGGATGCTGTAGTGTTTTCAAAGATTGATCTTTGATCGAGATACTATCAAATGAGGATAAAAGAAGAAGATGTACCCAAGACATCCTTTCAAACTCGTTATGGACATTATGAATTCCTCTTAATGCCATTCGGGTTAATGAATGCTCCAACTACATTCATGGATCTCATGAATCGTGTATTCAAGCCTTATCTCAATAAGTTCATGGTCGTCTTTATCGATGACATTTTGGTGTATTCTCAGAACAAGGAAGAACACTCTGAACACCTCCGAATTGTGTTGCAAACCCTCTGGAAACATCAACTATTTGCAAAGTTTACCAAATGTGAATTTTGGCTATCATAAGTGTTGTTTCTTGGACATGTTATCTCGGTAGAAGGGATCAAAGTAGATCCAAGGAAGATTCAATCTATCCTGGATTAGAGACCTACGAGAAATATGGGTAAGGCAGAAGCTTTCTGGGTTTAGCTGGGTACTATCAACGATTTGTCAAAGGATTTTCCTCTATAGCCGCACCCTTGACTAAGCTACTCAACAAAGATGAACCATTTGTTTGGTGAGAGAACCAACAAATAAGCTTCGAGTAGCTTAAACAAGCCCTTACTCATACTCTGGTTCTTATCCAACCATAATCGGGAAAAGAGTTCACCGTCTATAGTGATGCATCTCATTTGGGGCTAGGTTGTGTCCTAATGCAAGACAGGAATGTGGTAGCTTATGCCTCACTTCAATTAAAGCCACATGAATCAAACTACCCTACACACGATCTGGAATTGGCAGCCATCGTGTTTGCACTCAAAATCTGGAGACATTACTTGTATGGGGAGAAGTGCAACTTGTATATGGATCATAAAAGTCTCAAGTACCTCCTAGCTCAAAAGGACTTGAATCTAAGGCAAAGAAGATGGCTAGAATTGCTTAAAGATTACGATTTGGTCATAGACTACCATCCGGGGAAAGCAATATATGGTTGATGATGCCCTTAGTCGCAGACCATACCCAGGTAAACCCTCGATTATAAATATTAGACGTTATTTTGAAACAATCCATTCCTAACTCGTATAAGTAACCTTGTGAATTCTTTCATATCTTCCTTGGGAATCAATGCTCATTTTCGTTTATACAAAGGATGGAAATTCCTATCTGAACTCCAAGTTCAATCTAGTCTAATCTCGAGAATCAAGGATCTCCAGCAAACTGATCTAGATCTTCAGAAGATCATGTTAAAGCTAGATTCAGAACCTAATCATGAATTCTCCATTAAGCCTAATGGACTTCTCTAGTTTAAGGATAGAGTATGTGTTCCCGATAATGAAGAATTTGAGAAAGAGATATTACAAGTAGCTCATCAAAGTTCTTTCTCGGTACATCTGGGATCAGTCAAAATGTATAAAGACCTAAAACCACTATATTGGTGGCCAGGCATGAAGTTAGCTATTACGACTTTGTATCAAAGTGTCTGACTTGTCAAAGGGTTAAAGCCGAGCATAGAGCCCCTACAGGACTGCTTCAACCTATCGAATTTTCTCACTGGAAATGGGACTGTATAACTATGGATTTTGTTACTGGTCTTCCTTTAACCCAATAAAGAATGCGTTCTGTAGGTGATCGCTGATAGATTCTCAAAATCTGCACACTTCATCCCTGTTTGAATGAACATGAGCTTAGAAGTCTTGGTCGAGCTATATATTCGTGAAGATTTGGTTGAACGGTGTACCTACAACTATAATCTCTAATCGAGACCCCAAATTTGCTTCTCGATTTTGGAAATCCTTGCAAAAGGCTTTAGGGTCTAAAGTGCTTCTTAGCACAGCCTTCCATCCTCAAACTGATGGACAATCAGAAAGGATAATTCAAGTACTCGAAGATATGTTGTGTGCTTGTGTAATAGACATCGGAAAGAACTGGGAAAAGTCTCTACCCCTAGTAGAGTTTGCTTACAATAATAGCTACCGAGCATCTATTTAGATGGCACCATTTGAATCCTTATACGTGAGGAAATGTAGGACTCCCTTATGTTGGTCTGAACTGGGAGAAAACAAGGTTTTGGGACCTCAACTGCTCAGAGAAACTGAAGAACAAGTGCAGATCATTCATAGCCGATTGAAGGCAGCTTTTGATAGGCAGAAAGCCTACGCAGACTTAAAAAGAAGAGACATTCAGTACAATGTAGGAGACAAGGTATTCCTTAAAGTATCTCCTTGGAAGAAGGTCTTCAGGTTTGGAATAAAGGGGAAGCTTAGTCCCCGATTTATCGGACCATTCGAAATCATTGAAAGGATAGGACCAGTGGCCTATCATTTGACTCTTCCTAGTGAGTTTGATAATATTCACCACGTGTTTCACGTATCTATGCTAAGAAGGTACATATCTGATCCATCCCACGTCCTTGAACCTGAAGAAGTCGAACTAAATTCTGACTTGTCATATGAAGAAGAACCAATTCGAATCTTAGCTCGAAAAGTCAGAAAGCTTCGTAACAAGTCCATACCTCTTGTTAAAGTCTTGTGGTGAAACAACAAGATGGAAGAAGCAACATGGGAATCAGAGGCAGTCATGAGGAAACAATACCCTCACTTGTTTAATTCAGGTAAAATTCGAGGGCTAATTTTTTTTTTTAGGGGGAGGGAATTGTAATACCCCAAACCCGAGCCTAGTAGCATGTTTCTTAAAGTGGTAATTTAGTTTAAATTAGGGAATTTTGATATCCCTAAACAGGGACTACAAATTGTTACCACTATTTAAATTTATTAGCTATTTAAATTATGTCCTAATCAAATGGAAGAAGGGGGATAATCGTAAGAATTAAAACAAAGAACACTCAATTATAGTGACTAAAATGAATGATTTATTAAACATAGAGTTTGCATGTTAAAAGGAGAATTATGTGGGGTTTTAACACATGTTCATTAGATAATAAAGATGAAGGGAGATGGATAGTCATTTTCTTCTTCTTCCTTAGCAAAACCGAGTAGGAGATAGAGAGAAAGAAAAGAAGAAAGTTCATAAAATCCTTTAGAGTTTATGTTATCATCAAGATTTTGGTTGAATGAGTCTCCCATGTTAGATTAAAACTTGAGTTGTCTCCCAAGGTAATAACCATAGTTGTTAGTTGATTGTTAATTTGTAGTTTGGATGAAGATGTTGTTCGAATGATTTGAACCTAGAATGGTAGGTAGATAAACTTTGAGGTTGCATAAATGATACTTGGTTAGGAAATGATTTGAATGAATGTTTGAACTTAAATTCCTGAATGCTTGTATATGATCATGAATTGGAAACATGTGTTTGAATGAAAAGCTTGGATGTTCAATTCTTGTAGTGGGATTAAAGATCTAGAATGACAAATTGCTATGAACCCGTTAATGATTTCTAGTTATAGTAATGTTAAAATGAAAGTTCCCATGTTAATTAGTGTATCAATTGAATCGGTTTAAATGCCTTGGACCTTTGAATCGATGTTAATGATAAATTGAATTATAGGAGTTGTTTTTCAGCCCAGTTAAAACAGCTTTGGTGTACTTTTGAATAAAGGGGTTGTTCTGCACGTATAAAAGTATTATGGGCTGATATGTGTAATATAGTGAATTTAAGGACTATTTTAGATAGTAAATAATCAAGGGAAATGCTTAGAATGTAATTAGGGGCTATTTTGATTGAAAAGAATGATGTTAAGGACTGCTCTGCATCTAGGGGAAACATTAGAGACTGATTTTAAGTCCATGGACTGTTTTGAGCAAGATTGTTTGTATGTTAATGAACATTAAACTATTCTGGGTAATGTAAAGTTAAATTGAATTGCTTGGACGTGTGTAACTATGTTAGAGAGTCATATTGATGCACAAAAGAGTGTAATTTAAATGTATAAAGAACTGCCCTATTTTGCTTGAAACTATTAAAAATGTAGTTGATGCCAGTGACATAAATTGGTCTGTCTTTAAGTTAAAAACTGTGTTAATTCGTAAAGAATAAAACTACAAGGCCTATATGGTTAGAAAGATAATTAAGTTAGCTTTCTAACGGTGTAAACGGTTCAAAATTATGACGTACATAATGAAAGATATTAACATTTAAGCAAGTAATGCACATGCTGCCTGGCAGTAGCAGTCTTGATGTTTTGAAATGAATGCTTGAATGTATGGAGTCATGGGTTCACCGGAAAGGATGACCGGAGGCGATGACAAGTGACCGGCGTTACCTCCGGCGGTTGAGAAATAGGCTAGGGTTAGGGTTTAGTGGTGGTTGAAGGTCGAAGTTATGAAAACAAAAGAACAGGTGATGAATATCCTAAGGGAAAATGAGTTTTAATCTTCATAAACAAGAACATGGGGAAGTTTTTGTGTTTCTGTGGATCAGATGAAATAAAAAAAATGAAGAACAAATGAAGAACAAGGATGAATTAAAGGGATTTGATCGAAAGTGTGAGGGATTTCTCGGTTTGGCTTGTTAGGGCTAAGAGGATTTAAGAGTGAGAGAGAGAGGAGAGAGAATGGTGATATCGAAAATGACTAGTCCAACTCAGTTTACCCCTTTTCATACTGAGTTGGAACGACATCGTTTTGGTGAAGTGGGTCAAAGAGATTCGCGTGTTTTGAAGACGGGTCTGAATACGGGGCCACAGTCCGACTCGTGACCCGATTATAATCATTTGGGTCATTTGGGTCGGAAATTAACTAGGCTTTGGGTTAGATTTTTAGGAAAATTAGATTTAGGCTCTCTAGTTTGTTTGTTTTTACAATTTAGTCACCAATTTCTTGTAATTCAGCCTTTTAATTTTCAATTTAATGCAATTTGGTCCTGAACAGCTTAATTCCTTTATTTAAATTGTTTATTATTTAATTTATTTAATTGTTTGTATGATGCATGTTTTTAAATGGTCATGTAGTATAATTGTTTAGCGAACCTTAAACACTAAGTATAATTAGAGCCCTTAGAATTAGGTTCTTTAATGAATTAAAATTGAAAGGGAATATCATTGTAGAAAATAAATGAATATTAAATGATTACTTTAATGCCCTAAGTTGATTAGTGTCACGTTGTAATGTGATGTTATTCAAAGGGGGTATTTTAGTGAGATATTTAATATTTCATTTAAACCTAGAATATGGTAATTACATATAATCGGATAATTAGTTCAATAAAATTGAAATTAGGATTAAATAATTAGCATCGCTAATATTAGGAATATTGTTACTTTTGGGCCTACTATGAGTAGTGCCCAATCATTTGGGTGTTATCACAAAAGCCCAAAAATTAATAATATTCATAGAATTTTAATTAATCAATGAACTTAAACCCAAATTAGGTTTTTACTTAAAATTGACAACAAAATAATTTGTCATGCATTTAAACCTTTTGTGTTGAGGTACATTTTTGAGTATGAATCAAAGCTTCCTAATGTAATTGGACACTTCAAAAATTCATATTCATTTTTGAATGTATTTTCTTACAAAAGGATATCCCCATTTGGAATGAAATTCAATTAGCAATTAATGATCAAATTAAATTCATTTTATTACTTGAAAATGCCAAAATGCCACATATAATTAATCAAGGTACCAATAATGGGCGTTTGTGGGGGTGCTAATCCTTCCCCACACGTAATTGACTCCCGAACCCAAAATATTTAAAAAAGAATCTTTGGTTGTTTTTATGGTGTTCGGGCAACCAAAGTGACCGGTGGCGACTCCAAAAATGATTTTTAAAAAATTAATAAGGGAAAAGGCGGTTAATATGAAAAATCCTAACTTTTCAAATATTAATGGATTAAAATGAATAAAACCCCGATTTCAAAAAAAGAATTAATCGTCAGGCTATTTTTCTATACACTTCGATTTCAAAATGGTCACGACAATATGATACGTATATGATATGATCCGTTATATGGAGCTAAGGCTCAACTCCAATTTCGATGTGCTATGGCCTACGGGCGTAAAGGTAAGCTATATTATGAAATATGTGTAACCTTGGACATTTGTGGGGTTTGGATACAATTGACATGCCATAGGGTTATTTGAGCTCGTATAAGTAAGGGATTTGACTACGGTCCAAGGCTATGGCGTATACGTGGGGGAAATAAGGATGAATTATGCAAGAGATACTATTCGGAGCTACAACTCAAAGCTACGGCCTATTTTCTGTTATATGTGGCTACGACCTATTTTTTGATATATGTGTGGTGTAATGCAGAATCCCCGTATCCATTTGTTACATTGTTCAAGGGAATTAATATGGGTTAAGCTTTGCTATGATTATGTGAAAGTGTGATGAATGAATTAAGCATGAGACTTATGTGATTAATAGTGTAATTATGATATTTGAGTATGATGCCATGTTATCCATGACCATAGTATGCCATTCATGTCACTTAATTGTTTTATGATTGTTTTGACTACCTCACTAGGCTATGTAAGCCTAACATATGTGTGTCTCATGCATTTCAGGATCCTAAAGTTTTCCAAACATCGATCGTGTATTTTGCGGTTGCAAGTCACTCACTCCACAAGCGTATGTATGTTTACTTTGTTTTCAAACTCCTAGTAAGGTGGCATAAAACTAGATAAGTTGTAATGACCTATTTCGGTGTGTCTGTATAAGCCTAACAATGTCTAGGTGATGTATGTGCATGTTGGTGTGTTTTGGACTAAGCAAACTAGTTAAAATGGGCCTTAATGCACTAAATTGTAAAATCCTAGTACACGAATTCGAAATGCTTTAAAAATTTGCATACTATAAGAATTATTGTTTATTGGATTGCTAGTAAAATTTAGTAATATTTGGACAACGTTTGCTAGGTTGATTCGATCATAAACCAGTAATAATCTGTCATTACAGGTCAGGGAGTATCGATACGGGTGATGGTGTATCGATACGGCCCCTGCATAATTGGTCTAGTCAACCTTGGTCAAACAGGGCGTATCGATATAGTTTGGGCATATCAGTACGAAATTTGGTCACTGAAATCTGGATTGAAAATGGTATCGATACGGTCATAGAGCGTATCGATATGAGGTCAACACGTTCAATGCAGTTAACACGTATCGATACTAGATTAGATGTATCGGTACGGGTTTGACATCCTTTCAATATGGAAATTTGAAATTAGTCTTAACGTATCGATACGGCCCTTAGGTTATCGATACGGTGTTAGTTAATTCTGTTATAAAGAGTAAAAAGAAGTTTTAAGCAGTTTTCAAATTGGTCACTAATAACTATAAGGTCTAATTGATTAGGTTAACGATATCCAATAGTAAAGAAACTACACATATCAATAATTGGTAAGTTTAATTACAAGTTGGTAATAAAGAAATTGGATTAGGGTCTTATGAAATTTGCAACTTAGTCCCTAAGTTTGTAAGTTTAAAATTGACCCCATATTGAGTTAGTAACTGGTAATTAGGTCCACTAAGCCTTAAATAAGAATATTTGAACTTCCGAACAAGTTTCTAACTCTGAACTCTACTAGACTGGGAAGGGGGTGTCACAAATATGGTTCGACTGAGTCAAACCTGTAACACCCCAAAAATCGGTATAGTCAGAATTGGGTTCTGACAACCTTGGTAAGCATCAGTAAGCTATATTATTGATTTTTGAGTATTGATATTGTCATTGTCATTGTTATTGAACATCGCCATTGATTTCGTTACCATTATTATCATTGGGTTGTGGAAGTATAGAATATTTGTCATGGAACATAGCCATTGTTATTGTTATAGTCATTGTCATTGACGATTGATATTGACATAGTTATTGTTATCGAAACATTGAAAGTAAAGCATAGTCCATCGGTATCGTCATCGAGATCATTAAACATTGCTATCATTATTGTGATTGTTATTGAACATTGATATTGAAACATTGTCTATTGATAAGAAGATTGGAAATATTGAACACTGACATTGCTATTGAACATTGATTATTGATATTGTCATCGGACCTTGGATTCGAAGGACATTGGATACAATTGGCACGCCATAGAATTCATGAGCTCAGTGTATGGGTGGACTACGATCCTTGGGATACGGCCTATATTGTGGCGAGGCAGAGGGATGTTTTTGTTTTTGGTCATTTTGGCGAGGTCGAGGGACTAGACCATTCATTGATTTGACGAGGCGTACGAATTCGCGTATCCACTATCCCAAATAGATCTGAGGGTTACTATTGAAATATGATGTTATTGTTATTGAACATGATCATTGCATGGTTATCAATAATTCATTGCACAATTATTGCTAATACATGATTTGGAATGCATTTCATTCTTATCGTTATTGTCCGTGACTACCTCACTAGGAAATGTATGCCTAATGCATTTCATTTCATACATTTCATGTTAAGGAGTTTGTGGTTGGAGATCAGAGAAGTTGGAAGATTTTTGGTAACTCACAACCAAGCTAAAGTAATGTATATCGAATCTATGATCTCCTAGTAAGATGGCAAAGTAGTTAGACTAGTCACTTATGGTCTTTTTGATATGTATGAATTGTCATCGGTTTGTAACTATGCCTTAGGCCCTAAATTACCCTTTTGGTAAACTTAAAAGTGACTTAAAATGCATCTTGGCCTAAAAAAGGGGAAAACATAGCAAATGGATTCGAATGGCTATAAAATTTACATGCTAGTAGATTATGTTGACATAAGCTTATTGGTAAAATCTCATTAAATTTGGATATTGTTTAATATGTTAAAATGATTAAAAACCAGATAAAATCTATCATTACAGTGCATGGCGTACCGATACGGGTGATGGCGTATCAGTACGAGTATGCATAAGTGGACATGGTCAACATCGATCAATACGGTGTATTGATATGTCAAAGGGGCATATCGATACGAAAAGTCAACACTAGAATTTGGAAAAATAAATGCAGCGATACGGTCTCAGGGGGTATCGAAACGGGTCAACCTGGTCAACTAGTACTGGTACGGTTCTTTGTTGTACCGATACAATCTCTGGACATCAAAACTAGATAAATTATAAATCATGTCTCGCGTACCGATATGGGCAAGCATCGTATCGGTACGTGCTTATTGATTCTTAACCGTTTTAGCAATCATGACACAGACATATCAGTACGACCCTACAAGTACCGATACCGATATGGGTAAATCAGTTATAAGTTAATTGGATCAAGTTGAAACATAGCATATTAGTAGCTAAACATTGTATAGTTAAATTGAGGAAGTAATTGATATCGGAATGACACGAAAACTTGTAAGCTTATTGGCTATAAATTGAATTTCATTGCGATATGATGATTTCATTAAAGAACCCCTGATTCTCTAAATTTACAAATTACTCCCTAAAGTTCATAAAAGTTTAAAATTGGCCCTAAACTAATTACAGTAGTCCCGTAATAAATTATTGCTTGTATATATCGACATAGTATCGCATCGCATTGCCCTGCGTTGAATGTTGTGTGAAAACATCACAATGTTCACTGTATTGTTCTCCGTTAACACTTTCCAACTCGGTTTCCTACTGGACCAGAAATGGGCTGTTATATTTATGGTATCATATATCTAGATTTTAGTCGATTCTAGGACTAAACCGAAGTATGTTGCATTATTATTGGGTTACTTTGTCACCTAGGAGTTATATATTGTATAAATTGTGACTTGTCGACTAATCCAATCTCTTTATATTATATATGTCAAAAATGAATGAAGCTCATATCAATGAGCATACCACCGGCTCCTCGACGCATGGCGAGGAGATAAGAGGGCGATCCTCCTAATTCGCATAATGCTCTCGCACAGGGCACCGGACCTGAGGTGTCGATTGCTCAAGCAGAGTACTATAGGAATATGGCTGACATGTTCAAGTAGTTTATGACTGCTATAAGTGTAGAGCAAGTTGTGCAGCCTATTGCACCAATTGTCCAGTATACTCGAGCTCCTATAGATAAGTTATCGCAATATCGGGCCTTACTCAATCCTTCCGAGGTAAGGGGTTGAGGAAAGGATCATCAGGAGCTACAAGAAGACCTAGTGGCTCTGGGAAGGCACCAAGTAGACAAGAATCAAAGGCTCCTAACCAGATGTACCACCTAAGGAGCAGGGAAGATGAATATGCCTGATGTCATAGTAGGTACAATTGAATTGTATTCACATCCTTTGTATGCATTGATTGATCATGGTTCTACCCACTCTTTTATAAGTACTATTTTAGTCAAGAAGCATAGATTATCATCTGAACCTATAGCATCGAGAATCACTATAACCAATCCATTGGGTGATTGTGTCACTGTAAGCCTTGTGTGTACGAATTGTCCCTTATTAATTCAAGGGATTCCTTTTTCAGCCAATCTATTGGCATTACCAATCTACGAGTTTAATGTGATATTGGGATTAGAATGGCTCAGTGAACATCAAGCGTGGGCAGACTACAGCAAAAGAAAGTTGTATCTTCGAGGTCTTGACAAGGAGAGTATCGTATTAATAGACTCGGGAAACCATTCCATGCATTCTTTGACATTGGAAGCCAAGGGTGAACCTCGATTATCAGATGTTGACATGGTATGTGAATTATCTGATGTCTTTACTGATGAACTTTCGGGTTTACCTCCAACCCGTGAAATTGAATTTAGCATCAAAGTGCAACCTGGAACTGCCCCAATTTCCATTGCACCCTACCATATGGCAGCCGTTGAGCTCAAAGAGATGAAGGCTCAAATTCAAGACCTTTCGAATAAAGGCTTCATTTGACTGAGTTCCTTACATTGGGGTGCATCGGTTCTATTTGTTAAGAAGAAATATGGTTCTATGAGATTGTGTATTGACTATCGATAGTTGAACAAGGTAACCATAAAAAATAAGTATCCATTGCCAAGAATTGATGACCTATTCGATCAGCTTAAAGATGCCTCTATGTTCTCCAGGATCGATTTAAGATCCGGGTATTATCAGATGAGAGTCATAGAATGTGATGTACCCAAGACAGCTTTTCAAACCAGATATGAATACTACGAATTCTTGGTGATGCCCTTTGAGGTAACCAATGCACCAACAACATTTATATATATGATGAATCAGGTTTTCAGGCCCTATCGTGATAAATTCTTAGTGGTATTCATTGGTGATATCTTGATCTATTCTAAAAATCCTACTGAACATCGAGATCACCTCTACATTGTGCTTCAGACCCTTCGGGAGAAGCAATTATTTGCTAAGTTCTCTAAATATGAGTTTTGGCTCGCCGAAGTTGCCTTTCTTGGGCACATTGTATTGGCTTTGGGTATCTAGGTGGATCTGAAGAAATATTCAAGCCATTGTTGAGTGGCATTCACCGAGGAGTATTGGTGAAGTGAGAAGTTTCCTTGGTCTTGCTGGTTATTATAGGAGATTCGTCAAAGGATTCTCTATGATAGTAGTTCCTTTAACTAAGTTACTGAGGAAATAAGTTCCATTTCTTTGGACCGAGGAACAACAAAGAAGCATTCGATCAATTGAAGTAAGGGTTAACCTATGCACCGGTCCTAACCCAACTTGAATCTGGAAAGGACTACACCATCTACAGTGATGCATCACATCTCGTGTTAGGATGTGTATTGATGCAAGAATGCAAGGTCATTGCCTATGCTTCAAGACAAATTAAGTCACATGAGGTAAACTATCCCACTCATGATCTGGAACTGGCTGCAGTTGTCTTTGCATTGAAAAACTTGAGACATTATCTCTACGGAGAGAAATGTTATCTCTTTACCGATCATAAAAGCCTCAAGTACCTATTGACTCAAAAAGAGTTGAATCTTCGACAACGAAGATGGATGGAACTCTTCAAGGATTATGACCTTGTCATTGATTACCATCTGGGCAAGGCTAATGTTGTAGCTGATGCACTCAGCCGCAAACCTCTGCCTGGTAAGTATTGTTATCGATCATTGAGTCCAATACTTTTATTAATATATATCGACTCATCATAAAGTTGTTGTATTGTAGCTGCTTGAGCTATTAATGCTTACTTCCGACTATGGAAGCACTATTGTTTCATAGCTGAACTCCAAGTTTAGTCTACTATCATATAGAGGATCAAAGCATTGCAAGAGCAAGACCCTGAAATTCAATCTATTATTGTTAGGCTACAAGAAAACCCTGATTTCAGGATAAGTCCTGAAGGACTCTTATACTTTCATGGTCAGGTTTGTGTGCCCAATGATGAATCTCTTCATACCGAAATTCTCGTAGAAGCACATTTGAGCTATTTTTCTATTCACCCAGGTTCTATAAAGATGCACAAGGACTTCTGAGAGCTTTATTGGTGATTGGCCATGAAACGAGCTATAACTGACTTCGTATCCAAGTGCCTTACATGCTAGTGTGTTAAGGTTGAACATCATGTCCCTATTGGTTTATTACAACCTATTGATCTACCGCAGTGGAAGTAGGAGAAGATCACTGTGGATTTTGTTAGTGGTCTACCCTTGACTCATGCTAAACATGATGCCATTTGGGTCATTGTAGACCGTTTTACCTAGCCAACACACTTTTTACTGGTTATGATGGACTACGGTCTTCCCAAGTTGGTTGACTTGTACATCAAGGAAGTTATCCGACTCCATCGAGTGCCACAGTCTATTATCTCCGATCGGGATCCACGATTTGCTTCCCGATTCTGGAAATCATTGCAAGGGGCTCTGGGTACCAGAGTCAACCTTAGTACTACATTTCACCCTCAGTCTGACGGACAATCGAAAAGGGTAATTCAGATTTTGGAGGACAAGCTACGCTCATGTATCATTGATTTTAGAGGTTCTTGGGTGAAATACCTACCTGCCATCGAGTTTGCCTATAACAACAATTCCCAAGCTTCTATTAAAATGGCACCATATGAGGCGTTGTATGGTAGACGTTGTAAAACTCCATTATACTAGTCTAAACTCGATGAAGGTAAGCTGTTGGGTCCTGGTTTATTTCAGGAAATTGAGGAACGGGTTACCATCAATCTTGATCATTTGAAAGCCTCCTTTGATAGACAGAAGGCCTATGCTAATCTCAAGCGGAGGGATATACATTATGAAATTGGCGAGAAAGCCTTCCTCAAGGTTTCACTGTGGAAGAAAGTTTTGAGATTCGGAAAAAATGGGAGGTTGAGCCCTCGGTTCATTGGACCTTTCGAAGTTATTGAGAAAGTTGGCCTTGTGGCTTATCGAAAATTGTTTCCCTCAGAACTGAGCAAGATTCATGATGTATTTCATGTATCGATGCTTCAGAATTTCCACTCTGACCCTTCACACATGATTGAGCCTAAATCTGTGGAAATTCAACCAACTTATCCTATGGACAGGAACTGGTACAGATTCTTGCAAGAGAAGTCAATAGACTTTGCAACAAATCCGTTCCATTGGTCAAAGTGCTCTAGAAATTTTGTTGAATAAGCAACCTGGGAACCAAAAGAGTCGATGAAGAAGCAATATCCTCATCTCTTCAACTCGAGTAAAATTCAAGGACAAATTTTTCTTAAGGGGGAGAGTTGTAACACCCCAGAAACTGGTCTAGCTAGAATTGGGTTCCGACGATCGAAAACCCTACACCGTAAAGGTCCAAATATTGTATTGATTTTGACCGTGAAGTTAATTACAAAGATATTGGACTCTAATTGAGTCAATTTATTGTTTAGGGACCTTATTGAATCCATTGAAAGGCAATTAGTGACTAAATTGTGGAAATTGGAAGTTTGGGGGTAAAAGTATATAGTATACCAAGTTGAGGGACTAACCTTGCGATTAGCCCCTCTCTAATTATAATCACATTATACGTGGGTGATCAGAAATGGTTTCCTTCACCTTAAGGAAAACTTAAGGCTATAGGAAATAAAATATTGAAAAGAATGAATTGGAGACTTACCCAATTAAGAAATAAGCTAGCACCTCCATTGTCTTCATCATCTTCCTCTAAGCAAGCACCTTCACTGGTTACTTTCAAAAGCTTGAGTTTCTTTCAGTTCATTGATATCAAATTGCAGCTATCGATCGGGTAAGCGTAAGCCCCCAAAGAATTAGATGGTTCCATGGATAAATAGTGATAAATTTCATGTAAAAGTTGAGTACCTTAGGTATTATCAAAGCTCTAATCCATGGATATCCTTTAGTTAATGGCTATATTGAGTTTAGGTATTGATTTTGATATCGTTATATTGATTTTGATATTGTATAAATAATTCTAACAATTTCCTATTGTTTACCTAGCTCAAGAAGTGGAGAAAGATCATCCACCATCACCGTCGAAAGCTAGGAACAAAGGAATTTCAATCTGAGAGTCGTAGAAGCTTCAGAGTTTTGGGGTGAGTGTTGTCAGAGTCTCAGGATTAGGCTAGGTGTCTTTTCCAATCTCATTGTCATTGAAATTAGTATTGCTAACCCGTTGTTAAGGGATATTGCATCGAACCATTTAGTGGACATGTAACACCCCTTCCTGGTCTAGTAGAGAACCAGGTCGAAAAGTGTTATCGATGAACAGTACGGTGAACGGAGTGATATCTTTCATTAAGAATTCAACGCAAGACAATACAATGAAATACTATATCAATACACTGAGGCAATAGATCGGTACAGAACTACGATAATCAGATTAGGACCAATTTAAACTTTTATAACTACAGGCTAAACTGTAAATTCTAGGAATTAAGGGTCATTATCTAAAATTAACTACACGAATATGTAATTCAATCAGTATACAGTAAGGCTGCAAATTTGCATGTTAATTTGATGTCATTTACCCATCCAATTAGACTTACCAAGATTCAATGACCAATATGTAAACAATGCAAAATTGTGTTCAGCAGTCCCTAACTAATATAACAGACACCGTACCAAAACACCTTGGGGTCGTATCGGTACGGGTATATATGGATTTGAGTCCAAAATGAAACTGTCCAACTACGTTTTGATACGGTTGAGGACCGTATCGGTACGGCATGCAAAGGTGATAACCCAATCCCCAACAACTCAAGAACTCATTTTGATATAGCTTGACCGGTATCGATACGGGTTGACTAATGTTGAGTTTGACCAAGACCCGTTTCGATACACCTTGTACCCGTACCAATGCCATTAATTCTTTAGACCTCACTACCTAAATTCGTACCTACACACCTTGAAGCTGTATCGATACACTTGGGTTAGGCTGCACTTTGGCTATCCCAAATACGCATTATCGTACCGAAACAGGTGGACTCGTATCGGTACAACCTGCATTGTAATGCCAAATTTTATCTTGTTTTTAATCAAATTAACCTATTGAATGATGTCCAAATACAATTAAATTTTATCAGCAAGTTTATTAAGCTATAATCTATTAGCATGTCAAATTTTAGGGCTATCTGAATCCGGTTACTAGGTTTTACCTTTTTAAGGCCAAATGTGCATTCTTAGCCAATTTTTGACAATGCAAAAATGTCGTTTAGAGCCTTAGTGACTTTTACAAGCCATGCATAATACATACATATCAAAAGAGTCATAAATGACTAGTTCAACTACTTTGCCACCATCTTAGGAGTTCATAGAGACAAAATACATTACTTTAGCCTTGATTGTGACTTGTCAGACTCTTCAACTACTCTGATCTACAACTACGAATCTCTTAACCTGAAATGTATGAAATGAAATGCATTAGGCATACTTTGCCTAGTGAGGTAGTCACCACTAAACACTATCAATGAAATGCATTCGAAATCATATCTTGACAATAACAGTGCAATGAATCAATCGTAGCAATGCAATGATCATATTCAATAACAATAAGTAAATATTTTAGTATTGACCCTCGGATCGATTCGGGATAGTGGATACGTGAATTCCTACGCCTCAGCAAATCAATGAATGGTCTAGTCCCTCCGCCTCGCCAATATGACTAATAACCCATTCATCCCTCCACCTTGCCACAATAAAGGCCGTAGCCCAAGGACCGTAGTCCACCCGTACACTGAGCTCATAAATTCTATGGCATGCCAATTGTATCCAATGTCCGTTCGAATCCAAGGTTCGGTGACAATATCGATGATCGGTGTTCGGTAACAATAGCAATATTCAATGTTCTTATCAATAAGCAATGAGTCAATATCAATGTTCAATAGCAATACCAATGGCAATGACAATGTCAAATGATTTCAGTGACAATAGCAATGATAAATGTTTCACTTACAATATTTCGATAACAATAACTATGTTGATATTAATACTCGATGACAATAGTTATAGCAATAGCAATGACAATGTTCTATGATCAATGTTCAATGCTCCTATGTTTCAATGGCAATAACAATGGCAAAATCGATAACAATGATCGATGACAATAACAATAGCAATAGCAATAACTATGCTCTATGTCCAATGTCTCATGCTTCCATTTTTTAATGGCAATATCAATGATTGATATTTAATGCAATAACTTACCTTAACTTACCAATGGAATCCATGAAGTGGTTCAATGCAATATTCTTTGACAATAATGTTAGCCATGCTATAATCAATGATAATGAAATCGACAAAGGCACCTAGCCTAATCCTTAGACTCCGACTAGACTTAGCTAAATAATTTGATACGGTCTACGGCTCTCGGATAGAAATTCCCTTGTTCCTAGCTTTCGTTAGTGATGGTGGATGAACTTTCTCCATTTCTTGAGCCGATCGATAGCTATGTTGCGATAACAATAAATCAAATAAAACTCAAGCTTTTCTACCCTCAACAATGGAGGTGCTTGCTTGAATGAAGATGAAGATGAAGGGAGGTGCTTGCTTGATACACAATCGGGTAAGTCTCTTTTGCTCTTTTATCCTTTCTTTTATTTCCTAATGCCTTACGGTTTCCTTAAGGTGAAGGAAACTAAATTCTGATCACCCACGTATGTGGTGATTGTAATTGAGGAGGGGCTAATCGCAAGGTTAGTTCCTCAACTCTCAATTCCCTATAGTTGTACCCCTAAACTTTCAATTTATATAATTTAGTCACTAAACTAATTTTTAATACATTCAATAAGGTCCTTAAACAATACTTTGACTCAATTGGAGTCCATTATCGATGCAATTGACCTCATGGTCAAGGTAAACACAATATTTGGACAATTCTGGAGTAGGGTTTCCGATTGCCATAACCCAATTTCGACTAGATCAGATTTCGGGATGTTACAACTCCCCCTCTTTAAGAAAAATTTGTCCTCAAATTTTACCGGAATCGAAGAGATGAGGATGTTGCTTTCTCATTGCCTCCTCCGGTTCCCAAGTGGCTTATTCCATGGAATGGCTCATCCAGAGCACTTTAACTAAGGGAATAGTCTTGTTATGAAGTCTCTTGACTTCCCTTGCAAGAATCTGAATTGCTTCATCCTCATAGGACAAGTTTGATTGAATTTCCACAAATTCAAGTTCAATGATATGTGAAGGGTCAAAATGATACTTTCGAAGCATTGATACGTGAAACACATCATGTATCTTACTAAGTTTTGGGGGCAACAATAAGCGATAAGCCACAGGGCCAATTTTCTTAATAACCTCAAAAGGTCCAATAAATCAGGGACTCGGCTTCCCTTTCCTTCCGAACCTAAGAACTTTCTTCCATAGTGAGACTTTAAGAAAAGCTTTCTCACCAACTTCATATTGTATATCACTTCGCTTAAGATCAGCACAGGCCTTATATCGGTCAAAGGTAGCTTTTAATCAATCATGGATGATGGTAACCCGTTTCTCGGTTTTCCAAAGTAAGTCAGGGCCTTACACCTTGCTTCCATTGAGTTTAGACCAACACAACAGAGTTCGGCAATGTCTGCCATACAACACTTCATACGGTGCCATCTTGATGGAAGCTTCATAACTGTTGTTGTAAGCAAACTCAATGAGAGGTAGGGATTACTCCCAAGAGTTTCCAAAATCAGTGATGCATGCTCGAAGCATATCCTCCAAAACTTGGATTACCCTTTCTGACTGGCCGTCAAATTGATGGTGAAAAGTAGTACTGAGGTTAACTCTAGTGCCCAAAGCTTCTTGCAACGACTTCCAGAATCAAGATGCAAATTGTGGATCTCGATCAAAAATGATTGACTAAGGCACTCTGTAGAGTCAGATAACTTCCTTGATATACAAGTCAGCTAGCCTAGGAAGATTGTAGTCTATCCGAACTCACAGGAAATGGGCTGACTTAGTGAAACGATCTACAATGACCCAAATGGAAGCATGTTTAGTATGAGTTAAAAGGTAGACCACTAACAAAATCCACAGTGATCTTCTCCCACTTTCATTGCGGTAGATCGATGGGTTGCAATAAGACGGTAGGAACACCATGTTCAACTTTAACACGCGGACATGTGAGGCACTTGGATATGAATTCAACTATGGCTTGCTTCATGCCTAGCCACCAATAAAGCTCTTATAGGTCCTTGTACATCTTTACTGACCCCGGGTGAACAGAAAAAGAACTTGAATGGGCTTCCTTAAGGATATTGGTACAAAGAGATTCAACATTCGGTACACAGACCTGATCATGAAAACATAAGAGCCCCTTAGAATTTATTTTGAAGTCGGGGTTATATTGCAGCTTAGAAATGATAACTTAAATATTAGGATCTTGCTTTTGCAATTCTTGAATTCTTAATATGATGGTAAACTGAACTTGGAGTTCAGCCACGAGACAACGATGCTTCCGAAGGCAGAAGTGAGCATTAATAGCTCGAGGAGCTAAAATACAAGAATTTTACAATGAGTCGATATACTAATCAATATATTGGACTCAATGATCAATAACGGTACTTACCAGGCAAAGGTTTGCAGCTGATTGCATCAGCTAAAACATTGGCCTTGCTTGGATGGTATTCATTGACAAGATTGTAGTCCTTGAAGAGTTCCATCTGTCTCTATTGCTGAAGATTCAACTCATTTTGGGTCAAGAGGCACTTGAGACTCTTATGATCAGTGAAAAGGTAACATTTCTCTCCATAGAGATAGTGTCTCTAGATTTTCAATGCAAAGACATCTGCAGGCAACCCTAGGTATTCATCTTATGTGGCATTAGTTGCCTCGAAGCATAGGTAATGACCTTGCCTTCTTGCATCAACATGCATCCTAACCTGAGATGCGATGCATTACTGTAAACGGTGTAGTCCTTTCTAGACTCAGGTTGGGTTAGGACCGATGCATGGGTCAACACCTCCTTCAATTGATCAAAGCTTCTTTCTTGATTCGTAGACCAAGCGAACGGAGCTTCCTTTCTCAACAACTTAGTGATAAGATCTGCTATCATAGAGAATCCTTTAAAGAACCTTCTATAATAGCCAGCGAGACCAAGGAAACTTCTCACCTCACCAATATTATTTGGTGGGTGTTAATCAATAATGGCTTGGATTTTCTTCGGATCCACCTGGATGCCCGAAGCTAATACAACCCAAGGAAGGCAACTTAGTGAGCTAAAACTCACATTTGGAGAACCTAGCAAACAACTGCTTATCCCGGAGGATCTGAAGTACAATTCGAAGGTGATCTTGATACTGGACAAGATTCTTAGAATAAATCAGAATGTCGTCAATGAACAACAGCTCGAATTTATCAAGGTAGGGCCTAAAAACCTGATTCACTAGATCCATAAAGGTTGTTGGTGCATTGGTTAGCCCAAAAGGCATCACCAAGAATTCGTAGTGTCCGTATCTTGTTCGGAAGGTAGTCTTGGGTATATCACATTCTTTAACTCTCATCTGATAATACCCAGACCTTAAATCAATCTTGGAAAACACAGTGGTGACCTTGAGCTGATCGAATAGGTCATCTATCCTTGGCAAGGGATACTTATTCTTGATTGTTACCTTGTTCAACTGTCGATAATCGATACACAATCTCATGGAACCATCCTTTTTATTAACAAATAGAACTGGTGCTCCCCAAGGAGAGGAACTCGGTCGAATGAAACCTTCATTAAAAAGGTCTTGAATTTGAGCCTTTAGCTCCTTGAGCTCAACGGCTGCCATGAGGTAAGGTGAAATAAAAACTGAGGCAATACCAAGTTGCACTTCGATACCAAATTCGACTTCATGGGTTGAAGGCAATCCCAGAAGTTCATTAAGAAACTCACATACAGTGTCAACCTCCACAAAATGGGGTTCATTCTTGGCTTCCAATGTCAATGCATATAAGGAAGGATTTCCCGAATTCATTAACACTATACTTTCCTTGCCAAGGCCTCGAAGGTATAGCTTCCTCTTACTACAATCCACCCATGCTTGATGTTCACTGAGCCAATCCAACCCAGTACAATATCAAACTCATGGATTGGTAGGGCCAATAGATTGGCCACAAAAGGAATTCCTCGAATCACTAAGGGACAATTCTTGCACATAAGATCTTAGGTGACACAATCACCCAAAGGATTTGTTATAGAAATCTTTGGTGCTATAGGTTTAGACGATAATCTGTGCCTTTTAACCAACATGGTGTTTATAATAGAGTGGGTAGAACCAGGATCAATCAATGCATATAAAAGATAGGAATACAATTCAACGGTACTTGCAATGACATTAGGTCCATCCCCTTCTTCCCTGCTCCTCACATGATATATTTGGGCAGCTGCCTTTGATTCTTGCTTGCTTGATGCCTTCCCAGAGCTGCTAGGTCTCTACAAGTCCCGATGAACCTTACCTTGACCTGTTACCTCGGAAGGACTGAGTAGGGGTTGAAATGTTAGTCGGTATAGTGTAGACTCAGTTGTATTTAGCAGACACTCATGAATAAAGTGGCCTTACTCGCCACAAAAGAAACAAGCTCTAGTCTGTTTAGGGCATGAACCTGTTGGATGCTTGTTCTGACAGTAGTTACAAACATGGTGTTGTGAAAATCTATTAGAGCCTCTAACGCTATCAACCGAGGCTACCTTGGAAAAAGACTGAGTCATTGTCTGAGGCTTCTCAATGTTCCCTCAACGAGATGGCTGCAAATAGACATGTTGCTTAGGGCCTTGATACTTTCCCTTCTTGTTCTATCTAGGAGGTTGAGAAACATCTCTGAACCTTTTCTCAGCTTTCCCGACCTAGTGGTCCTTTGGGCTTTCAACGATGCTTCAGTAGCTTTGACTCGGTTCACCAAGTCTTGGAAGTTGGTGATGCCCAGTGCAGTAAACATGGGGCGAAGCTGATCACTTAGCCCGACAACGAACATACGACACTTTTCGTCCTTCTTCTTGATATATTCAACACCATATCAGCTATACTTGCAGAAATCATGGATATATAACTCGACTGGCCGCCCACCTTGCTCGAGGTGGAGAAAGATGCTATGTATTTCCATAAGATAAAACTCGCTCATGTACTTCTTGCGAAACTCTCGAAGAAAGAATTCCCAGGTCATAGTGTCTTCAAAGACCGTATGGGTAGTAGTCTCCCACCAATCTATTAAACGAATTAACCACCAGCCATACCGATTCACAGGCTGCACTAAAAGCAATTTTGGGAATTCGAATTCCAATACAACTTATCCACTTATTTACAAACATCATTAACATGCTTTTATTATTATATCACCATTAAACACATAGGCTCAAATAATTACATACCAATTAATCAATACATTTCATATTTAAACAATTAATCTAGAGGCATGCTTGCTAATAATATAATACATTGTCCAAAAAGCACCAAATGGTTAAGACCTCAACCTAGGCAATAGATCAATTAAGAAATCAAAGTATGTGACCATATGAACTGTTAGAACACAAACAATCCATCCAATCATTATTTAAACTGTTTAAATCATTTGATCATAACTTATCAAGGATACAAAGCATTAAAATAAAACCAACATGTTAAACATTAAATACATCCATCATTTAACGTAATATAAAATCAATCAAGTTATCACAATTTAAATAAAACTATTCCTCCCAATATATTATCCACATTGTCTTGCTACAAGTAATAATGTTTCCATAAAATACTCTTTAAATACAGTTGTCTTGGAATCATTCTTTGCCTTAAACAACGACCCCTGCACTTGCTTAATTTGCTGCATTGATAGAAGAAAAGAGAGCGTAAGCATATAATGCCTAGTGAGTGCACTCAAAAAGGGTAAAATGTCAATTCATTTTTGAAAGAAAAACCGTTATTAAAAACTCATATTTAAGCAAGCCAAACATATCATTTTCAAAGCATTAAATAGAACAAGCTTATTCAAAACATATACTTCATACTTTCATAATGATCCTATCATTCTCAAGATATTTATATAAAACATGCTTAATCAAATCAAAGCATTTTTTTGTTTGTTTCAAAAACGAATTATGCATAACAAACATATGCACCAAACCACTTTTCACAAGTCTCATGCTTCATTCTCTTTCTAAAACAAGTTGGATAAACCATTTTTTAAAACATGTATTATTATTTTCTAGCATTCTTAAAAGCAACATCAATTTAAGCCTTCACATGCTTGTTCTTCTATAAGCAAAGCTTAAAGAAAATCTCATGTATAAACCATATTATACAAATTCTACTCATGAATCATGGTACATTAAATCTCGTATATTAGCATTTGAAATGACATAAAAAAAACCATTTCTATATGCAAAAACAATCTCATCGGATACTCGGATTACTTTTTCCGGTGGTTTCTCTACCACACTCTCATACATCTTTTGTAACTGGAGACTCTATCTTAAATTCTACCTCAACAGCTATGATGTATAAATCACGCAACGGGAGACTCTATCTCAAATTCTACCTCAACCGTTACGGTTCCCATGGGGAAGCTACCTCTACCCACATGAGGTGACTTATTATAGTGCACTTTGAATCCTATGGTCGGCCAATTATATCCGATAGCATTTAAATCATTGTCACTTGCCAATATATAGTTTCAAACCACATTATCTCACTGTTTTTCATATGTGTCAATCAAACCAATTTCCAAAATTTTATCTCAAAAGCAATAACCTCATATATATCATTTTCTAAAACATGTTGCAAACCATTTTCTAAAATCATAAATCATCACATGGGAATCATTTGCAACTTCTTCCAATTCTAAAACATGCTTATAACAGTGAGTAATCAAATCTATTTCAAGAGCATGATGATGTATTTAAATGAAAGCGAAATCTTCCAATACTTACTTCTGAGCTTAGACTAGCGTTTCAAGCTTAATCTAAACTCCCAAAATCACTTTCAAACCTTTATAAAGCTTGAAACCACGTTTCCATTCACCAACTTGCTTTCATCTCGACGCCAAGACCTCGATGCCTAACTGAAACTCGCTCGAACACTTGCCATCTTCCACAAAAAATTACAAGGGTCAATACTAATACGACCACACTTAAGTTACCAATTTATTTTAGCACCAATGATAAATTCCCCTAACAACCCACTGCCCGAACATTTATTTTAGTGTCGTGATGAGATTAGGGAAGATGAGAGGGCTGGACTTTCGCTTCAAACAGGAGTAGACTTCATTGACAACAAGTTCGCCTCCATCTATTGGTCAGCCATTGAGGATGAAGTGCAACAACAGCAACCTTGTGATGTGCACCGTGGCAGTATGGAAGTGGGCATTAAGCGTGTCCTCAGGAAGTGATTTCACACTTTAGCCTTAGGCTTAAGGTATCCTCTTTCAACGACTCTGCTTGCCGGATCTAACTCTGTGTTGCTGAAGCATAGATCTTCCAAGACCTCCTTATGTGTCTGAGCATTGGCGGCGTCTACAAAGGAAGTATGTTGGTCCATCACGTTTTGTAGCCCATAGAATTTGTTGATGGCAGTGGCTATGAACTTGATTTGGTCACCTCGCACATAAACGACCGACTGGTAGGGCTCGTCAGATGGGCATAAAATTCACGAACTAAGGACACTAAGATATCATCAGAGTGTTTAACAAATGTCCCCTATCATGATTGGCGATGATATCCAGAACTTCTTTGCAAAGCCTCATTCCCCTTCCAAGGGATCCTTCAAGCCTTGCTCCAAGAAAACCTTACGGTCTTTTATCTGTTGGAACTATTCTTTTGCACTGTCCTACTGGAAGAATCGGTAACATTCTTGCATCACACCATGATTTTGAAGTAAGGGAGGGATTTCTTGAATGATAGGGGTTTTGGAAAAGTTTCGAATAGGTTTGGGAAAGGAGATGAAAGAGTTGGGTGTTAAAAAAATAAAAAGGAAGAAGATGAAGTAATTGGGAGTTTAAGTGTAGAGTAACTGCTACACGTAATAGAAGAGAGAAGGGTTTTGGTGGCAGTTTTTGAGTTGTGGGGCAAATAGAAGATGTGACGGGCTTTTAATAAAAAGCAAAAAGTAGAGGAGAGTATTTTGAAGTGTAATGAGGAGCTAGGGTTTGAAAAGTTGTAATGGGGATAAAATCCCTCATTTTTACCTTATTAATGTCGCCCCCAAAACATAGGAAATATTATTGCTTTATATCTTCCTTTAAGTTGAAAAGGACAAAAACAAGCCTTAATATGGAAGCTGCGCAAGCCTTATGAGAAACCCTAGCCTGCCACCTGCAACCATGGGGGCAGAACTGACAAAACATATTAAAGAAAACACAAAGGCATGAGACAAAATAAAAGACTAAGGAACAAAGAGTTAAAAACAATAATAAATTTATTTATGAACATTAAAAATAGAAAATGCTATAGCAAAATAGAAAGGAGAAGAGGTGCAAAGTCTTATGGATCATTGAGAAGCATGGAGGATTTGTCTCACATGTTTGGGGCTCCATTGTAGATCTTGAATCTCTGACCATTTACCTTAAAAATGGTGCCATCATCCAATTTTTTAATATCCACGGCACCATGAGGGTAGACCTTGTGCAAGATAAAAGGGCCGGGCCATCATGATTTCAGCTTGCCTGGGAAGAGCTTAAGACGAGAGTTGTTGAAAAGGACTTGTTGGCCTTCCAAAATATGCCATGGAAAAATATGTTTTCATGCCACTTCTTAGTCTTCTCCTTATAGAGGCGTGCATTCTCGTAAGCTTGGGTCCTAAATTCCTCCATCTCATTTAACTCCAAAAGCCTTTTTTCTTCAGCTAGCTGGGTATCCATATTGAGCTTTTTGATTGCCCAATAGGCCTTATGTTCGAGTTCAACGGGAAAGTGACAAGCCTTGCCATATACTAGCTTGAATAGAGACATTCCCAAGGGTGTCTTGAAGGTTGTTCGATACGCCCACGGTGCTTTATCGAGTCTTGGAGACCAATATTTCCTCTTGGGGTTAACCACCTTTTCCAAAATCTGCTTTATTTCTCGATTCAAGATTTCAACTTGGTCATTAGTCTGAGGGTGGTATGTCATAGCAATTTCATGCCACACTCCATACCTCTACAATGCTTTAGCAATAAGCCTATTGTCAAAGTGGGTTTCTTCATCACTTATGATGGCTCTTGGGGTTCCAAATCTTGTGAAGGAACTTCAAAACAATCTTGGAGACATTCTTCAGTGTAGCTATTGCTTCAACCCATTTCGACACATAGTCAACAGCTAATAGAATGTAGAGATCTCTGAAAGATGATGGGAAGGGTCCCATGAAATCAAATCCCCATACATCAAAGAGTTCCACCTCCAGAATGCATTGCAATGGCATTTCATGCCTTCGAGAAATGTTCCCTGTCCTTTGGCATATATCGCACACCTTGCCAAATTCATGTACATCTTTAAAAAGTGTGGGCCACTAGAATCCTAATTGTAGGACCTTTGCAGTAGTCCTAGTTCCTCCAAAATGGCCTCTACATGAAGATGAATGGCAACGAAATAAAATCTCCTTTTGCTCCTCTTCGGGGACACATCTCCTAATCATTTGGTCGGCACATTGCTTGAACATATAGGGCTCGTCCCAAAAGTAGAATCGCAGGTCATGCTTGAACTTATTTTTACATTGGCTATTCAAACCAGGATGAAAAATACCACTAACAAGAAAGTTAACAATATTAGCATACCATGCAATTGCTTTAGCATATAATATTTTCTCATCAGGGAATTCTTCCTTAATCTCTAATTCCTCATTATTTTCACCCTTATTTTCTATCCTAGAAAGATGGTCAGCACTTGATTCTCAAAACCCTTTCTATCCTTAACTTCCAAGTCAAACTCTTGTAAAAGTAGTATCCACCTAATAAGTCTAGCTTTGGCATCCTTTTTAGTCACTAAGTACTTTATAGCATAACGATCAGTGTGTAAAATGACCTTAGTGCCTATCAAGTATGCTCTAAACTTATCAAAGGCAAACACAACGGCTAGCAGTTCTTTTTCTGTGGTTGTGTAATTTATTTATGCATCGTTCAAGGTGCGGCTAGCATAATAAACATGGAAAAGTTTACCTCGGGGTTGTCCAAGTGCTTCCCCTATTGTGTAGTCAATTGCATCATACATCAACTCAAATGGTGACATTCAATCTTGGGGAACAGCTATGGGTGCTGAGATGAGCTTCTCCTTGAGTTCCTTAAATGCGCTGTAGCATTCTGCATCAAAGATGAAAGGCTGATTTTGCTGAAGCAAATTACATAATGGCTTGGAGATTTTGGAGAAGTCCTTAATGAACCTCCTATAGAAGCCAGCATGCCCCAAGAAACTTCGAATCCCCTTTATTGTGGTAGGTGGTGGGAGCTTCTCGATTACTTTGACCTTGTCCTTGTCCACCTTTATCCCCTTTTATGAGATTTTGTGGCCTAGAACAGTCCTTTTAGTCACCATAAAATGACATTTCTCCCAATTGAGCACTAGGTCTGCTTCTTCAGATCTCTTGAGTACCTTCCCCAAGGTTCCCAAACATGATTCAAAAGTATCTCCAAAGACTGAAAAATCATCCATGAAGATCTCCAAAAATTCTTCAACCATATCAAAAAAATGGCCAACATGCACCTTTGAAAAGTAGTTGGAGCATTGCAAAGCCCAAAGCGTATCCATCAAAATGCGTAAGTACCGTAAGGGCAAGTGAAGGTTGTCTTCTCTTGATCTTTCGGTGCTATAGCAATTTGGTTGTACACTGAATATTCTTTAAGGAAACAATAGAAGGATTTGCCCGCCAATCGATCTAGCATTTGATCAATGAATAGGAGGGGAAAGTGATCCTTCTTGGTTGCCTTATTGAGCTTCTGATAGTCCGTGAAAATTATCCACCCCGTAACAGTCCTTGTTGGTAACAATTCATTAACCTCTTTGCTCACTACGGTCATGCCTCCCTTGTTTTGTACACATTGTACCGGGCTGACCCATGAATTGTTAGATATTGGGTAGATAGCTCCCGCATCAAGCCACTTAATTGTCTCCTTCATAACCACCTTCTTCATGGCTAGATTGAGCCTTCTTTGGGGTTCGACAGAATTGTTGTGACATTCTTCAAGAAAAATTTTGTGCATACAAATAGTAGGGCTTATACCCTTCAAATCAGCCATAGTCCACCCTAGAGCTTTCTTATGTTGAGATAACATATTTATTAAGCTACATTCTTGCTTAGGGGTTACACTAGAAGAGATTATCACAGGCAAAGTCTCATTACTACCCACATAAGCATATTTATGGTGTGAAGGTAATGGCTTCAATTCTACTGTGGGTGCATGCTCAAGTGAGGGTTTAGGAGCGACAAATTTAGCAAAATATAAAGTTTCGAAATGCATACCTGGTCTAGCAACGATCAAGCAGGACTGTTGCACCTCCGATGGGAACTCATCAAGCTTTTCATTGTCCTTCTCATTGAGTTTCACATAGTCCTTAATTTCCACAAAATTGCTGCAGCATAATTTTGTAGCTTCCTCTTCTGTCATAGCATGTATGTGTTGACACTCCTCATATTCATCCATTTATTTGAGGGTGTTGAAGACATTTATAGTCACCCTCTTGTCAGCCACTGTAACGTCCTGAACTCGACTTAGACGAAAACTAGAGTTAAGGATGTTACTGCAGAGGAAACCGAAAACGTGAGTCAGAAAATTTCAAAATTTAGTAAACACTTAACTATATCAAACAAAGTGTTTTCTTATCTCTTATAAACCTTCTTTGAAGAAATAAGCCTTAAACAGATTTGATTATCAGAAGCTGAATAGCCAAGCAAGCTCATGAATAAGCCTATCATGTCTTGGTTAGTTCTACTAACATAAATTAACAACATCACTTCATTCAATTATCCATGCTAGGTAATCTTATTCAATGATAAACCTATATTGTCTTAGTCACTAGGCATTCAAACATTTCGTAGTATCTTCAAGACTACTTAGCATTCAAATAACATATACTCCATATCATGTTATTTATGTTTTGACTAACAGACATCCAGTACATGAGTACTTAACGTTCAACTGATCACACAACGTGTGCAATTTCACCTAGTATTCAAACAATATATCACACATATGATTATTAAGCATTTGGCCAAATAGAAGCAGTCTTTTATTTATCTTGTATTTGATTGATCTTACTACCCAAAAGTTCATTTATCATTAAATGCTACATGTCATATCTAGTTTCTCTTATACTTTGGCTGTTGCATAAATTAAACATGTTCAATAAACATTTTCTCAAAAAAGCTGATTGTATACAATGCAAGGCATCACATAAATCTATTTATTTAACACTTAACTTCTGGATTTCAGTAAAGGTAACTCAATCAGATCTAACATCTTTATCTTACAAACCATTAGGCCATTCATACCACAATTCAAGTTTTTAAGGTAATACAAGCAGTGCTTAATATTCAAACGTTTTCATTAATACAGGATGTTAGACTTATATGTAACTGCCCTTAGTATTTCTTGACATGATTCTATAACACCTGTATCATTAGCCATGGTGTAACATATTCTTTGTAACCATAAACCAAATACATTCACCTAATTCGAATACATCCTATTATGACATAATAGCCATGACTTCAACTGAACTTAATAATCCTTAACTCTATCAGTATTTGAGTTTTTATAACATTATAAATCTGCCCAAGCTACTTGTATAATCATATTGATGGTTAAATCAACCAAAATATTTACACATTCATAATCATTCCCACTAGGATTTCACTTATACAATCATATATGCACATATGGTTACCCAGATATTTAATAGAGACTAGTATACCAATGTCGAAATGTCCATGATACAAGAATGTTCATTTAAATTCCCTTGGTTATCACACACATTGATCATTTCTTGCTTAATAGATTTACATCAATCTTTAACTACTTCATAACACATCAAATATCATTTGATCCTAATAATGGAACAAGGCTTTCGATCCATAAGTCATAAATGGATCAATATGCCAATAGCTTGAACCGCAATCAACAGCTTAACAGATAAGTTAACAGTTTTAATTACAATTAACATATACATTCATGGAATTTACATATTAAAAGTTACACTACATAAATTGACTCAAACACTGTGCCACCATTCTAGGAGTATTGTAACTAAGGAAGATCCAACTCTATTTGAATCTTGAATAATGATTCGAAACCCTTGACAAATTGAATTATTGAGCTCTATTCAACATGCAATGCATGATAATGAATGCATTAGGCTTCCATAGCCTAAGTGAGGTAGAAACATCAAATGATAAACCATATCGTACATGAATCTCAAAGAATCATACATCCGGACACCCAATTATATATTAACATGTATTATCTTTGTCTTAATTTAGCTTATATATTTTTATAATGTACAATAGCTTTTCTAAGCTTCATTGTACAATAAGTTGATCTTGTTAAAGATCAACTTGGCACATTGAAGTCTTCATGAGACTTGACAATTATCATTAGTTTTGATTCTTTATTCAAATTCATCAGAACATTCAGAGTTTACGAAACTTATCAGGGATTTCAGAGTTTACAGGGCTTATTAGAGCTTTCGGGGCTGTTCAGAATACTTTTCAATGTTTTTCTAAATCCTTATTAGATTTCTCATTAAGTTTGTGTCTTTTACTTGTTTGCCTTGGATCATACATTTGAACATAAATAACGTTGGTCTAAGTTTGACCATATAGGTCCAGACGATACTTAGTCTAAAGCACCAAGCAATGGCTAATATCGGAAACATAACATATATATATAAATGGGGCGTCCCCTGAGTCATCACTTATGGACCGTAGTCCCAGAAGACCAACTATTATATCAGAGTGTCCAAGGACTTCCATTAACCAGGCAACTTAGGTATCTTATTTTATAACAGGAAGTTAGAGTGTATCTTATCAGACAAGTAATCTTACTTGTTGCATTCTTCAATAGCTTATTGCATAAGTTAAGCTTTCTTGCTTCTTAAGGTTTTAAGATTCAAGGTACTTAACATTAGCTTTCAATCTTTTAAAAAGGATCTTATTATTGTTTTGTTGGTTAGTAAGCAATCTCAATATTATTAACAATTACTTGTTCATCTCAATCTCAAAGTCATTCCATAATCAGTCATCCAAGCATAGCAAGGCTTTTAACATAAGAATTGCAACATCATCAAATACTCAACATGAATGCCATGATATGAATGCACACTCATTCTCATTTAGCTCTACTTGAGCCTTTTTACACAATATATATGTATGAAGCAAATCATCCATAATCAATTATTCAAGCATAGCAACGCATTTAAAACGTAAAAAATGCAACATCATTCAAATCTAAACATGAATGCCATGCTATGAATGTATTCTCATCCTCAAATAGCTCTATTTGAGCCCTTTGTACACAATGTATATGTATAATGCATTTCATCCACAATCATTTAATACTTAACAATAGAGAATTAAATATTGGGATAACTCCGTGTTACCCGAGACTCATGTGACTACACTTACCTCTTATCCCGACATTACCAGATACCTGAATCCACATTTCCATCCTCTGGCTATCAACTAAGCCTTCCTCCATTCTTTTTTTTTCTGTAAGTACCTCAAACAAGAGTAACAAACCATGAAAATCTATCTAAATTCAACCAATACCTCCACAGCCCCTAAAATAGTCTCTAAGTTATTAAATCAGTCCACAACATTCTTAATATTTAAAACAGTTCATTCTCGCTTCTCATTGTCACATGTCACACAATAATTCACACATTTTATCATACAATACTGCTCATATTTTACCGTTATCTGTTCATACTTTTAAAGCAGTTTTCAGACAATATCGAGATTGTTTTCATACCAATCTGTATTGTTTAGAATCCAGACTGCACTATTTAAAGCATGCCAACTATATTTATTCAAGAATCACATGTAACACATATACACATTTTAACATTATCAAAATAGTCCTCCTACAATTATGTTTTCCATGATATTTCCTATTATCTTATATGACTGTTGCAGTCGACATACTGCACATCACTCATTTAAAATCTCATAACTTCTATCCCGTACATTAGAATTTTGAACTGTTTACACCGTTGGAAAGCTGACTCAACTAGCTTTCTAACCATATAGGGCTTGCATTTTTACTCCTTATGAATTAATATAGTTTTTAATCAAAAGACACACCTAATTCTGCCACCAGACAGTTTGTACTGTCTTTGAACAATTGCCTCTACAAACTGTTTTAAAACTCGAAATTCAATTTCACTTGTTTTAAATGAAACTAGACATGACAAGATTTTCAACCATATAAATTATAGGTTCTAATTCCACCCATATAATTTATAGCAATTTTCCAAAGTCACAGCTAGTAAAGATTTTACAATTGTTTACAAGATGTCAAGCAGGGCAATTTCTTTATAACTCATTTTTAGACCTTATTTTTCCTTCTAACAAAACTTCCAAACACCTTAGTTTATCCTACTATCAAACCTACCTAATGTAGCTTTAAAAATCCAGAAAAACATTCATTCAGAAGCCATCAAAACAGTCTCAATTGTTGCATATAGAACAGGGCAGTCCCAAAACTGCATTGAACTGAACTAAAACAGTCTCAATTGTCTCTCTAATTAACAAAACAATTCCTTGAAACATATATACATATTTTTAGACACATTCAACCATTAAAAACAGTTTTATGATAGCCCAAACTATCCTACGAAAACAATTTCAATCTGGGATTACATTTCCAGCATGTGCTACAATATAACCAATCTCAACAACCTAACATACTAACCGATTCACAAGATTCACAAAGGAAACATATGATTCCACCATACACCAATTCGAACATTTCCAGCAATCAACTATCATGGATTTGTTCTCTAGCGCTTTATAATGTTTCTCATTTATGCTTAACCCGATCCTAATTTCATATTCTAAACCAAATCTTTAAATCAATTCAAGCCATATTCGAATGGATCCTTGAACTATGCATGTTCATTCTAATATTTTCCTTAACATGCATAATATTTACCATCGAATTAATAATTCTACTTAATATAAGAACAACAAGATTCACATACCTTAATGCCTTAAGAATTTCAAACAAAGATTGTCCTTTGCTAAAATCACTATGGAAGACTTCCAACTAAGCTTTCTCACTTTTTCCCTTGTTTTCTTGAGAGATTCGGTCCAAATCTAGAAGAAGATGATGTCTTCCCCTAATTATCTTGTCCGATTAGATCACTCTAACATGGACACTTGGATTGGTCCCCAAAAAATTCATTTATTTAGATGCAATCCCTTAATATTTATCTTTCATCGGTTTAGCCCACTCCTACACTGGTCATTCTATTCTCTAATGTTTACAATTTAGCCCCTTAATCACTAATTATTCAATAAGGAAATGTCCAATCAATCAATTGAATTCTCAATCTAGAATTATAATTCTAGGCCCGATTTTTGGGGTGTTACAGCCACTCGCATGGTGAACTCACCCTTTTCACAGTCGATTAAAATTTGACCGATTGCCAAGAAAGGTCGTCCCGAGATAATGGGTTCTTTGTCATCTACTTCATAAACAAGGATAAGGAAGTCAGCTGGGAAAACAAATTTGCCCACCTTAACCACAACGTCTTCTATCTTTCCTTCCGGTCGGACATGAGATCTATCTGCTAGTTGCCAAATCACTGTGGTGGGTCTTGCATCTCCCATTCCAAGCTTCATAAAGACTGACTTGGGCATCAGATTGACACTAGACCCAAGGTCGCATAGAGCTTTCCCCACATACTTGTCTCCTATGGAACATGGAATGATAAAGCTACCCGGATCACTCCTTTTTGGTGGGAAATTGCTTAGCACCGAATAGCATTCTTTTGTTGTAGCAACAGTCTCATACTTCTCAACTCTTCTTTTATTGGTGACAATATCCTTGAAAAACTTAGCATATATAGGCATTTGGTCAATGGCCTCTAGAAATGGGACATTGATATGCAGCTGGTCAAGAATATCTACAAATTTCTTGAATTGAAGGTCATCTTTTTACTTCTTCAACCGTTAAGGGAAGGGTGGGGGGGTCTGACTTCTTCCTCTACTGGTGGGAATCTTTCTTTTGCTATAGGAATGTTCTGTTCTCCATTAACAGGTTCGTTTGTCGGGCCATCATTCTCTTTCCCTTCTTGAGCTAACTCTCCTTGCAAAGCTGATTCCTTAGCCACGGATTTAGGATTGGGGTCTTCCACTTTCTTTCCCCCAAACTTATCTTCTTTGTTAAGTTGGGTGCCACTCCTTAAAATGAATGCACTACACTGCTCCTTGCCATGATTTTTAGTGACTTCAGTATCACTAGGCAAACTACCTTGAGGTCGAACATGCAAAGCTTGTGCAATTTGTCCCACTTGGGTTCCCAAAGCCTTCAAGGAAGATCTATGGCTTTGAAGTAATGCACCTTGGCTCATTATAAACGCTGCATGGTCTTGGAATAAAGCCTTCATGGTTGACATAAAATCTTGGAGAGTAGCTTCCAAGGAATTGTTGTTCGATGAAGAGGCTGAACCCTTGTTGTCATTTTGCCATGGCATATTCTATTGAAAACCTTGGGATTCAGTCTGATTGTGGTGCCTACTCGAGCTGCCAGCATTGTGGTTTCCTTGATTCCCCTAAACAAGATTAGGATGTTGACGCCACCCTAGATTATAAGTGTTTGAGTAGGGGTTGTGAATACTACTATTAAAGTTTCCCACATAGTTGGTAGACTCGTGATTTTCAGGACACTCTATAACACCTCCTTCCTGGCCTATAGAGAATCGGGTCAGAAAGTGCTATCGGAAAACATATCGGAGGTTCGAAGACATATTCGTAGTTCAGAATCTTATTCAAGAAGTTTATTCAACCCTTTTTAAGACTTAAACAAACTATTCATTGGTGGCTTACTCAATTTCGGGATCAATTTTAAACTATTCAAACTTAGGGACTAAATCATAAATCTTACAAATTAGATGTCCTTATCAGAATTTTTTTATACTAAACTACAATTAAACCTACCAATTATTAACATGTGAAGTTTCGTTACTAGAGGAGATCGTTTACCTATCCAATTAGGCCATTTAAAACTCAGTGACCAATTCGTAAACTGTTTAAAACTGTAATTTAAGACTTTTAACATAATTAACTGACTCCGCACTAGTACGCCTAAGACCGTATCGGTACGCTAAGCTAATTTCCCAAATTCTAGGTTCAAGGGTAGCAAGACGGTATCGATACACAATGACTATGGTTGACCCATTTTGGTACAACCTAAGGCCGTATCGATACAATTTAATTTTTAGACCTTACTATCAAAATCTGTATCGATACACCCCCTTTACGTATCAATACGCCCTATTTTACTTAGTCCAATTATGCAAGATTGTATCGGTATGCCATCACCGTATCGATACGCCTGCCTTGTAATGACAAATTTTAGCTAGTTTTTAATCAATTTAACATGTTGAACGTTGTCCAAACTTAACCAAATTTTACCAGTAAGTCTAATATCCATATTTTTAATAGCATACAAAATTTTAGGGCGTTTCGAATCCATTTACCTAGCTTTCACTTTTTAGTGCTTTTAAGATCATTTTAACTCGTTTAGTCATTCCAAAGCATGCCAATTTTCACATACAACATCTAGCCACTATTAGGCTATTACATACATATCAAATATGAAAACATGACATGTTTGAGCCATATGCCACCTTACTGGGAGTTCAAAGCAAAAGTTAAGCATACATGTGATTAGTGGAAGTGGCTTGCAACTGCAATTACACGATAGGAGCTCGGAATGCTTCAAGGTCCTGAAATGCATGAGACACACGAATGTTAGACTTACATAGCCTAGTGAGGTAGCCATAACAAATGCACAATAAATTCATCAAATACATGAATGACATATAAGCATGCTTGGTTAACAATTTATATAGCCTCGATCATATAAGATCATGTTTAAATCAATAGTCATGATTCCATGTAGCAATTATAAATCATTTAAACATATCATTTTCCTTGGACATGATAACCAATAGATACGCGGATTCCCCAGTACACCACACATATCGGAAATAGGCCGTATCCTTGAGCCTTAGCTCCAAAAAATATCCCTTACACAAAGCAACCTTATCTCACCACATATAGGTCGTAGCTTCGGACCGTAGTCCAATCCCTTACTTGGTGAGCTCAAATAACCCTATGGCATGCCAGTTGTATCCAATGTTTGCAAGTGTCCAAGGTCTCATATTTCATTATAATTCTTACCATTCGGATCACATCATATCGGATAGCAAATCGAGCCTTAGCTCCACATATTGTAACATATCAATGTCATAGCATATTCATATCAAAGTCACACATAGCATAATTCAAGTATCATATACGATCTTACACATACTAATCCTTATTGGAAACTTACCATGCATACCATTAGCATCCACACAACTTGGTCCACTTGATCCCTTAACCAAACGTGCAATTTATAACACAAAACGAGTGTAATGGGATGGCACCTTGCCTACCCCTTGTCATGACTACACTCACATAGTGTACGAAAGCTTTTAGGATTCCCAGATTTTGATTCCTTTGCTTCTAGGCTTGGTTAAAGGTGACAGATTGTTTCCTTCTAATATTTGAACTAGGAAGAAACACAAGGAATTATTATAATCACTATAACGATATAGTACTTATTTCAAAGATTAGACTTAGAATTTTGATTTGAAATTAAACTCCAATTATCCATGGAATTCAACAATTGATTGAGGGCTTTTACTTACCCGATCGATAGCTTTGCTATGGAGGTTTCGAATAAAAGAAAGCTTGAGCCTAAGGTAGTCAATAAGGGAGGTGTGTGCTTGCTTAAGGTTGAAGACAACAATGGTGGTGCTAGCTTGGTTTCCTTTAAGTTTTTCTTTCGGGAAGAAATAGGCAAGTGAAGAGAGCTTTCCCTTTTTTTTCTAATTTAAAGCAGCACAACTTAATCATTTCACTACCCCCTTGACAACCAATAAGAACATTTCCCTCACTTGAAGGTTTGCTTAACCCAACCAAGAAATTACTTTTCCAATTTGACTATTGACATTGGATGGCTAATTGTCATATTTTCAGATTAATCCCACGTGATGGGGAGGCAAGCAATGAGGTAAATCATCACCTACTTTCAATTATTTTTGATTTAGCTATTAAAATAGCTTCAAACAGGGGACCTGAATCAATACACCTTATAGCTGTATCGATACGGCTAGGCTAAAATAGGTAAGTTTGTTATGGAAATTAGGCCGTACCGATACATGTCTTAATGTATTGAAACGAATAGTTCAAACTGTATCGATACACCAAGCCCAAAATCAACATTTTCAACTTTGAATTTCTTACAAAATGGTCCCCATAACTTAAATCAAGTTCAACTTACTTTCTTTGCTACAAAATTGGGTACAAGGATTGAGAGATTACATTTTCGAGCATATCCGATACAAAATTTCTGGTCATCAGAACCAAATTTTGACTAGGCCGGATTTAAGGATGTGGCAACTCTCCCTTTTAAGAAAATTCTTCCTCGATTTTTTTGTTCTTAATTGAACAAATGAGGATACTGCTTTTGCATTGTCTCTTCCGGTTCCCGTATTGCTTCCTCAATTGAATAACTTCTCCAAAGGACTTTCACTAACGGCACAGACTTATTACAAAGTTTTTTAAGTTCTTTTGCGAGGATCTGCACAGGTTCTTCCTTGTATGTCAGATTAGACTGAATCTTCACGGACTCTGGCTCGATCATATGGGAAGGATCTGACCGGTACTTCCGTAGCATAGATACATGGAAGCATTATGAATTTGGCTTAGCTCTTTGGGAAGAGCTAATCCGTAAGCAACTGGTCTAACTCTCCCGATCACTTTTAATGGGCCAATGAAATGAGGACTCATTTTCCCTTTTTTGTCAAAATAGAGTACCTTATTCCACGGAGATACCTTAAGGAAGGCTTTCTCGCCAACCTCATATTGAATGTCCCTTCTTTTTAGATCATCATACGCTTTCTGTCGGTCAAATACAACTTTGAGCCGATCGTAGATAATAGTCACCCTTTTTTCGGTTTCCCAAAGCAAGTCAGGGCCTAACACCTTACCTTCATCAAGCTCGGTCCAATAGAGAGGGGTTTTACATTTCCTCCCGTAAAGGCCTTCATAAGGTTCCATTTGAATCGAGGCTTGGCAGCTATTGTTGTAAGCAAATTCCACCAAAGGCAAGGATTTCTCCCACGTATTCCCGAAGTCAATAACATAGGCTCGGAGCATATCTTCCAGAATCTACAAAGAAGGATCGAGATTGATACAAAAAGCTTATGTACATGGATAAAAGAAAATAAGGTTACCTGAATAACTCTTTCGGAATGACCATCAGTTTGAGGATGGAAAGCAACGGTTAGGTGCACTTGGGTTCCCAAAGCCTCTTGTAGGGTCCTCTAAAACCAGGATGCAAAACGTGGATCACGATCCAAAAAATGGACATAGGAACTCCATGCAAATGGATAATTTCGCGAATGTATAACTCAACAAGTCTAGGCAAGCTGAAATCCATTCTTACTAGAAAGAAATGAGCAAACTTGGTGAATCGATCTACAATGAACCATATAGTATCATTTTTCATCTGTCACTGGCAAGCCACTTACTAAGTCCATCATAATACGCACTCATTTCCATTGTGGAAGCTCAATGGGTTGTAGAAGACCAGTAGGCACCTTGTGCTCGACTTTAACCCCTTGATAGGTCAAACACCTAGCATGAAGTTTGTGATCTCACTCTTCATACCAGACCACCAATGCAACTCTTTTATATCCTTATACATCTTAATAGCTCCAAGATAAACCAAGAAAGGACTCGAATGAGCTTCATTCAGAATTTGGTTTTGAAGATCATCATCTTCGGGAACACAAATACGGTTTTGAAAAAACACAATAGACCATCGAAATTCATAGCAAGATCAGGATCTAGTTTGTCCCTGATCTTTTTCAATAAGAACTCGTAACTCCTCATCAGATTCTTGGAGTGCTTTGATTCGGGACACAATGGTTGACTGAACTCTCAATTCAACCAACAACTTGCCATGCTTCTTGAGTCGAAAATGAGCATTCAAATTCCTTGGGGAGGGAATGGGCTTTCGACTAAGGGCATCAGCTACGACATTGGCTTTACCGGGGTGGTAATCAATAATCAAGTTGTAGTCTTTCAGAAGTTCCATCCACCGATGTTGTTAGAGATTCAACTCTTTCTAAGTCAGAAGATATTTCAGGCTCTTGTGATCAATGTACAAGTAACACTTCTCACCGTAAAGATAGTGCCTCTAAATCTTTAAGGCAAACACAACATCGACCAGCTCCAGATCATGTTCGGATAGTTTAGCTCGTGAAGTTTAAGCTGACATGAAGCATAGGCTATGACCTTTCCTTCTTGCATCAACAGATAGCCCAATACCATATGGGATGCATCACTGTATACGGTGATGTCCTTACTCGCCTCAGGTTGCACCAAAGTAGGGGCATGGGTCAGAACTTGCTTAAGCTAATCAAAACTCCTTTGTTGTTCCAAGGGAGTTTCTTTACGGAGAAGCTTCGTCAAGGGTGCAGCAATCATCGAGAATCCCTTAACGAATCTACGATAGTAGCCTGCAAGGCTTAGAAAGCTAAGAACTTCTCCAACATTCTTAGGAGGAATCCAATCAAGAACTGCTTGAATCTTCTTTGGGTCCACCATAATTCTTGTAGAAGAAATCACATATCCCAAAAAGGATACTTCAGATAGCCAGAATTCACATTTACTGAACTTAGCATACAACTGCTTCTCCCAGAGAGTATGCAGCACAATCCAGAGATGTTCTTCATGAGTGGTTGTGACTTTGGAGTAAATCAAGATGTAATCTATGAACACAACCACAAACTTGTCTAGATAGGGTCAGAATACATGATTCAACAAATCCATGAAAGCTGCAGGTGCATTTGTAAGCCCAAAGAGCATCACTAGGAACTCATATTGGCCATATCTAGTTCGGAAGACAGTCTTTGGAACATCAAACTTCTTCACTAACATTTGATAGTATCTGGATCGAAAGTCTATCTTAAAGAAGACAGTAGTATCTTTCAATTGATCGAAGAGATCATCGATCCTCGGTAACGGATACTTGTTCTTAATGGACACTCTATTAAACTGATGATAGTCGATGCACAAACGCATCGACCCATCCTTTTTTTTAACAAATAAAATTGGTGCTCCCCAAGGTGAGGAACTTGATTAGATGAATCCCTTATCCAAAATGTCTTAGATTTGGGCTTCTAACTTAACAAGAGCTATTCGGTACGGAGTAATGGAGACTAGCATAGTTCCCAACTGCACCTCAATCTCGAATTCCACTTCTCAGGTCGGAGGGAGTCTTAAAAATTCATCGAGAAATACATCAGGGAATTCTTTCACCACTGGTACATTTTCAAGCTTCAAATCTTCTTTAGACTCCATGGCACACAAGATAGATTTACTTGGCTTAGGTTCGGTTTTCATTAAGTTTATACTTTCCTTGCCGAGTCCACAGAGGTATAACTTTTTTCTTCAAACAATCTACCCAGGCTTGATGCTCAGCTAGCTAATCAAGGCCTAGGATGAGATCAAACTCATAGAAAGGTAAGGCCATCAAGTCGGCCAAAAATGGGATCCCTTGGATCCTTAGAAGACAAGCTTTACAAACCAAGCGTATAACCATACTATATCCTAGTGGGTTAGAGACAACAATCTCGAAAGTGACTGGCTCAGATTTTAAGACATACTTTACAATCAATGGTTCACTAATGAAGGAATGCGTAGAGCCTGGATCTACCAAAACATATACAAGACTAGAACATAATTCCACCATACCTGCATTCACATCAAGATCATCATCTTGCTCTCGGCCTCGAACATGGTACATCTACGCTAAGGACTGAGGATCTCGTCCAACTAAAGGAGCATTGGTTTTACGAGGTCTCCTCGCTGATCCAGATGGCACTTGCTTTGCTCCTTTTCCCTTAGTAGGATTATTTTGAGAAGCCATAGAGGTAGGAGTGTCTGGATTCTGCGGATATTGCCTGATGAAGTGGCCAGACTCACCGCAGAGGTAGCATGATCCAAATTGTCTCTGACACTGTCCAGGGTGCCTCTTTTGACATAAGTTGCATAAAGGAAGCTGTGAACCTCTTCTGAAACTGCCCGTACTATCAACTAAAGTTGTACGATCAACATATGTCCCCTGAGATTGAGATTGTGGCACATATCCTGTTCTTGGTAGCTGTTGAAAGGTGGTAGACTTCTGGTCCTATAGTCTACCCTTCTTTTGAGGCATAAAAGGCTTGTAGTCATCTCGAAACCTCTTATCAGATCAAATTTTGTTCCCTTTTCTTCTTTCATAGGCCTTTTGGGAGGCTTTAGTAGCAATAGCTCGATTGACCAAGGTCTAAAAATCCTCTATCTCCAAAGCAATAAAGAGATGACGTAGTTCATCATAGAGGCCATCAATGAACATTTTGTATTTCTCCTTTTCTGTATGTATGATCTCAGCACCATACCTCGCATGCTTGCAGAAATCGTGGATATACTACTCCACGGGCCTTCTTCATTGTCTAATATAGAGGAACTTCTTACGCCTCTCAGTAATGTAGTTCTCACTGATGTATTTCTTGCGAAACTGCTGAAGGAAGAAGTCCCACGTAATTCTATGCTCGAGTACAGTGAGTGTCTTGGTGTCCCACAAACTCTGAGCCTCCTCAGAAATCAGTGCTACAGTGCATTACAGCTTGTGTTACTCGGGGCACTTCATTTGCTTATTTAAAACTTTAAGAGTATTCTCGAGCCAATACTCTGCTATCTCAGGATTATCCAGGTCCTGCACAGTGAAGGTGTAAACTGGATACTGACGGAGCTTGTCAACAAGGGCTCTCGAAACAGATGATGGTGCTTCAGTAGGCTGAAGTGGTGGTTCCTGCTTGAGAGACACGACCACTTGCTTAATCATGTCGACCATTGACATTAGGTACTCATGCTAAGCGGGAGGCATCAGAGGAGGATGAGGTGGGTCATTCTGCCCCACTTGTTTGGGTCTAACCTCGATTCTCATATTATCCCCCTATGTCGAGTAGGAGCCAGAGTGTGGTTCATTTACGGCGCGCCTATCAATAGGTGCAAACATTTTCAGATCTATTCATACATAAAAAATTTAATCATAGGTGGCATATGCAGATGCAAACTCAAAACAGACTTTAGTTTAGTCCTAGAACTGACTAAAGAGAATCGGGTCGAAAAGTGCTACCAGAAAACATATAGGAGGTTCAAAGACATACTCAGAGTTCAGAATCTTATTTGAGAAGTTTATTCAAACATTTTTAAGACTTAAACAAACTATTCATTGGTGGCTTACTCAATTTAGGGATCAATTTTAAACTTTTTCAAACTTAAGGACTAAATCGTAAGTCTTACAAATTAGAGGTCCTTATCAAAATTTATTTTTTCCTAAACTAGAATTAAGCCTACCAATTATTAACATGTTAAGTTTCGTTACTAGCGGAGATCGTTTACCTATCCAATTAGGCCATTTAAAACTTAGTGACCAGTTCTTAAACTGTTTAAAACTGTAATTTAAGACTTTTAACAGAATTAACTGACTCCGCACTGGTACGCCTAAGACCATATCAGTACCTAAGTTGATTTCCCAAATTCCAAGTTCAAGGGTAGCAAGACGGTATCGATACCTCTAAGTTCGTATCGATACATATTGACTATGGTTGACCCATTTCGGTACAACCTAAGGTCGTATTGATACAATTTAATTTTCAAACCTTATTGTCCAAATCCGTATCGATACACCCCCTTTGTGTATCGATACGCCCTATTTTACTTAGTCCAATTATGCAAGGCCATATCGATATGTCATCACCCGTACCGATACGTCTGCCTTGTAATGACATTTTTTAGATGGTTTTAATCAATTTAACCTGTTGAACGTTGTCCAAACTTAACCAAACTATACCAGAAAGTCTAATATACATATTTTTAATAGCATACAAAATTTTAGGGCGTTTCGAATCCATTTACTTGCCTTTCACTTTTTAGTGCTTTTAAGCTCATTTTAACTAGTTTAGTCATTCCAAAACATGCCAATTTTCACACACAACATCTAGGCACTATTAGGAAATTACACACGTATCAAATATGCAAACATGACATGTTTGAGCCATATGCCACCTTACTATGAGTTCAAAGCAAAAGTTAATTGTAATGCCCTAAATCCTAGCCTAGTAGTATTGAAACTAGTTACCTAAATAGATAGCTAAATTGAACTTGTACTTAAGCTAATTAAGATAGTTAGGGACCTAAATGAAAGAAAACGTGAAATGGATGACCAATTTTAGATGGCTGAATCAAATTACATGAGAATGATAAGGAATGCATGCAAAATTTCCTAATTCCTAGCTTCCCTAGCTTAAGCCCTTGATTAATAGTTAATTAAAGGATAGATTGGACATTTCCATGATCCACTAAAAACTATCATCTTCATCTCCTCCCTCATTAGCCAAATTAGATAGAAACAAAGTGTGAGAGAGAGAGTTCTTGAGCATACACACCATTGTTGGTAAAAATGGAGCTTGTATGCTAGGAATTTCACTTAATAATAAAGCTAGAAAGCAAAGTAAGTGTACTTTTGCTCTTGATTTTCAAATAGAAGATAAAATTGGATTTGTTTGATGCTTGTTGATGGAATTAGTCATTGTATATTCTTGTTAGAGGATTGAATGATGATAGGATTACGTGAATTAGAGTAGTACTTAACTAGATGATCATGTTAGATACATTGACTATTGAATTAGTACACCTAGTAGCTTAGCCAAATTGAATTGGTGTAATTGATGTGTCAATTGAATAGGGAATTATGTTAACATGAAATCACCAAATAGAAATCATGTAAATGGATAATTGAAATCTTGAATGAGTTAGATTGATAGTAGAATTTAAGAAATTGAGTTAATAGTAAAACTAGTCACCTAGCTAGCTCAATTTACTAATCTGGACTGTTTTGAATAAATTTGTGAGTTCGGGACTGAATTGTATAAGATTAAGGGCTAGAAATGTTAATTAAAAACAGGGGAAGGGTTAAAATTAATGCTGGATAACTTGAATTGCATGAATAGTAACTAAATGGATGGCTTAAAGTGTTAGCTGGCAGAATTAGTGAAATATGGACTGTTCTGGAAAAACTGTTAAATTGAGGACTAAAATGAATTGTTTAGGGATCAATCTTGACTTGTAAAAACAGGGTAAAAACAGGGGAAACTAAAGTAAAAAGGACTTCTTTGAACTTGTAAGGTTCATAGGTTAATTAGCTCATTAAAGTGGGTCTAATTGTAAACTGGCAGATTCTAGACTGGAAATTTGACCTGACTTTAACTTAAAAACTGTATTGATGTATAAGGGCTAAAATTATGAGCCAAATATGGTTGAAAAGATGATTGAATTATCTTTCTCACGGTGTAAACTAATTGAAATTCCGACATATATATTAAAAGATATAAGCAAATTAGTGAAGGGTGTGCAAACTGCCATAGGCAGAAAACAATTTAGTATTGAAGCTCAAATTGTACTTGATTGTATAAGCTTGTTTCATAAAATTGAGTGCTAACATGATTTTTTTATATGTATGAATATGGCTTGTTAGATCAAGGGATAGAATATCTTGTTGAATAAGAAAGGATTGGCCAAGCTACTAGAAAAGATAAAGGGATATATATCAAGGAGCAACAATAGCTTGATCTTGCTTGGAGTTTTGTGAGTGTAGTTCTTACTTAGGGTTTGGACTTAGGTCCTAAACAAAATGCATGTCTAAATTGTTACTTGATAGATGATACTATGAAATGAAACTAATCTACATTTGGTAAACTAAATACATGGGAAAATAGAGTTAATAATAATAACTTGGTAAACCAACTTGTTTGTATTGTGGCTTGATATTGAATTTGAATGGAATGATTGCTTGCTATGCTTTGGATGATTCATTCGAGTTACTGGATGGTCTAGGTGACCTTATTTGATGCTGGAAATCCTTGATTACTTGTGAAATGAACTATGGTTCACAAGGCTTAAAGGCTTAACATAATCTTGATCAAGATTGCTTAATGTTTAAACAACTTGATGTGTGATTGCTTGATAAATAAAGATTTAACAAATCCTTGGTTGCTAGTTGGTCTTAGGTAGAACGGCGTGCCTTATAGTCTAGAGCTCGTCCTGTTAGGTACTTTTTGTACCATCTTGTTTCGTGTTTTGGGACCTTCTTGTTAGATACCTTGAGTATCGTCTTGATAGGTACTTTGTGTACCCTCTTGTGTGGTGTTTTGGGCACCTTATTGTTAGATACTTTGTGTATCATCTTGTTAGGTACTTTGTGTACCGTCTAGTGACTTGATTACCTAGTCCTAACTATCTACCAAGGCAAAACAAGATTAATTAAACTTGAAACAAAGACTTGTGAACATGAATGTAGAATGAGCAAACTTGACAATTGCTAATGAACTTGTAATATAATGAAATTACATGAATAAATTGATGTACATGCTATCTTGAATTGCTCATTATTTGAAAGATAATCATAAGGTAAAAAGGACCTTATTCGAATCGGACTTGGTGATCTCTTTGCTTGATTTGCTTAATACTTGCCTAACATTACTTGCATGATTAATTAGTACTTGTAAATGGCTACTTGTTTGGGTGTATAATGTAATCTCTTGAAATGAAACCTTCAGCTTGCTTGTTCGAATGATGTTATTGAGACTAGCTAAGTCTTGACTTTGCTTGAATAATGCCTAGTTAGGTTAAACTTTATTAAAATAAGTAAAAACCTCTAAAGCTAATAAACTTGATAACTTGCTAGTTCTAGGTACTACCTCACTAAGTACAATATGTAGTTATCATTCTCGTTTTCCTTCTTCCCAAATCACAGGTCTAGATTAATCGATAGCTACCTTTCTTTGAGCTCGGAGCAGAACACAAGCAAAGCCTAATGTATGACTTGGTACTTTTCGTGATACTCCTAGATGGTGGCATTAGACTTGTGTCAGATTTGTTATTACATGCATTTTGGGTTGTATATAGTATGTATGTAAAACTTGATCATATTTGTAATGACACTTGATGTATATAGTAATGGTACTTTTGGAATGTATTGTTTAATGAATGAATATATTAGAATGGTGTTCATAAGTTGCTTTGATTGTGTATGGTTATATAAACTTGAGTATTGAACTTGTTAGATTGAGCTAAGTAAGCCTAGGTTAAAATTGACCCTATTCGGATGGAATTTAGGGAGTCTAAATTGCTTGTCTGATTCACTTGTATATCTTCGAAGTCTAGATTAGTTGAAATTAAGTAAATATGTTAGATGAATATCTTGTTTAATTTGAAAATGAATTGGGTCCTAGTATTCTTGTAATAATCGAATGACCTAAAGTAATTTAGGTTCTCTACATTAGCTTGATGGATTACTTGATTAAGTAGAAATTTAAAATGATCCTAATGATAGGTAATCGATTTTTTATGTGATTAAAGTTCTTGAGTAAAAGCTTGTCTTAGATTTTTATAATGGTAATCGAATGGGGGTTACATTGATTAAATTGAATTAAACTTGAGCATTGGTAACTTATGAGGAACTTTAGTATGGTATTGTTGAGCATAATGGTAACTTGATGGCTAAGAAACTCATTGATTAGTGTTGCATTTTAAAAGATGGCTTAAAATGACTTGAATTTTTCATGTTTCTTGTTTATTTGCTTGCAATAACACTCCTTGCTCCTAACCCGGGTAAGGGGTGTTACACAAAGTGGTATTCAGAGCTAAAGGTTTAGATCCTAGGACTAAACCGAGTTTTCATGTATCATATAGGATTGAATTGTGCCACCTAGGAGTTGTATCTTAATATGATTGTGTTATTACTTATCCAAACTCCTTCCTGTTTACCCAATCATAGTATGTCCGAGACAAGACTTGCTCGGGATGATTAAAGTTCCCGAGGATCCTCTAATGAGGGCGAAAGTGTGAGGATGGAATCGAATCCTACGAGACAAGCTGAACCTCGAGAACCCGTTCAACCTCGAGAGTAGGCTCAACCTCAGTAGAAAGCTCCTGCTATCCAAGCTGTCCAAAGAGAATGTATCCTTAGCATGAAGGAGATGTTCGACCAACTCGTATCGAACCTTAAACAAGACCATCCTGTTGCTCCTACTACTGTTGCACCAAGCAGAGCTCCCATCGATAAACTTGCTCAACATCGAGCCTATACCTTCACCGGTTCCAACAAGGAAAAGCCTAAAGACGCAGAATACTGGCTAGAACGTACAACTCTGACTGCTCTCACTGACTCAGTCACCTGGAAATTCTTTGTTGAAGAATTCAAGAAGAAATACATTAGCGAGCAATATCTAGCTGAGCGTAAGAGACATTTCTTGTACCTCAAGCAAGCTAATAGGCCCATTAAACAATATGTTGCTGACTTTTGCAAATATTGCAAGTATGGTTCGGAATACATCAAGATTGAAAAAGACAAGTGCTGGATATTTATTGATGGCTTGAACGATGTGATGAGTCCCATATTCACAGCTCTAGGGATCACAGATTTCCAAACTCTTATCAATCGAGCCATTGCAACTGAGGCAAAGATGAAAGCTTCAGAAATAAGAAAGGGTAGTAACCGCAATGATAAAAAGCACAAACGTGATGATAAGCCCCATTGGCAATCCAAGAAAGCCAAATTTCATAAAGAAAGCTCCTCGACTTATACTCCTACTCTGAAAAGCAATTATATGACGAGACCTCAATCGGTGAACAATCCTTCAACCCCGGTTATCTCTGTAAATAACAAAGGAAATTCTAGAAAAGTCCCTACTTGCAAATTTTGCCAAAAGCTCCATTTTGGCCAATGCCGATCTTAATCGAATCTATGCTATGCTTGTGGTGGAGCCGCTCATTTCATTAAGGGTTACCCTCAAAATCCTAACAAAGCTCTAGCTCAATCTCATGCAAATCTGAGTTCTGTACTTTCTAACCGAAAAAAAGGCCCGAGACAAGCACAGTCTGGGAACCAAGGCAAAGGGAGAGGCCACCATTCGGCTACTACACATCTAGAATCCTGAGCCCCTGCTCAAATCTACCACATTCGTGGTAGGGAGGATGAAGAGTCTCCCGATGTGATCGTAGGTACCGTTGAACTAAACTCGAGTCCTACTTATGCTCTAATTGATTCGGGGTCTACGCACTCGTTTATATGCTCTTCCTTGATTGTTAAGCTAAACTTGAAACCCGAACTTGTTAAATCTAGTCTTGTAGCTTCAAATCCCATAGGAGGAAATATGCCAATCAATTTGCTTTGTAAAGCTTGTCCAATCTCTATTTGAAATGTACCTTTTACTATTGATCTATATGTCTTGCCAAATTGTGAATTTGATATAGTATTAGGATTAGATTGGTTGCGAAGACGCCAAGCCTGGATAGATTGCTAAAATAGGAGACTATATCTCCAGCGATTAGGAAAGGAATCCATTATCTTGATTGATAAGAAACCAACTTCAATCTTTGCTTTTATGGTCTTATAAGATGAATACAATTTTGGCTTGCCATCTATTCCTATTGTTTCTGAATTTGTTGGTGTTTTTCTTGAGGAACTCCCTCGTCTTCCTGCGACTAGAAAAGTGGAATTCAGGATTGATGTTCAACCTGGAACCAACCCGGTGTCAATTACACCATATCGAATGGCACAAGTAGAGTTGAAGGAACTCAAGAAGCAACTTCAAGAGCTACAAGACAAGGGTTTTATTCAGCCAAGCACATCTCCTTGGGTGCTCCTGTCTTGTTCGTGAAGAAAAAAATGGTACAATGCTGCTTTGTATCGACTATCGGTAATTGAATCAACTTACATAAAAAACAAGTATCCCTTGCCAAGGATTGGATATCTCTTTGACCAACTTAAAGGTGCTATTGTGTTTTCAAAGAACGATATTTGATCTGGTTATTATCAAATGAAGGTGAAAGAAGAAGATGTGCCCAAAACAGCCTTTCGAACTCGTTACGTCCATTTCGAATTCCTTGTAATTCCATTCGGGCTAACCAATGCCCCAGCCGCATTCATGGATCTTATGAACCGAGTATTCCAACCTTATGTCGACAAATTTGTGGTCATCTTCATTGATGACATCCTAGTCTACTCTCGAAATAAGGAGGAACATTCCGAGCACCTCCGAATCATCTTGCAAACCCTCCGAGAACGTCAGTTGTTTGCCAAATTCTCCAAGTACGAATTCTGGCTATTGGAAGTTTCATTTCTTGGCCATGTCATTCCAGCCGAAGGGATCAAGGTGGATCCAAAGAAAATTCAATCTATTCTCGATTGGAGACCTCCAAGGAATGTAGGTGAGGTCCGAAGCTTTCTCGTTTTAGCCGGGTATTATCGAAGATTTGTTAAGGGATTTTCCACCATTGCCTTACCCCTAACTAAACTCTTTCGAATGGATCAACCATTCGAGTGGTTGGAGAAGCAACAAAGAAGCTTTGATCAACTCATGCAAGCCTTGACTCATGCCTCGGTTCTTATCCAACCAAAATCGGGTAATGAATTCACTGTGTATAGTGATGCTTCACATTCGAGGCTAGGTTGTGTTTTGGTGCAAGGAGGCAACGTGGTAGCATATGCATCAAGGCAATTGAAACCTCACGAGCTAAACTATCAAACTCACGACCTCAAACTTGCTGCCATTGTATTTGCGCTCAAAATTTGGAGGCATTACTTGTATGGTGAGAAGTGCTACCTATTCACTGATCATAAAAGCCTTAAGTACCTCCTAACTCAAAAGGACTTGAACCTGAGACAAAGAAGATGGATGGAATTGCTAAAAGATTACGATTTGATCATCGACTATCATCCCGGAAAAACCAACGTGGTTACGGATGCTCTTAGTCGTAAATCGACCTTGGATAAGCCAATCTAAATCCTTAAACATTCAAATCAAATCAAGTCTTTCTTGCTTTGCAAGAAACTATTCGAATGCCCCCTAATGATCTTATTCATTTTGTAGCTCCTAATGCTATCAATGCTCACCTTCGAATATACCAAAAACAAGGGCTTATGTCCGAACTCCAAGTTCAATCTAGCCTGATCTCGAGAATTAAAAATCTTCAGCAAACCGACCCTGATCTTTAAGCTATTATCTTGAAGCTTGACTCAAAATCCAACCAGGATTTCCTTGTCCATTCGAATGGAATGCTATGCTTTAAGAGTAGGGTTTGTGTCCCTAATGATGAAGAATTGGAGAAAGACATCTTACAAGAAGCCCATCAAAGTTCTTTTTCGATCCACCCTGGATCGGTTAAGATGTATAAGGATTTAAAACCCTTGTATTGGTGGCCGGGTATGAAGATAGCCATCACTGACTACATATCAAGATGCTTAACTTGTCAAAGGGTTAAAGCTGAGCACCGAGCTCCTACTGGATTGCTCCAACCTATTGAATTCCCTGAGTGGAATTGGGATCGAATCACAATGGACTTCATAACCGGTCTTCCTTGCACTCCAAGAAAGGATGATGATGTATGGGTTATAGTTGATAGGTTCTCTAAATCAGCTCATTTCATCCCTGTTCGAATGAACCTAAGCTTGGATGCCTTAGTTGAATTGTACATTCGGGAAGTAGTTCGTCTACACGGAGTTCCCACCTCGATAATCTCCGATAGAGATCCAAGATTCACAGCTTGATTTTGGAAATCTTTACAACGAGCCCTTAGAACTAAACTGAATCTAAGAACGACCTTCCATCCCCAAAGTGATGGCTAATTCGAAAGGGTAATACAAGTCCTCGAAGATATGCTTAGAGCTTGTGTTATTGACTTCGGGAAGAATTGGGAGAAATCTCTACCCCTTGTAGAGTTTGCCTACAACAATAGCTACCAAGCTTCAATCCAAATGGCTCCATTTGAAGCCTTGTATGGGAGAAGATGTAGAACTCCCCTATGCTGGTCCGAACTAGGAGAAAATAAGGTGTTAGGACCTTGATTACTCAGAGAAACTGAAGAACAAGTTCGAATTATCCACTATCGATTGAAGCAAGCCTTTTATAGGCAAAAGTCCTATGCAGACTTGAAACGAAGGGACATTCAATACAGTATTAGAGACAAGGTCATCCTCAAAGTCTCTCCTTAGAAGAAGGTCCTCAGATTTGGTAAAACGGGAAAGCTCAGTCCCTGGTTCATTGGACCATTCGATGTACTTGAAAGAATTGGTCCAGTGGCTTATCGATTAGCACTTCCTAGTGAATTTGATAAGATCCACAACGTATTCCATGTTTCGATGCTCAGAAAGTACCGTTTAGATCCATCTCACATCCTAGAACCTGAAGAGGTTGAATTAAACCTTGACTTGTCCTATGAAGAAGAGCCAATCCAGATACTTGACAAAGAAGTCAAGAGGCTTAGGAACAAGAACATCTCCCTAGTGAAAGTCTTGTGGAGGAATCACAAGATGGAGGAAGCAACTTGGGAGCCTGAGGATACAATGAGAAAGCAATATCCTCACCTATTCAATTCAGGTAAAAGTTTGAGGGCGAATTTTTGTTTTTAAGGAGGGGAGAATTGTAATGCCCTAAATCCTAGCCTAGTAGTATTGAAACTAGTTGCCTAAATAGATAGATAAATTGAACTTGTACTTAAGCTAATTAAGATAGTTAGGAACCTAAATGAAAGAAAATTTGAAATGGATGACCAAATTTAGATGGATGAATTGAATTACATGAGAATGATAAGGAATGCATGCAAAATTTCCTAATTCCTAGCTACCCTTGCTTAAGCCCTTGATTAATGGTTAATTAAAGGATAGATTGGACATTTCCATGATCCACTAAAAACTATCATCTTCATCTCCTCTCTCATTAGCCGAATTAGATAGAAACAAAGAGGGAGAGAGAGAGTTCTTGAGCATACACGCCATTGTTGGTAAAAATGGAGCTTGCATGCTAGGAATTTCACTTAATAATCAAGCTAGAAAGCAAAGTAAGTGTACTTTTGCTCTTGATTTTCGAATAGAAGATAAAATTGATTGAATTGGATTTGTTTGATGCTTGTTGATGGAATTAGTCATTGTATATGCTTGTTAGAAGATTGAATGATGATAGAATTATGTGAATTTGAGTAGTACCTAACTAGATGATCATGTTAGATACATTGACTATTGAATTAGTACACCTAGTAGCTTAGCCAAATTGAATTGGTGTAATTGCTGTGTCAATTGAATAGGGAATGATGTTAACATGAAATCACCTAATATAAATCATGTAAAATGGATAATTGAAATCTTGAATGAGTTAGATTGATAATAGAATTGAAGAAATTGAGTTAATAGTGAAACTAGTCACCTAGCTAGCTTAATTTACTAATCTGGATTGTTTTGAATAAATTAGTGAGTTCGGGACTGAATTGGATAAGATTAAGGGCTGGAAATGTTAATTAAAAACAGGGGAAGGGTTAAAATGAATGCTGGATAACTTGAATTGCATGAATTGTAACTAAATGGATTGCTTAAAGTGTTAGCTGGCATAATTAGTGAAATATGGACTGTTATGGAAAAACTGTTAAATTGAGGACTAAAATGAATTGTTTAGGGACCAATCTTGACTTGTAAAAATCGAGTGAAAACAGGAGAAACTAAAGTAAAAAGGACTGATTTGAACTTGTAAGGTCCATAATTTAATTAGCTCATTAAAGTGGGTCTAATTGTAAACTGGCAGATTCTAGACTAGAAATTTGACCTGACTTTAACTTAAAAACTGTATTGATGTATAACGGATAAAATTATGAGCCATATATGGTTGAAAAAATGATTGAATTAGCTTTCTCACAGTGTAAACTAATTGAAATTCCGACGTATAGATTAAAAGTATAAGCAAATTAGTGAAGGGTGTGCAAACTGCCAGAGGTAGAAAACAATTTAGTATTGAATCTCAAATTGTACTTGATTGTATAAGCTTGTTTGATAAAATTGAGTGCTAACATGATTTTTTTATATGTATGAATATGGCTTGTTAGAACAAGGGATAGTAGATCTTGTTAAAGAAGAAAGGATTGGCCAAGCTACTAGAAAGGATAAAGGGATATATATCAAGGAGCAACAATACCTTGATCTTGCTTGGAGTTTTGTGAGTGTAGTTCTTACTTAGGGTTAGGACTTAGGTCCTAACCAAAATGCATGTCTAAATTCTTACTTGATAGATGATACTATGAAATGAAACTAATCTACATTTGGTAAACTAAATACAAGGGAAGAATAGAGTTAATAATAATAACTTGGTAAACCAACTTGTTTGTATCGTGGCTTGATATTGAAATTGAATGAAATGATTGCTTGCTATGATTTGGATGATTCATTCGAGTTACTGGATGGTCTAGGTGACCTTATTTGATGCTGGAAATCCTTGATTACTTGTGAAATGAACTATGGTTCACATGGCTTAAAGGCTTAACATAATCTTGATCAAGATTGCTTAATGTTTAAACAACTTGATGTGTGATTGCTTGATAAATAAAGATTTAACAAGTCCTTGGTTGCTAGTTGGTCTTAGGTAGAACGGAATGCCTTAGAGTCTAGAGCTCGTCTTGTTAGGTATTTTGTGTACCATCTTGTTTGGTGTTTTGGGCACCTTCTTGTTAGATACCTTGAGTATCGTCTTGATAGGTACTTTGTGTACCCTCTTGTGTGGTGTTTTGGGCACCTTATTGTTAGATACTTTGTGTATCATCTTGTTAGGTACTTTGTGTACCATCTAGTGACTTGATTACCTAGTCCTAACTATCTACCAAGGCAAAACAAGATTAATTAAACTTGAAACAAAGACTTGTGAACATGAATGTAGAATGAGCAAACTTGACAATTGCTAATGAACTTGTAATATAATGAAATTACATGAATAAATTGATGTACATGCTATCTGGAATTTCTCATTATTTGAAAGATAATCATAAGGTAAAAAGGACCTTATTTGAATCGTACTTGGTGATCTCTTTGCTTGATTTGCTTAATACTTGCCTAACATTACTTGCATGATTAATTAGTACTTGTAAATGGCTACTTGTTTGGGTGTATAATGTAATCTCTTGAAATGAAACCTTGAGCTTGCTTGTTCGAATGATGTTATTGAGACTAGCTAAGTCTTGACTTTGCTTGAATAATGCCTAGTTAGGTTAAACTTGATTAAAATGAGTAAAAACCTCTAAAGCTAATAAACTTGATAACTTGCTAGTTCTAAGTACTATCTCACTAAGTACACTATGTACTTATCATTATCGTTTTCCTTCTTTCCAAATCACAGGTCTAGATTAATCGATACCTACCTTTCTTTGAGCTCGGAGCATAACACAAGCAAAGCCTAATGTATGACTTGGTACTTTTCGTGATACTCCTAGATGGTGGCATTAGACTTGTGTCTAGATTTGTTATTACATGCATTTTGGGTTGTATATAGTATGTATATAAAACTTGATCATATTTGTAATGGCACTTGATGTATATAGTAATGGTACTTTTGGAATGTATATGAGTGTATTTAGGTAATGATCCTTGTGAACCAATTGATCTTGTTTAATGAATGAATGTATTAGAATGGTGTTCATAAGTTGCTTTGATTGTGTATGGTTATAAAAACTTGAGTATTGAACTTGTTAGATTGAGCTAAGTAAGCCTAGTTTAAAATTGACCCTATTCAGATGGAATTTAGGGAGCCTAGATTGCTTGTCTGTTTCACTTGTATATCTTAAAAGTCTAGATTAGTTGAAATTAAGTATATATGTTAGATCAATATATTGTTTAATTCGAAAATGAATTAGGTCCTAGTATTCTTGTAATAATCGAATGACCTAGAGTAATTTAGGTTGTCTACATTAGCTTGATGGATTACTTGATTAAGTAGAAATTTAAAATGATCCTAATGATAGGTAATTGATTTTTGTATGTGATTATAGTTCTTGAGTAAAATATTGTCTTAGATTTTTATAATGGTAATCGAATAGGGGTTACATTGATTAAATTGAATTAAACTTGAGCATTGGTAACTTATAAGGAACTTTAGTATGGTCTTGTTGAGCATAATGGTAACTTGATGGCTAAGAAACTCATTGATTAGTGATGCATTTTAAAAGATGGTTTAAAATGACTTGAATTTTTCATGTTTCTTGTTTGTTTGCTTGCAATAACACTCCTTGCTCCTAACCCGGGTAAGGGGTGTTACATTAAGCATACATATGATTAGTGGGAGTGGCTTGCAACCACAATTACACGATCGGAGCTCAAAATACTTTAAGATCCTAAAATGCATGAGACACATGAATGTTAGGCTTACATAGCCTAGTGAGGTAGCCATAACAAATGAACAATAAATTCATCAAATACAGGAATGACATATAGGCATGCTTGGTTAACAATTTATATAGCGTCAATCATATAAGATCATGTTCAAATCAATAGTCATGATTCCATGTAGCAATTATAAATCATGTAAACATATCATTTCCTTGGACATGGTAACCAATAGATACACGGATTCCCCTATACACCACACATACCGGAAATAGGTCGTATCCTTAAGCCCTAGTTCCAAAAAATATCCCTTACACAAACCAACCTTATCTCACCACATATAGGCTGTAACCCCGGACCGTAGTCCAATCACTTACTTGGTGAGCTCAAATAACCTTATGACATGCCAATTATATCCAATGTCCACAAGTGTCCAAGGTCTCATATTTCATTATAATGCTTACCTTTCGGATCATATCATATCGGATAGCAAATCGAGCCTTAGCTCCACATATTATAAAATATCCATAGCATAGCATATTCATATCAAAGTCACACATAGCATAATTCAAGTATCGTATACAAACTTAAACATACTAATCCTTATCGAAAACTTACCATGCTTACCATTAGCATCCATACAAGCTTGCTCTACTTGAGCCTTAACCAAAAGTGCAATTTATAACACAAAACGAATGAAATTACATGGCACCTTGCCTACCCCTTGACACAACTATACTCACCTAGTGTACGGAAGCTTTTAGGATTCTCGGATTTTGATTCCTTTGCTTCTAGGCTTGGTTGAAGGTGACAGATTGTTTCCTTCTAATTTTTGATCTATGAAGAAACACAAGGAATTATTATAATCACTATAATGATATAGTACTCATTTCAAATATTAGGCTTAGAATTTCAATTTGAAATTAAACTCCAATTATCCATGGAATTCAACAATTGATTGAGGGCTTTTACTTACCCGATCGATAGCTTTGCTATGGAGGTTTTGAATCAAAGAAAGCTTGAGCCTAAGATAGTCAATAAGGGAGGTGTGTGCTTGCTTAAGGTTGAAGACAACAATGGTAGGGCTAGCTTGGTTTCCTTTAAGTTTTGCTTTCGGGAAGAAATAGGCAAGTGAAGAGAGCTTTCCTTTTTTGTCTAATTTAAGGCAGTGCAACTTAATCATTTCCCCACCCCCTTAACAACCAATAAGAACATTTCCCTCATTTGAGGGTTTGCTCAACCCAACCAAGAAATTACTTTTCCCAATTTGACTATTGACATTGGATGGATAATTGTCATCTTTTTAGATTAATCCCACGTGATGGGGAGGCAAGCAAGGAGGTGAATCATTACTTACTTTCAGTTCTTTCGAGTTAGCTATTAAATAGCTTTGAACAGGGGACCCGTATCTATACGCCCTATAGTTGTATCGATACGGCTAGGGTAAAATAGGTAAGTTCGTTATGGTAGTTAGGCCGTACCGATATAGGTCTTACTTTATCGAAACACCTAGTTCAAACTATATCGATACAAGTATTGTCGTATTGATACGCCAAGCCCAAAATTAACATTTTCAACTTTGAATTTCTTACAAAAAGGTCCCCACAACTTAAATCAAGTTCAACTAACTTTCATTGCTACAAAATTGGGTACAAGGATTGAGAGATTACATTTTTGAGCATATCTGATACAAAATTTCTGGTCATCAAAACCAAATTCGAACTAGGTCGATTTTAGGGATGTGAGACACTCGCTCACATTATGGGTTCCATCGCACCAAACACAACCAGTGACCACTTTTGCTTCCTTCACCTTACTTGGACATTGTAGATTCTTTAGCATGGTGTTGATGGCCGAAAATTAGGATGAAACTGACTCATTATTGTCAAGCTCATGCGTCCCATGAGTTCTCATTCTCGTACTAAGTCTCGAAGTAGGAAATTGGTAGTCATTGTTTACAATCCTACCAAGGATATCAAATGCTTCTTGAGGTGACTTGTCCAGCAAAGTGTCGTTTGCTGAAGCATCCAACATCATCCTTGTGGGAGCATTGACACCATTGTAGAACATGATGACTTGCGTCTAGTCTTGAAATCCATGAGTTGTACACTTGCGAAGTAGTCCCTTATATCTATCCCAACACGCGTACATTAACTCATCATCAGCTTGACGAGAGGAGGCTATGTCATTCTACAACTGAGTGTTCATGTTAGGTGGATTATACCGTAGCAAAAAAATTTTGCACGGATCTGACCATGATTCCATAGAACCGGCTGGTACTCCACTCAACCAAGCTCGTGCTCGATCATGAAAAGAATAAGGAAATAGCTTGAGCTTCAATACATCTTCATGCACACCCTGTTGTAGGAAAGAATCACATACTTCCAAAAATGCTCGAATGTGTTGTCTTGCGTCTTCATAAGGCAATCCACCAAATTGCCCAATGGAATTCAACATATTGAACATTACGGGCTTGAGTTCAAAATGAGCTGCTTGAATCTTGGGAGCTATAATTCCAGGATTGAGATCATCCAAGATAGGATTCAAGTGGTCCCTAATAGCTCGAGGTCGAACTATCGCTCCAGGATTTGCTGCAGCATTAAGGTTATCTGGATTTTCATCTACTGATTCCCTTGATTGCCACCTCTATACATGGTTCTTAAGGCTTCTTGTGTGCATCTTCTTTGGCGAAACAAGTGCTCAATTTCAGGTACTATAGGTGTTAATGGTTCTTCGGGTCTTTCTCAAGTCATGCAACAACACAACACCTGAAAAAGAATAAACAAAGATAGCAAATAAAACTAAACAAAAAGAGGTAATAAATTGGTACAAAGACTAAACTCTAAATAACCAATTGCTAATCCCTGGCAACAGTGCCAAAAACTTGTTGCATGTTGTGGTGTACTATAAAAGATACGCAAATAGTGAAAGTATACACTTGAACAAGTAATAAAGTGATGAGTGGGTATCGTTTCCATAGGGATTGGAGGCTAAACTAGCTTAGTCGAAACACCAAAAATTGCAGCTTGAAAATAAATGCGATAGCAAAAAGGCAGCAAGTCAAGAAATGTTGTAGCAATTAACTGTAATGAAAACTGAGTTGAAATAAAGATACTTCGAACGTCCTCTCAAGTGTTTGAAACTCTCTAATGGGATGACAGGTTGGCCTTGCTAAGGATCTCTATATCTAAGCCTAAAGAATGTCTCAAACTATCATGCTCACAACACGCTCGACACAGCTTACTAAGATTTCTCTACACTATCTCTAGCAAGAAACCTGATAGGAAGAATGCTAAGGCAATACCTCTCAGCATAAGCCCTAACATACAACTATCCTTTAAGTTCTACTCTTCTTAGCCATTGAAACTCTATCTTTATCTCTAAGGTGAGTTAGGGTTTTGCCTCTCAGCATCAAACCCCATTGTCCACGTGGATCTAAGACCAACTCTCTTAAATATTAAGCTATCAAACACCTAAGCAAAGACTAACTCTCGAAAGGTCTTACAAGCTTAAGGCATAAAAGAAAAATGGACAAAGCATGCAAGGAACAAGAAAGCAACGAAACATTCATTCAAACTTGAAACATAAAAACCAAAAACAAGCCTAAGCCACTTAAAATCAATTCATGGCTGGGCGAATATCATCCATAATCATTTGTTTAAAACAACTTATCCAAATAAATAGGAAATGAAACAGCAAATCAACTAAAGAAAGGAAAAAAACTCCAAAGCTGCCTTAGACTGCCATGAACAACTCTAAGCTTGCTGCTTCTCTCAAAGGCCAGCAAGAACACCCCTTGGAGCTTCAACAATGGAGGACAACATAATGGAGAGGATGAAGAAAGGCAGCTGCCTATTTCTCTCTTTCTTCGCTCACCAAGTAACTTTTTTGTCTCCCTCTTTAATATAGGTGTATTTTTCTTTATATAGTGGAGGCTCCTAGGTTTTTGTGCCCTTAATTCTAAGGGAATATTCCCTACACATGTGGAGCTCACAGCTGGCTGATAGGTTCACGTGTGGGGCTGCGAAATATCTTCAATTCTTTGTCCTCTAGCGCGCCTAGAAATGGTATCCAAAATGCTATGGCATTTTCCCTACCTTGCTTCTCTTTCCCTGCACATCACCACACCAACCAAAACCTTCCCAAGCAGTACCATTTTTGCAAATAAACAAAGAAAATAAAACCAACAACACCAAATGCAACTATATGAACCAAATGCATCTATATGCCATGAAATGAGATGAAATAGCTTGATGTCATACAATAACAAAAGCAAAAAGGCATGAAATGTTAACCTTTTGCAAGGTTAACATGAGGTGTATGAATGCTCATGGACCATGTATTATCTTATGGTTGATGAAAAGAAATATGGATGTCTTAGAGCCAGTACTACGATACTTATATAAGGGGATGCATAGTTCAGGTTATGTGAACATGTACATCTGATGTACTCGCAGACTAAGTGATCTTGGTGCGGTTAGAAACCTATTTGTGGCTATAGTGATCTGGATAAGGTAATTAACTCGATAGGCTAAGTGAGCTCGAGTAATCTGATAGGATGAGTGACCTCAGGTAATGACTACTTGTGGCTACTGTGATCCAAGTATGTCTAGGATGTATTTGTGGCTATGGTGATCCGGATATGGTCCATTTAACCCGACGGCTATGTGAACACAGGTAACCCGACGGTTGTGTGAGCACGCGTAAAGTAGGGCTTTGTTGTCCATTTTGTGGATGATGTATGGATGTATTTATGTATGTTGTGTGGATGCTATAGATGATAGCTTAGGTACCTAATGGTTGAATGATCAGGGTACGGTATGTCTTAACTCGATGGGCTGAGTGAGCTTGAGTAACTCGATAGGCTATGTGACCTCGAGTACGGCAGAGCTTTATGGAAACATGTGAGACTTGTTGTAGACTTAATGATTCCTTGAGATATGTGAACTAAGAACTCCAACTAGTGTAGGCTAGATGATAACTCATAGATAGTAAAGCCTTATTTATGCACTCTAAACTATATTTATCTTGCATGTTTATTGTGTGATAATCACGAATTGTGGTAGAGTAGAAATGTACCACTGAGCTTTGTAAGCTCAGCATCTAGAATCATTGTTTTTGTTCGCATGTTAGTGTGTGGATCGTGGCCAGGGAGCACATCAAGGAGGGATTTCCAGCACCACGTTCGCTTTAGAGTACAGTACTTGTTATTTCAGTTTTGGCTAATGTATTCATAGGACCTTATCACTATTGATTCTGTAACTCTATTAGAAATATTACTTTGGTATTTAGTATTTTAAACTCGGAGCTCTTATTTTGTAAACAAATTTATATGAATGATTTCATGATGAAATATTATGGACGTTTAATGTTTTAAAATGATGGCTAAACTTATGGTTTTAAATTGAAAATTTGATTGGTCAAATTTTAGGTGACCAAGATATAGTACTTTGGATCCAGATCGGGGTGTTACATTTAATTGTATTAGAGCTTAGGTTTAGCTGGTTCTAGGAAACCCTAGGGTGGTGAATACAAGACCTAATTTTAAGTTGTACTTTTCCAATACTGGGAATCATGATGGTGTTGCTTCGATTCCTTGTGTTTTCTGAAAAATTTCCATGGCGGGTGATGCCAAACGTGACCAGGAAAGTCACAAAGAGAGCCATGTCTCTCAAGTGGAAGACTCCAATAAATAGTCTATCCCAAATGTTGGGGACACAAGCCTTCCGGGAGATATCGAAAGTGGAAGGGTGAGCCACCTCCATGATCTTACCTCTTCTATCTTGCAAGTGGTGCAAGCTATCCCGAGGCAATCTGAGATGCCTCGCAAGACCCTTATTGAGAGGCTTCACCATTTTGGACCTAAAGATTTTGATGGTTTGGGTGAGGATGTCCCGATCAAGATCGACTAGTGGTTAAGAGGCTCTTAGAGGATTCTGAGACAGATGAGCGAGAGTCCGAAGGATGTCCTTGATTGTATTTTTTAGAGTATGCGCAAAGACAAATCACAATATGATTGCAAATGACATTTCTTTTACCTTGTTTATTAATACAGAGGCATTGCTTTTATTATTGTCAATTACTATTCTGCGTGCATAAATAAACTTAATTATAATAAAGTCCTTAAAACAATATGGTTATTCTTAAATGTCCTTAGTCGAGTATTATTGTGGGCATGGAAAACAATAATGCATTAAGATTAATTTGTAGTTGATTAATGATAAAATGTTGTCATTGATACAGAGATGTTAAAATTAATACATAAGTATGTGTTAGAGAACGACATACTAGACAGACCCACTATGAGCATGTTTCTTGGATTATTATGTGACAGTCACAACATTGCTCATAGAGATAACTACATGTATGATCCTCAGACTTGAGATCATCATTATTTCAACATCGTGAGTGACATATTTTGATACAGTCAAACGTGTGTCGTAACTGACTACACTATAAAGACTAACATTGGATACGTCACAATATATGTAGCGGGATATGGTTGATCAATATAGGATTTTTCCCTCCTACATAATAGGAGTAATATCGTAGGCCACTTGATTGAGTGAGACTAGAAATGCATGGACATGCTTGAATAAGTTGATATGAGATATCATAATTATTCGTTTATTATATATATATATCAAATAAATGACAAAAGAATGTAATACATGAAAAGATTTAATCACGAAAAGGTTATGTTGAATCATGATTTCTTGTAACTTAGGTGAGAATGACATTTTGCTAGATGTCACCCATTGTTTGTAATACTAGAAATGTTTTAATATTTACTACTAACATTACAAAGAACCTACAGGATCACATCCATGGTTGAAATTAGCATATATTAAATGAATTATATATGTACAAATTTGTTGTACACGAATTTAGTTATATTAATATATATTTAATATATATATATATAATTTAACTATTGGATAAATATTAAATGCAAATAATTATTGTAATTATCACTCTTTTAATACATAAATAATATAATTCGATTTAAATCCATATATATATATATATATTGGAATCCTAATTAAGTTGAATTAGGATTATATATATTTAATATATATATTGAAATTCTAATTAAGTTGAATTGGGATTATATATATTTAATATATATATATATTGAAATCCTAATTAAAGTTAAATTAGGATTATATATATTGATATATATTTTGCAATCCTAATATGAGTTGAATTAGAATTACAAAGGCTATATAAAGGCATGAGAGATTTAACAGTCTCTAATGCTTTTTGGAAACACCCTCTAAATAGTTTAGAGAGATTTATATGCTTGTTTCAACTGTGTGAACTAAGTAGAGGTTGGAGTGTTACCGTTGCAGCTTAGGAATCGACATTGTGGAACCGTGATTGGATATCTATCTTCTCCAAATTAAAATTCTAGATTTTAAACATGTAATTCTTCACTCTTATTCACCCCAATTTGTTCCTTGTACATGGATCTCTAGAGGTGATCACTGGATATTTTTTTGATGCACCATGGGGTGTACTAGCATGACCTAACATTATTGCCTCCCTTCTTAAGGGTAAAGCACATGAGTGGTAGGAGACTGTTGAGTTGGGACTTTAACCCGCACTTCCAACATGGGATGTCTTATTGGATGAGTTCATGAAGAAGTACATCAGTAAGGTTCACATGGATGAGATGAGAGATCAAATCCTGCACCTAGTTCAGGTAGATAGTATAGTGTTAGAGTATGAGCAAGATTTTCTATGGTCGAGTCATTTTGCCCCAGAGTTAGTTGTCATCGAGGAGCTGAGGTGTAAGAGGTTTAGACATGGTGATGTGATCTCGGTTGCGAAATAACTGAAATTTTGATTGCCTGATCGTGACCGCATTAAGTATTTCTCAAGTATGAGGAAAATGGTTTCAAAGGGGTAATTGGATAAGGAAAGTGATGATGGAATTGATATGGTTGCGGAAGCTTGTGAAAAGAGATAAAGGGAAAATGATAGATGAATGGAAATGTTGGTGAATGGAAAAATGATGGTGATGAAAATGATGATAGTTTGGTTTTCAAAACAAAAGAAGAACCAACACTATATTAAAGTGAAGACCCAAACCATATAATGTTCAAAATCCAAGGATGGATTGAGACTCACTAGTTATATAACTACTAGGAACCAATGATATAAAAGAATGGAATAAAATTGATGCCACAAGGAGTATTCCTTGATAAGTCAAAAAAGTTCAATGAAGAACAAAGAGATTAAACTCTCAAAAAAGTGTACTCAAATGTTCCAAGTTGTATATTTACAATGAAATGTTGTACCCTATTTATAGGGATCGAGATGGAATCTAAAAAGACTCAAACAAGTGAATTAAGACTTCTTAATGGTAGTGAAAGAACACATAATAGCTTATGACCTTCGTTCTCCCTTGGTAGCCTAATGGTCTTGTTGAAGGCTCTATAATGAATCTAGACATCTCATGGATGAATGTACACATCCATTTGTCTACAAGGAAAAGACTTTTGAGCTCTCACAGCTTTGATTAATGTCATTCATTATTCTTTAATGGTTGAATTAGTTTATTATGAATCCTTTGAAAGCTCTTAAAGTGGAAACCGAATGGTCCTTGCATGGAGAATGAATCTGGCAGCAAATAAATGGTCTATTATTTGAGTGGTTATTATTCCCGTATTGAATTTCTAGCATGCATTATCTTCAATAATCTGGTCATATCTTAAGCTCCAAATATCGGATTGATTTGATTCAAAGTGCATTGGAAAGATAAGAAATAGGGGAATAAGTTTTAAGAAGACTTCAAAAACTTATATCATCATGGATCCAATTCAAAAATGGTGAACAAGTTGACTGAATGTACGAGACTTATTGAATTCCCTCCTTAATTGATTTTTTAATTCATGCCTTTACTCTCCCTTAAGTGCTTGAATCCCAAAAGACTTCAAACATGTGATCAATCCATCTTGGTACCCATTGAAGTGCCGAATTTATTCAGCCTTCGTGTATCTAATAACACAAACACATATGTTAAATTACTGCAACTTAAATGCTAATTAAAACATGTTTAAATGAACTATCATATTGAATGAATTGGCATGCTTAAATGAACTAACATGCATATTTATTCATGCTCATGCAACTACAAGCATGAAATCATAGATATAATGTGAAAAAAATATAATGCATGTGGATACACTATAATGGGAACACATATATTCATGATGCGAACAGAATATAATGCAAACAAATATATGCAATGCAAACAAAACTAATGCAAGACACACAAACAAAATGAAAATGTGAACGCATATGAGCAGAAAGTAAATGCAAGTGCACATGCAACATATTTCATGGCTATTTATGTGTTCGCATTGGCGAACACGTTGAGTTTCACGGACATATCGACAATGGTATGCAGGTCTCATCTGTGAGCTATTAGAAAAAAATCCTTGATGTGAATCGGATCACATCACATGGGTTGAAGGTTGACCTTTAGATGCACATGACAGCGGGACCACTTGGGATACTCTTTGAGCTAGCCAATACTGCAAAGGCACTTGAACAACTTTAGGGCTTCACATGGAGTTAGTTTGAGGACTCTAGAGGCCATGTTGTGGGGACCCATGACATCATAGGTCATTCTCACGCTCTATCTAGGAGGTTTCAAGCTTTGAAGGATTCGAATAGAGTTGCTTCAGATTAGATTTTAAGGTATGGCTAGGGATCCAGGCTGAGGTTTCATAAGGGTTCATTGATTTTTACTGTAGAGGAAATATTGATGGTTCACCTAGAGCGTCGCTTCCATCAGCTTGTGAGTATTGTGGTTGACATTATCTTGGAGTGTGCTTCTTGCTTTGGAGAGTTTGCTACAGGTGTCGGGACCAGGTTACATGGCGAAGGACTGGCTAGTAATGGATGATAGGGCACTGGTTCAGTCTTAGAGGTTGACTCCTTCTCGGCATGGTCAGGGTTCTACAAGAGGCAGTGCAAGGGTGTCGTCTAGGTATTAGGGTGGAGGTTCTATGAGATCCACTGTCAGAGTTGAAACTCGAGCTGCTGCTAGATAGTTTACCGTTCAAACCATGGATGACATCTTTATCACCGATGATATGTCAGGTACCTATGCTTCATTTTGGTTTTAGTTATTGCATTAATGAAAGTCATATATCTTCTTCATACAATAATTTGGTTCTTGTGGAAGACAGTTGTGGTGAGATCTAGAGGTTGATGTTGGATTGATTAATTTGTTAGATTCGTAAGTGTTTGTATGTAAGGCTTTACCGTGGATGATGAGTGAGGATTTAAAGTAAAAGTCCTCGTAGACTTGTTAGAATTGTTATCCCCCTAGTTAGTGGACGTTATCATAATTATAGTCTAGTCGTATGAGTATGATGTATGCCTTGGCTCTCGAGCGAGAGTCTGAAAGTTTAAGGTTTTAAATGAACTAGTTTGTTGGTAATGAACGTGATGAATCATTACCTCTCTAGCATGAGTGTTGTGCTCCTGTGATATTAGTTCAATGAGAATCTTGTAAGTTGCAAGACGGTTTTAGCCCATGTAGTAGATACGAGGTTTGAGAGTCTGAGGCTTTAGAGTTACGAACGTTTAAGGGGATATTGAGGTGCTCTTTGAGGAATGAGCGGGCTTACCTTTTGATCATGGATTAAAACTCACGATAGAGGTAACATTGAGTTTGGTGTTAGTGTCCATCCCCTTGTGATATGGCACCGACAGAACTTTTAAAGGAATGACTCATTTGTAAAAGTGAGTGAGTACGGGTGTCATCGCTAAGTGGTTCACCTTGGGACGTGCCTAGGTTGGTATGGAAAAGAATGGTGGCATTGGATGTTGTGAGTCGACGTGTAATAACGAAGGATTGTTACTCGTTTCTTAGGTTTGATGATCTTGTAAATGGTTTAAGAGTTTTGAGTTTGATGATTTGAGTGTTTGCTTTACCGAGTTTTGAGATGGGTGGTCTACATGTATGGTAAAACAGTGTTAAGATTATCAGAGAAGCGCAACAGAAAATATGGGTTATCGCCTATCGTTATGTGGAGTGGGGATTCTTGTGTTGCAAAAGATCTTGTTGGAATAACCATTTAAAAACCCTTAAATGCTTGATAGAATTTTGTAAAACTATTTATTGGAATTAAGTGATTGGATTGGAAGAGCATGTTCGAACCTTCGAGGATAGTTGGGTGAGTTTTAATCTATAGTACGAGTTCGTAAGCGGTAACAAATTTATTTTGGGATCAAAGTAGCTTGATTAATGAGGTTTCATGACTGCGGGTTAGCTCTGTTGTGTTGTGGCGAATCCAAGTAAAGTGAGACGCTAAGTTCCATCTTGGTTATCCAAGTTGAGAAAGGAAGGTTGTTAGTTCATGACAGATTGATGCTAGAGTTTGAATGTTAGGGTTTTGCATGTTCTCGAAACATTTGGTTATAGTGTTAATAATAGATGAAGAAGTGTTCCTAGTGGTATATCTTGGAAGAGGTGTTGTATTTTGGTCACAAATGAGGTTGGTGTTCAAGAGTTTTGAATCGCAAATGATGGTAGGGAGGATTTTTAATCGAGATGAAACTCATCCGAATTGATTTCCTTGAGTTGATGTTGGGACAGTATCATTTGAGTCCATCCTAAGTTGTTCGATTTTAGGATTCAGTGTGAGCGTTGTTTGGTTGTTAAGAATATATTGTTAGGGATTCATGAGAGAGGTGTTGAAGAGTTTAGTGTTATGAGTCTTGGCTACGAAAGTTTTGAAGGGCAAATTTTAAAATAAGGTGAACCTATGTGAGTTGGGAAATGATTGCATCTAAGATGGTTGCATCTCCTCGCTTCGTTTGAATTTCGAGGATGAAATTTCTTTTTAGGATGGAGAGTTGTAACGACCCAAATTTTTTAGTTAACATTTAGGCGTTGACCTAGGTTATGAACCCTCATGATAGTTTGATGTAAGTGGACCCATTGGGTCGAGTTTAGGCCTTCTTGGATGAGTTTGAGCTACATGGGCTTCGGTAGTGACCTTTTCATAGAAAGGTGGAAGTTGGGGATTTTATGTGGTGATTATACCCCTTTTCATTTTAAAGGTTGATCTCCCTTAAATGTTTCTTGTCTCACATTGAGGAAAAGGGAGACCACCTTACATCACGATATTTCCCATCTTATTCTTTTCCCTCATTCTCCATCTTTCTCCCAAGACACCATTCTTTTCATCCAATAAAGATCCAAGCTTTCTTTATCATTTCTTCATTTTGGGATTCAATTATGTTGATCTCCTCAACAAGGGCATTGAGAAAAGTATAATTTCGGTGTTAAAGAGGTAAGCTTCCATTAATGGGTTTTGGGGGTTCAAGCTTGATGAAGCTTTTCTTTGGGGTTCAAGGTTACAAACTCATAGCTAAGCTTATATCTAGTTGTTACCTCAAGTATTGATTCGATTTTCATGTTATTTTGGCAAAAGGGGATGTTTTGTGAGTTCCTCCAAGCTTGGGTAAAGTGAGAAGGTTGAAGAGTGTTGTTTGGAAGCTTAAATCTAGGGTTTGTTGCTAAAGGTCAGTACACCTCTGACTCCTAATCTTCATGAAGATCATAAAGTGAATGCCTTGCTTGATTTTCTGATGTATGATTGCTAGTTTTGGTTTAAGGTAGTTTAAAGCCTTGTTAATGGTAAATCTTGAATTAAATGTTAATAAGGAATAAAAAGAGAAGAAAACCACCCTAATCAACTCCCATAAGATGTAGGATTAAGTTAGAGGGTTAAAGGTTACATTTTGGGGGCTTGGGAAGTGATATCTTGAGCCTTGGAAGCCATTTTTGGGCTTTGGTATCGGTACACGGGGATCCAGTATCAATACTATGTGTTTTGGGTGAAGAACACAAGTGGAATTTGCATGGAGTATCGATACCCAAATAGCGATATCGATACTCGATGTTAGGTATCGATACTCCATGTTTCTTTAATAATTATAGTAGCAGGGTTCGGTATCGATACCCTTGGGTGGGTATCGGTACCCTAAGGGCAATATCAGTACCCTTGGATGGGTATCAATACCCAGAGACCAGTATCGATACTTGATGTAGGGTATTGATGCCTAGAGACCAGTAACGATACTTGATGTAGGGTATCGATACCCAGAGAGCAGTATCGATTCTCGATGTAGGGCATCAATACCCATTAGGCAATCTGCCCAGAAAATGCATTTTGAGTTTGAGGGGCTTATAATTCGGAGACCACAACCCAATGGGATTCAAATTTGATAAAATAAATAGTCAAACCAAGAAATTGGAATTTAACCCTCATGAGTGAGAAAAATGTGTAATAACCCGATAATTGTGAAGGGGAGAATTATTATGATAGCAATCCTAGAGATGCTTGGTAGCATTTACTTGATAACTTGGCTTTGAGCCATTTACCTCTTGGTGAGGTGTATGAATGCTCGAAGAGCATGTATTATCTTATGGTTGATGAAAAGGAATCCAAATGTCCTAAAGTCAGTACTACAGTACTTATATAAGGAGATGTGTACTTCGGGCTGTGTGAACAAGTATATCCGACATACTCATGGGCTGAGTGATCTAGGTGTGATTAGAAACCTATTCGTGGCTATAGTGATCCAGATAAGGTAATTAACTCGATAGGCTAAGTGAGCCCAAGTAACCTGTAGGTTCAGTGACCTCAGGTAAGGACTACATGTGGCTACTATGATCCAAGTATGTCTAGGACGTATTTGTGGCCGTGGTGATTTAGATATGGTCTATTTAACCCGATGGTTGTGTGAGCATTGGTAAAGTAGGGCTTCGTTGGCTATTTTGTGGATGATGTATGGATGTATTTATGTATGTTGTGTAGGTGCTATAGATGATAGCTTAGGTACTTGATGGCTGAGTGATCAGGGTACGATATGTATTAACTCGATGAGATAAGTGATCTCGAGTAACTCGATAGGCTATGTGACCTCGAGTAGGGAAAAGCTTTGTGGAAACATGTGAGACTTGTTGTAGAGTTAATGATGCCTTGAGATAGGTGATCTAAGAACTCTAGTTAGTGTAGGCTAGATGATAACTCATAGATAGGAAAGCCTTATCTATGCACTCTAAACTATATTTATCTTGCATGCTTATTTTATGATAATCACGAATTGTGGTAGAGCAGAAATGTACCACTGAACTTTGTAAGCTCAGCATTTGAAATCGTTATTTCCGTTCCCAGGTTAGTAGGTGGATCGTGGCCAGGGAGCTCATCGAGAAGGGATTTCCCGACACCCTGTTAGCTTTAGAGTACAATACTTGTTATTTCAGTTTGGGCTAATGTATTCATAGGACCTTACCATTGTTGAGTCTGTAACTCTATTTGAAATATTATTTTGTTATTCAGTATTTTAAACTCGAAGCTCCTATTTTGTAAACTAATTTATAAGGATTGATTTCACAATGAAATATTATGGATGTTTAATGTTTTAAAATGATGGATAAACTTATGGTTTTAAATTGAAAAATTGATGAGTCCGATTTTGGGTGACCGAAGCACTACGGATTGGGATCGGGATTGGGGTGTTACAAATGTCCCCTTTTATATAAGAGTTTAAAGATTTAAAATAAGGGTAATTATACCATGCACCGGCGGTGTAAATTTTTTTATTTTACAAGCGCCTTAAATTCTCAACATTGAAATCGGACTAGACCTCTAACCTTAAACTCTCAATTATAACCACAATGCCTAAATTCTAAACCTCTAAGACTAAACCCCTAAACACTAAATCTTAAACTAAACTTCTAACCTTAAAATTACGGCACTTATAGAATAAAAAAAATTACCGTCCTTGCAGGAGATATTTTTCCTTAAAATAAATGTTAGATAAAGGCTAAAAATATAAGTCACCCATTAACCATGGAGGGCCACAGCCGAGCCCCCTGCCCACCTGCAGCTTCGTTTTGGCATCTCGAGTGGACCTAATTCAATCTTGAGATCAAATACAATTCTTTTATTTAAAATTTAAAATTTTGAATATGTTTAATGTTACAAGTTAATCGAAGACCAATTTATATAAAAATAATTAAATTTTCTTTATTTTAGATTATAAATAATGTTATTATAACATTTTTATTTTCATATTTTTAATTTTTTACATAAAACAATTAAGAATCACTTTTTAAAATTATTAAAGACTTTTACATACATTTTTTCACGCATTTTATTATTTATATTTTAATACACAACATTATAAAAATTACATAACCTTTATTTAAAATTTAAATTCATAATCTTAATTTAATATACTTACCATTAAAATCGATACGCATGTAAATGAGCGTGTGTACTTTTTTATGACTACATAAGCGTGTGTACTTTTTTCTATTATTTTACTCACACCTTACTCAGTTGGTATCGGTGACATAGATAACCAGTGACCAAAAATCATTTCCTTTAACATGTATTTAATAAAATCTATATGTAAATCCTTTCTTACTCTATCTACAATTATTATTGAATAACTTTTTTAAAATATATTTTAATATAAAGTTTTCCCTTAATCTAGTAAAATATAAAATATAATTATTTATGCACGGCGGTGGAAACAAAAAGTTTCTACAAGCGTCTTAGTTGTAGGGTTTAAGGATTCTATTTAAGATTTAATGTTTAGGTGTTTAAGTGTAGGGTTTTTGAATTTAAGGGGTGGGGTTAGAATTTACGGTTTATAGTTAAAATTTAGAGTTTATAGGTTAAAACCTAAATCTCCAACCATATTACACTAGAACATAAAACCTAACCTCTAAACCCTAAATTCAAACCTTAAACTTTAAATTCTAACCATAAATTCTAAACACATACACTTAACCCCTAAACCCTAAACTAAGACCTTAACCCCTAAAACCAAGACGCTTGTGGAAACTTTGTTTCCACCGCTAGTGCATAAGATATTTACCCTTAATTTTAATAGTTATATTGATATGTTTTAGGCATAAAGTCAAAAAATATCCCAACGTTTGACTGAATAGTCAGTTTGGCTCCTACTCTTGTTTTTGGAGCAATTCAACCTTCAATGTTTTATTTTAGGTCAAAATGGCCCATTTACAGATGAAAATTGCTAGAAAACTGACTGTAAACAGCTTGGAATGACTTGAGAGAATGACAAGTTAGCAAAAAAATATGTTTTATATAATTCTATAAAATTATTTTTTGATTGATGTAACATTTTTTTCAAGTCAACGCATTTGTCTACATGATATTGTCATGTTAGCGTGCACTGCCATATAGGTTTCTCCCTTTATTTCAAGCCATTTACCACCAGTTGACTGATAGTTTTCATCTATAGAGGGGCCATTTTGACCCAAAATGAAACTTTGAGGGTTGAATTGCTCTAAAAATAATAGGGGCCAAAGTGACTATTCAATTTAACGTTAGGGGCATTTTTTTGGCTTTATGCCTATATTTTATAATTAAAATATAAATGAGATAATAATTTGATCAAGCCGAGTCAACTTGAATCACAATTCATAACCGAGTCAGGTCATACCTGTAACATTCTAGACCCGGATGTCATATTTGGGCCTCAAGCCCAACCCATTACCATAAAATTTCCAACCTAGTTTAGCCTAAACCACATTTGTTTTCATAAAATCCATTAAGTTCAAGTGTTTCAGAGTACATAAATAGTTAAATACGTTACATGGGAGCTCCATTTGTAATGCATAATTAAAAGCGTTTGACTCACAAGTTAAAATCCAAAATAAGAATTATAATACAACCATAGGGTCCTACAAATACATGGGTCAATATAATCTAAGTATTGTACTCGGACACAAATCAATGTTGAAGTCCTACTCCGGTGATGCTCCAACGATGCACATCAAACCTACTAACCTGCGAACGGAAAGATAATTTTCGAATGTTGAGCTAACAAAGCTTAGTGGATACACTTTAACTCAATCATGCTTCATGCAAATCATAAATACGAGCATGTAGCTAAGATAATGATATCATGGTATAATATAACAACATTGGCGCTGCCTTTAGCCGCCTAAACACATAGCAAACAATGGGAAAATATTAATCTCACACAGCACATAACCATCATACCAATAAACCTAGAGTGAGGCTCGGTACCACACAGTTTCAGGAACATACACTCAGAGTGAGGCCTGTGCCACACAGCTTCGGGAACGTACACATATTAGGTCAGGCTCAGTTCCACACAACTTTGGGAACATACACCCATGCTCGAAATCTGTCATCGATCAACTACGAATGAGACCCTATGCCACATAGCTTCGGGAACGTATATTCGACAATCTCTTACCATGGTGTTGCAACACATCTTCGGTATCCAGATCCTACCAATCAAGTGCCCACTTGGCACGCCACATCAACACAAAACCATACCACCCTATGGCTGCTATCAACACACAAGTCATATAAGGTTTTTACCGAATTTTTAAGCTTTATGCTCGAGTAGGAAGGTATTTCTCAATTTCTTAGTTTTACAACTCATTTTAGGCTATTAGGGGACTATTGGATCAAACAATATGATTTTTCAGCCTTTTTGGGTGAAATTAACATTTTTGGTCAGGTTACCAAGTGGTATCGATACCAAAGTCGAAAAATGGCTTCCTAGGCTCGGGAAATCACTTCCCAAGCCCCCAAAACATAACCATTAACTTCATTACTCGATCCTACATCTTATGGGAGTGATTAAGGTGGTTTACTACCAATTTTACAAGTTATAAACAAGAATTCCAAGTCTTTCCATTAATAAGAGTCCCAAGCATTTAACACCAAGAACAACCATACATATCAAATCTTAAGCACACAAAGAATCATGCTTAGGATATGTATGAACCAAATGAGTTAGTAGTGTACTAACCTTGATTCCTTTCTGAAAAAAAGCTCCTAGCCAAGTTTCTTAAGCCCTCTTCTTCCCAAGCTCCTTGGAAGAATTTCCAACTTCTTTTAGTACAAGAAGTGTTGTAAAATGGGTTACAATGACGTTGGAAACTTAAAAGATGCTAAAAGGGGATTTCTACAACAAGAAGTAGAATCAAAACTCACATTCTCGTTCTTCACCCTCAACCCCCACTAAAAATCATTCTCCACCAAACTTGATGATTCTTACCTCGAAAGATAAATCGATGGATGATGATTACAACCTTCTCAACAACAAACTCGAGATTTCAACTCAAGATGACAAAGATTATACCTTTATCTTTAGGTCTTTGAGAAGGGATGAAGTAGAAGGAGATGTAGAAGGTGTGGAGACAAGGGTGATTTCACCCATGAAGCTTTCTGTAGGGCAATTAAAACCAGCCCCTTTCCCCCTAAAAACATGAGGGAAATGACCCTTCTGCCCCACCATCATCCTCCTACAAACACATCCAAACAAGACATCCAAGCCCAACAACAAAAGAAAGCCCACTAAGGTTCTCTAAGGCACCCAACAAGAATTGTCCACTACTCGGGTGAACCAACCCATAGATTCCGAAATCTATGTCGGTACAATAGCCATAATCATCCCTAGCTTTCATGGATCCAATATTTCCTTTTTTGCATGAAACCCTGAATCATAAGCTTCCTTATTCATTCATTTGACATAATATTGTAGCTCGAAATATTGGGTCCTACATCAATATTATAATATTCAATACAAGTAGTTTGTAAAGTTTAATCAGATGAGTTTTAACGGTTCGATGTTTTTATTTGAGTTAATTGCACCAAATGTCCCCAACTATGACACTCATTTTAAATTGGCCCCTAAACTTTTAAATATTCTGAATTCAGCCTCAAACTATGGCATTTATTCTAATTGGCTCTCAAACTTTTGAGCATTTCAATTTCATCCTCAAACTATGCCTCTCATTCTAATTTGGTCCTCAAACTCTTAGAATGTTCTAATTTCATCCCCAAATTATTAGTATGTGTTAAACATATCTTATGTTAATAAAACCATTATAAAAATCATTAATTGTGATGAAACACTAATGTGTATTATGTAATAATATGATGTGATGTAAACGATAATTTAAGGATAAAATTGGAATATTTGAAAAGCTTGGGGACCAATTTGGAATGATGGTAATAGTTTGGGGATGCAAATGGAAAATTCAAAAGTTTGGGGTTCAATTTAGAATTAAAGGTCATAGTTTGAAGATGAAATTGGAATATTTAAAAGTTTAAGGACCAATTTAGAATGAGAATCATAGCTTGAGAAATGTGGTGCGATTAACTCTTTGTATCTCACATTGAAAATTTATCAAGATTAAATAAATAAAATTTATTTATATTGGAATAATTAAATCAACCAAACTCAACATTGTTAATTAGCATTGAACTCAAATCAAAGTCAATAAAAAGGAAATTGACTTTTTTTTTGCTTCCAACCATAACATTTGTTTTTTTTTTTTGTCGAATCGACCCAAGTAATGAAACAATAATGATGCCTTTTAGATAACACGTTATTTTGGAGCGACTACCTGTATGCTCTAAACAACCCAACAACCACCTTCTTATGTTGCAAATTTTTACAACTTTATTTGGAACTTGTCATGCCCATCCATTTTAAAATTTTTAGGCTTAATGCACTTTTTGCCCCATATCATATACTAACGTATTTTATGGACTCTTTTTCTCCCTAAAATTTACGATGTTACTCATATTGTCCCAAAAAACTAACATCATTAAAAATTTTGTCTTGACCAATCAAAACGCGTCATATACCTAATTATTTTTTTCTATTTTTCTATTTAATATATTAAAATATTTATTAAATTGATTTTATTTTACCAAAACTAACATCATCCTCTTTCTCAAGCCACACCCCCTCATCCTTTTCTCCAAACCCCCATTTTCCCCATATTAAGATCACAAGCTGGTTTACAATAACTAGATCAAAACATATAAATTTCCATCATCTGAATCATCCAGAACTTGAATTAGAATCCAATCTTTCAACGAATCGAGTTGATAAACAGCTGCAAGTGTTTTTTATCAGACAATTTATATTTAGAAGTAGAGAAGATATTAACAAAAGAAAAATAGTTGTGGTAGTGGAGATCGGAAAACTCTTTATTTCTCTCTCCATTTTTCTTTAATTATATTCGTTTTGATTCTTTCTTCTATTCCCTGTTTTTTTTTTTTAATGAAATCGTCGTCTTTCCGACGAGTTTAATTTGTCAGAGTTTTGAACTGTTTGAAAAAAAATCTCGGTAGACAACTGCAATCGATGGTGCAAATACCTGGGGGGAGAACAATACCAAAAGTTCTTCAAAAAACAGCCAACAAAAGATCAAGAAACAATAAAAATGATTGAATTTGGAGGCCTAAAATCCTCGCCTCTCTTTCATTGCACACTGGAATCTGAACAAGAACCATAGGAAAACTCAATGCATCCTCAATGTCATAAGCATCTCCATTGACTCTGGGTTTCAAATTCTTATATTTAATCTAGAAACAACTCAGACAACGAACAAGTCGGTTGAGGGAATGAATCAAGAACAGAATGATGCAGAATTTGAACATGTTTAACACCAATGGAGCAACATAATCAATTCTAAACGAAAACCATGTCATGTAACACTATTGCAGGAGACCTTGAACCTCCTATGGCTGAATGATGCTCAAATTTCATTTCTTCAAATGAGCAACGATTTCCAAAACCAAAGCCAATACCGAGATGAAAAGAAAGGCTTTGATGAATCTGTACAATCTCCTGCTATTTTATTGTCTTAATTTGGGGAAAAAATGGGGGTTTGGGGGAAGAGGATGAAAGGATGGGATTTGAGGAAGAGGGTGAGGATGATGGTAGTTTTGGTAAAATAAAATTAATTTAATAAACATTTTAATATATTAAACAGCAAAATAGGAAAAAAATAATTAGGTGACACGATGTATTCTGATTGGTCAGGATAATTTTTTTAACGGTGTTAGTTTTTCGGAGTAATATGGATAATAGCATAAACTTTAGGGAAAAAAAGAGCACAACAAATATGTTAGGAGGCAAGTTGAGAAAACAAGTAAATGTTAAGGGACAAAAAGTGCATTAAGCCAAATTTTTTTATGTGAAAGTTCTGTAAAAGTTTTAGTGTAAGAGATGGTGAACTCCCAGCTTTGCACAACTTGGGGATTTTACTTTAGTGCTTTTGGATTCTATGTTGTTAGTCTTGATGTTGCTATGTAGTAGCTTACTGCTTTTTTTGGGTAACAAAATCACATTTATTTTTAAATAAAGATTAAGGTAAAGTTTACAAATAGTCAATGAATTTTATTAAATTGTTCAACATTAAACTTTTAGTTTTGTTATAAATTTATTTTTGAATTTTCAAAAGTTCTTATTAATACTTTAAAAATTATTAAAAATTTAATTAGACATGTAAATTAAAACTTTTAAATATTTTTGTTAAGTGTGTAAAAGTACCATATTTCTACCCTTTTTACTCTTAATTATTATTAGACTTAGGCTCATTATAGTTGCATTTTTAGTCATTCATGCATAATTGCATTGTTTCATTCACTGTCATGTTTGATTACATAATTCAGTTGATTTTGTGGAAAAGATGTTGCTGGTACATGAGTTTTTGTGTGCATGATCTAATTGTCCAAGCAAGTAGGAAATTGTCGAAGCAATTGAGGGTAAGAAGAAGGGAGCTGCCGGTTTTGATGGCATAAATTCATTTAATTCGAGATAATTACGAGAAGCAAGGATAAATCCTAGAAGAGTTGAAGTTCCACGAAGAGATCAAAAGGATATTAAATTCCACGAGTTTATTAGGAGTTTTTGGAGGATAAATAAATAAAACAGATTTATCTCTTTTATCCTATTTAATTCGAACTTAAACTCATCCTTATCAACAAAGAACTTGACCTAGCCATCTCCTATAAATAGAAGACAAGTCGCAGCCCTCCACATGTTTGATTTGGGGAGAGAATTCAGTAGGGCTGCTCGACATCTTCTTCTTCTTTATTCCATTCAATTCATGTTGGGTATATTTTATCTTGTATTTCTTTTGCACCCAGCCATGAACTAAACTTTACATGGCTTGGGTTATTGTGTTTTTATGGTTGTGAAAATGTTTGAATTTGTTTAGGTTTTGAGTTGCAATTAAATTTCAAAGTTTATTCATTCTTGGTTTTTAATTTTGATTGCGAGTGAATTGGGAGAGGATCTCGTGAATTCATCCATTTATCTAATATCATGAGAGTGAGATTCAAGAAACGAATGAGCATGGTTTTCATACAAATGAATGTTGGTGAAGACTAATTCGACTTAGGGATGAGTCACGGATTTCAACGGCTATGAGGAGCGCAAGATCGCTTGTTGTTCACTCATGGTTAACACAGTGATGTATCACCAAGTCATGCACAGTCAGTAGTGTTTTGAGTTAGGGATAACGAGAAGCAATTGAAGAACGCTTCACCGAACTTTGAAAGAAGTGGCCAAGTTGCCCAGGCAATCGCACCATTCCTAGCTGCCCAGGCAATTCAACTGAAGCTAATTGTTAAGAAGATTGAGTTACTCTTGCAATCAATTACCACGACGGTCCATTCAATCATCACGCTACGACTCACAATAACCTGGCCTACTCTGTTATTCGATCAACATCTCTTTTATTTTCTTGCGCATTTTACTTTGCTTGTTTATTCAAACTCCTATTATTACAAATTGTGTTTTCTTTTCAGTGTGAGGAATTAGAATCCGAAGTTACAACCAATCCCTGTGGAGACGATATCTAATCTATACTATAACATGCGACGTGTATTGTAACACCCCTTCCCGGTCTGGTATAAAACCAGGTCGGAAGTGTTATCGGAAGGCAGAACTGGAGATCGAAATCGGAATTAGTGTTGCTTTAAAACTTTTCAAACTAAAGGGACAAAACTGTAAATGCTACAAATTAGTGACCCTAACCCGGATTCTTATTACCGACTTGTAATTAGACTTTCCAATTATTAACCTATGAAGTTTCATTGTTATCGGATATCTTTTACCTATCCAATTAAGCCGTATAACTATTAGTAGCCAATCTGTAATTCTTTTAAACTTGTTTCTTAAGTCTTTTAACAGAAATAATTGACTCCATACCGAAACACTAAGGTCCGTATCGATACGCTATGTTGAATTTCATAATTTCATGGTTCGGGGTCAACAACCTTGTACCGATACGTCTATGCCCGTATCGATACTCTCTGACTTGGGTTGACTCGTATCGGTACGCCTGAGACCGTATCAATGCAATTAAATTTTCAGTCCTTACTGACCAAACTCGTATCGGTACGCTCCCTAGGGTATCGATACCAGCTGCTTCATCAAAGACCAAATATGCAAGGCCGTATCGGTACAAGCTTCCCTATATCGATACGCCTGGCCTATAATGACAGATTTTATCTGTTTTTTTTATCTAATTTGACTCCTCAAATGTGGTCCAATTATTACCAAATTTTACCATCATGCCTAAAATTCATTAATCTATCAGTGTGTCAAATTTCCTGTCATTCTCAATCCGTTCAACACATTTTCCAACTTTAAGCCAAACTATGCATTTTCTACCATTCTTAGTCATTACCGAAAGGTTATTTAGGGCCATTTAAGCTTATACAAAACATAGCCTTTATACACCTAACCAAAACATCAAGGCTAACTAGTTTAACTACTTTGCCACCATTCTAGGAGTTTGTAAGGACAAAATACTTTACTTTAGGCTTGCGGTGACTTGTCGAACTTCCAACTAATCCTCGATCTCGAACCGTTAGCTTTCTTAACCTAAAATGTTATGGAAATGAATGCATTAGACTTATATAGTCTAAGTGAGGTAGTCAATAAAAATGAATGAGCATGATATGCCATTTAGCATGCTTCAAAACAATTCAAACATAGTATTAACATATGATTAAGCAAGGCATGTTCATTATTCTTAACTAATGACTTGGCATCAAGATAGCATATCATCAATGATCATTACTAGCATATCATAACAATAACAATGACAATATCCAATAATTCCATGGATCGATTCAACTGTAGTTGGATATGCGAATTCCACCTCAACATCAACAATAACAATAATGGTCATGTCACATGTCCTTTGCCGCACCAATTGACCAATACACAACACATCCCTCCGCCGCACCATGGACGAAGCCAAATGCCCATAACAATGAGCTAATGAATTCCATGGCATGTCAATTGTATCCAATACTTTGATCCTAAGGCACATAACACAATAGTTCAATACAATAGCTTCATAGCAATAAACTCATAATAAGAGTTCATTAATCTCATATTGATAGGTGGTGATAAAAAACGTATGCCAATAATCTCCATAAGAATAAAATTATCAATAAATCCAATGCTTTCATCAATAGTCAAGTCCATGCAATACTCATGAATTCAATGCAATACTTACCATTTGCTTACCAAACATAACTTACAATAGCACTTTATGCAAAACCTTTATTTCAATGGTTAGTAATATCAAATTCAATGTTCAATGATTCGAGTTGGGCACCTAGCCAACTCTTAAGACACTGACTACACTCACCTCGATACTAACGCTATCGGATAACAACTCCTTTATTCCTAGCTTTTGATGGAGACGACAAATGTAACAACACGTTCCCCTATCTGTACACCGGATATGAGTCGGGAATGCTATGACTTCTTTAGTCAAAGATCAGGGTAATTTAAAATTTTCAAAAAACTTCCCGTTGGTCACCCATCCTAAAATTTCTCTAGCCCAAGCACGCTTAACTTTACTTAAAATCAACATAAATTATTTATTCAAGTTCTAATCACGAATCAATTATCTTAAAACCCACGACAACTTTAAAGGCCAATCTCAACTCTAATAAGTTTAGCAAGCATACATGCCACTATAAAAATCAACCTCAATTAGGATGTCATTACTGTGATTACCTGTTGAGCATTCCAATATTGATGCAATGCTTTTCTCCCTCTCATCTTGATTTACCTACGTGTGTACAATCAAACACACGCTAAGTATGAACTTAGTGAGGCAATAAAGGAAATTAATAACAACAATTTAAACTTTACTCAAGTTCATGGCTACCTTTATATAGCATGATATATGTCAATGTCATAAGATTTTCATGCATGCTCGGTTATCATAATATGCCTTACATGCATCATGATCACTATATAAATATTACCATCATACCAATCATGTATCAACATAATATAAACTGGATATAAATTTCTTACCGATATACTTGCCATTTGCCCTGAGTGTTCATATAAATATGTCCCGAGAGTTCATATACTCTCTAACCTGTTTACCATTTATTATCCCTTTATTTATATAGCCCGGTTATCAATGATTTCCCGGTTTCCCAATTTCATAGCCCAAATATAACCTTGAGGACCCTGGGTACGCGAGTCAAATATGCACCGAAGTGCTAACCCACACGTTTATAAGGTCTGCTAACCATTATCCCGCACGTTTATAAGGTCGTGCTAACCATTATCCTGCACGTTTATAAGGCCGTGCTAACCATTATCATGTACGTTTATAAGGTTGTTCTTACCATACACTAAGTGTACTTTTAACACTATAGTGTTATCCTGAATTCTCGATTATGCAGCGTGCGCTGCTGGAATCTATGCCATGCCAAGCATACCATGTCCCTCAATGACTCATTTGGGCAAAATTTCCGAATTTATTCCATCCATGGCAATGTATATCAATATAATTTAATATTGGGTAGTTAATACCCAAAATAACATTCATAGCATACCATCATCAATAACTAGTGATCAATGCATTTATTTTCAACCCTTGACAAATTTAAAATATGTCAAATATATGATCAATGACATAAATATCATGCCAACATATAAATCATGTAGACTTATCGCAAGTCTTACCAATGATGTATAAAACAACCATGTATCATGTTATGTATGCATTGCACTCACCTGGTCCATTTATTAGCACGTCTCACTAAATTCTACTCGATCCTTTCCTTTATAGAACCTCGAACTTTCTTTGATTCGGCCTTGACTTCATTATTCACATGAATAAGATAAAATATTTGTTAGATTCAAATCTAACAATACCTTAACCATGCGGTCTAATATAATCATTCGAATATAAAATTTTCAATTATTTTTCCTTTCTTCCTTGTATTTTTCACAAACTCATATGGTCCCTAGTGACCAAATTAAATACCAAATGTTTCAAATTCTATTTTCTGACAGCTTGTGCTACCGTTAAAGATTTACTTATACTGGGAAGAATACATACCGGATCTTAATTTCCTTTATACTGGAAAAACTACATTCGGTATCGGCTCTAACGGTATAAGCCACATAAATTAATAAAATCTAAAAAAATTATGAAAATTCTTCAAACTCTCGTTACAGACAGAAACAACCCTGTAAATTTTCTGACCTTCATTCGATTAAAAATTCATATCTTTTGACTCGGAACTCGAAATCAGTTTCCGTTTGTTGGATACGAAACTAGACAATCACATCTTTACAACGGTATAAAATTCATCATCTAACCATTTTTTTAGAATTTATGGTGAATTTTCAAAGTCACTGCCAAAATTCAATCTTCATCATAGCCTTCCATAATTAACTTCTAATTTATACTAACTTCTTCATATTTTTCTACTTATTAATTTAGTCCCACCACTTGTTTCAAAACATCAATTTATCATCTTCTTCATCAAATAATTATTCAAATAGTTCCCTCTAATTTTCTTTCTTTGCCCAAAATAGTCAGTAAAATGCAAAGGTAAAGATTTAAACTTCTTAAATTTGCAATTTAGTCCTTAAATTAACACTACTACCTTAATTCTATTATTTTAACCAAAAATCAGATTTAATCCCCATCCAAGAATTCATTGCCTATTTGGTCACTTGATTTTGACAATTTGTCAAAATGGTCCCTAATTCAACTCAACATCGGTTTAGCATTCTAACATCAATTTCACATCTCCAACATCATTAATAACACAAATACACTCCAAATTCTAAAAATTCAGACTTGGTCCTTTAACTTTTCAAGTTGCCAAAATGGTCCCTGCATAATTTAACTTAGGGTTTTGCTTCCAAACAACAATTCAAGCTTACTAGATCATTATTTCAACATCACAAACCCTAAATTAAACTTAAATCAATAAACCCTAATCATCTTCATAATAATCAAAACATGTAAAACATAAATCCCAACTCAATATCATGATTTTAACATCATACTAGCTTGATTTCAACTTGAATTCAATCATGGAATCATAGAATCTCAAAAGCCCCAATTTGATCCACAAACCCTAATTTCTTTCCCTTGTAAATTCTCATCAATCAAGCATGGATTCCATGAATTATTGATATCAAAAGATAGAGCTTGAAGAGTAGAACAACTTTGTAGTTGAAGAGATTACCTAAAAATCGTGTTTCGGGGCTTGAATCGAGGTTGGAAAATTTTTTCTCTTTCTTTCCCTAGCACTCACGTTTTTGGCTGGAAAAGAATTTTTTCTTTTTCAGCCCTATTTTACACATATATCTATTAATGAATATTAAATTCATTTAATAGTGAAATTACAATTTTGCCCTTTTTATCCAATGGTTGAGATTGATTTTATCATCAATCAAGGGCCAAGATTTAATCTTATATTTTCTCTTTCTAGAATTTCCCTTATAACTTTTTAAATATTTCAAAAATGCCATTGGGGCCAAATGACCAATTTGCCCTCCGACAAGTTTTTATTTACTAGTTTGCCATTCTTGTAAAAATTAAACTAAATCTAGTTGGAATCTAACCAAATACAATAAAATATTCATAAAATAATATTTTATGAATTTTTCCACATCTTTTGAATCAGTCTCCAAAATTTACATTCGATCCAATATACCGATAAACAATCATTTACTTAGAAATAAACTGTAGGATTCATCTTGAATCAAACTAAAAATATTTCCAACACTTGGAAATGACTTTTATAACCTTTCTCTATCATATGGAAAAATTTCATAATTTTCCGTTACGATCCGAGTATTCGAATTCCACTTAAACTTTAACTACGATTTTCCCAATAATCGAAATATCATATCGAACCTATAATTCCATATTTGATTCACACCCTTAGGTGATCTGTTTATTTATGGAATAAAAACCCTTAACATTTGGGAAATTACAACTTTAGTCCCCAAATTTTCCAAAGTTTATACTTTAGCCATAAAATTTCCAAAATTTACATTTTGGTCACTACCTCTTTAAACTTCGATTCCCATTCCAATTTTCCTTTGAATTCAACCAAACTTTAATAATACCTTATTCAATTCACTATCTATCACATGAGACCTTTAAACCTTAGAAATTTCCTTTCTAAAACCCATAATTAAAGAAATCCCAACTTTCGCATTTTTGTCATTTTAGTCACTAAGTTAGCTTTTAAGCTATTATCTTAGTACTAAATGACCCTTAATAAACTTAGTAAATTTTGGGGTATTACAATTCTCCCCCCTTAAGAAAATTCATTCTCGAATTTTCAAAACGTACATGTTTTAAACAAGTGCGGATACTACTTTTCCATTACATCCTTTGCTTCCCATGTTGTTTTTTCCACTTGGTGATTGCGCCAAATGACTTCCGCCAATGGTATTTACTTGTTCCTTATTTCTTTGACATACAACTCAGCATACTTGCTCATCTAATAATCCATTCTAGCTGGTATAAAGTGAGCAGATTTAGTTAACCTATCCACAATTACCCAAATAGAATCTTTCTTCTTCTTTGAAGTCAATGGCAATCTTATCACAAAAACATTGTAACTCTATCCTATTTCACTGCAGAATAGAAATAGATTGCAATTTCCCTGATGATACTTGATGTTCAGCTTTCACCTATTGACAAGTCAAGCACTTAGCAACAAACTCTGATATCATTCTTTTTCATACCAGGTCACCAATATCGACCCTTCAAATCTTGAGACTTCTTTTTTTTGGATGCATAGTCAAGGGACTATAGTGTGCCTTAATAAGCAAATCCTGTTTCAACTCAGCATCTTTAGGAATATACACTTTATCTTTATAGTAAAGACATCCATTGGATTTATTCTCAAAATCTTTAATTCCACCCGATTCCACTTGCTTTATCTTGGTTATGCAATTTTCATCTCGTTGCTGACTTTCTTTAATCTGATTTAACAACGATGATCTCAATTACAACTCTACCAATAATGAACCATTTGATTTTCCCTTTAACTGAGCATTTAAAGCTCGTAATGTAGCGAATGTTTTCCGACTCAAAGCATCTGCTACAACATTTGCTTGACCTGGGTGGTAAACAATATAAATCCATTATTGCATTAAATCCAATCTTAAACTTAGTCTCTCGATTAAGCATAAAGTTTGACTGCTCCTCTTAAGCAACCCATTTAAAATTTCCAAACAATAGGAATACTCACCTAACCTATCCATGATGCTCGGTATCCATAGCATAAGTTAAATCATTCTCATATTGATAAAAAATTCCAATAAAACTTGCATGCTCATGCAAGCCAATTATCACAACACTCACATGATTGGTTTTGTAGTTTTCTTGAATCTCAACATTAATTATAAATGTCGGAGAGTTCCTAATTTTCCTTGTCTCAATCTTTTTACGGAACTATGTAATAAATTCAGCTTGGCATTTTTTCAGAAATCCTCACCACTTTTTTTAAAGGTAGTTATCTCGATTTACTATTCCTCTTCACGAGCTATGACCTCTATTTAGATATTTTCTTATTCTAAATCCTTTCCATTTGCATCCAGCATAATATATTGCTTCATAATTTTTTAAATACATAAGGTAGTCATTACTTCTTTATACCTGACCTCTAGCCCTCTATGAACTATCACAACAGACTCTCCTTTTGTTTGTAAAAAGCAGTTTAGAAGCAAATCAACTTAGTTTATTAACTTGCACTCATACCCGTAAATAATCCAATTGCTTAAATTAAGATCCAAGAACTCCATTGCATCTCTAGGATAAACTTTGTTAGGGAAAACTCAAAGAAAAAACTCTAGCTAACAAAATTTTGAGTATGTACCGTAACATTACTTTATCAAATACGGGTCTAATCCCTTCAGGCGAGATACTACTTTATTTTTAGTCTCCTCTGATCATCAATACAAAGTTCCTTCAACCTAACCTTTATATCCTTAGACCATAGATTAACTTTCATAGAATCTCCATCAATATCTTTCTGAAAATCTAGTATGACAGAACTTTTAATTCTTTTGCAATCAATGCCTAAGCGAGGTTGATTCAAAATCAAATCTAATGTCGGAAGAAAAGCTCTTAATCCGAACATGCATATCATGTTACCCTAGTGCCTCTGCACCATGCTAAGCTGAGGGTAGAGCATTATCATTAACTTTATCACTCTCGTGAATCTCTTGTTGATTCACTTGCCTAAACACCTGACACAAATCTTTTCTCATACATTGGAATTTAACATTACTATCATAATGAAGTAAGCAATCGCATTCATTCCATCAAGTAAAATCATCAGTAATTCTAACATCCTAGTGGCATGTATACACTATTGACCATTACCATATTTCGTTTAGTCTCCAGAACCGGGTAAACCTGTAGCTCTGATACCAATAAATGTAACAACATGTTCCCCTATCCGTGCACCGGATATGAGTCGGTAATGCTATGACTTCTTTATTCAAAGATCAGGGTAATTTAAAATTTTTAGAAAACTTCCCGATGGACACCCATCCTAAAATTTCTCTAGCCCAAGCACGCTTAACTTTACTTAAAACCAACATAAATTATTTATTCAAGTTCTAATCATGAATCAATTATCTTAAAACCCATAACAACTTTAAATGCCAATCTCAACTCGAATAACTTTAGCAAGCATACATGCCACTATAAAAATCAACCTCAATTAGGATGTCATTCTTGTGATTACTGTTGAGCTTTCCAATATTGATGCAATGCTTTTGTCCCTCTCATCTTGAATTACATACGTGGGTACAATGAAACACACGCTAAGTATGAACTTAGTGAGACAATAAAGGAAATTAATAACAACAATTTAAACTTTATTCAAGTTCATGGCTACCTTTATATAGCATGATAAATGTCAATGTCATAAGATTTTCATGTATGCTCGGTTATCATAATATGCCTTATATGCATCATGATCACTATATAAATATTACCATCATACCAATCATTTATCAACATAATATAAACTGGATATAAATTTCTTACCGATATACTTGCTATTTTCCATGAGTGTTCATATAAATATGTCCCAGAGTTCATACACTCTCTAACATGTTTACCATTTATTATCCCTTTATTTATAGCCCGATTATCAATGATTTCCCGGTTTCCCAATTTCATAGCCCAAATATAACCTTGAGGACCACAGTGCTTGAGTCAAATATGCACCGAAGTGCTAACTAACCCACGATTATAAGGTTGTGCTAACCATTATCCCCCACGTTTATAAGGTCGTGCTAACCATTATCTGGGCGTTTATAAGGCCATGCTAACCATTATCCTGCACGCGTTTATAAGGTTGTCTTACCATATACTAAGTGTACTTTTAACACTATAGTGTTATCCTGAATTCCCGATTATGCAGCGTGCTGCTGGAATCTATGGCATGCCAACTATACCCTGCCCCTCAATGACTCATTTGGGCAAAATTCCCGAATTTATTCCATCCATGACAATGCAAATCAATATAATTTAATATTGGGCAGTTCATAACCGAAATAACATTCATAGCATACCATCATCAATAACTAGTGATCAATGCATTTGTTTTCAATCCTTGACATATTTAAAATATGTCAAATATATGATCAATGACATAAATATCATGCCAACATATATATCATGTAGACTTATCGCAAGTCTTACCAATGATGTATAAAACAACCATGTATCAAGTTATGTATGCATTGCACTCACCTGGGCCATTTATTAGCACGCCTCACTAAATTCTACTTGATCCTTTCCTTTATAGAACCTCGAACTTTCTTTGATTCGGCCTTAACTTCATTATTCACATGAATAAGATAAAATATTTGTTAGATTCAAATCTAACAATACCTAAACCATGCGGTCTAATATAATCATTCGAATATAAAATTTTCAATTATTTTTCCTTTCTTCCTTGTATTTTTCACAAACTCATTATGGTCCCTAGTGACCAATTTGAATTTCTAATAATTCTTCCGAGCTTGCTAATTCATATTTAAATACCAAATGTTTCAAATTCTATTTTCTGACAGCTTGTGCTACATTTAAAGATTTACTTATACTGGCATAATACATACCGAATCTTAATTTCCTTTATACTGGAAAAACTAGATTCGATAATGGCTCTAACGGTATAAGCCACATAAATTAGTAAAATCCACAAAAATTATGAAAATTCTTCAAACTCCCGTTACAAATAGAAACTGCTCTGTAAATTTTCTGACCTTCATTTGATTAAAAATTCATTTATTTTGACTCGGAACTCGAAATCAGTTTCTGTTTGTTGGATACGAAACTAGACAAACACATCTTTATAACGGTATAAAATTCATAATCTAACCATTTTTTAGAATTTATGGTGAATTTTCAAAGTCACTGCCAAAATTCAATCTTCATCATAGCCTTCCATAATCAACTTCTAATTTATACTAACTTCTTCTTATTTTTCTACTTATTAATTTAGTCCCGTCACTTGTTTCAAAACATCAATTTATCATCTTCTTCATCAAATAATTATTCAAATAATTCCCTCTAATTTTCTTTCTTTGCCCAAAATAGTCACTAAAATGCAAATGTAAAGATTTAAACTTCTTAACTTTGCAATTTAGTCCTCAAATCAACACTACTACCTTGATTCTATTATTTTAACCAAAAATCAGATTTAATCCCCATCCAAGAATTCATTGCCTGTTTGGTCACTTGATTTTGACAATTTGTCAAAATGGTCCCCAATTCAATTCAACATCGGTTTAGCATTCTAACATCAATTTCACATCTCCAACATCATTAACAACACAAGTACACTCCAAATTCTAAAAATTCAGATTTGGTCCTTCAACTTTTCAAGTTGCCGAAATGGTCCCTACACATTTTAACTTAGGGTTTTGCTTCCAAACAACAATTCAAGCTTACTAGATCATTATTTCAACATCACAAACCCTAAATTAAACTTAAATCCATAAACCCAAATCATCTTCATAATAATCAAAACATGTAAAACTTAAATCCCAACTCAATATCATGATTTTAGCATCATACTAGCTTGATTTCAACTTGAACTCAATCATGGAATCATAGAATCTCAAAAGCCCAATTTGATCCACAAACCCTAATTTCTTTCTCTTGTAAATTCTCATCAATCAAGCATGGATTCCATGAATTATTGATATCAAAAGATAGAGCTTGAAGAGTAGAACAACTTTGTAGTTGAAGAGATTACCCGAAAATCAAGTTTCGGAGCTTGAATCGAGCTTGGAAATTTTTTTCTCTTTCTTTCCATAGCCTACACATTTTTGGCTGAAAAGAATGTTTATCTTTTTCACCATTATTTTACACATATATATATTAAATGAATATTAAATTCATTTAATAGTGAAATTACAATTTTGCCCTTTTTATCCAATGGTTGAGATTTGATTTTATCATCAATCAAGGGCCAAGATTTAATCTTATATTTTCTCTTTCCAAAATTTGCCCTTATAACTTTTTAAATATTTCAAAAATGCCATTGGGGCCAAATGACCAATTTGCCCTCCAACTAGTTTTTATTTACTAGTTTGCCATTCTTGTAAAAATTAAACTAAATCTAGTTGGAATCAACCAAATACAATAAAATATTATAAAATAATATTTTATGAATTTTTCCACATCTTTTCAATCAGTCTCCAAAATTTACATTCAATCCAATATACCGATAAACAATCATTTACTTAGAAATAAACTGTAGGATTCATCTTGAATCAAACTAAAAATATTTCCAACACTTGAAATGACTTTTATAACCTTTCTCTATCATATGGCAAAATTTCATAATTTTCCGATTCGATCCGAGTATTAGAATTCCACTTAAACTTTAACTACGATTTTCCCAATAATCGAAATATCAGATCGAACCTATAATTCCATATTTGATTCACACCCTTAGGTGATCTGTTTATTTATGAAATAAAAACCCTTAACATTTGGGAAATTACAACTTTAGTCCCCAAATTTTCCAAAGTTTATACTTTAGCCATAAAATTTCCAAAATTTACATTTTGGTCACTACCTCTTTAAACTTTGATTCCCATTCCAATTTTCCTTTGAATTCAACCAAACTTTAATAATACCTTATTCAATTCACTATCTATCACATTAGACCTTTAAACCTTAGAAATTTCCTTTCTAAAACCCATAATTAAAGAAATCCCAACATTCCCATTTTTGTCATTTTAGTCACTAAGTTATCTTTTAAGCTATTATCTTAGTACTAAATGACCCTTAATAAACTTAGTAAATTTTGGGGTATTACAATTCTCCCCCCTTAAGAAAATTCATTCTCGAATTTTCAAAACGTACATGTTTTAAACAAGTGCGGATACTACTTTTCCATTACATCCTTTGCTTCCCATGTTGTTTTTTCCACTTGGTGATTGCGCCAAATGACTTCCGCCAATGGTATTTACTTGTTCCTTATTTCTTTGACATACAACTCAGCATACTTGCTCATCTAATAATCCATTCTAGCTGGTATAAAGTGAGCAGATTTAGTTAACCTATCCACAATTACCCAAATAGAATCTTTCTTACTGGAAGTCAATGGCAATCTTATCACAAAAAACATTGTAACTCTATCCTATTTCCACTGCAGAATAGAAATAGATTGCAATTTCCCTGATGATACTTGATGTTCAGCTTTCACCTATTGACAAGTCAAGCACTTAGCAACAAACTCTGATATCATTCTTTTTCATACCAGGTCACCAATATCGACCCTTCAAATCTTGAGACTTCTTTTTTTTGGATGCATAGTCAAGGGACTATAGTGTGCCTTAATAAGCAAATCCTGTTTCAACTCAGCATCTTTAGGAATATACACTTTATCTTTATAGTAAAGACATCCATTGGATTTATTCTCAAAATCTTTAATTCCACCCGATTCCACTTGCTTTATCTTGGTTATGCAATTTTCATCTCGTTGCTGACTTTCTTTAATCTGATTTAACAACGATGATCTCAATTACAACTCTACCAATAATGAACCATTTGATTTTCCCTTTAACTGAGCATTTAAAGCTCGTAATGTAGCGAATGTTTTCCGACTCAAAGCATCTGCTACAACATTTGCTTGACCTGGGTGGTAAACAATATAAATCCATTATTGCATTAAATCCAATCTTAAACTTAGTCTCTCGATTAAGCATAAAGTTTGACTGCTCCTCTTAAGCAACCCATTTAAAATTTCCAAACAATAGGAATACTCACCTAACCTATCCATGATGCTCGGTATCCATAGCATAAGTTAAATCATTCTCATATTGATAAAAAATTCCAATAAAACTTGCATGCTCATGCAAGCCAATTATCACAACACTCACATGATTGGTTTTGTAGTTTTCTTGAATCTCCAACATTAATTATAAATGTCAGAGAGTTCCTAATTTTCCTTGTCTCAATCTTTTTACGGAACTATGTAATAAATTCAGCTTGGCATTTTTTCCAGAAATCCTCACCACTTTTTTAAAGGTAGTTATCTCGATTTACTATTCCTCTTCACGAGCTATGACCTCTATTTAGATATTTTCTTATTCTAAATCCTTTCCACTGCATCCAGCATAATATATTGCTTCATAATTTTTTTAAATACATAAGGTAGTCATTACTTCTTTATACCTGACCTCTAGCCCTCTATGAACTATCACAACAGACTCTCCTTTTGTTTGTAAAAAGCAGTTTAGAAGCAAATCAACTTAGTTTATTAACTTGCACTCATACCCGTAAATAATCCAATTGCTTAAATTAAGATCCAAGAACTCCATTGCATCTCTAGGATAAACTTTGTTAGGGAAAACTCAAAGAAAAAACTCTAGCTAACAAAATTTTGAGTATGTACCGTAACATTACTTTATCAAATACGGGTCTAATCCCTTCAGGCGAGATACTACTTTATTTTTAGTCTCCTCTGATCATCAATACAAAGTTCCTTCAACCTAACCTTTATATCCTTAGACCATAGATTAACTTTCATAGAATCTCCATCAATATCTTTCTGAAAATCTAGTATGACAGAACTTTTAATTCTTTTGCAATCAATGCCTAAGCAGGTTGATTCAAAATCAAATCTAATGTCTGGAAGAAAAGCTCTTAATCCAGAACATGCATATCATGTTACCCTAGTGCCTCTGCACCATGCTAAGCTGAGGGTAGAGCATTATCATTAACTTTATCACTCTCGTGAATCTCTTGTTGATTCACTTGCCTAAACACCTGACACAAATCTTTTCTCATACATTGGAATTTAACATTACTATCATAATGAAGTAAGCAATCGCATTCATTCCATCAAGTAAAATCATCAGTAATTCTAACATCCTAGTGGCATGTATACACTATTGACCATTACCATATTTCGTTTAGTCTCCAGAACCGGGTAAACCTGTAGCTCTGATACCAATAAATGTAACAACATGTTCCCCTATCCGTGCACCGGATATGAGTCGGTAATGCTATGACTTCTTTATTCAAAGATCAGGGTAATTTAAAATTTTTAGAAAACTTCCCGATGGACACCCATCCTAAAATTTCTCTAGCCCAAGCACGCTTAACTTTACTTAAAACCAACATAAATTATTTATTCAAGTTCTAATCATGAATCAATTATCTTAAAACCCATAACAACTTTAAATGCCAATCTCAACTCGAATAACTTTAGCAAGCATACATGCCACTATAAAAATCAACCTCAATTAGGATGTCATTACTGTGATTACCTGTTGAGCTTTCCAATATTGATGCAATGCTTTTGTCCCTCTCATCTTGAATTACATACGTGGGTACAATGAAACACACGCTAAGTACGAACTTAGTGAGACAATAAAGGAAATTAATAACAACAATTTAAACTTTATTCAAGTTCATGGCTACCTTTATATAGCATGATAAATGTCAATGTCATAAGATTTTCATGTATGCTCAGTTATCATAATATGCCTTATATGCATCATGATCACTATATAAATATTACCATCATACCAATCATTTATCAACATAATATAAACTGGATATAAATTTCTTACCGATATACTTGCTATTTTCCATGAGTGTTCATATAAATATGTCCCGAGAGTTCATACACTCTCTAACATGTTTACCATTTATTATCCCTTTATTTATAGCCCGATTATCAATGATTTCCCGGTTTCCCAATTTCATAGCCCAAATATAACCTTGAGGACCCTGGGTACGCGAGTCAAATATGCACCGAAGTGCTAACCCGCACGATTATAAGGTTGTGCTAACCATTATCCCACACGTTTATAAGGTCGTGCTAACCATTATCCTGGACGTTTATAAGGCCATGCTAACCATTATCCTGCACGTTTATAAGGTCGTGCTTACCATATACTAAGTGTACTTTTAACACTATAGTGTTATCCTGAATTCCCGATTATGCAGCGTGCTGCTGGAATCTATGGCATGCCAACTATACCCTGCCCCTCAATGACTCATTTGGGCAAAATTCCCGAATTTATTCCATCCATGACAATGCAAATCAATATAATTTAATATTGGGCAGTTCATAACCGAAATAACATTCATAGCATACCATCATCAATAACTAGTGATCAATGCATTTGTTTTCAATCCTTGACATATTTAAAATATGTCAAATATATGATCAATGACATAAATATCATGCCAACATATATATCATGTAGACTTATCGCAAGTCTTACCAATGATGTATAAAACAACCATGTATCAAGTTATGTATGCATTGCACTCACCTGGGCCATTTATTAGCACGCCTCACTAAATTCTACTTGATCCTTTCCTTTATAGAACCTCGAACTTTCTTTGATTCGGCCTTAACTTCATTATTCACATGAATAAGATAAAATATTTGTTAGATTCAAATCTAACAATACCTAAACCATGCGGTCTAATATAATCATTCGAATATAAAATTTTCAATTATTTTTCCTTTCTTCCTTGTATTTTTCACAAACTCATTATGGTCCCTAGTGACCAATTTGAATTTCTAATAATTCTTCCGAGCTTGCTAATTCATATTTAAATACCAAATGTTTCAAATTCTATTTTCTGACAGCTTGTGCTACATTTAAAGATTTACTTATACTGGCATAATACATACCGAATCTTAATTTCCTTTATACTGGAAAAACTAGATTCGATAATGGCTCTAACGGTATAAGCCACATAAATTAGTAAAATCCACAAAAATTATGAAAATTCTTCAAACTCCCGTTACAAATAGAAACTGCTCTGTAAATTTTCTGACCTTCATTTGATTAAAAATTCATTTATTTTGACTCGGAACTCGAAATCAGTTTCTGTTTGTTGGATACGAAACTAGACAAACACATCTTTATAACGGTATAAAATTCATAATCTAACCATTTTTTAGAATTTATGGTGAATTTTCAAAGTCACTGCCAAAATTCAATCTTCATCATAGCCTTCCATAATCAACTTCTAATTTATACTAACTTCTTCTTATTTTTCTACTTATTAATTTAGTCCCGTCACTTGTTTCAAAACATCAATTTATCATCTTCTTCATCAAATAATTATTCAAATAATTCCCTCTAATTTTCTTTCTTTGCCCAAAATAGTCACTAAAATGCAAATGTAAAGATTTAAACTTCTTAACTTTGCAATTTAGTCCTCAAATCAACACTACTACCTTGATTCTATTATTTTAACCAAAAATCAGATTTAATCCCCATCCAAGAATTCATTGCCTGTTTGGTCACTTGATTTTGACAATTTGTCAAAATGGTCCCCAATTCAATTCAACATCGGTTTAGCATTCTAACATCAATTTCACATCTCCAACATCATTAACAACACAAGTACACTCCAAATTCTAAAAATTCAGATTTGGTCCTTCAACTTTTCAAGTTGCCGAAATGGTCCCTACACATTTTAACTTAGGGTTTTGCTTCCAAACAACAATTCAAGCTTACTAGATCATTATTTCAACATCACAAACCCTAAATTAAACTTAAATCCATAAACCCAAATCATCTTCATAATAATCAAAGCATGTAAAACTTAAATCCCAACTCAATATCATGATTTTAGCATCATACTAGCTTGATTTCAACTTGAACTCAATCATGGAATCATCGAATCTCAAAAGCCCAATTTGATCCACAAGCCCTAATTTCTTTCTCATGTAAATTCTCGTCAATCAAGCATGGATTCCATGAATTATTGATATCAAAAGATAGAGCTTGAAGAGTAGAACAACTTTGTAGTTGAAGAGATTACCCGAAAATCAAGTTTCGGAGCTTGAATCGAGCTTGGAAATTTTTCTCTCTTTCTTTCCATAGCCTACACATTTTTGGCTGGAAAAGAATGTTTATCTTTTTCACCATTATTTTACACATATATATATTAAATGAATATTAAATTCATTTAATAGTGAAATTACAATTTTGCCCTTTTTATCCAATGGTTGAGATTTGATTTTATCATCAATCAAGGGCCAAGATTTAATCTTCTATTTTCTCTTTCCAAAATTGCCCTTATAACTTTTTAAATATTTCAAAAATGCCATTGGGGCCAAATGACCAATTTGCCCTCCAACTAGTTTTTATTTAGTAGTTTGCCATTCTTGTAAAAATTCAACTACATCTAGCTGGAATCCAACCAAATACAATAAAATATTATAAAATAATATTTTATGAATTTTTCCACATCTTTTCAATCAGTCTCCAAAATTTACATTCAATCCAATATACCGATAAACAATCCTTTACTCAGAAATAAACTGTAGGATTCATCTTGAATCAAACTAAAAATATTTCCAACACTTGGAAATGACTTTTATAACCTTTCTCTATCATATGGCAAAATTTCATAATTTTCCAGTTCGATCCGGGTATTAGAATTCCACTTAAACTTTAACTACGATTTTCCCAATAATCGAAATATTAGATCGAACCGATAATTCCATATTTGATTCACACCCTTAGGTGATCTGTTTATTTATGAAATAAAAACCCTTAACTTTTGGGAAATTACAACTTTAGTCCCCAAACTTTTCCAAAGTTCATACTTTAGCCATAAAATTTCCAAAATTTACATTTTGGTCACTACCTCTTTAAACTTTGATTCCCATTCCAATTTTCCTTGGAATTCAACCAAACTTTAAGAATACCTTATTCAATTCACTATCTATCACATTAGACCTTTAAACCTTAGAAATTTCCTTTCTAAAACCCATAATTAAAGAAATCCCAACATTCCCATTTTTGTCATTTTAGTGACTAAGTTATCTTTTAAGCTATTATCTTAGTACTAAATGACCATTAATCAACTTAGTAAATTTTGGGGTATTACAATTCTCTCCCCCTTAAGAAAATTCATTCTCGAATTTTCAAAACGTACATGTTTTAAACAAGTGCGGATACTGCTTTTTCCACTTGGTGATTGCGCCAAATGACTTTCACCAATGGTATTTACTTGTTCCTCATTTCTTCGACATACAACTCAGCATACTTGCTCATCTAATAATCCATTCTAGCTGGTATAAAGTGTAAGTTATCCAAGAAGTGTTAGAGCTTGAGGGGAATGTAAGTTGACGAGAAGTGTTAGAGTTTAATTTAATGTGTAATTAGAGTTTATTTCTAAGTCAATAGTTTAGATTTATTAGAAGTCTTATTTAAATTATGGATAAATATTATTTAAATTATAGATAAAAGTATAATTTTAGTTATATTAAAACTCTGTAATTGCCTATTTAAAGACTCACCTTATACACATTTGATTAAGAAGAATACGAGAAAATACAGAGAAACACATTGTTCTCTGTTGAAAATATTATTTTTGTTCTATTGTTAAACTCTAGCTTTTTATATTTTATTGTTCATTGTTCACCGGCTTTCATCTTCTCCGCCACCATGGCCCCTTTCTCACATGGTATCATGAGCCAACAACGATCTTGATATCGTCACCACTGATGTCATCTCTAATCTGAAACGGATCGATCGACGATTTGATTTTTCGGATGTACATTTTTTTTTTTTTCTTTGCTATCATTAGGCCACACTCGTTCCTTGGCTTCTCTCTCGTTGGAATCTTACATCTATGGTGAAATTTCTACTCATTTAATTTTGTTATTTTGTTATCTATTTAATGGTTCTATCTTAGCCAATCAAAAAAAGAAATATGAAAAAGTTTGTTAAAAACTAGTTCTATCTTAGCCATCTATTGTAAAAGATAGGGAAAGGTTATAGTTTAGCCTTAAAAACTATTTGGTTCTATCTTAGCCATCCATTGTAAAAGATAGGAAAGGTTATAGTTTAGCCTTAAAAAACTATCTGGTTCTATCTCAACCATCAATTATAAAAGATAGGAGAAAAGGTTCTAGTTTAGCCTTAAAAACTAGATAATATTTTTTAAAGGATTCTACATCAAACATCCAAGCTTAAATTCTAGTTTGTGCAACTACTACCGGCTTGAGGAGTGTAGATTCTGTGATCATTGTTGAATGGAAGCAGCTACATAGTCCGTGAATTAGTGGAAGACATCTCGGAAGATTAAAAAGATCATCAGAGAGAAAAGCTGGAAGACATCTAAGGAGGGTGCAGAAACCAATAACAACAAGTAAAGTTGGTAGACATCTCAAGAATGATACAGAAACCAAGTAACATCGTTTGCAAATTTTCAACAATGGCCGTTCAAAGAACAACATGATTATGACCTAGTTGTTCAACGCAATGGCTCCCAAAAAGGGAGATTCTTTCTCTAAGAAACAGCAGAAGAAATATGAGTAGGCGTCACATCCAAGATCCAAGCTAGTGTTCTACTACGTTTGCTCACACCTTGAGGGGGAGTGTAAGTTATCCAAGAAGTGTTAGAGCTTGAGGGGAATGTAAGTTGAGAAGTGTTAGAGTTTAATTTAATGTGTAATTAGAGTTTATTTCTAAGTCAGTAGTTTAGATTTATTAGAAGTCTTATTTAAATTATGGATAAATATTATTTAAATTATAGATAAAAGTATAATTTTTGTTATATTAAAACTCAGTAATTGCATATTTAAAGGCTCACCTTATACACATTTAATTAAGAAGAATAAGAGAAAATACAGAGAAACACATTGTTCTCTGTTGAAAATATTATTTTTGTTCTATTGTTAAACTCTAGCTTTTTATATTTTATTGTTCATTGTTCACGGCTTTCATCTTCTCCGCCACCATGGCCCCTTTCTCACATAAAGTTTTTGTAGTAAAATTTAGTTAACCTCTTCTATCAATTACCCAAATAGAATCTTTCAAAAGGCAATTCAGGTTGGCAATCTTATTACAAAAAACATTGGCTCTGGACTTCCTATTTTCTCTCTGCCTTTGAATAGAAATAGATTGCAATTTCACCTTGGCAAAAATCTGATGTATCCTCATAGTGATGTTTGACAAGTTCAAGCAACAGAACTTATTAATATCATTCTTTTAGCTTTGAAAATTTGGTCAGGGTGGTGAATGACTTTTAGAAAAATCTTTGAGCTTATTTCTTTTTTTTAATGAATAGTCAAATTGATGACCAATTTATGATATTGCATGAAGCTTAATAAGTTTTTAACTCTTTTCAGCATATGATGATTACATCTTTAGGTAAAATCGGTTTATCTTTATGCCCAAAAGCCATCCTTTTCCACTTTAATCAAAATCTTTAATTACCCTATTCCACTTGGTTTTATATTTACCCTCACCAGTCTTTATGAAGCCCCCATAACTTTCTTTAGCTCACCCTGTCTGATCTAACAATGATGATCTGGCTGTTTGCCTGGTCTACCAATGCCTAAACATTTGATTTTCCCTTGGGGTCAGGCAGTCATTTAGATTCATACCACTTGTCAAGCGAATTTTTTGCTATCCCTGAAAACTGGCTTGTTGGATTTGCAAACCTTCTTTTCTTTTTGACGAGAGATTGACGCATCTTGGTGGTAATAATCCATTATTGGATTAAATCGGTCAATCTTAAATTTAGTCTCTATGATTTAGAAATTTTCATGTATTTTCTATTGAAAACCTATTTAAGCAACCCATTTAAAATTTCCAAACAATTGGAATACGCCTCCCTAACTTATCCTATTGCGTTCATATCCATAGCATACTCTGTTTAAATCATGGGGTGACTATTGATAAAAAGTTGTCCAATAAGGTGGTGCATGCCTTCATTTTTGGCCCCAATTATCACAATACAGCCATGATTGTTTTTGGATTGTTTCTTGAATCTCCAACATGGATTTTATAATTGTCCAGAGAGTTCTTTATGCAGACTTTTCTACTACTTTCGACAGGTGAGAAGTCTTAGTTTTAATAAACAAACGTAGGTTTTTTCAGAAAATCAATCTGAATGTGTTTTATTTATGGTTAGCTGGAAGAATAACTATTCCAGTTGCCAGCTTGACCTCTATTTAGATATTTTCAAGTGTCTGAAATCCTTTCCATTGTTTGTTTAATTTTTGTTTTTGATGAAACCTTCATCCCATTTAGTGATATACCTTCTTAGATGAAAACAAAAAAGTCGATTGATTTTGAATGAAATGTTTTAATCCAGTTGGTTCATGCAATTGCAATTAGCTCTAAGTTTGAAGTTTGAATGTATCCCAGCCTTTTTTATACATATAATTAAGCTGCATCTGAATTGGAACCCATTTATTTAAATGTATATAGAATCCCATTTCTTTAAGTTGCAATTAGCTAAAAAAAACCGAATTCCCATAATCATTAAATTTGGATATTAACTTTACAAAATAAGATACTCCATATAAATAATTTAGTTTTACATTAATTTTAAGATCCAAGATTTAGGTTTTGTTAGGGGTTTAGGATAAATTTTTTTATATTTGAAGTCAAAGAAAGAACTTTAGGTGTTAACAAAATTTAGAGTTTAGATTTTATAACTTAAATATGAACTTGTAAATTCTTGGTCTAAATCCCTTTAGGTGCTCAAAGTATATTTTTTGAACTTTAGGTGCTTAAAGTATTTTTTGTAGAAAAGTTCAAGTTTCAAACATTTATATTATATATCCTTAGACCATAGATTAACAATTGTTAACCAATTAATCTCCATCAATATTTAATTTATTTTAAAAAATTAAAATAAAAGTATGCCATATATTTTTAAATTTTTTTGCAATTAGTTCCACTAAAAATGTACAGTATTGACTTTTTTTAAGTTAAAATTTTTAAACTTCGACTATTTATTACTTTAAATGTATTATTAGTAAAAATATGAAAAAATATGTTTTAAAAACCTTATATCAAAAAGTAAAGATATATATTTTATAAAATTTAATTAATTTAAATATTTAAAATAATTGAATCTCTTAAAAAAATTGACTTTTCAAAGTCAATACTGACAAAAATCTTTTCTAATTTTTACAAAAAGCCCTTAAATTCTTAAAATTATCTAAATTCAAATAATGAAGTAAGCAATCACATCCATTCCAACAAGTAAAATAGTTATTTCTTCCAACATCCTGCCCAAAACGTGTATACACTTTTGACCTTTACCATAATTAACGTTTAATCATGTTGTTCCCGTTTTTGGTGACGTCGTGTTGGAAAAATAAATGTTGTAACACGTTCCCTATCCGCATAACCGGATATGAGTCGGAAATGCTATGACTTCTTTATTCAAAAATTAAGGTAATTTAAAATTTTCAAAAAACTTCCCGATGGTCACTCATCCTAAAATTTCTCTAGCCCAAGCACGCTTAACTTTACTTAAAATCGACATAAATTATTTATTCAAGTTCTAATCATGAATCAATTATCTTAAAATCCATAACAACTTTAAAGGCCAATCTCAACTCGAATAAGTTTAGCAAGCATACGTGCCACTATAAAAATCAACCTCAATTAGGATGTCATTACTGTGATTATTTGTTGAGCTTTCCAATATTGATACAATGCTTTTCTCCCTCTCATCTTGATTTATCTACGTGTGTATAATCAAACACACGCTAAGTACGAACTTAGTGAGGCAATAAAGGAAATTAATAACAATAATTTAAACTTTACTCAAGTTCATGGCTACCTTTATATAGCATGATATATGTTAATGTCATAAGATTTTCATGCATGCTCGGTTATCATAATATGCCTTATATGCATCATGATCACTATATAAATATTAGCATCATACCAATCATGTATCAACATAATATAAACTAGATATAAATTTCTTACCGATATACTTGCCATTTGCCCTGAGTGTTCATATAAATATGTCCCGAGAGTTCATATACTCTCTAACCTGATTACCATTTATTATCCCTTTATTTATAGCCTGGTTATCAATGATTTCTTGGTTTCCCAATTTCCTAGCCCAAATATAACCTTGAGGACCCTGGGTACGCGAGTCAAATATGCACCGAAGTGCTAACCCGCACGTTTATAAGGCCGTGCTAACCATTATCCCACACGTTTATAAGGCCGTGCTAACCATTATCCTGCACGTTTATAAGTGTAACCATTATAACACGTTTATAGGTGTTATTACCATATACTAAGTGTACTTTTAACACTATAGTGTTATCCCAAATTCGATTATGCAGCGTCTTTGCTGGAACTCTATTGCATGCCAACTATACCCCTACCCTCAATGACTCATTTATAAAATTTCCGAATTTATTCCATCCATGGCAATGTATATCAATATAATTTAATATTGGGCAGTTCATACCCGAAGTAACATTCATAGCATACCATCATCAATAACTAGTGATCAATGCATTTGTTTTCAACCGTTGACATATTTAAATTATGTCAAATATATGATCAATGACATAAATATCATGCCAACATATAAATCATGTAGACTTATCGCAAGTCTTACCAATGATGTATAAAACAACCATGTATCATGTTATGTATGCATTGCACTCACCTGGGCCATTTATTAGCACGCTTCACTAAATTCTACTCAATCCTTTCCTTGATAGAACCTCGGACTTTCTTTGATTCAGCCTTGACTTCAATATTCACATGAATAAGATAAAATATTTGTTAGATTCAAATCTAACAATACCTTAACCATGCGGTCTAATATAATCATTCGAATATAAAATTTTCAATTATTTTTCCTTTCTTCATTGTATTTTTCACAAACTCATTATGGTCCCTAGTGACCAATTTGAACTTCTAATAATTCTTCCGAGCTTGCTAACTCACATTTAAATACCGAATGTTTCAAATTCTATTTTCTGACAGCTTGTGCTACCTTTAAAGATTTACTAATACTGGGAATAATACATACCGAATCTTAATTTCCTTTAAACTGGGAAAACTAGATTCGATAACGGTTCTAACGGTATAAGCCACATAAATTAGTAAAATCCACAAAAATTATGAAAATTCTTCAAACTCCTGTTACAGACAGAAACTGCTCTGTAAATTTTTTGACCTTCATTCGATTAAAAATTCATATCTTTTGACTCGGAACTCGAAATCATTTTCCGTTTGTTGGATACGAAACTAGACAAACACATCTTTACAACGGTATAAAATTCATCATCTAACCATTTTTTAGAATTTATGGTGAATTTTCAAAGTCACTGCCAAAACTCAATCTTCATCATAGCCTTCCATAATCAACTTCTAATTTATAATAACTTCTTCTTATTTTTCTACTTATTAATTTAGTCCCACCACTTGTTTCAAAACATCAATTTATCATCTTCTTCATCAAATAATTATTCAAATAATTCCCTCTAATTTTCTTTCTTTGCCCAAAATAGTCAGTAAAATGTAAAGGTAAAGATTTAAACTTCTTAACTTTGCAATTTAGTCCTTAAATTAACACTACTACCTTAATTCTATTATTTTAACCAAAAATCAGATTTAATCCCCATCCAAGAATTCATTGCCTATTTGGTCACTTGATTTTGACAATTTGTCAAAATGGTCCCTAATTCAACTCAACATCGGTTTAGCATTCTAACATCAATTTCACATCTCCAACATCATTAATAACACAAATACACTCCAAATTCTAAAAATTCAGACTTGGTCCTTCAACTTTTCAAGTTGCCAAAATGGTCCCTACACAATTTAACTTAGGGTTTTGCTTCCAAACAACAATTCAAGCTTACTAGATCATTATTTCAACATCACAAACCCTAAATTAAACTTAAATTCATAAACCCTAATCATCTTCATAATAATCAAAACATGTAAAACATAAATCCCAACTCAATATCATGATTTTAACATCATACTAGCTTGATTTCAACTTGAATTCAATCATGGAATCATAGAATCTCAAAAGCCCCAATTTGATCCACAAACCCTAATTTCTTTCCCTTGTAAATTCTCATCAATCAAGCATGGATTCAATGAATTATTGATATCAAAAGATAGAGCTTGGAGAGTAGAACAATTTTGTAGTTGAAGAGATTACCTAAAAATCGAGTTTCGGGGCTTGAATCGAGGTTGGAAAATTTTTTCTCTTTCTTTCCCTAGCACTCACGTTTTTGGCTGGAAAAGAATGTTTATCTTTTTCACCCCTATTTTACACATATATCTATTAATGAATATTAAATTCATTTAATAGTGAAATTACAATTTTGCCCTTTTTATCCAATGGTTGAGATTGATTTTATCATCAATCAAGGGCCAAGATTTAATCTTATATTTTCTCTTTCCAAAATTGCCTTTATAACTTTTTAAATATTTCAAAAATGCCATTGGGGCCAAATGACCAATTTGCCCTCCAACTAGTTTTTATTTACTAGTTTGCCATTCTTGTAAAAATTCAACTAAATCTAGTTGGAATCCAACCAAATACAATAAAATATTCATAAAATAATATTTTATGAATTTTTCCACATCTTTTGAATCAGTATCCAAAATTTCCATTCGATATAATATACCGATAAACAATCATTTACTTAGAAATAAACTGTAGGATTCATTTTGAATCAAACTAAAAATATTTCCAACACTTGGAAATGACTTTTATAACCTTTCTCTATCATATGGCAAAATTTCATAATTTTCCAGTTCGATCCGGGTATTCGAATTCCACTTAAACTTTAACTACGATTTTCCCAATAATCGAAATATCAGATCGAACCAATAATTCCATATTTGATTCATACCCTTAGGTGATCTGTTTATTTATGAAATAAAACCCTTAACTTTTGGGAAATTACAACTTTAGTCCCCAAACGTTCCAAAGTTTATACTTTAGCCATAAATTTCCAAAATTTATATTTTGGTCACTACCTCTTTAAACTTTGATTCCCATTCCAATTTTCCTTGGAATTCAACCAAACTTTAAGAATACCTTATTCAATTCAATATCTATCACATGAGACCTTTAAACCTTTGAAATTTCCTTTCTAAAACCCATAATTAAAGAAATCCCAACTTTTGCATTTTTGTCATTTTAGTCACTAACTTAGCTTTTAAGCTATTATCTTAGTACTAAATGACCCTTAATCAACTTAGTAAATTTTGGGGTATTACAATTCTCTCCCCCTTAAGAAAATTCATTCTCGAATTTTCAAAACGTACATGTTTTAAACAAGTGCTGATACTGCTTTTCCATTACATCTTTTGCTTCCTGTGTTGCTTTTTCCACTTGGTGATTGCGCCAAATGACTTCCACCAATGGTATTTAGTTGTTCCATATTTCTTTGACATACAACTCAGCCTACTTGCTCATCTAATAATCCATCTAGCTGGTATAAAGCGAGCAGATTTTGTTAACCTATCCACAATTACCCAAATAGAATCTTTCTTACTGGAAGTCAATGGCAATCTTATCACAAAAAACATTGTAACTCTATCCTTTACCATACTTCGTTTAATCTCTAGAACCAGGTAAACCTGTAGCTCTAATACCAATAAATGTAACAACCTGTTCCCCTATCCGTACACTGGATATGAGTCGGTAATGCTATGACTTCTTTATTCAAAGATCAGGGTAATTCAAGCTTACTAGATCATTATTTCAACATCACAAACCCTAAATTAAACTTAAATCCATAAACCCTAATCATCTTCATAATAATCAAAACATGTAAAACTTAAATCCCAACTCAATATCATGATTTTAACACCATACTAGCTTGATTTCAACTTGAATTCAATCATGGAATCATAGAATCTCAAAAGCCCCAATTTGATCCACAAACCCTAATTTCTTTCTCTTGTAAATTCTTATCAATCAAGCATGGATTCCATGAATTATTGATATCAAAAGATATAGCTTGAAGAGTAGAACAACTTTGTAGTTGAAGAGATTACCTAAAAATCGAGTTTCGGGGCTTGAATCGAGGTTGGAAATTTTTTTCTCTTTCTTTCCCTAGCACTCACGTTTTTGGCTGGAAAAGAATGTTTATCTTTTTCACCACTATTTTACACATATATCTATTAATGAATATTAAATTCATTTAATAGTGAAATTACAATTTTGTCCTTTTTATCCAATGGTTGAGATTGATTTTATCATCAATCAAGGGCCAAAATTTAATCTTCTATTTTATCTTTCCAAAATTGCCCTTATAACTTTTTAAATATTTCAAAAATGCCATTGGAGCCAAATGACCAATTTGCCCTCCAACTAGTTTTTATTTACTAGTTTGCCATTCTTGTAAAAATTCAACTAAATCTTGTTGGAATCCAACCAAATACAATAAAATATTCATAAAATAATATTTTATGAATTTTTACACATCTTTTGAATCAGTCTTCAAAATTTCCATTCGATCCAATATACCGATAAACAATCCTTTACTTAGAAATAAATTGTAGGATTCATCTTGAATCAAACTAAAAATATTTCCAACACTTGGAAATGACTTTTATAACCTTTCTCTATCATATGGCAAAATTTCATAATTTTCTAGTTCGATCCGGGTATTCGAATTCCACTTAAACTTTAACTACAATTTTCCCAATAATCGAAATATCAGATCGAACCAATAATTCCATATTTGATTCACACCCTTAGGTGATCTGTTTATTTATGAAATAAAACCCTTAACTTTTGGGAAATTACAACTTTAGTCCCCAAACTTTTCCAAAGTTTATTACTTTAGCCATAAAATTTCCAAAATTTACATTTTGGTCACTACCTCTTTAAACTTTGATTCCCATTCCAATTTTCCTTGGAATTCAACCAAAATTTAAGAATACCTTATTCAATTCACTATCTATCACATGAGACCTTTAAACCTTAGAAATTTCCTTTCTAAAACCCATAATTAAAGAAATCCCAACTTCCGTATTTTTGTCATTTTAGTCACTAAGTTAGCTTTTAAGCTATTATCTTAGTACTAAATGACTGTTAATCAACTTTTGCAAAATTCCCGAATTTATTCCATCCATGGCAATGTATATCAATATAATTTAATATTGGGCAGTTCATACCCGAAATAACATTCATAGCATACCATCATCAATAACTAGCAATCAATTCATTTGTTTTCAACCCTTGACATATTTAAAATATGTCAAATATATGATCAATGATGTAAATATTATGCCAACATATAAATCATGTAGACTTATCGCAAGTCTTACCAATGATGTATAAAACAACCATGTATCATGTTATGTATGCGTTGCACTCACCTGGGCCATATATTAGCACGCCTCACTAAATTCTACTCAATCCTTTCCTTTATAGAACCTCGAACTTTCTTTGATTCGGCCTTAACTTCATTATTCACATGAATAAGATAAAATATTTGTTAGATTCAAATCTAACAACACCTTAACCATGCGGTCGAATATAATCATTCGAATATAAAATTTTCAATTATTTTTCCTTTCTTCCTTGTATTTTTCACAAACTCATTATGGTCCCTAGTGACCAATTTGAACTTCTAATAATTCTTCTGAGCTTGCTAACTCACATTTAAATACCAAATGTTTCAAATTCTATTTTTTGACAGCTTGTGCTACCATTTAAGATTTACTTATACTGGGCAGAATACATACCGGATCCTAATTTCCTTTATACTGGAAAAACTAGATTCGATAAAGGCTCTAACGGTATAAGCCACATAAATTAATAAAATCTAAAAAAATTATGAAAATTCTTCAAACTCCCGTCACAGACAGAAACTGCTCTGTAAATTTTCTGACATTCATTCGATTAAAAATTCATATCTTTTGACTTGGAACTCGAAATCAGTTTCCGTTTGTTGGATACGAAAGTAGACAAACACATCTTTACAATGGTATAAAATTCATCATCTAACCATTATTTTAGAATTTATGGTGAATTTTCAATGTCACTGCCAAAATTCAATCTTCATCATAGCCTTCCATAATCAACTTCTAATTATACTAACTTCTTCTTATTTTTCTACTTATTAATTTAGTCCCACCATTTGTTTCAAAACATCAATTTATCATCTTCTTCATCAAATAATTATTCAAATAATTCTCTCTAATTTTCTTTCTTTTCCCAAAATAGTCACTAAAATGCAAAGGTAAAGATTTAAACTTCTTAACTTTGCAATTTAGTCCTCAAATCAACACCACTACCTTAATTCTAATATTTTAACCAAAAATCAGGTTTAATTCCCATCCAAGAATTCATTGCCTATTTGGTCACTTGATTTTGACAATTTGTCAAAATGGTCCCTAATGCAATTCAACATCGGTTTAGCATTCTAACATCAATTTCACATCCCCAACATCATTAATAACACAAATACACTCCAAATTCTTAAAATTCTGATTTGGTCCTTCAACTTTTCAAGTTGCCAAAATGGTCCCTACACAATTTAACTTAGGGTTTTGCTTCCAAACAACAATTAAAGCTTACTAGATCATTATTTCAACATCACAAACCATAAATTAAACTTAAATCCATAAACCCTAATAATCTTCATAATAATCAAAACATGTAAAACTTAAATCCCAACTCAATATCATGATTTTACAATCATACTAGCTTGATTTCAACTTGAATTCAATCATGGAATAATACAATCTCGAAAGCCCCAATTTGATCCACAAACCCTAATTTCTTTCTCTTGTAAATTCTCATCAATCAAGCATGGATTCCATGAATTATTGATATCAAAAGATAGAGCTTGAAGAGTATAACAACTTTGTAGTTGAAGAGATTACATGAAAATCGAGTTTCGGGGCTTGAATCGAGCTTGGAATTTTTTTCTCTTTCTTTCCCTAGCCCTCACGTTTTTGGCTGGAAAAGAATGTTTATCTTTTTCACCATTATTTTACACATATATCTATTAAATGAATATTAAATTCATTTAATATTGAAATTACAATTTTGCCCTTTTTATCGAATGGTTGAGATTGATTTTATCATCAATCAAGGGCCAAGATTTAATCTTCCATTTTCTCTTTCCAAAATTGCCCTTATAACTTTTTAAATATTTCAAAAATGCTATTGGGGCCAAATGACCAATTTGCCCTCCAACTAGTTTTTATTTACTAGTTTGCCATTCTTGTAAAAATTCAACTAAATCTAGTTGGAATCCAACCAAATACAATAAAATATTCATAAAATAATATTTTATGAATTTTTCCACATCTTTTGAATCAGTCTCCAAAATTTCCATTCGATCCAATATACCGATAAATAATCCTTTACCCAGAAATAAACTGCAAGATTCATCTTGAATCAAACTAAAAATATTTCCAACACTTGGAAATGACTTTTATAACCTTTCTCTATCATATGGAAAAATTTCATAATTTTCCAGTTCGATCCGGGTATCCGAATTCCATTTAAACTTTAACTATGATTTTCCCAATAATCGAAATATCAGATCGAACCAATAATTCCACATTTGATTCACACCATTAGGTGATCTGTTTATTTATGAAATAAAAAGCCTTAACTTTTGGGAAATTACAACTTTAGTCCCCAAACTTTTGCAAAGTTTATACTTTAGCCATAAAATTTCCAAAATTTACATTTTGGTCACTACCTCTTTAAACTTCAATTCCCATTCCAATTTTCCTTGGAATTCAACCAAACTTTAAGAATACCTTATTCAATTCACTATCTATCACATGAGACCTTTAAACCTTAGAAATTTTCTTTCCAAAACCCATAATTAAAGAAATCCCAACTTTCGCATTTTTGTCATTTTAGTCACTAAGTTAGCTTTTAAGCTATTATCTTAGTACTAAATGACACTTAATCAACTTAGTAAAATTTTGGGTATTACAACAGATTAAATTCTTTTGATATTTGAGCTAGGAGGAGACAATAGAAGATTATTAGAATCAATAGCATTGCCACTAGCTACTCATAAATTTAAGGCTTGTCTTGAAATTAAACTTGTAAAGGCTTATGAAATCATTGATAAATTTAGGGCTTATACTTGCCCAAACATTAGCTATGGGATGATGCTTTCAAATCGAAGAGAGCCTAAACTAAAAGATCTCTAATGGAGATGTGTATGCTTCATTGGTGGAGAGGTATCAATGGAGGTGCTTACTTTAGGTGGAAGATGGGGAGAAGCCAAATATGGAAATTTGTTTTCGTAGCTATCGAAAACAAAGAGGGAATCAAGGAACTTTTTGCTTATCTTAAGACAATCCAATTAATTATTTCCCACCTTAACTTTAGCCAATAGGAGGCTTTCCCGAGCAAGAGGGTTTGTTAAACTCAAGACCCATCCTTTCATGGCTTTTTAAGTCAAGTGATGATTAGATATCATCTTTATTTTGCTTCAGATAACCCCACCTGAAGTGGGTGGCAAGCATACAAGTGAGTCACAACGAAAACTCTTATTTGTTTTAATTTAATATTTAAAACTATTTTTCTACAGGGACCCGTATCGATACGCGTGGAACTGTATCGATACAGCTAGACCAAAACCCAAAAAGGTAGTTAAAACTGATGGACCGTACCAATACGGTACCTACCGTATCGATACCCTTGGCTCAAATTAAGCATTTTGACTTTCCAATAAAGTCCCAATTCGAAGATTAGACTCAATTATGGTCCTTTAACCAGAGAATAGAAAATTTAGGCAACATAGACGTAAAACTAGGTTATTTTGACATAATTTTTTTGATCGTCGGAACCCAATTCCGACTAGACTGGTTTTTGAGATGTTACACTTCTCCACCCTTAAGAAAAATTCGTCCTTGAATTTTTACCTAGGTTGGTGTGCTGATCATTCCCTTGCTCCATAGCTCTCACATGGTACATTTGGGCTGAAGCTTTGGTCTCGGGTTGGTATGATGCCTTAGATGACTCTCTAGACCTTCCAAAGGATCCTTGTTTCCTTTCCTTGCATTGGAATGACTAAGCATAGGATAAATTTACTGATGCAGAAGCGGACTTGTTCTTTGGACAATTTCAGATAAGTTGTCCCATCTCACCACAAAAGAAGCAAGCTCCCGAATTCTTACAACACTGTTATTCGGGTTGCCTATGCTGACAGAAACTACAAACTAGGTGTTGTGATTCTTGCTTAGAGCCTTCAAAGCTCTCAGTAGGATGGGTTCTGGAATAGAACTGAGCTACCACTAGCGAGTTAGGGGAATATTCATATTGGGTAGGCGGTGAGTACACATTATGACTGAACCAAGAGATAGAGACTCTCTTTGGTGCCTCATTTTAGATCGGTTCTGGTTATCTTTTCTTTTCTCATAGGCCTTCTAGGAGGCTTCAGTGGCGATGGCCCGATTAACAAGAAATTGGAAATCCTCGATTTCCATAATAGTAAAGAGAGGACGTAATTCATCGCAGAGCCCATCTACGAACATTTTACATTTTTCTTTTTCAGTATGTATGATCTCAAACCATACCTTGCATATTTGCAGAAATCTTGGATATATTGTTCTACAGGTATCCCTCCTTGCTTGAGATGGAGAAACTTCTTACGCCTTTCAGCGATTTAGTGCTCACTTATGTATTTCTTACGAAACTCTTGAAGAAAGAAGTCTCACGTAACTCAGCGTTCAGGAGCAGAGAGGGTCACGGTGTTCCACCAACTTTGGGCCTCTTAGGCAATTAAGGCCAAGGCACACTTGAGTTTATTTTCTTCAGGGCACTTCATTTGTCTATTTAAAACCTTGAGAGTGTTTTCGAGCCAGTATTCAGCTATCTCAGGATTTTCCAGGTCTTGACCAGTGAAGGTATAGACCGGATACTGTTTAAGCTTGTCAAAGGGAGCTCGAATGCTTACATCAGTAACAATATGGGTTTAATAGGGTTGCTCATCCCTTATAGTAGTCACAAGCATTTTGAACATATCAGCCATGTTCTTAAAACATTCCGCTTGAGTAGACTGTACTTCTGGTTAAGAATTTCGTATCGGAGGTATTTACGGATTCAAAGGATCTCTCATTCTGTCTTCCTCACCTCCAATTCAGGAGTCCGTGACATGTTCATCTATTTGAGCTTGATTTGACTTATTCATCTATACATAAAGAGATCGGATTAGCTGGCAAGTCACAATATACAATAATATAACTCATAGGTGGCAAAGTAACACAATAAACAATACAGACAAGTATAGGTTTGGTCCAAAACTGACTAAACTCTAGCTTTTATGCCACAATTGTAACACCCCCTTCCCCGTCTGGTAGAAAACCAGGTTGGAAGTGTTATCGGAAGGTGGAATTGGAGATCAAAATCAGAATTGGGGATGCTTTAAAACTTTTCAAACTAAAGGGACAAAATTGTAAATGTTACAAATTAGTGAACCTAACTCGGATTCTTATTACTGACTTGTAATTAGACTTTCCAATTATTAACTTGTGAAGTTTCATTGTTATCGAATATCTTTTACCTATCCAATTAAGCCGTATAACTATGAGTGGCCAATTTGTAATTCTTTTAAACCTGTTCCTTAAGTCTTTTAACAGAAATAACTGACTCTGTACCGTAATACTATGGTCCGTATCGATACGCTATATTGAATTTCATAATTTCTGGGTTCGAGGTTAACGACCTCGTACCGATACGTCTATGCCCGTATCAATACTCTGACTTGGGTTGACTCGTATTGGTACGCCTGAGGCCGTATCGTTGCAATTAAATTTTTAGACCTTACTGTTCAAACTCGTATCGGTACCCTCCCTAGGGTATCGATGCTAGCTGTTTCATGAAAGACCAAATATGCAAGGCCGTATCGGTACAGGCTTCCCCGTATCGATACGCCTAGCCTATAATGAGAAATTTTATCTAGTTTTTATCAAATTTGACTCCTCAAATGTGGTCCAATTATTACCAAATTTTACAAGCATGCCTAAAATCCATTAATCTATCAGTGTGTCAAATTTCTTGTCATTCTCAATCCGTTCACCACATTTTCCAACTTTCAGCCAAACTATGCATTTTCTACCATTCTTAGTTATTACCGAAAGGTCATTTAGGGCCATTTAAGCTTATACAAAACATAGCCTTTATACACCTACCAAAACATCAAGGCTAACTAGTTTAACTACTTTGCCACCATTCTAGGAGTTCGTAAGGACAAAATACTTTACTTTAGGCTTGAGGTGACTTGCCAAACTTCTAGCTAATCCTCGATCTCGGACAGTTAGCTTTCTTAACCTAAAATGTTATAGAAATGAATGCATTAGACTTATATAGTCTAAGTGAGGCAGTCAATAACAATGAATGAGTATGATATGCCATTTAGCATGCTTCAAAACAATTCAAACATAGTATTAACAAACGATGAAGCAAGGCATGTTCATTATTCTTAACTAATGACTTGGCATCAAGATAGCATATCATCAATGATCATTACTAGCATATCATAACAACAGCAATGACAATATCCAATAATTCCATGGATCGATTCAACTGTAGTTGGATACGCGAATTCCACCTCAACACTAACAATAACAATAATGGTCATGTCACATGTCCTCCGCCGCACCAATTGACCAATACACAACACATCCCTCCGTTGCACCATGGCTGAAGCCCGATACCCGTACCAATGAGCTCATGAATTCCATGGCATGCCAATTGTATCCAATACTTCTATCCCAAGGCACATTACATAATAGTTCAATATAATAGCTTGATAGCAATAAACTCATAACAATAGTTCATTAATCTCATATTGATAGGTGGTGATAATAAACGTATACCAATAATCTCCATAAGAATAAAATTATCAATAAATCCAATGCTTTCATCAATAGTCAAGTCCATGCAATACCCATGAATTCAATGCAATACTTACCATTTGCTTACCAAACATAGCTTACAATAGCACTTTATGCAAAACCTTTATTTCAATGGTTAGTAATATCAAATTCAATGTTCAATGATTCGAGTTGGGCACCTAGCCAACTCTTAAGACATCGACTACACTCACCTCGATACTAAGGCTCTCGGATAACAACTCCTTTATTCCTAGCTTTCGATGGAGACGAGGCATTAACTTCTTTCGATACTTGAGCTAAGAGGAGACAATATAAGATTATTAGAACCAATAGTATAGCCACTAGCTACTCATAAATTTAAGGCTTGAAGAACAAAGGCTTGTCATGAAATTAAACTTGTAAAGGCTTATGAAATCATTGATAAATTTAGGGCTTATACTTATCCAAACATTAGCTATGGGATGATGCTTTCAAATTGAAGAGAGCCTAAACTATAAGAGCTCTAATAGGGAGGTGTATGCTTGATTGGTGGAGAGGTATCAATGGAAGTGTTTGCTTTAGGTGGAAGATGGGGAGAAGCCAAAGATGGGAATTTGTTTCGGTAGCTATCAAAAACAAAGAGGGAATCAAGGAACTTTTTACTTATCTTAAGACAATCCAACTAATTATTTCCCACCTTAACTTTATCCAATAGGAGGCTTTCCCGAGCAAGATGATTTGTTAAACTCAAGACCTATCTTTTCATGGCTTTTTAAGTCGATTGATGATTATCTATCATCTTTCTTTTGCTTTAGATAACCCCACGTGAAGTGGGTGGCAAGGATACAGGTGAGTCACCACCAAAACTCTCCTTTCTTTTAATTTAATATTCAAAACTATTTTTCTACAAGTACCTGTATCGATACGCGTGGAACTGTATCGATACGACTGGACCAAAACCAGAAAGGTAGTTAAAACCGTTGGACCATACCGATATGGTACCTACCGTATCGATACCCTTGGCTCGGATTCAGCATTTGGACTTTCCAATAAAGTCCTAATTCAAAGATTAGACTCAATTATGATCTTTTAACCAGAGAATCAAAAATTTAGACAACATTGACGTAAAACTAGGTCATTTTGACATAAATTTTTATGATCGTCGAAAATTGATTCCGACTAGACCCGTTTTTGGGATGTTACATGTACACTTGCACCAATTGTGAAGCACTCTAAACAAGCAATAGTTTTGAAGTAAACTCCTTTTATTTTTACTAAACTCAATTACTAATATTGAAATAGAGAGAGATAGACAAATTCAGATACCAATCAAATCAAGTAGTATTTAAGTGTTTTCTTCATGAAGTTTGATTTTGGTGTCTCATACACCACTAAAGTCAAAGTGAACCCAAAGGCAGAAGTGACGAAAATGTTGACCATTTGTGTCAGGTGGCATCGGGTCATGGCTCCAGCCCCTAGGTAAGTTATCTTCAATTTTCAAGTCAATCAGTATTAGGTAACGACATTGTTATATAAAAAACCCTTTTTTAAATAGTTATTTTTGTAAACGACCCTCAGCGAATGTTATTTAGAAAAATGACCTTCAAATCGCCCATGTAAAGCGACCTCGCGTTATGGAAAATGCGAGGTCATAGCTCGCGTTTTACACATAGCGAGGTCCGTCCGACATGGGCCGACTTTTCATATTGCGTAATTTAAAATTATTGGATAAGTCCTTGCATTTTTCAAAATGCGAGTTCCCTGAGATATTGAATAAATCGTGATAGAAATTAAAAGGGACCTCGCGTTCTGTAGAAAGTGAGGTACTCTTAATCCAGGCTAAAATACAATGGTGTATAAGCATGTTTGAGGCATTTTATCATGTCATTAGCCTGATAATTTTGGTGATTTTTAAGCTTAGAGACGTAGCATTGGAACTTATCTTCCATGTGAGACTGATATTGGCACGTACGAGACATTGCACAATGTATAAAAAGACGTAGAAAATGGTTCAAACGCTATTTTTTGTCCAGGAATAAGAAGTTGAAATGGCTTGGTAGGCATGTTGGAGGTGTTTTCCTAGGTTATTATTAGAATAATCTTCATAATATTTTAGGTTAGAGGGCTACTATTGGAACTTATCCTTTCATTTGAGACTGATATTGGCACAGAACAGACATTATAAACGGTATTAAAATAGCCCTGAAAATGGTTCCAAAGCTTGTTTTTGGGCATGAATAAAAAGGTAAAATCAATTAAGAATCATGTTTCAATGGTTTATCCAGGAAGTTAATCATTGCATTCGCATAATCCTTAAGCTTAGTGGCGTAGTATTGGAGGAGTGTATCTATAATTAAAAAATAAGAAGCTAAAAATTTTAGTCGTTCAATAATTGTAATATTAAATCATGGTTCCAAAGCTAATTTTTTGGTGTCAAAATGGTTCTAAAGCTTATTTTTGTTGATGAATTACACGGTGAAATAATTAATTTGAAACAAATACATAAAATGAAGAAAATAAATTATTGGGTTAGGCCACGTAGACGGCCAAAATCTTTCTTAAACACGCGGTCAATTGTACCCCTAAACATGCAAACAAAATAAATTACATAGGAATTGATTTAAATGAGAGGTGCAGATAGTTTGTCCGAGTTGTATGAGATGTGTCGTTGATGTACACAAATGGCGCTATAGATCATCCTAGTTGTTGGAGCCCTAAACCTTCTTTCGCAATGTAGACAATCGAGGACTAGCTTCATGGATTTCCTGAGTACCTAATAATCATCATCATCCATTATGCTAGAGGCTCCAACTACGTTACATGCGGTGGTCTTCCTGTATCCTTCGCGATGAAGGAAAATGAAGAAGTTACTATCAGCCTCGAACAAAAGCTCAAGACTGATCCTGATGCTTAAAAAGGACCACTTATTCCCTGATATTATGATTTGTGTAGATCTTGAACCAAAACCCGAAAGATACATGTCGCCAATATTATTAACCGGCCAAAATAATGTAGTCACCGTATAAATGTAATTACTTGTACTAACAGATCACAATATCAGGGAAATAAATTTGTAAAACAATTTTCTTGATACGTGATCTGTTTCCATTAGTAGAAATAGCTGTATATTCTTTTCGAATCCGATACATATTTTTCTCAACTGATTGCAAATGCTGGTGGGTTTGTTTGCCCTTGTTTTTGCTTTATATAGGTAAACATTTGCGTCCTCCAAAACGTAAGGTCTGTAGAGATTCCTAACATGGCAGGAGAAGTACATATTGACATCTCACTAGACCTTGCTATATACAGAGAGCGAGGTCCTATTTTTTAATTTTGATTGAAATCTTAAATTCCACTGTCTATAATTAAATTCTATGAAAGGAAAGCAAATGGCTTGAGTGAATTCGTATTGATTGGTGTAACATTTTTTACACTTGTAATTGTAAGTAATTATTATTTAAAACTGAGAATTGTAATTGTAGATGTAATCTTTAGAGGTTAAGAAATTGCAATTATAACTGATATGTAATTCTAATTAGCAGGTGTATAAAGCGCGTGAAAAATGGTTTTGAAGCTCTTTTAGGGTAAGAATAGCAATGTAAGTCTATTACTTTTCAAACAAATACATAAAATAAAGAAAATAGAAAATGGAAGTTAGTCCACATAAAATGAAGAAAATAGATTATGGTAGTTAGGCCACTAATCCCGGTCAAAGATGGAATCTTGTACATAACCGGGGCGAGGTAAGTGACGTTTTAATCGGTCAATTGTACCCCTAAACACGTTTTGACGATATGGATAGTCGAGGATTTTGAGGTCCCCCCGAAGGTTGCAATTGCAACCCACTTCCATCATTAGTTGCACTGTAGAAGCTTCGACTATGATTACAAGTGGTGGGCATTTTGGTGAATGGTTTTTTGACTATTGCGAAGGAAGAATACCCAGCACTCGAGATCTTCCTTTTCGACTATTGCGAACGCGATGGCAATAGTTTTTCTGTTGATGTCTTGTACAACCGCCAATAACAAAATTTGTGTGTATTTGCCGTACAACCAAGTGTCGTCAATCTGAACCATGGGCTTGCAATATTTGAATGCATTGATGCACTGCTGAAATGTACAAAATAGCGGTGGAATTGACACACTCCTCCTAGGACACGATAATTTTGGTACGCTGCTACAGTTTCCAGCTTCACAACCGTTCCTGATATGTGTTTTTGCATTAGGTTTAGCCGCGGCCGTAAGTCTCTGTACGATTCCTCCCACTGGCCATACAATTTATGTATAACCTGCCACCTTGCGTACCATGCTTTGTGGTACTCAACTCTATAGCCCTACTAAGATTTGGCTGCAACAATACACGTGGCAACCGTTACAGGCGGATTTGCCTTGACCACTGGAATGAAGGTGTCGCAGAGCACGTGCACATCCAAGTTAGGATGATCCTGACTTAGTCTACTGACGATTCATGTATGAGGCCCCTCGAGTTTTGTGATCTGCCATAGCCGGTTATGCTTCTTAAAGCATGATACACGAACCCTCCAATTACACCCCTAGCTCTTGTGGGCATATTCTGCAATGTAATAATCTGGTTGAGTCTTCTTCACAGTCGTCGTATCTGAGCTGCATATGTTGTAGTTCTTGATGGTAGCCACGGCGAGTTCTTTCCTCAAGAAGGTCATCCTAATATTGAGTTCACCATCAACACACCGGTTGTATTGCTCAAGTTCTGGGAATTGCAAAAATTTTAGAACGTTGAAAGCTTTGATATCAATCGTTATGAAGTGTGATGGTGGCTGGTAAACAAAAACCGAGATGGTAGGATATGGGTTGATTGTTGGTAGGTCAGGCATGTTCTTCATTGCCTTCGACTACATCCTTTAATCCATCATATTCCTCTACTTCTTTGGGCATGTAAAGGTCTTCTGGTTCATCATGGAAGGGGTCTTGCTCGTCACCATTGGACCTCGACTCCCTCATCAGTTCTTCCTAACAGTTTTCTAAACCCTCAATCTGAATAGGTCTGATTCGTCGAATGCTACAACAACAGATTTAGAAATTGCTCATCGATCGTGAGAACGCTCACGAAACTACTCACAAAACGTATTACCAAGACCAAGATTAAGGTCGACAAAACCAGCACAAGAATGTCTCCCCACATGTTGTTGGACATACTCCGCAGTAAGGATATAATTTGAATTTTGTCCAGATGTGAAATCGTTGAACAGATTAAACGCTTTATGGTCTTGCGACATCATGCAGTTTTGTGACTGAGTCTTGCTTGGATCGACTTTGATTCCTTCAGCCGAGATAACGTGGCCGAGGAAAGAAACTTTTGGTAACCATAATTCACATTTGGAGAACTTGGCATACAATTGATGTTCTCAGAGTGTTTGCAAAACAATTCGGAGGTGTTCAGCATGTTCCTCCTTATTCTGAGAGTACACCAAGATGTCGTCGATGAATACGACCACGAACTTGTCAAGATAGGGCTTAAATACCAATTCATGAGATCCATGAAAGCAGCCGGAGCATTTGTTACCCTGAATGGCACTACGAGGAATTCAAAGTGGCCATATCGAGTACGAAAGGTTGTCTTGGGTACGTCTTGTTCCTTCACTTTCATTTGATAATACCCCGATCGAAGGTTGATCTTAGAGAATACGGAAGCATCCCTGAGTTGATCAAAAAGATCTTCAATTTTGGGCAGGGGATACCGTTTCTTGATAGTGAGCTTGTTTAACTGATGATAGTCAATACAAAGGTGCATAGTCCTGTCTTTCTTTCTTTACAAACAGGACTGGAGCACCCCAAGGAGAAATGCTAGGCCTTATGAAACCTTTATCTTGCAACTCCTGAATTTGCTTCCTTAATTCTTTCATCTCGACAGATTCCATTCTATAGGGTGTAATGGACACCGAAGTTTTTCCAGACTGAACCTCAATCCCGAACTCTACTTCTCTGGTCAGAGGGACACCAGGGAGTTCTTCAGGAAAAACATCAGTAAATTTAGAAACAACAGGCATGCTAGGCAAACCGAATTCAATTTCATCTTGTAGAATATCTTAGCAAAGATTCAAGTTGGTTTCTTGTCTATTAAGAGAATGGATTTTTTCCCTAAACCCTAGAGATACAATCTCCTATTTTGGTAATCTACCCAGGCCTCGTGTTTACTTAACCAATCTAACCCCAATATCAAGTCAAATTCACAAAATTGTAAGACATAAAGATCAATGGGAAAAAGGGAATATTTTGAATAGTCAAAGGAGCTTGCTTGTGGAGTAAGTTAATGGGTGCTTTTCCCCCTAATGGATTCGAAACTACAAGATTCAGATCAATAATTTCAGGTTTCAATTTTAACGTGTTGATCAAGACAGAACAAATAAATGAGTGGGTAGACCCCGAATCAATTAAAGCATATGCAGGACTGGAATTTAACTCAACGGTACTTGTGATAACATCAGGAGCTTCTTCATCATCTTTACCACAAATGTGGTTCATACGAGCAAGGGCTCGAGATTCCTGATGAGTCTGAGCATTCAAATAGGGGCCCTTCTATTTCCCCTTATTCAGGACTGAGCTTGTGTGGGTGCTTTGTTTCGGTTAGGAGGAGTTGAGCTAGCAATTGAAGAGGTTTGATTCGAAGCCTTGTTGGGATTCTGGGGACAATGCCGAATATAATGATTAGAGGCTCCACATGAGAGGCATAAATTCTGTTGAACTCTGCACTGGCCAGTATGATGTTTCTGGAAAAACTTGCAAAGAGGATATTGATTAGCTTTAGCCTGATTCCCCGTGCTATCAACAGAACAACAGGGGCTGAAGTCTTTACAAATGTTTGAGGTTTCGAAATGTAACTACTCTTCTGATTAGGGGTATATCTCGAAGAGTGCCCCTTGGAATGTTTGGACTTCTTTGAATTCCAGCGTGGCTTATCATCATTCCGGGGTTGTTTGTCTTTCTAGGAGCGTTCGCTCTTGCGTCTTTTTGAGGCTTTCATCTTTGCCTCAATAGAAATGCCCTGGTTTACCAAATTTTAGAAGTCGGTAATACCCAGAGCAGTGAATATAGGGCTTAATTCATCATTTAACCCATCGATGAACATTCGACACTTGTCATCCTTAGTTTTGATATATTCAGACCCATACTTGCAATACTTGCAAAAGTCGCTCACGTATTGTTCGATAAGTCAGCTAGCTTGTTTAAGAGACAAGAATCACTTTTGGCGCTCTGCCAGATATTGTTCGCTGATATACTTCTTCCTGAACTCATCGAGGAAGAACTTTCAAGTAATAGACTCCGCAGGAGCAGTCAGGGTAGTGGTTTCCCACCAGCTTAGTGCTTCGTCTTCCAATAGAACGATGGTACACTTGAGTTTATGCTCGTCAGGACATGGCAATTGTTTAGTCAAAATGTGAGTAGTGGCCTCTAACTAATACTCGGCTACTTCAGGATTAGCCTCATCGGTGCTAGTGAAGGTATATGCTCGATGCTGAGCCAGCTTGTCAATAGGGGCTCGGTTTGGTACAACAACAGTAGGAGCAATAGGATGATCTTGTTTTAAGGCAGTTACGAGATGATTGAACATCTCTTTCATACTTATAAGACATTCTTGCTGCACAGGATTGATAGCAAGAGCTTCCTGTTGAGTAGCAGCTTGAGCTTGATGTTGAGCTTGCTGTTAAGGAGGATTCTGCTCTATCCTCACATTGTCTCCTTCGTTCGAGGAGCCTATGGGACTTTCATTATCCTGACCCAATCTTGTTTATGACATTCTAGTTCAATCAAAACAATAAGAGTTTCACTTTACACATTTAAGCAACAATACAAGCTTATATCAAGTATCCTAGGTGGCACAATATCCTATATGATGCAAGTGAACTTAATTTAGTCCTAGAACCGACTAAAAACTCTGATTACCAATAAATGTAACACCCTATCCCTGGGTTAGCCATTACCCGATTCAAGAGCGTTACCAAAGCGAAAGCAAAGCAATAGATAGGTTACTTGTCGAACAAGTAACCTTGATATAATTGAGTTGCAATGCAAGTAACCCAAACCAAACATTACAAGTCATACAATACATACAAGTCGTCCACATTAAACAAACCCAACATACATAGCATGCCAATTTAGGTACTAATTTGTTCCATTTCATACTTATACCCTAAGTTATCATTATCATATTACTATTCCATTCAATTCACATACATCATTTAAACAACAATCTCAAGTGTGTCATATTTCGTAATAGGTTACTATTAACATGATTCAACTTTCATTCTTACTACAAGTTCAAGTGCCCTATTCGATTAACATAATGTGGTCACTAAACACATTTCAATTAGCCTACTTGCATCTCAAGATACTACTTATTCAACCAATTAACAAGTTCAATACAAAGCATCTAACTTACATTCTTATTATATATTCATACCCTATTCGAACTATAAGGTAATCCTTAATTACATTTCGTTTGATTCTTTACCATCAAGTCATACAATTTCATTGCATACTTAGTTAGTACATTGTTAACGCATGCTTGTACATACCTTGGCTTCAAACTCAACATTGCCGAATCATGCCAATAGCCATAAGAACAAATGCATGATCATACACATTGATCTAGCATTCGAATTAAACAAGGTTCAACAAACATTGAATTTCTATCATATTATGTGCAGCATTATACTAACTTATATACATATCAACCAAGTTATATACATAGTTTAAATCATCCAAGTTGGTTACATGATAGGCCCATCAAAACATTACATATACTAGTCTTAAACACACATCCAAATGCGTGATCAAAGCTACCTATTACAAGATCTAGTGCCACCAAACTAGGAATATACAAAGAGTATGAAATCATACTTTCAAGCTTGCTTCAAGGTGTTGCTTCGATCTCAAGATATCCTCTTGATAATGTCTTTAATCTGTTATGGGAAGAATGAAGTGTAGAGTGGTAAGTACAAGTTATGTACTTAGTGAGGTAACACTAAGTCTAGCCAATTTCAAGTATACATGTATTTTAAAGAATCAATATCGTCTCTACAAGACACATACCATTCAAATTCAAGAGTAACTTAGGCAATCTTTACATATCATACAATCAACATAGAAACATCCATCATAATACCCATATGCTATTCGAGCATCTTGTTTAGAAAACAAGCAACCAAAAACTCCAATTACCAAGTAGAATTCTTACACAAAGTCATCATTTATACATTTCTTTCATGAGAAGTAACTAGTTATACAACAATTCATGTGTTATCTTTCAAGGCAAGGAAGTTCATTCAAGAACCTTACAATTCAAGCAATGTTCATATCACACATCCAAGCAAACAATGTTCATTCAAGTTATTAAGTCATCTTATAACACCCTTGGTAAGTAGTTTACTAGATAATCAAATCTTCAACAATATGCACCGAAGTGCCAATATGCACCGTCGTGCCAATATGCACCATAGTGCCAATATGTACCATCGTACCAATATGCACCGTAGTGCCAATATGCACTGTAGTGCCAATATGAGCTCAAGATTCTAAGGCATGCCCTCCTGCCTATCCAAACTAGCTACCAAGGTTGTTGATTATCCATTTCATTCAAGCCTACACAATTCATTATCCAATACAAGTTTATGCCATTCAAAGGCCAAGCCCTTAGGCTTATGGAGTCTTAACTCCCAAAGCAAATCTATCCATGCCATTCGAATGGCATGAATACAAAGTGGTACCATTTTTCCTTTCATTTCAACCAGCCATGTACATCAATCACAAACACATGCATATGTATGCAATGTGCGTACCTTATTCTCTAAGCAAGCATGCCATTTCTTACCTTTGGCATAAGCAATGCAACATGACAAGCATTTCATTTCATTTTCTTAACACTCAAGTAAACAAATAGATCATCGCATCAGACAAGTTGTCATACATGTCATTCTTCCCTTAATTAGCCAAATATGTATTAGGTCATATTACATGGCAATGACATTGAATTAAGACAATAACAAGGTTGGTTAGGACCTAGTCCCAACCCTAAGGATAGTTACACTCACAATACTCCTAGCAATCAATTGTCTTGTATCCAAATCCCTTTGCCTCTAGCTTTGGGATGTCCACTCCTATCTTCCTCTTCCTCAACTTGCTGCCCTTGGTCTAGCAAGCATAATATATACATTTCATCAAAACAAGAACATAATGTCACACAATTATAGTAGCAATGTTACCACATTTGTACCTAACATTTAGCTACTGTTTTTATGCTTTCTTTTAAGCATTTCTTACTAGTTCATCTCCATGTTGTTATTACCTCATTTTAAGACATAACTGGATAGGTTACAATGTCCCAAAACTGTTTTGGAAACATTTTGAATCTAGGTGTAAAAACAGTCCCAAACTGCCCAGGACACTGCTGCCTGGCAGTTTTGCATACTGTCTCTGTAAATGGTCATATCTTTTAATCCGTACGATGGAATTTCGATTACTATACACCGTTAGAAAGATAACAAAATTTCCTTTAAGTCCATATAAGACATGAATTATAGTTCTTAGCCAATTAATACAGTTTATTGTTAAAAGACAGGGCATTTACACTGTCTGGACAGTTTGCACTGTCCAGCAATTTCTTTTTACAGTTTCCAGTGTAGGACCTAGTTTTTAGTTCTGTTTTCACTTAATGAAATTATACATACTAAGGATCATGTCATTAAAATTTCAGCCCTGAATTTGATCTATACAATATTTGGTGAATTTTCAAAGTGACTGACCAGAACAGAGCAATTCTGGGCAGATTGCACCTGTTCCCATTTTAATACCTTAAATTCATTTTAACCAATGTTTTGGCCCTATAATTTATTTCATATGATATCATAAACATGTTTAGTAAATGTTAATTCATTATTTAAGGCAGCCAAAATAGAGTAAGTTGGTTACAAAGCTTAATTTTGCATGTTTACACAATTTCAATTCAACAAAACAGTTTCTATGTTCTATTACTATGTTCATACTTTTATCTTTCATTTCCAGCATTGGTTACTAACAATTCAGCTTGTTTAACACCTTAATTACAATATCTAATCATGATCATGTTCAATTCATTAATTCCATAGCTCAATTTCAAGTTCTAACCATTCAATTCTTACATCAACATCTCATTTCAATTTTCCAGCAACCTAGCTTTGTTACACTATCTCATATACATAATTTCCAGCATAATACCTAGTGTTCATTCTTCAAATTTGCATAATTCTACAACCATTCAATCATCTAACAACATATTCAATAGTTAATCTTATCTATAATCATCAAAACAGTCCAATTCGACAAGTATAGTTGTCTATTCGATTGAACAAGAGTAGATTCATACTTACTTTGCTTCTAGCTTTAATTTCCTTACAAAATTCTATACATGCAAGCTAAAATTTTCCTTCTTCAATGGCTGATTTTCTCAAGCTTTCTTTCTCCCTATTTTCCTCTCTTCCAAACGGCAATAGTGAAGAAAGTGGATTAAGATGATATCCCTTGTAATGGATTTAGGAATTTACTATCTTAGCCTTAATTAGTTGTTAATCATAGAATTAATCAAGGGCATTAGGGGAAACAAGGAATTTAGCATGCGTTCCCCATATTTCTCATTTAATTCAATGTAGTCACTTTAAATTGATCACTTATTTCATTCATTCTTTCAATTAGGCCCTTGGCTAATCAATTTAGCTTAAATTATAGGTTCAATTCAACTATCAACTTATGCAATTGACTTCAATACTTCTAGGCTAGGATTTTGGGTGTTACACGTTTGGCGACAGTAGGAGGGATTGACCGGTACTTCTAGTACCATATTGTTTATTGGCGATAGTTTGGTTGGGGACTTGTGTATCTAGGCTGACAAATCGATTCTCAAGGTTGAAATAAAAGTTAATTGAAAATAATTGATTGTTAATGAAATGTTATAATGGTTAAAGCATATATAATAGTTTAGTTAAGACTAATTTATAACAATGAGATTGATATACATATATATATATATACATATTGAGATAGAATCAATTGATATGCTAATGATTTGTATTTATAATAAGGATTTGGAAAATCAACCAGTTACATTGATTTATTCGGTTACGAATAAGAGTAGAATCTTAGCTAGCATTGATAACAATGAGATTGATATACATATATATATATATACATATTGAGATAGAATCAATTGATATGCTAATGATTTGTATTTATAATAAGGATTTGGAAAATCAACCAGTTACATTGATTTATTCGGTTACGAATAAGAGTAGAATCTTAGCTAGCATTCGAAATACATCATTGATATTTTAACTAGTTAAATAGCTATGTAACAAAATTGAGTGAAAGAACTCTATTAATATAAAGATACTATTGGATTTTATCTACATTTGGTTTGGTGTGAAACCTTGATTTTTTATAAGAATGTAATCTTGAAAGACTTTAAGTTGTGTTTAATATATTTGTGCTATAAACTCATTCACTAAACTATTGTTTATCTAAGTTCTTTCGCTACATTTCAGGGTAATCCTTTGGATATTGCTAGAGCAAGAAGCTTGATCAAGTCACCTTTTTGGCTTATAAGAATATGTAGTTAATTTTGGTTATAAGACTCCTAGGATGGTGGCACTAATGTATATTTTTTAGCTTATGGTTGTTTTGTAAGTATGTAATTGCTATGGCATGTAAACTTAATTAATATACTTGTGGTTGCTCACGGTTGCGTGGTAGCATGACTATCTTTATTATGAAGTTTGGTATCCATGATTTAGGCAAGGTCTTGTTTGATATCGAATTAATAGATTACGGGATAGTAAAATCATAGCTAGATTATATTGGGAGTAGATAGATGGAAATGTTTAAAATTGGGATTATCTTAGTGAATTGATTGCTCAGATTGCTATTTGGGAGGTTAGTTAAACTCGAATAAAGGAGTTATGTTTAAATATTGAAGTAGTTTATAGTTTGTAAACGTAATGTTCAATCCAACAATAGGTGGACCTTGTATCTAGATGGAAACATTGTAAATATTTTACTGTATGATATGGATTTAGATAGTAAATGCTAGAAACCTCATTGGTTTGTAATCCTTTATTGGAATTTTTTTGTCTTGACTTTGCGCGATTAGTTAAGTAGAATGTAAAGAGTTAAAACATGTAAGAATTGTCCTTAAGTTACTATGTTTGTATGTTTATCTTGTCTGTTCAAAAATTAGCTTGTCAACCAAGGAAGATCTTATTCCTTTTGAATGACTTGTATTGCTGACACCTCTTGAATGTTTTATATTGAATGCTCATTTCTTCTAAGGCTAGTTTAGGATGTTACAAATTGGTAATCAGAGCTACAGGTTGCATGATTCTAGGCCATTTTATGATTGTATTGTTATTGATGACTTTAGTGCCACCTAGGAGTTAATTAGATATTCATTGTGACTTGAATTGATTAAGCTCTCTTATTCTTATTTTAGAATGTCTGAAACGAGGTTGGCTAAAGACAATGAAAGTCCAACCAGCTCCTCCAATGAAGGAGGAAGCATGAGGATGAATTAGAATCCTCAAAAGCTTGTCGAACCTCAACAAGTTCAGCAGAAAGTTCCTGCAATCCATCCTATACAATGGGAATGCTTCTCCAGTCTGAAGGAGATGTTTGACCAAATGGTTGTCTCTATGAGACAGAATCCTCCAACCCTTCTTGATTCTCCGATAGTAAAACAAATAAGAGCCCTAATCGACAAGTTAGCTCAACATCGAGCTTATACCTTCATTGGAGCAAGTGAAGATAAGTCAGAGGAAGCTTAATATTGGTTGGAAGCTACAACAAGAATCTTAAATAAGCAATTACAATGTTCAGATGAACATAAATTGGAGTGCGCAGTGACTTTGTTAGCTGAGGAAGCACTTAACTGGTGGGAAACTACCATTCTTGTAGCACCTGAGGAGGCTCTTACTTGGGAATTTTTCGTTAAGGAGTTCAAAAAGAAATATATCGGTGATCAGTATCTTGCTAAATGTAATAAGAAATTCTTGTATCTGAATCAAGGAGGCAAACAAATCGAGCAGTATGTTAATGAATTCTGCAAATATTGCAAGTACAGGTCAGAATTTATAAAGAAGGAGGAAGATAAATGTAGAATGTTCATAGATGGACTCAATGATGAGTTAGGCCCCATGTTCACTGCTTTGGGGATTATCAATTTCCAAAATTTTGTCAACTGAGCCATAGCTACTGAGGCTAAGATGAAAACTTTTGGGAAAAGAAAAGAAAACCAATATCGGGGTGATAAAAGGTCAAGGGAAGACCACAAATCTCATTGGCAGAATAAGAAACAAAATGGAGGAAACTCTTCAAATTATAGCAATTACTCAAAGGGCAATTATATACCTAAGCCTCAATCATTGGCTAAAACATCTACACCTTCAGTGTCCCTGTATAGCACCAGGAATATAGGAAGGGAGATTCAAATCCCTGCTTGTAAAATTTGTCAAAAAAATCATACCGGACAATACAGAAAGCTAACCAATGTTTGCTACTTGTGTGGAGATAAAACAGATTATCTTAAAGATTGTCCTCAAAAACCAAACAAGTTGCCTTCACATGTACCTAAGGGCTCAAACCAAAACCAATCTCCTAGTGGGAAAGGGTCGAAACAAGCTAATTCCGTAAATTTCACCAAGAGCAAAGGGCAAGGATCAAATGCTACTTATCAAGAGTCTCGGGCCTCTGCTCGAGTCTATCATATCTGGGTCATGAGGATGAGGAATCACTTGAAGTTATTACAGGTACAATTTACTTTGATTCACAGCCTATTTATGCTCTTTTTGATTCGGGTTCAACCCACTCTTTTATAAGTTCTCCATTGATTAAAAAGTTAAATCTAAAGCTTGAACCCACCCATAATCAATTAGTAGCCACAAATCATATTGGTGACAGGGTGAAAGTAAATCAAATTTATAGAAATTGTTCTTTGTACGTTCAAAATATACCTTTTTCTCCTGATCTTTTAGCCTTACCTTTCTTAGATTTTGACCTCATTTTAGGCTTAGATTGGTTGGGGAAACACAAAGCTTGGGTAGATTGTAATAAGAAACAATTGTATCTCCATGGTTTAGGGAAAGAATCCATTACCTTGCTAAGCAAGAAACCATTCGAACCAAAGGCTACCTTTGCACCTATATCTAATTTGAATGAATCCACATTGTCTCTTGAATCCATTTTAACTGTATCTGAATTTCTTGATGTTTTTCTCGAAGAATTGCCGGGATTACCTCCAACAAGAGAATTGGAATTCGGAATTGAAGTTCAACCGGGATCTACACCAATTTCAATTACACCATATTGAATGGCCCCGGTCGAACTCCATGAACTCAAGAGTCAATTGCAAGAGCTTCAAGATAAGGGCTTTATTAGACCAGTTATTCTCCTTGGGGAGCCCCGGTTTTATTTGTGAAAAAGAAGGATAGATCGATGAGACTCTGCATTGATTATCGACAACTAAATCAACTCACTATCAAGAACAAATATCCATTGCCAAGAATTGAAGACTTGTTTGATCAATTGAAGATGCCATTTTATTCTCTAAAATTGATCTTAGATTAGGATATTATCAAATGTTTGTCAAGGAAGCCGGTGTTCCAAAAACTACATTTTGAACCCGGTATGGTCACTATGAATTTTTAGTGATGCCTTTCGACTTAACTAATGCCCCTGCAGCCTTCATGGATCTCATGAACTAGGTTTTCAAACCTTACTTAGACAAGTTTGTTGTAGTCTTCATATATGACATTCTTCTTTATTTTTAAAGAAGTAAATAAGAATATTCAAATCATTTGAGAATAATTGCAAACTCTTCGAGATAAGCAATTGTATGAAAAATTTAACAAATGCGAATTTTGGCCTCCGGAGGTGTCCTTCCTTGGACATGTAATATCTGCAAAAGGTATTAAGGTTGACTCGAAGAAAATTCAGTCCATTGTTGATTGGAAGCCACCAAAGAATATTGGAGAAGTTAGGAGCTTCCTCAGTTTAGCAGATATTATAGAAGATTTGTGAAGGGGTTCTCAATATTGGCTGCTCCATTAACCTAACTCCTTAGGAAAGATGTTCTATTCGAATGGGTTGAGAACCAACAAGGAAGTTTTGATCAATTGAAACAAGCCCTTACTAGAGCTCTTGTTTTAATTCAACCTGAAATAGGAAGAGATTTTACAGTCTTCAGTGATGCTTCGCACCTTATGTTAGGATGTGTTTTAATGCAAGATGATAAAGTAATTGCTTATGCTTCCCAGCAATTAAAGCCACAAGAATTGAACTATCTAACCCATAATTTGGAATTAGCTGCAATTGTTTTTGCCTTAAAAATTTGGAGGCATTATTTATATGGAGAAAGATGCCACCTATTCACTGATCATAAAAGCTTAAACTATATCTTAACTCAAAAGGAATTAAATCTCCAGCAAAGAAGATGGATAGAACTGCTTAAAGAATATGATTTAATTATCGACTATCAGCCAGGCAAAGCAAATGTAGTGGTTGATGCATATTCGAATGTTGTGAGCGAAATTCATCTAATAATGTCTTTTAATTTGTAGCCCCAACAACCTTGAATGCCCATTTTAGTCTTCTAAAGAATCAAAAACACTCAACCGAACTCCAAATACAATCGAAATTAAATTCAAGGATCAAAATTCTTTAGCAGACTGATCTTGAGCTTAAGAAGATATCGAAGAAAATTGAATCTGAACCATTTTCTGAATTTTCTCTAAACTCGAATGGTGTACTATATTTTAAGAATGCAATTTGTGTACCCAATGATAAAGAATTGAAGAAGGAAATGTTACGAGAAGCTTATAGTAGCCACTTTTCTATACATCCTGGATCGGTCAAAATGTATAAAGACTTGAAGAAAGTCTATTGGTGACCGAGAATGAAATCAGACATCACTGAATTTGTGTCTAAATGCCTTACACCTCAGAATGTGAAAGCAAAGTGGGAACGAATAACTATGGATTTTGTATCAGGATTACCTCTTTCACCAAGAAAAAATGATGTTGTGTGGGTAATTGTTGATAGATTCTCAAAATCAGCACATTTTCAACCTATTCGTATGAACATGAACCTTGAGCAGTTGGCTGCATTACATATAAAATAAGTAATTAGACTTCATGGTGTTCCTGTATCCATAATATCGGATCGAGACTCTCGGTTCACCTTTAGATTTTGGAGAGCTCTTCAAGAATCCTTGGGGACTAAATAGAAACTTAGTATTGCATTCCATCCTCAAACCAATGGACAATCAGAAAGAATAATTCAAGTATTAGAAGATATGCTCAGAGCTTGTGTGATTGACTTCAAGAAAAACTGGGAAAAGCTTTTGTCATTGGTTGAATTTGCTTATAATAATGGCGATCAATCATCTATAAAAATGGCACCATTCGAAGCTTTATACGGTAGGAGATGTAGAACTCCTTTATGCTAGTCTGAATTGGGTGAAAGTAAGGTTTTGGGACCTAATTTACTTAGAAAAATAGAAAATCAGATTCAGATAATACACAGTAGATTGAAATAAGCTTTTGACAAACAAAAAGCTTATGCTGATAACAAGAGAAGAGATATTCAACAAGAAGTAGGAGATAGAGTGTTCTTGAAGGTATCTCCTTGGAAGAAAATCCTTAGATTTGGAAATAAGGGAAAATTAAGTCTCTGCTTTATTGGACCCTTTGAGATTGTGGAAAAAGTAGGTTCAGTGGCTTATAAGCTTGCACATCCCAAAGAATTCGATAGAATCCATATTGTCTTTCATGTATCAATGCTAAGAAGATATCGACCGGATCTTTCACATGTTCTGGAGCCTAATGAGGTTGAACTTATTCCTAATTTATCATATGACAAAGAAACGGTTCAAATTCTTGATAGTGGAGTTGAAAGACTTCGAAACAAGATAGTACCGTTAGTCAAAGTACTTTGGAGAAATCACAATATCAAAGAAGCTACGTGGGAACCCGAAGCAATTATGCGAGATCATTATCCAAATCTCTTTCCCAAGGTAAATTCGGGGACGAATTTTTTTAGGGGGAGGGAATTGTAATACCCCTAAATTTTTAATCTAGAAACATATGTGACTATCCTTTGTTAAATCAAGATTGTGATTTAAAAGTGTGGACCATGGAGGGGACTATTTGGCATAAACATAGAATTCAAGAGCCTATTTATCTAGACTAAACTTTAATAGATACATAATTAATGGTTTTCATGGTAATTGAAAACTAAATTAAGGACAATACATATGTCCATCACTCTCTCATCAATCGGTTCCCAACTAAGGGAAAAATATTATCTTCTCCATGGGATTAAACGCATCAGAAGAGATAAGTGAGAAAGAGAGAGAATCCATAGAATTGGAAGCTTGATTCGGCTGTGATGAGAACCATTTTGCTTGGTTAATTTGTTCATCTTAAGGAAGGTAAATCTTCCATTTCCATAGTTTTTAATGATGAATGTTAGACGATAGTTGAGATTAGATTTGATTAAATGGGTTAGTAAGGTTTATGCATGAGTTGAATGATGAAGAAGATAGATTGAGTCTATAGGAAACAAAGTTATGATCGTATATGTTATGAATGATTGAGTAATCGAGATTCAATAATAAATGTGTCAGTTTAGCTTAAAGATGATATTTAATGTTTGTGGATGAGAGATTGATCCTCTCGAATTATAGCTTAATCAAAAGGATATTTATGATTCAATCTAGTTGATCATTGACTGAAAATTATGCTCTGTTTTGAATTGTAGGATCAAAATGTTATATAAACTTCTTGAATATGATATTCGATTAGAAGGATTGTAAATAGGGTGTATAAAGATTGTAAATGTTGCATTGAAAAATAGTGTAAATATTTAAGTGTTAGGACTAAGGATTGTTCTCTTTATTGCAAAAATTAGGATTGAATTGTACTAGTGTTAGGGCTGTTCGAAACTACCCTGTTTCGGACTTAACAGTGACATGTTTTTAGACTAATTTGGTATTGGATTATGGGTCAAATTGGTTAATTAAGCAAGGCATTAAATGTATCATGTGGTAAGGAACGAACGAGGGCTATGATGATATTTTGTAATAAGATCAAGGATAAATGAATATGAATTTTGAATAGATTATGAGCTTCAATGATTAATTAATATGTCTAATAAAACGGATGTATTGTATTTAGAATAAGGATTTGGAAACCAACCGGTTACATTGATTTATTCGGTTATGAATAAGAGTAGAATCTTAGCTAATATTCGAAATACATGATTGATATTTTAACTAGTTAAATAGCTATGTATGTAACACCCCAAATCCTAGCCTAGAAGTATTGAAGTCAATTGCTTAAGTGATAGCTTAATTGAATCTAGAAATTAATCTAAATTGATTAGTCAATGATCTAATTGAAAGAATGAAAGAACAAAGTGACCAAATTAAGGTGACAACTTGTAAACTCTAGCAATTTTAAAGAATGCATGCTAAAGTTTCAATATTCCATAGTTGCCCTTGATTAAGTTAATATTAAGGATTAATCAAGGGATATTTTAGACAATTCAAAAATCCAATAACTTGGATTAAGTGTCATCATCTTCTTCACTTTCTCTTTGTTGGCCGAATTGAAGAGAGAAAAGAGAGAAAGGAAAGCTTGAGGGAGAAAGCTTGAATCCATGCCCTACAACCTTGATTTAGCTCCAAATTAAGTCTAGATAGCTTAGTGATTAAGGTAATTACTTCCTTCTCTTGTAAATTTCACGTTTGAATTGTTTGAATTGAAATGGAAATGTGATTTGAGTATATAAATGCTGTAAATGTGATGAACATGTAATAGGCTCATGTATAATTGTTGGAATTGATCTCAAAATTTTTAGATGACAACTTAGGTTGCATTACATGTTGAATTGTTGTGGTTATATGCTGGAAATTATGTGAAAGGACTGGTATAACAAAACTAGGTTGCTGGAAATTTGAAATTAGATGTTGATGTAAGAATTGAATGGTTAGAACTTGTAATTGAGCTATGGAATTAATGAATTGAACATGATCATGTTTAGATAATGTAAATTGGATGTTAAACAATCTGAATTGTTAGTAACCAATGCTGGAAATGAAAGATAAAAGAATGAACATAGTCATATAGCCTAGAAACTGTTTTAGTAAGAACCTATTGTGTAAACATGCAAAATTAAGCTTTGTAACCAAGTTGCTCTGTTTTGGACGCCTTGATTAATGAATTAACATTTACTAAACATGTTTAGGATGTCATATGAAATGAATTATAAGGCTAAAACATTGGTTAAAATGAATTTAAGAGTTAAAATGAGAATAGGTGCAATCTGCCCAGAATTGCACTGTTCTGGGCAGTCACTTTGAAAATTCACCAAAAATTGTATAAATCAAGTTCAAGGCTGAAATTTTAATGACAAGATCCTTAGTATGTCTACTTTCATTAGGTGAAAACAGAACTGAAAACATAACTGAAAACTGGTTCCTATACTGGAAACTGTAAATAGAAATAGCTGGATAGTGTAAACTGTTCAGGCAGTGTAAATGCCCTGTCTTTGAACAATAAACTGTATTAATTAGCTAAGAACTAAAATTCAAGTCTATTATAGTCTTAAATACAATTTTGTTATCTTTCCAACGGTATAAATTAATCAAAATGCCGACATAGGAATTAAAAGATATGCCTGTTTAAGCATGTAGTGTGCAAGCTGCCAGGCAGCAGCAGTTAAGCTAGTTGGAAACTATTTTGTACACAGTTTTATTGGACTGTTTTGTAACAATTTGGGATAATTAGATCCTACCTAGTCTTGTTTATTGAAATGTTGGTAGAATTGTATATATATATGCCTATATGTATTGAAATAACCTTGATGCCATGTTGAATTGTCTTGTGCATACTTATTGATGAATGTGTTTAATCATGAATTTGGTAGAGCAAGGAGTGAACTTGGTGGAAGGAGAAAAGGGAAATCATCCAAAGGCTAAGAAGAAAGGAATAGCTATACAAGACAATTGCTAGCTTGCTTGGATTGTATTGTGAGTGTAGTTACCTCTAGGGTTAGGACTAGGTCCTAACCAATGTATTTTATTACATTCTTGACATGATAATGAATCTAAGCATGAACTTGGCATAATAAGGGAAAGAAACACATGAAACTTGATCCTAGTATTGAATACATGTCTATTTCGAAATGTTTATGCATGATTAGTGATAGCTTGGATGCTTGTACGTGCTATGATGCAACATAATTGAATGCTAAAGACTTGTTCGAGATATGATGTTATCTCATTTTGATGAAATGGATCTTGAAACCACTTGACTTGTGAGCTAAGGATCAATAGCCTAAGGGCTTAACATGAAATGATCTTGCTTGACTTGAATAAGATCCTGAACTTGATAACTTTAATAAATGGTTAATCAAACCTTGGTAGCTAGTTAGACTAGGTAGAAGGGCATGCATTAGAGTCTAGAGCTCATTGTGTACGGGTGGACTACGGTCCAGGGCTAAGGCCACTATTTGGTGACAGATGAAGGGTATGTATGTGGTCTTTGGCGACAGTAGGAGGGTTGACCAATAGTACGGTGCATTTTGTGGCGACAATTGGTTGGAGACTCGATTACCTATACAAACTAAGTACCAAGGGGGTTGTTTAATGAAGTAACAAATGCAATAACAATTCAAATATACATGATACTTGTCTTGAATGTCATGAAATGTATGTTACTTGACTTGAAAGCATGACTCCTTGATTTCTTGTTTTGCTAGCATGTTGCTTGATTTATGAATTATGATTCCTTGATGCTTATACATGTTGGCTGAATGCTTGCTATCCTATATAGGATAATCTTGATGCTTGAAGGACTAGATAAGGTCACTCTTGATGTTTGAAAGATTAGCTAAGACTACTCTAATGCTTGGAAGCCTTAGCTAGGTTTACACTTGATTTTAGAGACATGAAACATGAAATAACAAAATGGATAGACTAGTTACTACCTCACTAAGTACATTTTTGTACTTATCACTCTTGTTTAATTCTTCCCAACCTACAGGTTAAAGGATTCAAACATTGCTTGATCTTGAAGCTTGATTCCTCGAGCAAGAAGCATCTTACACAAGCTTGGTTAAAGTATGATTCCATACTTGTTTTGTATCTCCTAGAATGGTGGCACTAGATTTATTTAAATAGCTTGAACATGCATTTTGAAAGCTTGTATATAATGCTTGATGGGCCTATCTATGTTATGTATATAGTATAAGGTATGTAATGAACGTAGATAACTTGTAATGGTTGAATGTTGCTGCACATTTGTTGATGATATGGAATGATCATATGATGATCTAATTGGCTGTGAAATAGTTTGATAACCTTGTCATGCTCTCGTGTATGCTTGAAATGAATGTAGATTGAGATGAACCATGTTGTATGACCAACCATTAGAATACTTCATGTCTTGTATGAAATTACCATGTTGAAAGTATTGTTGTGTGATTGTTTTGAGGTATGGCCGAATGGTTTCATGTGGTTATTTCATGTTTGTCGAATGCATGGTAGTAGAATAAGATTGGAATGAACTAGTTTCATGCTTTGTATTGTGTTTGGTGTTATGGCCGAATGGTTAGGTATTGATATAGGCTTGAATGGAACTAGATACATGCTATTAAAGGTTAGATAATTATGCTTAGTAAGTGTAGGAATGGAATGAATAAATATGTACAAGATAAGGAACACAAAGTGAATTGGAAGCATGTAACACTAAGATAGTTCAAATAGGATAGGTAACATTGTATAAGTGTTATAAAATGAACCATGAAAGTAGTAACTTGTAATGTAAGCATGAAATGAGTTAAAATTGGTGACCTATTCGAATGGATAGTTTGGATTAAGATTCAATTTTGTGGTTAATTGCATGATAAGTAATGTATGAATGGTTGCCTATGCCTTGTTTGAATGATTGTTTCTTCTTGCTTGCTTAGTTCGAATGCTTTGGATGATTAAGAGTCAAATGAGCATTGCTTGTATGTTAAGGAAGCATGAATGTTAGATTGTTTGTATGGTTCGAATGCCTTGTTGCTTGCCATGCCTTGTATTGTCCTTGCTTGCTTATTAAGTAACGCTCCCGAACCGGGTTACTACTAGCCCGGGTTGGGGGTGTTACAATGTAACAAAATTGAGCGAAAGAACTCTATTAATATAAAGATACTATTGGATTTTATCAGAATGGTTGACACTAGTATATTTGGTTTGGTGTGAAACCTTGATTCTTTTATAAGAATGTAATAGTGAAAGACTTTAAGTTGTGTCTAATATCTTTGTGGTATAAACTCATTCACTAAACTATTGTTTATCTAAGTTCTTTCGATACATTTCAGGGTAATCCTTTGGATACTGCTAGAGCAAGAAGCTTGATCAAGTCACCTTTTTGGCTTATAAGAATATGTAGTTAATGTTGGTTATAAAACTCCTAGGATGGTGGCACTAATCTATATTTTTTAAGTTATGGTTGTTTTGGTTTGTAAGTATGTAATTGCTATGGCATGTAAACTTAATTAATAGACTTGTGGTAGCTCATGGTTGCGAGGTAGCATGACTATCTTTATTATGAAGTTTGGTATCCATGATTTAGGCAAGGTCTTGTTTGATATCGAATTAATAGATTACAGGATAGTAAAATCATAGTTATATTATATTGGGAGTAGATAGATGAAAATGTTTAAAATTGGGATTATCTTAGTGAATTGATTGCTCGGATTGCTATTTGGGAGGTTAGTTAAACTCGAATAAATAAGTTATGTTTAAATATTGAAGTAGTTTATAGTTTGTAAACATAGTGTTCAATCCAACAATAGGTGGACCTTGTATCTTGATGGAAACATTGTAAATATTCAACTGTATGATATGGATTTAGATAGTAACTGCTAGAAACCTCATTGGTTGGTAATCATTTGTTGGACATTTTTTTTTTCTTGACTTTGCCCGATTAGTTAAGTAGAATATAAAGAGTTAAAACATGTAAGAATTGTCCTTAAGTCACTATGTTTGTATGTTTATCTTGTCTATTCGAAAATTAACTTGTCAACCAAGGATGATCTTATTCCTTTCATATGACTTGTATTGCTGACACCTCTTGAATGTTTTATATTGAATGCTCGTCTCTTCTAAGGCTAGTTTAGGATGTTACAGATTTTGGAAAAGGTAGTCAATCCCAAAAGGAAGGTTGGTCTCCAAAGCTTGATGAAGCCTTATGGGCTTATCGAACAGCTTTCAAGACACCCTTGGGAATGTCTCGCTTCACGCTTGTCTATGACAAGGCATGTGACCTTCCAGTTGAGCTCGAAAACAAAGCCTATTGGGAAATCAAGAAGCTCAATCTAGATGCCAGTTAGATGGAGAGAAAAAGGCTTTTGGAGTTAAATGAGACAGAGGAATTCAGGGCCCAAGCTTACGAGAATGCACGCCTATATAAGGAGAAGACCAAGAAGTGGCACGACAAACATCTTTTTCCATAACATTTTTTCGAAGGCCAACAAGTCCTCGTCTACAACTCTCGACTTAAACTCTCCCCTGGCAAGCTGAAATCGCGATGGTCAGGCCCCTTTATTGTGCACAAAGTTTACCCTCATGGTATAGTGGACATAAAGAAGCTTGATGATGACACCGTCTTCAAGGTAAATGGGCAAAGATTAAAGGTCTACAATGGAGTTCCAATCATGCACGACAAGTTCGCCATGCTTCTCAACGATCCATAAGAGTTTGCACCCCATTCTCTTTTCAATTTTGCTATAGTATCTTTTGTTTTCGATGTTAATAAATAAATTTGTTTATGCTTTTGACTCTTTGCCCTTTTGTCTTTTATATTATCTTGTGTTTTATTTCTTTAATATGTTTTGTCAGATTTGCTCTCATGGTTGCAGGTGGCAAGATAGGGTTTATCGTAAGGCTTGAGCAGCTTTCTTATTAGGGCTAGCTTTTGTTTTTTCCACTAAGGGAAGTTATAAAGCCAAAAAAAATTCTATGTTTTGGGGGCGGCACTAAAAAGGTAAAAAGGGAGGGATTTTATTCCCTTTCAACTTTAAAAAATCCCTAGTTCAACATTACCTTTCCATCCCTATCTCCTCATTTTCACTTTTCATTAAAAGCTTGTCCCATCATTTCTCTTCCCCACAACTCAAAACCGCCACACTCACATTCTCTCTCCATTTACTTGTGGCAATTACCTTCCACTTAAACTTCCAATTTCATAACTCTTTCCTCTTTCTTTTTATTTCCTTCAAACTCCACTTCTTCATATTTTCTACCAAACGTATTCAAACTTTCCCCAAAATCCAAATCATTCCAGCAATTTTTGACTCACTGCGCAAGCATGGCTTGTTGCAAAAATGTTATTCGCGCTTCTAGTAGTACCCAAGTCCAACTTCCATCGAAATCAAGATGTTCTTCGATGAATAAACAAAGGAACGCTTCCAAATGATAAAAGAGCGCATGGTTTTTGTAGAGCAAGGCCTGAAGTCACCCATGGAAGGGGAAGGCGGCTTCGCCAAGGACATTACGAATGTCATCGCAAAACACAGTTGGGGGACCTTTGTCCAACATCCCGATGACATCTCGGTGTCCTTGGTTAGGGAGTTTTACGCCCATCTAACGAGTCCCACCTAATATGTCGTCTACGTGTAAGGGGACCAGATAAAGTTCACCACCTCGGCGATCATCAAATTTTATGGGCTAAAGAATGTGATGGACCAACATTCCTCCTTCGCCCAATCCGCTGATGCTCAGACGTATAAAAAGGTTTTGGAAGATTTATACTTGAGTGAAACGGAGCTAGATTCGCCGAGTAAGGCTGTCGAGTGTGGCCTCCTCAAGCCAGAAGCAAAGGTCTAGAACCACTACCTAAAGACCCGCCTAATGCCCACCTCTCACACCTCTACAGTGCACATTACTCGGCATTTGTTGCTACACTCCATTCTTAATGGTAGACCAATTGATGTAGGCAAACTTATAATGGATGAAGTCTATTCTTTCCTGAAGTGGAAGTCGAGCCCTTTGTTTTACCCAATCTCATCAAAGGGCTCTGCCGAAAAAAGAAAGTAATTAAGGACCCTAAAGAGGATGAGGTAGAGAAGGGCAAAGGTGTGTTAACCCCATACCACATCCTTGGGTAGATGGGATTTGACGAGGATGCTCCAAAAGAGACGCTAGAAGGTGGATCTAGAACTGCTGCTATAGCAAGAACAACATCCCTTGTTGTCTGTACCAAACACATGCAAGAAGAAATGGACATGATGAAGGGCACCTTGACAACTTATTTCAAGTATGTCAAGGAAAAGGATGCTACACTGAACTCGTATTTCAAGTAGATGTTCCCGTACATGGAGATAGATTTCCCTCCTTTCCCCGATGAATTGCTCGTGCCCAAGAAGGACAAACCAGCCCCGCAAGCCAGACCAGCTTCGAAAGAAACCATAGTGCAACAACCACCACCTGTTTCGGAAAAAAGACCCTTCTCCAACTCCAACACCTGCTCCATATGCAACAACCACTACCACCGTCAAATGAAGTCCTCGAATAGCAAGGCAAAAGAAAGGAAAAGCTCCCCTAAGTACCCTGCCACCACCATAACCACTTGTCGATGATCTGGTCAATATTGAAAGTGAGTAAGACGAGACAGCTAAAGATTCTCCTGCACCCCTACTTGCCCCAACTCCAGATGCTACGAAATAAGCAATGAGTCACCTCAAGCAAACGACAGGGCGTGCATGGAATGTTCCCTCTGATAATGATGACCATGATGAAGCTATTGATGACCAGCCGACTCAGGAGGATACAGATGAACGACACACCCAACAAGATGAGGCTGAAGAGCCTATCGCAACACTCAAGAAGAAGAGGAGAATCAAGCACCAAGGACACAAACCAAAAACACCAAAATAAATTTTTTAGGAGGTAACCTGCCTTTGCATTTGCATTCTATCTTAGTTCATTTTATTTTCATGCATTGAGGACACTGCATCCTTCAAGTTTAGGGTTGTTGGTGTTCATAGTTGATCACTTGCATTAGCATTTAGTTATGAACAGACTTTTGCTATGGCATTTAGTGAGTATAACGATAGTTTTGTGAATATGTTGATGATGTATGATGATGAGTATTTAAATTTTATGGCTGTGAATTGATTGAATACATGTGACTACTGAGATTGGTAGAACTGCCTTTAGGGTTTGATGCTTCATGATGTGAGTGTTACATGTTTACATGCTCCCTATGTTTAAAACTGTTAGATGAGTTTTGGTGAAAGAACTCTCGTATGCTTTAGTTTAAATGTGTAGAATGAATTTGAATGATAAATGAAAGCATAAAGGCTTAATTAGCTCCATTTTTTGCGTTGAATTACGAATAGATGCTTCAGCATAACTGTATAGGGATACTCCTCTATACATTGCATTGCCTGGAAAACCCCCTTTAATAAATGACAACAATAGCATATGAGTTAATGAAAGTAGTCATGGGATGTCTCTGCTAAATAGGTTAGGGAATGGGGTGTTTGCTCTACTTCATATTCAAGTCTAGGAAGGTAGTTGTGATCAGTTGACTCCCCTCGTAACAGTACATAAAAAAAGGAAAAAGAAGTTAGAATTACGGGAGTAACTTGTGCTTAAAGGTCAACAAAAACTAGAGCAAACTTGAGAACTTAGTTAAAAATCTTCTAACTTTGTTAAGCATAGGGTGGGTGTAGTTACACACACACATACTTGAAGGATCTTGACCTAAGGAAAAGTTCTTAAAATTTCAAAACTGTATAGCATGTTGAAGCCTTTATTTTCTGAGGATTGAAATTTTGCCATAGCTCTGTCTTGAACAGATTTAATGTCGTAGCATTCTTCTGTTTATTTCTATTCATTGCTCAAGTGCAAGCAATGGCTTAAGTTTGGGGGGTGTGTTAACCTTGTAAAAGGTTAACATTTTGTGCCTCTTTACTTAGGTTATTGCGTGAAATTAGGCTTATTTCATCTCATTTCATAGCATATAGTTGCATTTAGCTCATGTAGTTAAATTATGTGTTATTTGTTTGGTTATCTTTGTTTATTTATAAGAATGGTGCTGCTTGGGAAGGTTGTTATTTGGTGTGGTGATGTGCAGCGAAATGAGGAGCAGTGTAGGAGAAAATGAAAAATGCCTTAGCATTTTGGATAGCATTTCTGGGCGCTAGAGGACAACGAACTAAATATATTTCGTAGCCCCACACGTGAACCTGCCAGCCAGTTGTGTCCCCACTTGTGAAGGGAATATTCCCTTGGAATTAAGGGCACAAAACCCTAGGAGCCCCCACTATATGAAGAAAAAAACACCCACATTAAAGAGGGGGCCAAAAAAGTTACTTTGTGAGCTAAGAAAGAGAGAAAAAAGCAACTACCATTCTTCATCTTCTCCATCATGGTGTCCTCCATTGTTGAAGCTCCAAGGGGTGTTCTTGCTAGCCTTTGAGAGAAGAAGCAAGCTTAGAGCGGTTCACGGCAGTCCAAGGCAGCTTGGGAGTTTCCCTTTCTTTTGTGGATAATATTTGCCCATCCATGAACTGATTTCAAGTGGCTTGGGCTTGTTTTGGGATACTTATGTTTTAAGTTTGAATGAATGTTTGGTTTGTTTTCTTCCCCTTTACATACTTTGTCCATTGTTTTGTATGCCTTAAGCTTGTAAGAGCTTTCGAGAGTTAGCCTATGCTTAGGTGTTGGATAGCTTAATATTTGAGAGAGTTAGGCTTAGATCTACGTGGACAATGGGGTTTGATTCTGAGAGGAAAAATCCTAACTCACCTTAGAGATAGTAGAGTTTCAACGACTAAAAGGAGTAGAACTTCAAGGATAGTATCTTAATAGGGTTCACACCCAGAGGTATTGCCATAGCATTCTGGCTGTCAGGTTTCTTGCTAGGAATAGTTTAGAAACTCTGTCGAGCATGATATGAGCAAGTTAGAGCTAAACATTCTTGAGACTCAGACATAGGAGTCCTTGATAAGCATAGCCTGTCAGCCCAATAGAGAGATTTGTACACACGAGAGGATGTTTGAAGTATCCTTTTTTCAACCTAGTTATATTATATTTGTTTGATGTAGCACTTCGAGGCTTGTTTCCTATTGCATTTATTTTCAAGTTGCAAATTTCTGTGTTTTGACTAAGCTAGTTTGGCCTCCAATTCATGTGGAGATGATATTCACTCATCACTGTATTACTTGTTCGATGTGTATACTTGCACTATTTGCATATCATTTATAGTGCATCACAACACGCAACAAGTTTTTGGTGTCGTTGTTGGGGATTGGCAATTGGTTATTTAGAGCTTAGTCTTTGCACCAGTTTATTTCTTTTATTTTCTTTAGTTTTATTTGTTGTTTTTGTTTACTCTTTTTTCAGGTGTTGTGTTGTTGCATGATCCGAGGAAGACCCAAAGAACCATTAACACCTATAGTTCCTAAAATTGTGTACTTGTTTCACCAAAGAAGATGTATTTAAGAAGCCTTAAGAACCATGTATAGAGGTGCCAACCAAGGGAATCAAGTAGATTAAATTTTGGATGAACCTAATGCTGCAACAAATCCTAGAGCGATAGTTCGACCAAGAGCTATTAGAGACCACTTGAATCCTATCTTGGATGATCTCAATCCTAGAATTGTAGCTCCCAAGATTCAAGTAGCTCATTTTGAACAAAAATCTGTGATGTTCAACATGTTGAACTCCATTGGGCAGTTTGGTGGATCGCCTCATAAAGATGCAAGAAAACACATTTGTGCATTCTTGGAACTATGTGACTCCTTCAGACAACAAGGAGTGCATGAAGATGTGTTGAAGATCAATTTATTTCCTTATTCATTGCGTGATCGAGCACGAGCTTGGTTGAGTGGAGTACCAGCCAGTTTTATGGAATCATGGACAGATATGTGCAAAAGGTTTTTTGCTACAGTATAATCCACCTAACATGAAAACTGAATTGTAGAATAACGTTGCTTCCTTTCGTCAAGTTGATGATGAGTCAATGTACGGGTGTTGGGATAGATATAAGGGTCTACTTCGCAAGTGTACAAATCATGGATTTCAAGACTGGACGCAAGTCGTAATGTTCTACAACGGTGTCAATGCCCCCACAAGGATGATGTTGGATGCTTCAGCAAACGACACTTTACTAAACAAGTCACCTCAAGATGCATTCGATATCCTTGATAGGATCGCAAACAATGACTACCAATTTCCTACTTTGAGACTTAGTACGGGAAGAAGAACTCATGGGACGCATGAGTTTCACAACAACGAGTCAGTTTCAGCCCAGTTGTCGGCCATCACTACTATGTTGAAGAATCTCCAATGACCTAATGAAGTGAAGGAAGTGATGGTAGCGAACACTTGTGTCTGGTGTGATGGACACCATCATATGAGCGAGTGCCCTGAAAATTACGAGTCCACTAACTATGTGGGAAACGTTAATAACAACAACCATATCCCCTACTCAAACACTTATAATCCAGGATGACTCCAACATCCTAATCTTGCTTGGGGGAATCAAGGAACCCACAATGCTGGCAACTCGAATCGGCAACAAAATTAGACTAAGTCCCAAGGTTTCCAGCATAATATGCCTTGGCAAAATGATAACAAGGGTTCAGCCTCTTCATCGAACAACAACTCTATAGAAGCTACTTTCCAATATTTTATGACAACCATGAAGGCTTTATTCCAAGACCATATAGCGTCTATTAACAGTCAAGGTGCACTACTTCAGAGTCATAGCTCGTCTTTGAGGGCTTTGGAAACCCAAGTAGGAAAAATCTTGCAAGCTTTGCATGCTCGACCTCAAGGTAGTTTGCCTAGTGATACTGAAGTCATTAAAAATCATGGCAAATAGAAGTGTAGCGCACTCACTTTAAGAAGTGGCACACAACTTAACAAGGGAGATAAGTTTTGGGGAAGAAAGTAGAAGACCCCAAACATGAATCTGTGGTTAAAGAACCAACTTTGAAAGAGGATTTAACTCTATAATGGAAAGAGAATGATGGCTCGACAAATAAACCTACTGTTAGAGAATAGAACATTGATATAGCAAAAGAAAAACCCACCAGTAGAGGAAGAAGTTAGGCCCCCACCACCCTTCCCTCAAAGGTTGCAGAAGCAATAAGATGACCTTCAGTTCAAAAAATTTGTAGATATTATTGACCAACTGCATATCAATGTCCCATTTTTGGAGGTCATTGATCAAATGCCTACATATGCCAAGTTTCTCAAGGATAATGTCACCAAGAAAAGGAAAGTTGAGAAGTATGAGACTGATGTTATAGCAAAAGAATGCTATTTTGTATTGAGCAACTTGCCACCTAAAAGAAGTGAATCAGGTAGCTTCATCATTCCATGTTCCATAGGAGATAATTATGTGGGAAAAGCCTCATGCGACCTTGGGTCTAGTGTTAATCTAATGCTCAAGTCAGTCTTTACGAAGCTTGAAATGGGAGATACAACACCCACCACTGTAATTTTGCAACTAGCGGACCAATATCGTGTTCATTTGGAAGGGAAGATAGAAGATGTTGTGGTCAAAGTGGGCAGATTTGTCTTCCCAGCTGATTTCCTTATCCTTGATTGCGTGGTTGACGACAAAGCACCCATCACTTTGGGGAGACCATTCTTAGCAACATGTCGAATCTTGATTGATTTTGAGAACGGTGAGTTCACCATGAGAGTGGCTGATAAGAAGGTGACTATAAATGTCTTCAACACCCTCAAATATGTGGATGAATATGAGGAGTGTCAACACATAGATGCTATGACAGAAGAGGAAGCTGCAGCAATTTCATGCAAATTGATAATTATGTGAAGCTCAATGAGGAAGACAACGAGAAACATGAATAGTTCCCATTAAAGGAGCAGTAGTCTAGCTTGCTCATTGCTAGACCAGGCACACATTTTGAACCTTTAGATTTTGCTGAATTTATCCCTGCTAAACCGTCACTTGAGCATTCACCCATATTAGAATTAAAGCCATTACCTTCACACCTTAAATATGCTTATTTGGGTTCCAATGAGACTCTACCTGTGATAGTTTATTTTAGTCTTACACCTAAGCAAGAACATAGCTTGGTAAATGTGTTAGATCAACATAAAAAAGCTTTAGGTTGGACTATGGCTGACTTGAAGGGTAGAAGTCCTATTATATGTATGCATAAAATTTTGCTCGATGAGTGCCACAACAATTATGTTAAACCCCAAAGAAGACGTAATCCAATCATGAAGAAGGTGGTGATGAAGAAGATAATCAAATGGCTCGATGCTATCCAACAGTTCGTGGGTTTGCCTGGTACAATGTGTACCAAAGAAAGGAGGCATGACCGTGGTGAGCAATGAAGATAATGAACTTTTAGCAACGAGGACCATCACGGGGTAGGGGATTTGCATGGACTACCAAAAGCTCAACAAGGCCACCAAGAAGGACCATTTCCCACTTCCATTCATCGATCAAATGCTAGACCGATTGGCGAGCAAGGCCTTTTATTGATTCCTCGATAGATGTTCAGGGTACATCCAGATTTCTATAGCACCAGAGGATCAAGAAAAGACAACCTTCACATGTCCTTATGGTACCTACGCATTTCGAAGGATGCCCTTTGGATTTTGCAATGCTCCAACTACTTTTCAAAGGTGCAGTTTTGCCATTTTCTCAGACATGGTTGAAGAGTTTCTGAAGATCTTCATGGATGACTTTTTAGTCTTCGGAGATGACTTTGAGGCATGTTTGGGAAACTTAGCAAAGGTTCTTAAGAGATGCGAATAAGATGATTTGGTTCTCAATTGGGAAACGTGCATTTCATGGTCGCCGAATGGAGTATTCTAGGCCACAAGATCTCGTAAAAAATGATAGAGGTGGATAGGGCTAAGGTTGAGGTGATCGAGAAACTACCACCCCTAGCACCATGAAGGGAATTCGAAGCTTCTTTGGCCACGTCGGCTTCAATAGGAGGTTCATCAAAGACTTCTCCAAGATCTCCAAGCCTATGGGCATTTTGCTACAGCATAACCAACCCTTCGTATTTGATAATGTAATATCCTCAAATTTAGTACATAAGAAGTTACTACAATGCCTTCATTTAATCCATAATTGATTGAAAGAAAGGTGTTAAATCTAGTTATAAGGACTAGAATGCTATAGTTGAAAAAGTGGTAACCTAATGTATACCAAACCAAAATAATTGTTAAATTGAAAGAATGCATGCAAAATTTTCACATTCCTATAATGCCCCTACACATGTCATTAATTAAAGGATAATTAAGGGTAAATTATTCATGTGGAGGGATAATGGATGATCCATTATCATCTTCTTCTTCCCTGAGAACTAGGAAGAGAGAAAGAAAATTTTGTGAGAAAAACTCCATAGCCATACATTCAAGCTTGGGATTGGAGTTGCTAACATTCATTTAATCTTGATAGGAAGGTAAAATCTCTTCATTGATGTGTTATAGATACAAATGATGCATTTAGATTTAGGGTTCTCGCTTGAATTACATGAAATTGATGAATAGATAGTGAATTGATGTTATGAACTAGTTATGAAGTTCAATTGATTGATTAAACCATGAAATTGACATGTCAATCAAATGAATAGGAGAAATGATGTTGTCAATAGATAAATTGCTAATGAGATAAATGTATAGTTGCTGGAAAATTGAGGAATATGAACATGATTGAAAACAGTCTGGATTGGGAACTGTTTTGATGGAGAAATTGTGTAAACATGTTAAATGAACATAGAACCTTGTTTTGATCGTGTTGCTAGGTAAAATTAAGATTGAATTGAATAGATATGTTGCTGGAAAATGACTACAACTAATTGAACTAGTTAAATTTGGTAATGGACAGCCTAGTTGATGAACTGGATGTGTAAATGTGATCAAATAGATCAAATTAGGTTCAACATGATAATGCCCTGTTTTAAGAACATTTCTAGGTGAATTATGATGGCCTATACATGTATGAACATGAACATGAATGGAATTGCCATGTTAGGACCTTGCTAAAATGAGTTAAGGAGCTAGAAATTCAACCTAGTGTAATATGCCCAGAATGCTCTGTTCTGGGCAGTAGCTTTGAAAAATCACTATAAATTATGTGTAATGAATTTAAGGCTGAAATTTTTATGGACAACACCTGGGTATATCTAAATTCATTAGGAGAAAACAGAACTGAACTCTGGGCTGTATATTGAAATGTAGAGAAGAAACACTAGGGACAGTGCAAACTGTCCATTATAACAAAATGCCATGTCTTTAAGTTAAAAACTGTAATAATTGGCTAAGAACTAAAATACAAGCCTTATATGGTTATAACGAAAATTTTGTTAGCTTTCCAACGGTGTAAACCTGTAACACCCTAAATCCTAGCCTAGAAGTATTTAAATCAAATGCATAAGTAAATCTAGAAATTAAGCTAAATTGATTAGAGAGGGGTCTAATTGAATGGATGAAAGAACAAGTGACCAAATTAAGATGACCAACTTGTAAATTATAACAAGCTAAAGGAATGCATGCTAAAATTCCCACATCTCTTAAATGCCCTTGATTAAGTTAATATTAAAAATTAATTAAGGGACATTTTAGACTTTGCACAAATCCAATAACATGGATTAGATGTTGTCGTCTTCTCCATTATCCAATATAGCCGAATAGAAGAGAGAAAAAGGAGAGAAAGAAAAGCTTGAGGGAGAAAGCTTGAATCCATGTCCTACAACCTTGATTTAGCTCCAAATTAAGCCTAGATAACTTAGTGATTAAGGTAATTACTTGTTTCTCTTGTAAATTTCATGTTTGAATTGTTTGAATTGAAATGGAAATGTGACTTGTAGTGGATAGATGCTGGAAAATGTGAAGAACATGTTATAGATTGATTTAAACGATTGTTTAATGATGTTATTGGTTGTACTGATGAATTAGATGATTTCTTTACGTGCTAAGGTCATGCTATGTACAATTGGAATCTGGAAATTGATTGCTAGTAATCAAATGGCTAATGAAACTCATGTGTAATTGCTGGAAAATTTAGAAACATGAACATGGTTCAAAACAATTTAGATTAGGGGACTGTTTTGATTGAAAATTTGTGTAAGCGTGCTAAATGAGCTTAAAACTCTGTTTTGAACATGTTTATAGGTAAAATGGAGATTTAATTGAATTGGTAACTTGCTGGAAAAATGACAACACCTAATTGAACTAGTTAAATTAGGTGATGGACTGCCTAGTTGATGAATAGATGTGTAATTGTGATCATATGGATTAAACTAGGTTCAACAGGACTATGCCCTGTTTTAAGAACATTGTTGGCCTAAATGTGTATGAACATGATTATGAATGAAATTGCCATGTTAGGACCTTGCTTGAATGAAATAAAGAACTAGAAATCCAACCTAGAGAAGCTGCCCAGAATGCTCTGTTCTGGGCAGTCACTTTGAAAATTCACCAAAAATTGTAGAGATCAAATTCAGGGCTGAAATTTTAATGACATGATCCTTAGTATGTCTACTTTATTAGGAGAAAAGAGAACTGAAAATTGTGTCCTATAATGAAAAATGTAAACAGAAATAGCTGGACAGTGCAAACTGTCCAGGCAGTGTAAATGCCCTGTCTTTGAACAATAAAATGTATTAATTGGATAAGAACTAAAACTAAAGCCTATTATGGTCTTAAATATTTTTTTAGCTTTCCAACGGTATAAATTAATCAAAATTCTGACTTAGGAATTGATAGATATGCCTATTTAAGCATGTAGTGTGCAAGCTGGTAGGCAACAATAATTAAGCTAGTTAGAAATTGTTTTGTACACAGTTTTATTGGACTGTTTTGTAACAGTTTGGGATAAATGAATTCTGCCTAGCTTTGTTTATTGAAATGTTGGCTGAATTGTACTTATATGAGCATAACCTTGCTGGCAGAATTGTGTATGATAAGTACTAGTAATATTGCCTTGCTTGAATGGTCATGTAAGACTTGTTTTAATATGCATTTGCTTGTATAATGTCTTAGAACCAGCTTTGAACTTGGTGGTGGAAGAAAAAGGAAATGATTCAAGGGCTAAGAAGAAGGGAATAGCTATACAAGACAATTGCTAGCTTGCTTGGATTGTATTGTGAGTGTAGTTACCTCTAGGGTTAGGACTACGTCCTAACCAATGTATTTTGCTATATCCTTGTTATAATAATGAATCTAAGCATGAACTTGACTTATTAAGGGAAGGATGATTAAAGAAACACATGAAACATGATTTTAGTCTTATGTACATATCTATTTCGAATTGCTAAGCATGATTGATGATAGCTTGAATGATTCTATGTGCTATGATGCAACATGATTGAATGCTAATGACTTGTTTGAGATATAATGTTATCTCATTTTGATGGAATGAATCTTGAAACCACTTGACTTGTGAGCTAAGGCTCAATAGCCTAAGGGCTTAACATGAAATGATCATGATTGACATGAACATGATCTTAAACTCGATAACATGAATAAATGGTAATTCGAACAACCTTGGTAGCTAGTTGGATTAGGTAGAAAGCCATGCCTTAGAGTCTAGAGCTCATTGTGTACGGGTGGACTACGGTTCAGGGCTAAGGCACCTATTTGGCGACAGACAGAGGGTACGTATGTGGTATTTGGCGATAGTAGGAGGGTTGACCAGCACTACGGTGCATATTGTGGTGACAGTTGGTTGGAGACTCGATTACCTATACAAACTAAATACCAAGGGGGTTGTTTAATGAAATAACAAATGAAATAAGATTCAATTATACATGATACTTGTCTTATATGCCATGAAATGTATGTTGCTTGATTTGAAAGCATGACTCCTTGGTTTCTTGTTTTGCAAGCATGTTGCATGATTCATGAATTATGATTTCTTGATGCCTAATCTTGATGGCCGAATGCATGCTATCCTAGATAGGATATTCTTGATGTTTGAAAGACTAGAGAAGGTCACTCTTGATACTTGAAAGACTAGCTAAGTCTACTATAATGCTTGGAAGCCTTAGCTAGGTCTACACTTGATCTAAAAGACATGAAACATGAAATAACAAAATGGATAGACTAGTTACTACCTCACTAAGTACATTTTTGTACTTATCACTCTTGTTTCATTCTTCCCAACCTACATGTTAAAGGATTCAACATTGCTTGATCTTGAAGCTTGATTACTTGAGCAAGAGACACCCTACACAAGCTTGTTTAAAGTATGATTCCATACTTGTTTTGTATTCTCCTAGAATGGTGGTACTAGATGTATCTAAGTTGCTTGGACATGCATTTTGAAAGATTGTATATAATGCTTGATGGCCTATCTATGTTATGTATATAGTTTAAGGGTTGTAATGAACTTAGTTATCTTGAAATGGTTGAATGTTGCTGAACATATGTTGATGGAATGACTTAATGTTAATCTAGCTATCTTGATGACTTTCGAATGCTATGATATTGTATATGGATTGCTTGAATAGAAAGTAAGGTAACGAAACCATGTTGCTTGTATTCAACTCGATTGTCATGCAAAACTTATGATAACTTGTATATGTTTATAACATGATTCATGTGTTTGGTTCTAGCATGAACTATGTTGAATACTTAAGACTAGAATAAACCTTGAATGATCTAGTTTCATGCATTGTATGTGTTTGGTGTAATTGGCCGAATGGTTAGGTATTGTTTTAGGCTTGAATAGAATTAGATACATGCTATTAAAGGTTAGATAATTATGCTTAGTAAATGAAGGAGTGAATTGACTAAACATGTACAAGATAAGGAACACAAAATGAATTAGAGGCATGTAACTCTAAGGTAGTTCAAATAGGATAGGTAACATTGTGTAAGTGTTATAAAATAAACCATGAAAGTAGTAACTTGTATTGTAAGCATGAAAGAAATTAATCTAATGGTATTGTAAGTATAGTCGAATACTTAGGATGAAAATTGAAGTTACATTTGAGATTACTTGCATGAAAAGAAATGCATGAATGGTTGCTTATACCTTGTTTGAATGCTTGCTCCCTCCTTGTTTGCTTTGTTCGATTGATAGGATGATTTATGAGTCAAGGGTGAGCTTTCTTGTTAGCTAAGTAAGCAAGTATGAATGGTTGTTTCTTCTTGGTTGTTGATTGCCGAATGTAATGCTTTAACATTAAATTAAGTTTGAATGTGTAATGCTTGTATTGTCCTTGCCTTGTCTATGTTATAGTATGGTTCGAATGCCTTACCTTGTCTTGTCTTTGCTTGCTTGCTAAGTAACGCTCCCGAACCGAGTTACTACTAACCCGGGTAGAGGGTGTTATAAAACCAATTGAAATTCTGACGTACAGAATGAAAGATTAATATTTAAGTAGGCAGTGCACATTTTGTTTAGTTCTCCTAGGATGGTGGCACCTTAGGCATGTATATATAAGGTCACTTGACTATGGCTTGTACAAGTTAATTCTATTTATGATCTATAAGAAGTTGAGCATGTATATATAAGCATGTATGCACTATAATGAACTTGTATGCTAGATAGTCTAATGTTTGATTAACATGGATAAATTATGCATGAAATGGTTGAATGGATTCATTGAAATTGGTTAGTTGACATTAGCTAAATGTAGTAATCCACATGTTTAGGTATGAACTACATTGATCACTTAAGGAACTAGTCATATTGTATCGATAATATTGGAAGCATGAATGATTGATTATGGTAACTTAAGTAAATGAATAAACTATAAGTCTAGACTTGAACCTCTATGGTCACATTTAGTTATAGTCGAATGGTGTAGATGATTTTGTAGGTCTATATGTTCGACTAAAGTCACATTTGTAATTCTTATAAAACACTAGTTGAAATTCTTAATAGTCACAATGAATGTTAAGATGATCCATACATCCCTCACCTAGTTCGAATAGTAGCTTGGAAATCAAGTAAACTTTAGATGGATTGAATATGATAACATATGGTATTAAGAGACCTATTTTATCAAGTGAGTGCATCATGTATGTTTATTTGGTCCTCTCCTAATCGAATTATAACTTGATGTGCAAGAAAGACCTTAATCGAATTGTACTTAATGCCTAACATTGTTTGAATGGTTGATTGTAATTGTAGTAACTTACCTAATCCTACTAGGGTGGTTAGAGTATGTTACATAATGGTAATCAGAGCTTATGGGTGCATTGTTTTAGGGTTCATTGTAATTGTATTAACTGACCTAATACTACTAGTGGGGGTAGCACTTGGCCAACGTTGAGGTAAACTTGTCCATGTTATTTATTATATGCTAGCTGCACCTTGAATGATGCACAAATAAATTACACAAACACTGAAAAAGAACTGGTAGTTGTTGTGTTTGCCTTTGATAAGTTTAGAGCATACTTGATAGGCACTAAGGTCATTGTACACACCGATCATTCTTCTATAAAGTACTTAGTGACTAAGAAGGATGCTAAACCTAGACTTATTAGGTGGACACTTCTTTTGCAACAATTTGACTTGGAAGTTATGGACATAAATGTTTGTGAGAATCAAGTTGCTGACCATCTTTCTAGGATAGAAAATAAGGCTGAAAACAATGAGAAATTAGAGATTAAGGAAGAATTCCCTGATGTGAAAATATTATATGCTACAGCAATTCCATGGTATGCTGAAATTGTTAACTTTTTTTAGTGGTATTTTTCCTCCTGATCTGAATAGCTAGGGAAAAAGAAGTTCAAGAATGATGTGTGATTCTACTTTTGGGACGAGCCCTATTTGTTCAAGCAATGCCCCGACCAAATGATTCGAAGATGTGTCCCCGAAGAAGAGCAAAAGGAGATCCTATTCCATTGCCATTCATCTTCGTGTGAAGGCCATTTTGGAGGAACTAGGACTACTGCAAAGATCCTACAATCAGGATTCTATTGGCCCAAACTTTTCAAGGATGCACATGAGTTCGGCAAGGCATGCAATAGATGCCTGTAGCGATGTCTTTCTGCTTTTTATCGCTAAAAAATGAGGGTTTTCGAACGGTTGAGAGGTGTTTTTGAAAGGTGTTTGTGATTTTTTTTTGATATAAAATATTTATTCCATGGGGTTTTAAAAGAAACCGCATTTTAAAAAATGGAGTCGCCATCGGCCACTTAGGTAGGCCGGACACCATAAAACCAGAGATTCAAAAAGACAGGGTTCGGGAGTCGGTTACGGATGGGGAAGGATTAGCACCCCCACACCGCCCAAAATTGGTACTTTAATAATTATCGCTTTATTAATATTGGATTTTTCGGATTAGAGTGACGATTATTTTAAAATTCGGTCATAATTGCAAATAAATTTTAAAGGGTCCCGTTACCCGAGAATAAACGCCCAACCACTATCACTACGCTTGATACTAGCCCCGTTTACGCTCGGATAAAAGGACACCGCATTAACAAGTTATAAATCATATGCAATCTTAGTGGCAAAAATATAAAACATGACAGATAATTTAAAGACAGTAAATATTCACATAATAAAATACTAATCTAATAAATGATATACTAGATTAAAACATGCTTATATACATATTATTCTAAATGATAGATAAAAACAACTTTAACAAGTTAGAACAACGATGCATGAATAATTACGTTATATGTAGACGAACAAATATTTAAAAAGACATACATGCTATTAATAAAACATATTTCAACATATATGAACAATATATTAAACAATAAAGAAGACACACTAACACGTAACCTAAAAGCCAAGAAAACATACAATGCGTATAAAAATACAAGAACATGTTGTTTTACGAGTCAAATAGAACATAACATGCTTTAATACGAATAATCGGATAAAAACATGACTATCATAAGCTTAACACATATATACATATAAACATAAAATACGAGTCATATATGAGGGACATAAAATAAAATAATAGAATATCAATATATACGATTATAATACGAACATGAATATTTAAAAAGAAAACAGGACTGAAATGAAAGAAAAATAAAAGTCAGTGGCAGAAATTAAAGAATAATAATAGGTAATTTAGGGACGAAATTGCGAAACAAACAAAACCTAAAAGGACAAGAATTGTAATTAGACCAAGGGGCAGACCCAAAATGAAAAATTCAAAAACGCGGGATGGTTAAGGGCGTAATTTTACCATTCAGAAACTGATTCGGTGTAATTTAGGGACTAGATTGTGAACTTTTGAAATATCAGGGGGACTGGGATTGTAATTCTACCATGCGGCAAGACCAAAATGAAAATATTGAAAACGCGGTATGGTTAAGTGCATAATTTACCCATTTAGCAAAATAAAAACACCTATATAAACCCTCTTTTTAGGCCGAAACCAAATTTTTGGCCATTCGTTTCATTTCTTCAGTTTTCATATAGCATGTGTTCTTCTTTTTCTCTCGTTTGTTCTTATAAAACCCAGAATCCGGCGGCCGGCCGCCGTTAACCGGTGCCGGCGAGCCTCCAAAAGACACCAAAATAACCCCACTTTCGTCCTCAACACTAATCCTAGGTTGGATTCAAAGGATATACCTTTATTCGCCCTAGATCTAGAAAATACGAAGCGAATTTTTTTTTTTTAAAAAAAAACAAAACGAAACCACAAGGGGTCTTCCCCTTCTTTTAGTTCACCATCTATGGCTTGTAAAAGCCGAAAGGCTTATCACTGAGGAAGGGAAGACCCACAAACGACGCCGGTAAGATTACTCTCCTTTTTTTGTTTCTGTTTTTTCGTATATGCATGTAAAGAAAACAAGTAAGAAAAAAAGGCAAGTATTTACCACTAGATTGTCTTTTGATTATCACTTGACTGGTTACAACTTTTTTGTTTCTACAAGATCTCTGTTCTCTCTTTTTTTTTTGTTACTACTCTCCCTTCCCCGTTACAAAAGTTCCCGTTTCATATATATTATTGTCTCTGTTTTGTTGCAAGTTGCATCTTGCTTTTTTCAGATCTGAATCGACAATTTTGCTTGTTGTCTTGGGCATGTTCGAACACGGGATCTGAATATCGGCGTGTGGTGGCGGTATGGACATTCTCGCTCGACGCGTTCGGCCGTTAGATCGATCCGATCTAACGGTCGAGATGGTTTGAAGAAAGATCGGCCTGGATGAAGCCTCGATTTGATGAGACGGCTCCGGATCTTGACACGTGGAGCTCCGCGATCGAGGAGTCGAACGCGTGGATCTTCTTACGCGCGTGGGATATTAAAGCGTCCGCGCGTGGACCACGCGCGCGCGTGGCACTCGAACGGTCCATACGTGTGGAACACGCTACCGCGAGATATTTTTGACTTCCTGGTTGCATCGTGGCCGTTGGATCAGATCTTGATCCAACGGCCCACAGTTACCTGCACATTGTAATTAGATAAGATTTAGATTTGGGCCAACCGGGCCTTGTAATTGAATTTGTAATTGGACTTGGACTTCATTTTTATTTGGGTTTAATATATTTAATTTTTTCATTTTACCAGCCCAATATAATTATAACAGCAATATATATACATACGAAAATGTATACTTATATTATACAATCATTAATTAATATAATATTCTAGCATACGTACGTATAATCATACATATAATTAACATAACATCTATATATTAATCAAATACGCTCATACTCTAGATACATACGCGACATACATACACCCCTAATACGTATACATAGCTTATACATGCACACACCACCTTATATTAGTAACATTCATATAATATAATAAATATACATGCAATATTAATATATTTACAAGTGAAAATGAGTGATTCTGATTTGCCCCTCTTTGCTTGTTCTCATGGAATGGGAAACAAAGCAAAGATTCATAAGCACTCATTTTTATCGGACTTTCCTGTTTGTAGCTTTGGAAAACGAATTCTTTTGGACATCTCCGCTCTTCCTTGGCTGAATCTTCAGGCTCGTAAGTTCTTCCTATATAGAGCTTCGTCACCTTCCGATCTTGGAGCTACAGGCTCTTCCTATATAGAACCCTTCGCTATGAAATCCCGAATTATGAGTCATTCCTTTCACTTTGAGACAGTAAAGCTTGGAGTCTTTCCTATATAGAACTCTTCGCCTTCAACGCTGGTTTCTCCTATATAAAACCTTTTGCGCCGTTGATGGATTCTTCCGACTGGGAGTTCCTCCTATATAGAACTGCTAGTCTTCAAATCCTGGAGCCGTCAGTCCTTCCTATATAGAACTTTTGACGTCTAAAATCTCAGAGCTACAGGTTCTTCCTATATAGAACCTTTCACTCTAAGACAATGAAGCTCGGAGCCTTTCCTATATAAGACTCTTCGCTTTCGACACAACAGGTTTCCTATATAACCCTGTGTCATAGGAGAATTGCTTTGACTGGGAGTTCTTCCTATATAGAACTGCGAGTCTTCACCTTGGAGCCATCAGTTCTTCCTATATAGAACTTTTGGCGTCTGGAATCTTAGAGCTACAGGTTCTTCCTATATAGAACCTTTTACTCTAAGACAATAAAGCTCGGAGCCCTTCCTATATAGAACTCTTCGCTTTCGACACAGCAGGATTTCCTATATAATCTTGCGTGTCATGGGTGAATTGCTTTGACTGGGAGTCCTTCCTATATAGAACTGCGAGTCTTCACCCTAGAGCTGTCAGTGCTTCCTATATAGAACTTTCAGCTTCTGAAACCTCGGAGAGAAGGATTCTTCCTATATAGAACCTCTCTCTGGAGCTTGAAAACATGTGCCTTTTGTATGTAAAAACATTGTCTTCTCGTTCGGGATTAACACCGCGATACCTGTTTGAGATGAAAACAAAATACTATGACAAATGAATTGACATGCTCCTAATCCTAGTGATGTCTGACTATTCATGATGCATGAGTGTCAATATCTTGGTGGGCTTGCTTTGATCCTGATTTGATCTTGATGTTCACTTTCTCCTTTTTTACAGGCATCGATACTCCGCCTCACTGTCAGGTTCAACCATCTCAACCTTTCTTTTTCTCCAATTACGATTTGGAATTCTAAAGTGCCCTTTCGGGTTTTCACTTTAAAGAGAGTTTTTTTTAGGGGGTGCCCTTCTGGTTTTCACCCAAGAGATCTCTTTTGTTATCTCGTGTGCCTTCCTTGAATAGATAGGACATGTGCCATTGGTCATCCTACCTGGTTGTTTAAAGCTTCTCACATTCCCTAGCCATTATGTAGGGAACTGGAGGACGGAGTTAACATCGTTTTCTTTGATCACCTGCATTTTCAAGGTTAAATCATAGTAATGCTCCGAAATCTCTTGCTTCATTATAAGCCTATGTTATCTTATTTGACTGAAATTGACAAGAAGGCTAGGAATGGATGCTCAAAAACACGGTTTTATTATGATTAAGGGCTTGGGATATCTTAAAAAGAAAGGTATGACACACATGAGTTAAGTATGAAAATACAAGATCCCTCATTATCTTCGATATGAATGATACATGACCCTGTCAACCGGTGTAGAATTTTTTTGCCTGAAGCCTTCTCTTCATAATGTTCATGAAGATACCCTTCTCTTCGGATATTCAACTTTTTAACTTACCCGAGCCGCCCTTTACGAGTTTTCAACTCGGGTCCTTTGCTTCAAGACGCCCGATTTCGGGTTTTCGCCCTAAGCTCTCCATTTTGTTGTCTTTTTTATTTTTCATCATCATTTTTTTTAGATATAGTACTTCTTGACGGCATCAGAATTTACGGGATTTTTCAGCTCGTCCCCATCCATTTCTGTTAGGATCAGGGCTCCTCTTGAGAAGGCCTTTTTTACGACGTATAGTCCTTCCCAGTTGGGCATCCATTTTCCTCGAGAATCTTTCTGGATAGGGAGGATTTTCTTGAGTACCAGATCCCCTTCTTTGAATTCTCTTGGGCGCACCTTTTTGTTGTATGCCTGCACCATTCGCTTTTGGTACATCTGACCATGACAAATGGCCTTTAGTCTTTTTTCGTCAATGAGGTTTAGCTGGTCGAGTCTGGCTTGCACCCATTCAGCTTCTTCCAGTTTTACTTCGTTTAAGACTCGGAGAGACGGAATCTCTACCTCAATTGGGAGTACTGCTTCGGTACCATGCACTAAAGAGTAGGGTGTTGCCCCTGTTGATGTGCGAATGGACGTCCTATAGGTGAAAAGAGCAAAAGGCAACTTCTCATGCCAATCCCTGTAGGTATACGTAGTCTTCGCTATGATCTTCTTTATATTCTTATTTGCTGCTTCCACTGCTCCATTCATTTTAGGACGATAGACTGTGGAATTATGGTGTGTTATCTTGAATTGAGTGCACACGTCCTTCATCATTTTGTTGTTCAGATTGGAAGCGTTGTCGGTGATGATCCTTTCTGGCAATCCGTATCGACAAATAATTTCCTTCTTTAAGAACTTACAAACTGTAGTCCTGGTGATATTGGCGTAAGATGCTGCCTCTACCCATTTAGTGAAGTAGTCTATGGCGACCAAAATGAAACGGTGCCCATTGGAAGCTTTCGGATGGATCTGCCCGATGACGTCCATGCCCCATGCTGCGAAAGGCCACGGAGAATTCATGGTGTGTAATGGCGAAGGGGGTGCGTGAATTTTGTCAGCGTAAATTTGGCATTTGTGGCATTTCCTGGCGTAATTGATGCAATCTCCCTCCATGGTCAACCAGAAATAACCGTATCTCATAATTTTCTGGGCTATAGACAACCCGTTGGCGTGCGTTCCACAGATCCCGTCATGTACTTCGCTAAGATTTCCTTCGCCTCCCGGGCATCCACACATCTCAACAATGTTTGATCATGACTTCTCCTATATAGGATTTCCCCATCTAGGACATATTTTGTTGCCATTTTTCCGAGCGCTTTTCTGTCATTGTCGTTTGCCCCTTCTGGATACTTTCGAAGCTTGACATATTGCAAGATGTCATAGTACCATGGATTTCCGTCAATATCTTCCTGTACGTTACAACAATGAGCAGGCCTTTCAAACGTCTGCATTTCAATGGGCTTCATTTCTGCCCCGGTGTTTGTTTTAAACATGGATGCCAAGGTTGCCAATGCATCTGCCATCTGAGTTTCTTCTCGGGGCAGGTAATTGAAGCTGACCTTTTCGAACTCTTTGGTGAGCTCTTGGATCCATTCGTGATATTTAACCAACTTCGGGTCCCTGGTTTCCCATTCCCCTCGCAATTGGTAAATGACTAAGGACGAATCTCCGAATACTCAAAGTTCCTTAACCTTTCTCTCGATGGCTGAGTTCAGTCCCATGATGCAAGCTTCGTATTCAGCTATATTGTTTATGCAGAAGAATTCCAATCTGCTGGTGAAAGGATAATAGACGTCCTCAGGTGAAATTAGCACTGCCCCTATCCCATGTCCGAGGGCATTGGAGGCTCCATCGAAGTAAAGTTTCCATGACTTATCATCTGAAATCTCTTATTCGGTTGTAATGCACATCAAGTCTTAAATGCGGGAAACTAAAGTTCAATGTCTCATAGTCATCCGAAGCACGACTAGCTAGGAAATCCGCTACGGCACTCCCCTTTACGGCTTTTTGGATTAACATATCCGATGTCGAATTCGGATAAAAGAATTGCCATCGGGCCATCCTTCCCGTTAGCGCCGGGCGCTTCCATTAAGAACTTCAATGGGTCTAGCTTGGATATCAACCAGGTAGTATGGTATAACATGTACGCTCGAGCCGCTTGGTAGCCCAAACTAGAGCACAACACGATTCTGCCTTTGGCGGGTACCGCGTTTCGCAATCATTGAATTTCCTGCTTAGGTAATAGATGGCTTGCTCCTTTTTTCTTGACTCATCGTGTTGCCCAGTACACATCCCATTGAACTCTCGAAGACTGTTAAGTAGAGAATTAGTGGTCGACAGTCATCGTGCGACTAAAATTGGAGCATTTGTCAGGTACTTTTTGATCTTTTCTAGGGCTTTTTGACATTCTTCATCCCACACGCCAGGATTATTCTTTCTAAGAAGTCTGAAGACCGGGTCGCATTGGTTGGTTAATTGGGAGATGAAACGAGAGATATAATTCAGCCTCCCCAGGAAACCGCGGACTTCCTTCTGCGTGTGGGGTGGTGAAAGGTCCTGGATGGCTTTCACTTTATCCGGATCAATCTCAATCCCTCTTTTGCTTACTACGAACCCTAGGAGTTTTCCAGAAGTAACGGCGAAGGTACACTTGGCAGGATTGAGCCTCAGTTGGTACTTCCGTAGTCTTTGGAATAGTTTTCTCAAGTTTTGTAGGTGCTCTTCCTCTGTTCGAGATTTGGCAATCATATCGTCCACGTATACTTCTATTTCTTTGTGCATCATGTCATGGAAAAGAGTCACCATTGCTCTTTGGTATGTTGCCCCTGCGTTCTTTAGTCCAAACGGCATCACTTGATAACAAAAAGTACCCCACATGGTTATGAATGTGGTTTTCTCCATGTCACTAGGATCCATCTTTATCTGGTTGTACCATGAGAAGCCGTCCATGCAGGAAAACCATGAATGTCCTGCGGTGTTGTCAACCAGTGTGTCAATATGTGGTAAAGGGAAGTTGTCTTTAGGGCTGGCTCGGTTCTGATCCCTATAATCTACACACATACGGACTTTCCTGTCTTTCTTTGGTACTGGTACAATGTTTGCAACCCATTCGGGGTATTTGGCTACTTCCCAAGAATCCAGCATCAAATTGCTTTTTCACTTCTTCTCGGATCTTTAACAACATATCTGGTCTCATTCTCCGAAGTTTTTGCTGTACTGGTTTGCACTCCGATTTTGTTGGCAATTTGTGCACCACTATGTCGGTATTCAACCCCGACATATCTTGATAAGTCCAGGCGAAGACATCCTTGAATTCCTGAAGTATGGCTATCAGTTCATGCTTGGTTTTTGAGGAAATCGTCGTTCCTATTTTTATTTCTTTTCTCGCTTCTTCAGTCCCCAAGTTGACAATTTCTATTTCATCTTGGTGGGGCATAATCTGCTTTTCTTCGTTGTCCACCATTCTCTTCAGCTCTTCCGGGATCTCAATTTCTATCTCATCATATCCTTCCTCATTTCCCTCTAAGACCTCGGGGCATTCAAAATTTACTCCAGGATTGGATCCGGTATCATTCATATCATCAATCATGAGAGACCTGCATTAAATGAGAATGAATTGTATTGGGAAAGAGGCGGCTCTATATGAAGGGAATGAATATGAAGAATGCATGAATGGAATAAATGAGGCTTTGGTCAATTTTTTAAGAAAGTGGGGATATTTTCATTTCAATCAAAAAGTTAACATAGGTGCCCCATACAAGAGATCCCCATTGTTTATGGGCAAAAAAAAAAGGTTGATTCGGAGCATTACTCTGATCTATTCCTAAAAACTACAGGTAAATCAATGCAGCTCCAGTTATCAAGTGTTTCCCCGGGATGGCAAGGGCGGATGTTGGTCAACATTTTGCTGCCTCGGTCCTTTTCAGCTATCATGTTGATGTACATCCCTTCAAATGATTCTCTGAGTACTTCCTCCTGGTTAAGTTCATCATTTTTCTTCATTGCCTCTCCAATATCTTGACTGTTTGGTAGAGAACCCTCCAGGAGACAAAAGTGGCTTTCAAACTAGGAAAGGACATCGGTCTCCATGGAATGTCTTCTCCTTTAGATCTGGCTTTTCTTTGTTCTTCCTTCCTCTTATATTCCTCTTTCTTCTGTTGGACACTTGGTTGGTAACCCAGCCCGAAACGATCCTTCTTGGTTGTCATATTCTTGGGTCTCAGGTTTCCTTGTAATTTCTTCCCACCCTTTTCCTATTTTGGCTCCTCGCCCACAGTTTTTCTGCGATGGTCATCTTAGTACAATTAGATAACCTGGGGTAGGGGATCCGACTTCCCTCTGAAACGAATGTGGCATTTACTAGTTCTAATGCTCGGAACGAGTATTCTGCAGCATCTTCATCATTTTGAATGTAGGGGGTGCCTGATGTCACGGAAGCAACAAATTCATGCTCTGCCTCTACTGTGACCAATTTGCCTTCAACTACAAAATTTAATTTCTGATGCAATGATGATGGGACAACTCCTGCGGAGTGGATCCACGGTCTTCCCAACAAACAGCTGTAAGATGGTTTTATGTCCATCACCACAAAATTGATCACATATTCAGTTGGTCCGATCAATAGGGGCACCTCAATTTTCCCCATTGTTCCTTTTTGCGTACCATCAAAGGCTCTTACCGAGTTGTGGCAGGGCTTTAGGTGCGAACCATCTATTGGTAATTTTTGCAGGGTCACCATAGGCAAGACATTCAATGCTGACCCGTTGTCGATCAGCACTCCTGGTAATACATACCCTTTGCAGTGGGTAGTGATGTTAAGGGCTTTGGTAGACCCCATTCCTCCCTCCGGGATCTCATCATCACTGAATGTGATATGATTATAGGCGGTAATATGCCCCACTATCATGTCCAGGTTTGTTACAGAAATGTCATGGGGCACAAAAGTTTGATTCAGCACTTTCAATAGCGTCTCCCGATGCTTCTCTGAACTCAAGAGTAATTCCAGCACTGTGATCCTGGCCGGTTGTTTTCGTAGTTGTTCCACTACGCTGTACTCACTATGTCTCAAGAACTTTAGAAATTCTTTGGCCTTGGCCTCAGTTACCGGCTCATTTATATTTGGGGAAGGTTCTTCTCCAAATATCTGCGTAGGGCTAACTGCTGTACTCTTCCCCTTATCTTTTTCAGCCGCTTTCAAAGCCTCAGAGGAATAACATCGGCTGCTCCTTGTGAAATGGCCTGCCTCACCAACGTTCACATCGTTCTGGCTTTGTTGGTCTTCTAGCGTAGGCTCTTTTACCTGTTCGTGCTCTGATTTTTCTGGCATGGTCACATTCACAGCATAATTCCAGGGAATTTGTCGCATATCTTTGAATGGGAATGGAGATGGTGCTGAAATGATGATCTTGGGACTTATTTTGCTGGTTTCTCCTTGGGAGACACCTGCATTCCCTGTCCTGGGAGAGATGATAAAAGGTCTATCCTTCCCGTATCTAGTTTTGGGGCTATCTGTCATGTGTACGTCTGATCCCTTCTTTCCCATGGGCTCCTCAAAGAATTCAATTTGTTTTTCATTCATCAACTTCTGCACCAATCTCTTGAACTCGTCACATTCTTGGATATCATGTACGTCAGTCTGATGGAATTCGCAATACTTTCCACATTCCTTCTGCCTTATTATCATGCCTTTGTTGATCACACGAGCCATGCATAATTGTTGAAATACCCACCGTAACGGAGACTTGATTTCTGACACGTCATCTTTATCCTCCTGGTAAAGCATTCTTCTATGACATTTACCCCTCTGCTCCCATGATTGGGCAGCAGGTTGTTGGCTACGCTCGGCTCTTCTAACTTCAATATCCCGAAATCGATTAAGTTCTATACAAGCTTTTTGAAGGCAAGACATTTCTCAGTGGGATGTCCAGGGGTACCGCCGTGATAGTCACAAAGCGCGCTTGGATTATACCAAGGCGGGAAGGGCGGATTGACAGGAGTAACGATGTATGGTCGGACAGTCCGCTTCATACAATCGGGAGTCTGAGCCTGAGAGTACGAAACAGGTAGGGAGTGAAAGTTCTCCTCTCTTTCTCTTTTCGTAACTCTCTCATCTCTTTGATTTTGTTTTTGTGTTTTTCCCACAGTGCTTGTGGCTGTGAGACTGTGAAGTTCTTGGCGGTGTAGGTGTTGGTGGTGTTTACTTCATTTCTCTTGTTATACTTTGAGACCCTTCCCCACCATCAATTCTGCCGCTCTTAATTGCCATTCGAGAGACCCCAGTCCCCTGATCAAGTCTGCAAAACACTGTGTGTTGTGTTATTAATGAGGCGATCAAAGAGTGCCCCTTTCAAAGTATTGACAAATAATGTCGTGATTTCATGCTCTGGGATAGGTGGCTGGATTTGGGCGGCCACTTCTCTCCACCTTTGGGCATATTGTCGCAGCTTTCATTGGACTTCGCCCCATATTTTCTAACATAATTCTGCTAGGGATCATACACATTACATGTTTGTATTGCTCAGTAAATGCTTTAGACAGATCTTTCCATGTTTTAACATTCGCTTTGCTTAACTGAGTATACCAACGTAACGCCGCTCCAGTTAGACTATCTTGGAAACAATGGATCAGTAGCTTTTCATCTTTATGGTAAGCCGCCATTTTTCTACAATACATCGTTATGTGTGCAGAAGAACATGTGGTTCCATCATATTTATCGAACTCTGGCATTTTTAATTTTGGCGGCAGGACAAAATCAGACACCAGACTTAGGTCGCTAACGTCATCTCCTGATTCTTCATTTGATTGTAACGCTTTAAATTTTTCCTCCATGAGGTGAAATCTTTCTTCCCATTTTTTTTCTACCTCATTCCTGATTCTTTCGACCATGTTCAGGTCCGGTACTTCTTCTTCATAAAGTGCTTCAGTATCGAGGGGTTGAGTCTCAGGTGCCCCTACTTGAAAGCTGGAAGACATTCCTCGCAGGTCAATATACACCTTCCTAGCCTGGTTTGGTGCAGTTGGTTGAACCTTGTAGTGAGCCGGGGTACCTACGGTTCTCGGGAACATTTTCTCCTTCTACTCGTTTTCCAAGACTTTTTGCCAAAGCAATGCAGTTATGTCGATACTATAGATGTTTTTGTGATTGCAATAATCTGATCACTAAGGCTTCTCTGGGCCTCTTCTAGCCTTGTCTCGAGCTCTCTTTGCCCTCTTTCTAGACTAATTATCCTTTCTTCCATGAGCTTTCTTTGTAGTCGGGTAAAATATAGGTGATGAATGATTGCGGGTTAACTACACACAACGCCACAATATTCATATTGTTAATGTGGTTGCAAAAAATAAATGCATGTACAATGATGCGAATGTTATGATGCAAATGCAAAAATGTATGCAGATAAGGTACTGATTCCGCTGGTAATCACCCTTTTGAACTACTTCCATGGGAATTAAAGGGTCTTGATTACAACAAAGTTCGTGTTACAAAGTAAAGATCCCTAGTACAAAAGATCTAATTACAACACAGAGTCCTATAGATAGACTCTAGCTCTATCTCCTAATTTTCCAATTGCCCTGAGCAGCTTGAGGAACCTAGGAGCTTCTTCCATTCCCGGGGCTATAAAAGGTCGGAGGGTCTCAGCCTCGACAGCTAAATCATTTACATGTCTGGCGACTCGCTATTTGTCCACCATTAGGTTTGCGTAGTACTGGTCTCTGTCCTGTACCATTCGAGCAGCGTCGCGTAATCTCTTCTGCCAATAGGTGTCCCCTCCGGCTGCAGCCTCCTCGAACACATTAATTCTTTCCTTGTAATCCTCCATAGTTGCTTCGAGGGACCCGATTCGTGCTTGTAACACACCCACTTCGCGTTCTCTTTCTTGCAGCTCAGCGAAGTTATTCCTACGGCAGTACATTCGAAGTGAGTGTTCGACTTCCGCCATCTTCCCTTTTAATTCATCATTTTGACTTTGGCTTTGCTCCATCCTTTGAATAGTGTCATCGTACAGTTTCTGCATCTCTAACAGTCTATTTCGGCTGCTTATGGACTTTCTTTTCCATACGGCGACACTTTCTCTCTCATGATGGATAGCTTGTTTTCCCTTGCTGATTTCTTGTCTGAATCTTTCTTTCTCTTGATCAATGGCCTTCTTGGAGGACCGTTTTTCTTCCTCCATAGCCAAACGGAGGCTTTCAATCTCTTTCTCGATCGCTCTTTTGTTAATTTCTCGTTCTTCTTCCACCAAACAGATGCCGTTCATTCTTTCTCATTCCACAGCTATGAACTGACTCCGGCCGGCCTTCTGTATTTTTGCTTGTAATAGAAGGGCATCTTTTTGATAAAGAGTATTCTTGTCGCTCAAATCTGCATTTAATTTCTTCAATTGCCTAATGATCACGTCTCGCTCATCAACTTCTAAGCTTGCCTTATAGAGCTCGCTCGCATGTTGGGTCTGTTGGATGTCCATTTTCTTTTTTACTTACTCGAGTTCACTCCTTAAGATGTCGGCTTCGGACGGTACCACCCTTGTAAGCTCTTCGAGTGACACTGCTGGTCCTTGATCAGATTCAGGAATCACATTATTAACCCTCAAACGTCTCCAAAGATCGTAATCTGGGGTAGTCATGTGCTCGGTATCTCCTTCCACCCTGATCCGATAACAATGATCCCAGGCCCTCATGATGGTCTGAATTTTTCCTTTGAACTCTCCTTTGAAAAGAAATTCAGTTTGGCTTAATCCGGCTGTATTGGGAATGAATTGTCGCGATCCGAACTGCCGAGACACTAAAAGCGGGGCACAAGCGATCCCTCCATGCAATCCCAACATCATCAGCCAGTTGAAGTCACCACAACTGTATAGAAAATAATTAACTTTACCGAGCCAGGGGACCCTCCATGCTATATCTTCATCTTGAATGTTCCTGAAGAAATTGGTCCACATTTTTGTTTTCAAACCCTCTTGCCATTCATTTGCTAAGTATTCTCGTAAAGGCGGAAAACCTTGGAAGGATATCCCCGGCAGGACCCTCGTCGGCGTCTTCCACATGTGACTCTGAATCCATACTTGTAACAACTGTGCGCATCCTCGAAAACGTCCTTCTTCATGTTTCCGGCTAGCATTTAAGGAAATGAAAGTCTCAACCAAGATTGCTGGTACCGGGTTTGCTTTCCGTTTCACCCGCTCAAACAAATCCAGAATGGCTATGTCAATGTTCCCGAGTACTCTTGGAAAGATCACCAAGCCATATATTCCTAAAGCGAATAGGTCCATTTTCTTTGCCTCGTCTGGATGTGTCGATATGATGTCCCAAATACTCTCCCATGCAAAGACTGTATTATCTCCTCGAATTTGAAGGAGGCCACTAACCCAATCGTCACTCATTCCCGCAAAGGTTTTGAGTTTCGCAGTGTAATTCTGATTCCTCGGAGGCTTCGCGTAGATCCAATTTTCCTGAATATTTTTCTGGTTAAGTAAAGCAGTGTATTCTTCTACCTTAGGCATCATGTCCTGCCCATTGAAAGTGAAGCAGCAAAAAGCCGGATTCTAGAACTGGATTACAGCTCGGAGTAGGGGCTGGTTAATCCGAACATATAACAGCGTTGCAATGTCGCCATAACTATTGCAGAACAGGTCTTGTAGTCTTCGGTCCCATCTTTCCCAAATGTTTTGAAGATCCCATAAGTCATTTTGTTGGAGACTCACATAAGTGTATCCTGCTATTACGCGTTCGTTCGGCAAACTGTCCCCTTGGATTTTCTGATTGACTTCTGACCAATGTCTGACTGACAAATTAAGCTCTTCTTTCCTAAGACACCTTTTTTCCATGGTGAAAGAACTTTCTGATCAAGAAAACCACTTGATCCAGTACCTTTATGTGATGCGAATGCAATGATGTATGAGAAAAAAAACAAAAAGCGAAAAGAAAACAAGTCAGTACCAGATAAAATTGATATATAAATAAAATGACAAAATTAAACAGAATAAACACACCAAACAACCCTATTTATCCTGTCTAAAATACCTAAGGTTAATCGCATGGCTCTAACAGGGTAGGTTTCTATGTTCTCTACATGCAGTTTTGATTCTAGGAGGTACCCGAATTGTCCTCGTTGTCCTCTACTAAGAGTAGCAAGGCCCCCGATCATTACCCATTATAGGCTCCTTTCAACCGGGTTCAATTTAGGGGGACCCATTCGCTTATGCCCGTACGAAGGAACGATATCCTTACGAAAGCATAAGTTACTCGAGCCCCGAAGGTACTTGCTAGGCCCATACGGGAGAACGATATCTCCACGAAAGCATTAGCGTTTTCCCCCCACTTAGAAAGACAGGTTTATATGCCATATTTTAAATGCGTTAAAATAAACGCGCAATTATGACCGAATGTTAATTTAATAGTCACTTTAATCCGGAACTTCTAATATTAGTAAAGCGATAATTATTTTAAAAGCTTGACTCTCATTTGTTTTTAAAAAAACAAAAATTCTCCCCAGCGGAGTCGCCATCTGTAGCGATGTCTTTCTGCTTTTTATCGCTAAAAAAACGAGGGTTTTCGAACGGTTGAGAGGTGTTTTTGAAAGGTGTTTGTGATTTTTTTTTGATATAAAATATTTATTCCATGGGGTTTTAAAAGAAACCGCATTTAAAAAAATGGAGTCGCGACCGGCCACTTAGGTAGGTCGGACACCATAAAACCAGAGACTCAAAAAGACAGGGTTCGGGAGTCGGTTACGGATGGGGAAGGATTAGCACCCCCACACCGCCCAAAATTGGTACTTTAATAATTACCGCTTTATTAATATTGGATTTTTCGGATTAGAGTGACGATTATTTTAAAATTCGGTCATAATTGCGAATAAATTTTAAAGGGTCCCGTTACCCGAGAATAAACGCCCAACTACTATCACTACGCTTGATACTGGCCCCGTTTACGCTCGGATAAAAGGACACCGCATTAACAAGTTATAAATCATATGCAATCTTAGTGGCAAAAATATAAAACATGACAGATAATTTAAAGACAGTAAATATTCACATAATAAAATACTAATCTAATAAATGATATACTAGATTAAAACATGCATATATACATATTATTCTAAATGATAGATAAAAACAACTTTAACAAGTTAGAACAACGATGCAGGAATAATTACGTTATATGTAGACGAACAAATATTAAAAAGACATACATGCTATTAATAAAACATATTTCAACATATATGAACAATATATTATACAATAAAGAAGACACACTAACACGTAACCTAAAAGCCAAGAAAACATACAATGCGTATAAAAATGCAAGAACATGTTGTTTTACGAGTCAAATAGAACATAACATGCTTTAATACGAATAATCGGATAAAAACATGACTATCATAAGCTTAACACATATATACATATAAACATAAAATACGAGTCATATATGAGGGACATAAAATAAAATAATAGAATATCAATATATACGATTATAATACGAACATGAATATTTAAAAAGAAAACAGGACTGAAATGAAAGAAAAATAAAAGTCAGTGGCAGAAATTAAAGAATAATAATAGGTAATTTAGGGACGAAATTGCGAAACAAACAAAACCTAAAAGGACCAGAATTGTAATTAGACCAAGGGGCAGACCCAAAATGAAAAATTCAAAAACGCGGGATGGTTAAGGGCGTAATTTTACCATTCAGAAACTGATTCGGTGTAATTTAGGGACTAGATTATGAACTTTTGAAATATCAAGGGGACTGGGATTGTAATTATACCATGCGGCATGACCAAAACGAAAATATTGAAAACGCGGTATGGTTAAGTGCGTAATTTACCCATTTAGCAAAATAAAAACACCTATATAAACCCTCTTTTTAGGCCGGAACCAAATTTTTGGCCATTCGTTTCATTTCTTCAGTTTTCATATAGCCTGTGTTCTTCTTTTTCTTTCGTTTGTTCTTATAAAACCCAGAATCCGGCGGCCGGCCGCCGTATTCTCCGCCGCCGGCCGCCGCTAACTGGCGCCGTCGAGCCTCCAAAAGACACCAAAATAACCCCTCTTTCGTCCTCAACACTAATCCTAGGTTGGATTCAAAGGATATACCTTTATTCGCCCTAGATCTAGAAAATACGAAGCGAAATTTTTTTTAAAAAAAAAAACCAAAACAAAACCACAAGGGGTCTTCCACTCCTTTTAGTTCACCATCTATGGCTTGTAGAAGCCGAAAGGCTTATCACTGAGGAAGGGAAGACCCACAAACGACGCCGGTAAGATTACTCTCCTTTTTTTGTTTCTGTTTTTTTTGTATATGCATGTAAAGAAAACAAGTAAGAAAAAAAGGCAAGTATTTACCACTGGATTGTCTTTTGATTATCACGTGACTGGTTACAATTTTTTTGTTTCTACAAGATCTTTGTTCTCTCTTTTTTTTTTGTTACTACTCTCCCTTCCCCGTTACAAAAGTTCCCGTTTCATATATATTATTGTCTCTGTTTTGTTGCAAGTTGCATCTTGCTTTTTTCAGATCTGAACTGACAATTTTGCTTGTTGTCTTGGGCATGTTCTGAACACGGGGACTGAATATCGGCGCGGTGGTGGTATGGACATTCTGCCAGGGGCCAGACGCGTTCTCGGCCGTTAGATCAGATCTGATCTAACGGTCGAGATGGCTTGAAGAAAGATCGGCCTTGATGAAGCCTCGATTTGATGAGACGGCTCCAGATCTTGACACGTGGAGCTCCGCAGTCGAGGAGTCAGAACGCGTGGATCTTACGCGCGCGTGGGATATTAAAGCGTCCGCGCGTGGACCACAAGCGCGCGTGGCACTCGAACGGTCCATACGTGTGGAACACGCGCCTGGCAGATATTTTTGACTTCCTGGTTGCATCGTGGCCGTTGGATCAGATCTTGATCCAACGCCCCACAGTTACCTGCACATTGTAATTAGATAAGATTTAGATTTGGGCCAACTGGGCCTTGTAATTGAATTTGTAATTGGACTTCATTTTTATTTGGGTTTAATATATTTAATTTTTTCATTTTACCAGCCCAATATAATTATAACAGCAATATATATACATACGAAAATGTATACTTATATTATACAATCATTAATTAATATAATATTCTAGCATACGTACGTATAATCATAAATATAATTAACATAACATCTATATATTAATCAAATACGCTCATACTCTAGATACATACGCGACATACATACACCCCTAATACGTATACATAGCTTATACATGCACACACCACCTTATATTAGTAACATTCATATAATATAATAAATATACATGCAATATTAATATATTTACAAGTGAAAATGAGTGATTACAATGCCAAAGGACGGGGAATATTTCTCAAAGGCATGAAATGCATAGCATTGCATTATGGAGGTGGAACTCTTTGATGTATGGGGAATACATTTCATGGGACCCTTTCCAACATCTTTCGGAGATCTCTACATCCTATTAGCCGTTGAATATGTGTCGAAATGGGTTGAAGCAATAGCTACACCGAAGAATGACTCCAAGACTATTTTGAAGTTCCTTCACAAGAACATCTTTACAAGATTTGGAGCCCTAAGATCCATCATTAGTGATGAAGGTACCCACTTTGACAACAAACTCATTGCTAAGGCATTGCAGAGATATGGAGTGAGGCATAAAATTGCTACAACATATCTGTAACACCCTAAAATTGGCCTAGTAATGTTACTACAATTTAAACAATAGGCTAATTGAATCCATAAGTTGATCAATTTAAAAGAAGAATGAACATTGGCCATCCTTATAAATCAATTAAGTGAAATTGAACTAAATTGATTTGAAATGAAAACTAGTAGGCATAAATGAAAGGATGGAAATATGAACATGCAAAATCCTATAGATTGCATGTAAAATAGAAATTAAATGGAGGCCTTGACACATGTTCTCTTCCAAGGAGAACATGTGCCAATTTGGATGATGACTCATGTTGGGAGGAATAATGAACAAATAAATAGTGTCATCTTTTCCCCATTATCATCTACATTGGCCGAAACATAGAGAGAGAAAGGGGAGAGAATTTTACATACAAACACCTTCAATTCAAGCTTCATAATCCATCCATTGATCAAATTAAGCTTGGAGAAGGTATAACGCTTGAACCTAACTTACTATAGATTGTTTGAATGAGTGATTGATGATGTCTTTGTTGTCTTGATGAATTGGATGATTTCTATGTGTGTTGGGAGCATGCTAGATTCAAATTGAACTTTAAATTGTAATTCCTAGTAACCAACTTGATAAAGGATATATGTGATTGCTGGAAAATCTGAGAATTATGAACATGATAGAAAACAGTCTTGATTAGGGGCTGTTTTGATTGAGAAATTGTGTAAATATGTTAAATGAACATATAAACCTGTTTTGAGCATGTTACTAGGTAAAAATAAGATTGAATTGAATAGGTAACTTGCTGGAAATGCGACTACACCTAATTGAACTAGTTAAATTAGGTAATGGACTACCTAGTTGATGAATTGATGTGCAATTGTGATCAAACTAGATTAAACATGATTGGGCCCTGTTTTAAGAACATTTCTAGGTGAATTATGATGTCCTAGACATGTATGAACATGAACATGAATGAAATTTTCATGTTAGGACCTTGCTAAAATGAGTTAAGAAGCTAAAAATACAACCTAGTGTAATCTGCCCAGAATGATCTGTTCTGGGAAGTAACTTTGAAAAATCACTAAAAATTGTATATATTGAATCTAAGGCTGAAAATTTTATAGACAACACCTGGGTATGTCTAAATTCATTAGAAAAAAAAACAGAGCTAAACTCTAGGTTGTATACTGAAATGTAGAGTAGAAACACTAGGAACAATGCAAATTGTCCAGTATAGCAAGATGCTCTGTCTTTAAGTTAAAACCTGTATTAATTGGTAAAGAAATAAAATGAAAGCCTTATATGTTCTTAACAAAAAAAATTTATCTTTACAACGGTGTAAACCAATTGAAATTCTGACGTACGGAATGAAAGTTATGCATGATTTAGTGACTAGAGTGCAAGCTGCCTGGCAACAGCTGCATAGGCAAATGCACACTGTTTTGTAGCATTTTGCAAACTGTCTTGTAAACAATTTTAGGCATTGAAATATGCCTTGTTTTACATGAAATAGAATGTAGAAAAGTGTAGTTAAGTGTAATGGACAATGCATATGAGCATGCTGCCCAATATGTGAATGTTATATCCTTGTAGTATTGCTTGATTTAATGACCTTGTCTTGATATGTGTTTGCTTGTAATGTGTTAGAACCAGGATTGAACTTGGTGGAAGAGGAAAGATTAGAACAATCTAAACCCAAGAACAAAGGAGTGTGGATCCAAGACTAGCTAGCTTGGAGTATTGTGAGTGTAGTTACCTCTAGGGTTAGGACTAGGTCCTAACCAATGTATATTGGTTACATTCTTGACATGATAAATGAATCTAATCATGAACTTAACCTAATAAGGAAAGGATGACTAAATAAATACATGAAACTTGATCCTAGCATTGAATACATGTCTATTTTGAATGCTTATGCATCATTAAGTGATAGCATGGATGCTTGTATGTGTTACGATGCAATGAGATCAAAAGCTAAAGACTTGTTTGAGATATTATAACATCTCATCTTGATGAAATGAAACATGAAACTACTTGACATGTAAGCTATGGCTCAATGGCCTAAGGGCCTAACATGAAATGAACTTTGTTGACATGAACTTGATCTTGAAACACTTGAATAAATGGTAAATCCAACAACCTTGGTAGCTAGTTGGACTAGGTAGAAGGGCATGCCTTAGAGTCTAGAGCTCATTGTGTATGGGTGGACTACGGTCCAGGGCTAAGGCCCCTATTTGGTGATAGACGAAGGGTACATATGTGCTCTTTGGCGACAGTAGGGGGTTGACCAGGACTACGGTGCATCTTGTTGCGACAGTTGGTTGAAGACTCGATTACCTATACAAACTAAGTACCAAGGGGGTTGTTTAAAGAATAACAAATGTGATAACAATCCAATAATACATGATACTTGTCTTGAATGCATGAAATGTATGTTATTTGACTTGAAAGTATGATTCCTTGATTTCTTGTTTTGCAAGCATGTGTGCTTGATTCATGAAGTATGACTTCTTGTTGCTTATACTTGTTGGCTGAATTCTTACTATCCTTAGATAGGATAATCTTGATGCTTGAAAGCCTAGCTAAGATCACTCTTGATGCTTGAAAGACTAGCTAAGATCACTCTATGCTTGAAAGCCTTAGCTATGTCTACACTTGATTAAAAGACATGAAACTTGAAATAACAAATGGTTAGACTAGTTACTACCTCACTAAGTACATTCTTGTACTTATCACTCTTGTTTCATTCTTCCCAACCTACACGATAAAGGATACGAGGTTGCTTGATCTTGAAGCCTGTTACCTTGAGCAAGAAACAATCTCACACAAGTTTGTCTAAGTATGATTCCATACTTGTTTTTTGTATCTCCTAGAATGGTGGCACTAGATTGTCTAGAATGTAGATTGAACATGCATTTTGAAAGCTTGTATATAATGTTTGATGGGCCTACCTATGTTATGAACTTAATAATAAGTATGTACTGAACTTAGATAACATGTAATGGATGATGTTTTGCTGTGCATATGGTGATTTAAGAATGAAATGATCTAATATTGATCTAGATTATCTTGAAACAAATGAATGCCTTGTTTAGTGTACATGTTTTGTTTGAAATGAAAGTAGTATGAGATGAATCATGTTGAATGCTTCCTATTCGAATGACTTGGACTTAAAGGGTTACTTGTATGTAAATATACCTTGATGTATGTGTTATGTATGCTTGTATAGTGGTTTGCCGAATGCATAAGGATTAATTAAGACTTGAATGAAATTAGTTACATGCCATGTTGTATATTTGTGTAAATGGCCGTATGGTTAGGTATGGAATTAGGTTTGAATGGAACTAGATACATGTAAATTGGATGTTCAAGAATCATGTTAGAAATTTAAGGATAAAATGTACATGTATTAAACTAAAGAACCTTGAATTGAAACGAAACATGTTGGTACTCTTAGGTAATTCAAATAGGATAGGTAACAAATATTGAATGTGGTAATATGAACTATGAAAGTAGTAACTAATAATGAAAGCATGAAAGGAATTAGTTTGGTGCCTAGTTCGAATGCTTGGATGGTTGGAAATCAAATGTGAACTTATTTGTTGGCTAAGTAAGTATGAAGGCTTGCATGTTCATGACTTTCTTGTATTGATTTCAAGATAGCCGAATGTCTTAGGATGAAATTGAAGTTACATATGAGATTACTTGTTTGTTAAGTAAGTATGTATGATTGCTTACCTTGACTGTTTGTATTGTTCGAATGCCTTGTTGCTTGCCATGTCCTTGCTTGCTTGTTAAGTAATGCTCCTGAACCAGGTTACTACTAGCCCGGGTAGGGGTGTTACAATATCATCCTCAGACCAATGGCCAAGCTAAAATTTTGAATCGAGAAATCAATCAAATTTTAGAAAAGGTAGTCAATCCATAAAGGAAGGATTGGTCTCCAAAGCTTGATGAAGCTTTATGGGCTTATCGAACAGCTTTCAAGACACCCTTGGGAATGTCTCCCTTCAAGGTTGTATATGGCAAGGCATGTCACCTTCCAGTTGAGCTCAAACACAAAGCCTATTGCGCAATCAAGAAGCTCAATCTAGATGCCCAGTTAGCTGGAGCGAAAAGTCTTTTGAAGTTAAATGAGATAGAGGAATTCAGGGCCCAAGCTTATGAGAATGCACGCCTATATAAGGAGAAGACCAAGAAGTGGCACGACAAACATCTTTTGCCATGACATTATTTGAAGGCCAACAAGTTCTCCTCTACAACTCTCGACTTAAACACTTCCCTGGCAAACTGAAATCGCGATGGTCAGGCCCCTTTATTGTGCATAAAGTTTACCCTCATGGAAAAAGATTGAAGGTCTATGATGGAGTTCCAATCATGCGCGACAAGTCCACCATGCTTCTCAACAATCCATAAGAGTTTGCACCCTCTTCTCCTTTCAATTTTGTTATAGCAACTTCTATTTTTAATGTTCATAAATAAATTTGTTTGTGCTTTCGACTCTTTGCCCTTTTGTCTTTCATGTTATCTTGTGTTTTATTTCTTTAATATGTTTTGTCAGAATTGCTCCCATGGTTGCGGTGGCAGGATAGGGTTTATCGCATGGCTTGAGCAACTTTCTTATTAGGGATACCTTTTGTCTTTTCCACTAAGGGAATTTATAAAGCCCAAAAAATTTCCCATGTTTTGGGGGCGGCATTAAAAAGGTAAAAAGGGAGGGATTTTATTCCCTTTCAACTTACAAAAAACCCAAGTTCATCATTACCTTTCCATCCCTCTCTCATCCTTTTCACTTTTCATTAAAAGCATGTCCCATCCATTATCTTCCCCACTACTCAAAACCGCCACACTCACTTTCTCTCTCCACTTACTTGTGGCAGTTACCTTCCACTTAAACTTCCCATCTCATAACTCTTTATTCTTTCTTTTTATTTTCTTTAAACTCCACTTCTTCAGCTTTACCGAACCTATTCAAACCGTCCACAAAACCCAAATCGTTCCAACAAATTTTGACTGACTTAGCAAGCATGGCTCGTTGCAAAAACATTACTGCCGTTGTAACACCCTAAAATTGGCCTAGGAAGTTTACCACTGTCTAAACTATAGGCTAATTGAACTATGAGCTAATCAAATTAAAGAAGAAAGAACATTAGTTATCCTTAAGATCAAATAAGTGAAATTAGAACCAAATTGAATTGAAATTAAAACTACAAGGCATAAATGGAAGGTTGAAATTGTGATCATGCAAAACTCTATAGTTTGCATGAAAATAGGATTAAAATTAAAGGCCTTGACACATGTTCTCAATTGATGAGAACATGTGCCCATTGAGTTGATGACTCACGGCTAAGGGGGGATAATGAACAAAAATTTTATCATCTTCCTCCCAAAACATCCTCCATGGCTGATTGATTGGCAGAGAATGGGGAGAGAAAAAGCTTCATAAGAGCACCTTCAATTCATGCTTTTTTATTTAGCCTTGGTCAAATTTAGCTTGGAGAAGGTATAATGCTTGACTCTTACATGTTATAGATTGTTTGAATATTGAAATGATGATGTTCTTGTTGCCTAGATTGATTAGGATGATTGTTATGTATGTTAGGATCATGTTAGCTTCCAATAGAACTTGAAATTGTGAATGCTACTAACCAATTTGATAAAGACAATGTATACGGTTGAAAATAGTTTTGAATTAGGATTGTTTTACTAGTGAAAATGTTTAAGCATGCTAATTGAATGTAAACCCTGTTTTGATCATGTTGGTATGTGAATCGAGGATTGAATAGAGTAGATAACTTGCTGGAAAATGAATGCACCTAATTGGATTAGTTAAAAATAGGTAATGGACTGCTCAATTGGTGAATTAGAAGTATAATGTTGATCAAATAGATCAAATTGAATTTAACATGATAATGCCCTGTTTTAATCACATTTCTAGGTGAATTAGACTGACCTAGACATGTAAGAACATTAAAATAAGTTGAATTTCCATGTTAGAACCTTGTTAAAATGAGTTATGAAAGTAGAAACTCAACCTAGTGTAATCTGCTCATAATGCTCTATTCTGGGCAGTAACTTTGAAAAATCACCATAAATTGTATAAAAGGAATTTAAGGATGGAATATTTATGGAAAATACCTTGATATGTCTAAATTCATTAGGAGAAAACATAATTGAATTCTAGATTGTAGAATGAATTGTAGAGAAGAAACACTAGGGACAGTGCAAACTGTCTAGTGTAGCAAATTGTCCTGTCTTTAAGTTAAAAAATGTATTAATTGGCAAATAAATAAAATGCAATGCCTATATAGTTATAAAGAAAATTATGTTAGCTTTCCAATGGTGTAAACCAATTGAAATTCTGACGTACGAAATGGAAGTTATGCATGTTTAAGTGAACATACTACATGCTGCCTAGTAACAACAGTTTAGGTAATTGTACACTGTTTTGTGTCAGTTTGTAAACTATTTTGTAAACAGTTTTGGCCATTGATTACTGCCATGTTTTACATGAATTAAAGTATAGATAAGTGTAGTTATGTGTAGTAAAGAATGTATATGAACATGCTGCCAGATTTGTGTATGTTGTGTGCTTGTAACATTGCCTTGATTGATTGATTATGTGAACTTGTTTTAACATGTATGTACTTGTGTAATGTGTTAGAACCAGGAGTGAACTTGGTGGATGAGGAAAGAGTGGAACATCCTAAAGCCAAGAACAAAAGAGTGTGAATCCAAGACTAGCTAAGCTTGGAGTATTGTGAGTGCAGTTTACTTGAGAGTTAGGACTAGGTCCTAACTAAAGCAAGCATGTCTAAATTCTTGAATTGTTAATTGACTTAATATGAACTTTATATATAAGGGAAGAATGATTAAAGTAATGCATGAAACTTGATCACATTTTGATTACATGTTTAACTCGAATGTTTAAGCATGATTAAGTGGTAACATTGGTGCTTGTATGGGTGATATGGCATGTGATCAAGTGCTTAATGAACTTGCTTGTAATGTTATCCTACTTGATGAAATGAAACCTGAGAATTACATGATATGTGAGCTATGGCTCAATTATCCTAAGGGCCTAGTATGAAATGGACTTGCTTGACATGATCTTGAACTTGAATTACTTGTATAAATGGCTTAAATCGAACAACCTTGGTAGCTAGTTGGACTAGGTAGAAGGGCATGCCTTAGAGTCTAGAGCTCATTGTGTTAGGGTGGACTACGGTCCAGGGCTAAGGCCCCTATTTGGCGATAGTCGGAGGGTACGTATGTGGTCTTTGGCGATAGTAGGAGGGTTGACCAGCACTACGGTGCATCTTGTGGTGACAGTTGGTTGGAGACTCGATTACCTATACAAACTAAGTACCAAGGGGTTGTTTAATTGATAACAAATGAAATAACAATCCTATATCACATGTTACTTGTCTTGAAAGCCATGATTTGTATGTTACTTGACATGAAAGCCATGAATTGTATGTTACTTGACATGAAAGCCATGAATTGTATGTTACTTGTCATGTAAGCATGACTTACTTGATCACTTGTTATGTAAGTTTGATTTGCTTGATTCTTGATATGAAAGCTTGAAGTATGATTCCATGTTTCTTGTATCCTATACAAGTCGAATTTTATAATCCTTAGCTAGGACTACTATGTTGCTTGAAATCCATAGCTAGGACCATTCTTGTCTAATTTCCACTTAATTGGATATAACAAATGGTTAGAACTAGTTACTACCTCACTAAGTACATTCTTGTACTTACCACTCTTGTTTCATTATTCCCAACCTACAGGATAAAGGATTCGAGTGTGTAACATCCCATCCCCGGGTTAGCCGTAACCCGGTTCTGGACCGTTACCAAAGTTGAAGCAAAGCAATAGATAGGTTACTTGTCTAAGAAGTAACCTCAGCGTACTTAACTTGCAGTGCAAGTAACCCAAACTAAACCTTTCAAGTCATACAATACATTCAAGCAATCCACATTAAACAAAACCAACATACATAGCATACTAATTTAGGTACCATTTTGTTTCATTTCATATTTATATCCTAAGTTACCAATATCATGTTACTAATCCATTCAATTCACATGCATCATTCAACAATAGGTTACTATTAAACATGGTTCAACTTTCATTCTTACTACAATTCCAAGTGTCATATTCGAATAACACTAGGTGACCACTAAACATACTTTAACTAGCTTACTTGCATCTCAAGAGATTACTTATTCAACCAATTAACATGATCAATACAAGGCATCTAACATACATCTTATTACATATTCATACATCTATTCGAACAACATGGTAATCCCTAATCACATTTCATTTGATTCTTTACAATCAAGTCATATAATTTCATGGCATACTTAATTAGTACATTGTTAATGCATGCTTAAACATACCTTGGCCTCAATCTTGTCATTGCTAAATCATGCTAATAGACATAGGAACAAATGCATGATCATACAACATTGGTCTAACATTTGAATTAAACAAGATTCAACAAACATTGGATTTCCATCACAATTTGCGCAGCGTGTACTTCATATATACATATCATCATGGTTCATATACGTAGTTTAAGTCATCCAAATAGGTTACATAGTAGGTCCATCAAAACATTACACATACAAGTCTTAAACACATATTCAAATGCATGATCAACGCTACCTATTACAAGATCTAGTGCCACCAAACTAGGAGTATACAAAGAGTATGAAATCATACTTTCAAGCTTGCTTCAAGTGTTTCTTCAAACCCAAGATATCCTCTTGGAGTATCTTTAATCTGTTATGGGAAGAATGAAAAGTAAAGTGGTAAGTACAAGTTATGTACTTAGTGAGGTAACACTAAATCTAGTCAATTTTCAAAGCATACATATCCAAGTTTACATGTAATTCAACGAATCAAGAACATCTCTACCAAAACATATACTTATTCGAATGAATAGGATAACTTAGGCAACCTTTACATATCATACAATCAACATAACAACATCCATCATGATACTCATAGGCTATTCGAACAACATGCTTAGAGGACAAGCAACCAATCACTCAAATTATCAAGTAGGCATTTATACATAAAGCCATCATCCATACATTTCTTTCATGAAAAGTAACAAGTTTTGCAACCATTCATGTGTCATCTTTCAAAGCAATAAAGTTCATTCAAGTATCTTACAATACAAGCAATGTTCATGTCACACATCTAAGAAAACAATGTTCATTTAATTTATTAAGTCATCTTACAACATCCTTGGTAAGTAGCTTACTAGATAATCAAATCTTAACAATATGCACCGAAGTGCCAATATGCACCGTAGTGCCAATATGCACCGTCGTGCCAATATGTACCGTCGTACCAATATGCACCGTAGTGCCAATATGCACAGTAATGCCAATATGAGCTCAAAATTCTAAGGCATGCCCTCCTATCTATCAAACTAGCTACCAAGGTTGTTGATTATCCATTACATTTACTCTTTATGCATTTCACGATCCAATACAACATTATGTCATTCAAAGGCCAAGCCCTTAGGCTTATGGAGTCTTAACTCCCAATACAAAACTATCCATGCCATTCGAATAGCATGAATACAAAGTAGTATCCTTGTTCAATTCCTTTCAATCAGCCACGTATAACATTCACAAACACATGCACATGAATGCAATGTGCGTACCTTATTCTCCAAGCAAGCATGCCATTTCATACCTTAGGCATAAGCAATGCAACATGTCATACATTTCATTACATTTTCTTAACACCCAAGTAAACACAAGATCATGGCATCAAACAAGTTGTCATACATTTTATTCTTCCCTTAATTAGGCAAATATGCTTTAAGTCATGTTACATGGCATTAACATTGCATTAAGACATTAACAAGGTTAGTTAGGACCTAAGTCCCAACCCTAAGGATAGTTACACTCACAATACACAATCATAGTAGCAATGTTACCACATTTGTACCTAACATTTAGCTATTGTTTTTATGCTTTCTTTTAAGCAGTTCTTACTAGTTCATTTCCATATTGTTATTACTTCATTTTAAGACATAACTGGACAGGTTATAATGTCCCAAAACTGTTTTGGAAACAATTTGCTACTAGGTGCAAAAATAGTCCCAAACTACCGAGGACACTGCCGCCTGGCAGTTTGCACATTGTCCCTTTAAATGGCCATATCTTTGAATCCGTACGTTGGAATTTCAATTAATATACATCGTTGGAAAGCTAAAAAATGTATATAATACCATAGTAGACTTTCATTTTAGTTCTTAGCCAATTAATACAGTTTATTGTTCAAAGGCAGGGCATTTACACTGCCTGGACAGTTTGCACTGTCCAACAATTCCTATTGACAGTTTCCAGAATAGGACTCAGTTTTCAGTTCTGTTTTCACCTAATGAAAGTAGACATACTAAGGATAATTTCATTAAAATTTCAGCCCTGAATTTGATCTATACAGTTTTGGTGAATTTTCAAAGTGGCTGCCCATAACAGAGCAATTCTGGGCAGATTGCACCTAAACACATTTTAATGCCTTAAATTCATTTTATCCAATGTTTTGGCCCTATAATTTATTTCATATGATATCCTAAACATGTTGAGTCAATGTTAATCCATTATTCAAGGCAGCCAAAACAGAGTAAGTTGGTTACAATGCCTAATTTTGCATGTTTACTCAATTTCAATTCAACAAAACAGTTTCTATGTTACAAGACTATGTTCATACTTTTATCCTTCATTTCCATCATTGTTTGCTAATAATTCAATTTGTTTAACACTTTCTTTACAAAATCTAATCATGATCATAATCAAATCATTAATTCCATAGCTCAATTTTAAGTTCTAATCATTCAATTCTCACTTCAACACCACATTTCAATTTTCCAACAACGTAGCTTTGTTACACTATCATAAACACATAATTTCCAGCATAGTACCTAGTGTTCATTATTCAAATTTGCATGATTATACGACCATTTAATCACCTAATCACATATTCAATAGCTAATTTCATCTAACATCATCAAAACAGTCCAATTCCACAAGTATAATTGCCTATTCAATTGAACACAAGTAGAATCATACTTACTTTGCTTCCTAGCTCAACTTCAATGAAAAATCTCTACACATACAAGCTTAATTCATGCTTCAATGGCTGATTTCTCAAGGTTTCTCTCTCAAATTTTCCTTTTCTCTCTTTCTTTTCTTCAATCGGTATAATGAAAATGAAGAAGATGATGACAATGTGGATATCCACATTAGTGGAATTAGGATTTTTCTAAACTAACCTTAGTTAGTAACTAATCATATAATTAGTCAAGGGCAATTGAGAGAATCATGAAATTTATCATGCAAGCTTCATCTTTCTTACTTAATTCAAATTGGTCCTTTGTAATTTGATCACTTATTTCATTCATTCTTTCAATTAGACCCTTAACTAATCAATTTAGCTTAATTCTAAATTCAATTAAGCTATCAACTTATGCAATTTGGTTCCAATACTTCAAAGCTAGGATTTGGGGTGTTACAGAGTGTTGCTTGATCTTGAAGCCTATTACCTTGAGCTCGAAGCAAGACACAAGCATTGCCTAAGTATGGTTTCATACTTGTTTTGTATATCTCCTAGATTGGTGGCACAAGATTGTTTAGAGTTTAGCTTGATCATACATTTTAGAATTCCTGAAACTTGTATTTCTATATATGTCTTTGTTCTTGAATGGGCCTACTATGTTATGAACTTATTGGCAAGTTTGTACTGAACTTAGATTACATGTAACGAAGAGGATTTGCTACGCATAGATGATTATATATATTGGAATGATCAAGTGTTTGATTTAGTTTACATTAAACCATTCGAATTGCCTTGGGAACTATATGGTCATTTGTGTGTGTGTACATACCATGATGTATGTGTTTTGTGGAATTGTAAAGTGAATTGCCGAATGTGTATAGCTTGATTGGAAAAAATTTCATGCAAATGTATGTTCAATAATCAAGTTTAGCAATATAGGTATGAGATGTTACATGTATACATCTAGGAAAAACGAAATGAAAGGAAGCATTTTTGTACATTTAGGTCATTCGAATGGGATAGGTTATCAAAGATTGAATATGTAATATGAATCATGAAAGTAGTAACTTATAATGTAAGCATGAAAGGAAACAACTTAATAGCTTAATCGAATGCCCTATAATGTATTGTAATCAAAATATGGGATTGCTTGCATGTTAAGTTAAGTATGTTGGGTTCCTTGCTAGTTAAGTAACTCATCTAATAGGGATGAGATTATCAATTCATGCCTTGTTCTTGTTTATTCTTGCCTTGCTTGCTTGTATTGTATTGCCTTGTTCATGCTTAAGTAACGCTCCCGAGCCGGTTTGCTACTAACCAGGGGTAGGGGGTGTTACAGGCACTTCTAGTAGTACCTAAGCCTAACCTCCATTGAAATCAAGAAGTTTTTCGATATGAAGGAGCAAAGGAACAATTCCAACAGATAAAAGAGCGCAAGGTTTTTCCAGATCAATGCATGAAATCACCCGGGAATGCGGCTTCACCAGGGACATTACGGGTGTCATCGAAAAGCACAACTAGGGGACCTTTGTCCAACATCCAGGTGACATCTCGGTGTCCTTAGTTAGGGAGTTTTATGCCAATCTAAGGAGACCCACCCAATTTGTCGTCTATGTGCGAGGGGACCATATAAAGTTCACCACTGCGGCGATCAACAAATTTATGGGCTAAAGAATGTTATGGAACAACATTCCTCCTTCGTCAAATCTACTAATGCTCAGACGTATAAAGAGGTTTTGGAAGATTTATGCTTCAGTGAAATAGAGCTAGATATGGAGAGTAAGGTTGTTGAGTGTGGCCGTCTCAAGCCAGAAGAAAAGGTCTAGAACCACTACCTAAAGACCCATCTAATGCCCACCTCTCACACCACTACAGTGCACATTACTCGGCTCCTGCTGCTACATTCCATTATTAATGGCCAACCAATTGATGTGGGCAAGCTTATAGTGGATGAAGTCTATTCTTGCCCGAAGAGGAAGTCGAGCCCTTTGTTTTTCCCCAATCTCAACGCAGGGCTCTGTCGAAAAAAAACAAGTCTTTGAGGACCTTGAAGAGGATGAGATAGAGAAGGGAAATGGTGCGTTAACCCAGACCATATCCCTAGGTTCAGGGGATTTGATGAGGATGCTCCAGAAGAGACGTGGGAAGGTGGAGCTAGAACTGTTGCTGCAGCAAGAATAGCATCCCCCGTCGCCTCTACCAAACGCATGCAAGAAGAAATGGACGAGATGAAGGGAACCTTGACAACTTATTTCAAGTATGTCAAGGAAAGGGATGCTACACTGAACTCGTATTTCAAGGAGATGCTCCCACACGTGGAGATAGATTTCCCTCCCTTCCACGATGAATTGTTTGTGCCCAAGAAGGACAAACCAACCCTGCAAGCCACATCAACTTCAAAAGCAACCACAGTGCGACAACCACCACTTGTTCCGCGAAGAGACCCTTCTCCAACTCCAAAACTTGCTCCAGAAGCAACAACCACTGCCACAGTCAGAAAAAGTCCTTGAAAAGCAAGGCAAAAAAATGAAAAGCTCTCCTAAGTACCCTGCCACCACCGGAACCACCTGTCAATGATCCTATCAATATTGACAGTGAGAAAGAGGAGATAGCTGAAGATGCTACTGCACCCCCACCTGCCTCAACTCTAGATGCTACGACAAAAGCAATGAGTCACCTCAAGCGAACGACAAGTCATGCATGGAATGCCCCCTCTGGTGATGATGAAGCTATTGATGAGTAGCCGACTCAAGAGGATCCGGACGAATACCCACCCAACAAGATAAGGCCGAGGAGCCCATCGCAGCACTCAAGAAAAAGAGGAGAATCAAGCACCAAGGACACAAACCAAAAACACCAAAATAATTTTTTTAGGAGGTAACCTGCATTTGCATTTTAGCTTAGTTTATTTTATTTTCATGCATTGAGGACACTGCATCCTTCAAGTTTGGGGGCGTTGGTGTCCATAGTTGATCATTTGCATTAGCATTTATTTATTAACAGATTTTTGCTATGGCATTTAGTGAGTATAATGACAGTTTTGTGAATAAGTTGATGATGTCCGATGATGAGTATTTGAATTTTATGGCTGTGAGTTGATTGAATACATGTGTAACACCCCAAAAGTAGGCTTAGAAGTATGTACCTTATTAAGGATATGATACTATGTTTGTGACTCATATTAATTTGATTGCTAAAGAAGTGACTAAATTGTAAAATGGAAGAAAGGTTGTGATTAATTGTTAAGGTACCAAATTATAGAAGACATTAAACTTTGAGTTTGCATGGTAAAGAATAAATACATAGGGGATTATACACATGTCAAATATTTGGATAAAACATGTGTAGGAGATGGGGAATGAATTGGTTGGATGTTAATGACTCATTTCATTATCATCTTCTCCCCCAAAAAAGCTATAGCCGAATACTTGTGAGAGAAAGAAGGGGTAGGAAATTTATAGAGCCATTAAAGGAACGGGACTTAGCTAAATTTTGAAGGTCATTCGATTTAATCCTAGGGAAGGTAGTGTATTCTTTCTTTCTACCTTTGCATGTTTGCTTGATTGAAAATTTGTATGGAAGTGGTTGTATGAATGATCTTTTGTATTCAAGATGTAAATGCTTGATTGAAAATGAGTGATTATGTAGAAGCGTAAGAGTGTGAAAAGCATGATTAAAGTTGGGGTATGTGACCATTATTCGATTTATAGGATAAACCATTGCTAATTGGTTTTTAGTTGTTTAAATTCTTGTTTGAATTGATTTAAATTAAGGGTGATGTTGCTATGTTGGATCAAAATCAGTATGCAAGGTTTAAACATTTTCGAATGAATGTTTACAAGCATGAGATGGGTGTTCATAAATAGGAAATTTGTCATAAGGTTGTATGTGTAAAAATGGAATGTTCGGTTGGATAATTTTGCACCTGAAACCACAGCCTTGTTAATGCATTGTAGGACTAAATAATAGACTATTTGTTTAATTAAAATAGGTTGTATTGAATGGAAGAAAAGTAGGGAGTAAAATGTGGTTAAAAAGCTATTAGGGGGCTGCTCTGTTTTAAGGATTATAGCACTGTTTTTATATACTGAAACTTCAGTGATAACTTGAGCTTGAATACTTGATTAAATCGAATTCTGGAGGCTGTTTTGAGTATCATTAGTAAGCTACACTAAATTGTTAAAATTGGCGATAAAGGATTATAGTAGTAATTCAAGAAGATTGTAAATGTTTTAAAAGGGATAAAGTCTGGTGCATGAGTGCAAATTTGTACATGATTGAAAGAATATAGAAAAGAAACTGCTTTTGAATAGGTTTGAGCAATAGTGGACTGTTTTCAATGACGACTTGTGTGTGTTTGTTTGCTGGTTTGATACGCATAAATTACTGTGACTAAGGAAGAAATGTTTGTCAGAAAAATGTGTGCGTTTGTATTAGCTTGGTTAAGTGAATTATTGGATACTAAATGTAATCCTAATGCTTAGCAAATGTCTTTATAATTAGATAAAGTTGTGGCTGATCGAGTTGTTTGAAAGTAAAAAGGGGTTGATCAGTAGCAGGATAGGAATAAGGATTCAGGTTTCCCGTAACTTTGGGATAAGAGGTGAGTGTAGCTTTAAAATCTCGGGAGGAACTAACAATCTTCCCGAGCATTGCCTTCCTTAATTGTGAATTCCTTAAATTGTTTATGCATGTTATGAATATGCAAGCTTGGAAAGCAAGGTAAGTGCTTTTGTGAAAAAGGTATCCTTATATAGATTATGATTGAAAGTATGTCTATAAATAAATGGCTAAAGTGGTTATGTTTGCTTGATAAGATCGAATGATGAACATTAATAGTGAAGGTTGTTTGTATATTAATGAACAATTTGATTATGATTTGCTTATTGAATTGATAAAAGATGTTTGGCCTAAGAGCCATTCGAATAAAAAAATTGTAGTTCACTTATGGTGAACATGCCAATATTCCATTGTGAAATTGGAGTGATGAATTGTTGATAAGGAATTATGAATTGGAGCTATAAGTAAGAATGCTCACTTGATGTTAAGAAAGAAAAAAATGAAATGATAAAGTCTTGGTTTCAAGTCAATCTTAGGTATAGTTGACATGCCATAGAGTTCGTTGAGCTCATTTTAGATTGGACTACGGTCCTGGATCACGGTCCCTTGTCGATAAAGATCGAATGGTCTATTGGTACTACTAGTACCCTTGTTTAATGATGGATAATTTGGTACTTTGTGTACCCTTGTTTTGGTGCTTTGTGTACCCTTGTTTGTTATTGATGGTATAGGATTCGTGTACCTAGACTGGGAATTCGATTCCCAATGCTATACAAACAAACAAAACGGTTGAAATTGTTTAACTAAGATGGAAAAATGTGGTAACTAACTATCAAGCAATGCTTGACTTGTTAATTTCGAATAGTACCTATATGTTGTGATATAATAGGTTTCAATTAATTAAGTATATGGTGATGAATTATTGAAAGACCTATAGTGTAAACTTATGAAAAATGTTTGGTTGATATTGCATGACTTATTCTATGAAAAAAATTGGTAATTCACGAGTATGATTAGTGTAGCTTGAGTAGCTGGTAGATCCTGCATGATGTATGGTTACTTGATATGTAACTTAGTTGTCTATAGTCTAGCCATGCTACATTGCAAAGAAAACTGGTTGTGGGGTGACCATTATTACCATGCTACATTGCAAAGAAAACTGGTTGTGGGGTGACCATTATTATGTTAATAATGTTTGAATTGTTAAGGCATTAATAAAGTTTGAAGATGCCCAAAAATGATCTATAATAATAATATTGAAAAAAATGGAAGATCTTCTAGTTATGTTTTACTTCTGGAGATTGATTTGATCGTAGTGCCTCTTATGTTTTGAACTAAATCCCTAATCCAAGCAAACTTTTGCATATGGTTGTAAAGTTTTTAAATTAGATGATTAAATGTTAAAACTCGATGGCCTTGTCTTCCTCAATTAAATCTTGAAATTTAGTAGGTTTGTTATCGGTAATTGATAGCTTACTTAGCTCACAAGTAACTGTGTGTCAAATTTGGATATCTTATTAACTGATCTAGTGGGCATCCATATGCTTAATAAGTATTATAATATCAAAGAACTTTAAGTATTTCTATTGGACACATGTATACGTGTCAAGTAGGTACTCATATCGACATAATTGAATAATGATTTGATTGGGGTCTTAATATATATATACATGTTTGTTGAGTATTCTATATGAAAGGATTTCCAATATGACGAGTGGTTTGTTTGGTATGTGTCATCTAGAAAGTTGACCGAATTGAAACAATGCAATGATAACATGGAATAAGGAGTTCCAAAATGAGTAAACCTTGTGATCGTATTGTTCTCTTCAAAGTTAAGTAACATAAGAATGAGAAGTGATTTAGTATGTGATGAGATATTCTGATTTGTGTTATATTGTTAAAGATTAATAGTAAATCCGCATGCTACGGTTTTGAACTATATTTTGAGAGACTTGGACGCTAAGTAATCAACGATAATTGATAAATGGGGCATAAGTGAAATAATAATTTGGGAACTCATTTAAGAGCTGGTAGCTATAAGTCTCATTGCATCCGATAGAATTTGGTTGTAATATATGAATTCAATTGTCCTTGAAAGTAAGGTTTCTAAAATCCTATGATATGGAAAGGGGTTATACGAATAAGCTTGTAAGTTGTAAGATCTAAAAAAATGTGGATACATTAGATTAAGGAATATTCTTAATACATGGGAAAAAACAAGATTTAATCATGATAAATATTCGATAAGTTCTAGACAAGTGCATTTTATATTAACAAGCTAAGCTAAAAGAATCAAAGAAAGTTATAGCTAAGTGATGATCCACTTCGGTAATTACTATAACAAGTATAAAGTATTTATAGAAATACTCAAAGCCTTTGTAATCTAGACGAATTGCCAAAATGTTTACATGTGTGGCTAAATCTAATTAAAAGAGGTGTGGCTAGTGAGCAATTGTAAAAGCATGTAATGTACCTATTATAGGGAAATTATGTAATGCGTGAATAATGTCCTTGACATGTAATAATTGGTAACTTACAAGTTACGTTAAGCATTATGATAATAATCTAAGCTGTTATATGGGAATCAAGAAGTCAATAGGGGGCAATTATATGAATAATATACTTTAAATAATTATAAAATGCATTGGTGATAGTTGGAAGAGTTGTAAAGAAATTGTAAATACATGAACAAATTTTCGATGATTTTGGAATGACTTGCTCAAAATCCTGAAGAAAGGATTTCGATAGATAGCTTAGGTATTTATATGTAATGAATTGGTTTCCCTTCTTGTGATTTTCGAATAACAAGCATACTTATGCTTGGTTTGATTTATGTTCAGATAAGTACAAGAAGGAATTGGAGAGCTTATATAAATATAAGCTTCCATGAGGTTCAAGCTTGTAAATGTGCATTAACATTAGCAATTCATGAAGGAATAGATAGGGTTCTATAAAATTAACCACTTGCTCTACCTCACTAAGCAAAAGCTTATTCTATTCTAACTTTTGCTTTTCAGGTAGATTGGTTGGGTATCCCTCAAGTTCGGGCATGATTCTGATATCAAGATTATGCTCGTAGTTCTTTAAGAACTCCTAGATGGTGGCACATAATCGATATGTGTGCAATGAGTGTTTAGAGTATCATCTGATTGTAAATTTATAAGTTTTATAATGGGCCATTAATTCTTTTATAATTGCTTGGTTGTAGAATCATCATAGTAATTGTGATATTGGCATCACAGATTAGGCTTAGTATTAAATATGCTAAAAATGGAAAAGTTCATGTGGGATGTAGCATGCGTGCTTATTCATAATACATGACATGAGCATGATTTAATTGGATAGGTAGCTTATGTATGTGGACATTAGAATTATAAACAGGGTTGACGATTGAAATAAGAATTCATACTTCTTAATGCTTAAAGGTAATTATAGTTCTGACCAATAGGCAATTTGATAAGTATGGTTAAATGGGTGGAGCTATATTCTATGAAATTTTAAAGAAAAAGAGTTAGAGAATCTATGTGTACTTATACATATTAGGTTGAAATCCTCGAAGAGAATGTTCGCAGGTTTCATGTGTTTGGAGTTTGATTACAAGAATCAAGTGACCATACTTTAGCTATGGTTTTTTTAGAGAAGCTTGAAATTTTCTGGTTCATGTTTTCGGTCTTCTTTGTTGTAACATCTTCGATTCTGATTTTCTTCTAAACTGGGTCGAGGGTGTTACATCTTGGTATCAGAGCATGGTTTAGTAGATTCTCGGACTAAACATGGACTCACTATGTTTCAAAAGTCTTTTGTGCCACCTAGGAGTTTGAAACTTTGTTTTGTCTTGGTAAATTTCAACCAAAGCAAATTTGTTTACCCTGTTTGATCCTCAGAATATATGGAAATATCCTGAGCCTGATAGTACAAATTTGTTGTCATTTAAGAAATTCGAGGATGAAATTATTTTGAGGGGGAAGAGTTGTAACACCTCAAAAGTGGGCTTAGAGGTATGTACCTTATTAATTATATGATACTATGTATGTGACTAATATTAATTTGATTGCTAGAGAAGTGACTAAATTGTAAAATAGAATAAAGGTTGTGATTAATTGTTAAGGTACCAAATTATACAAGACATTAAACTTTGAGTTTGCATGGTAAAGGATAAATATATAGGGGATTATACACTTGTCAAATAGTTGGATAAAACATTTGTAGGAGATGGGGAAGGAATCGGTTGGATGTTAATGACTCATTTCATTATCATCTTCTCCCCCAAAAAAGCTATAGCTGAATCCTTGTGAGAGAAAGAAAGGGTAGGAAATTTGTAGAGCCATTAAAGGAATAAGACTTTGTAACACCCCCTACCCCGGGCTAGTAGCAAACGGGCTCGGGAGCGTTACTTAAGCAAGAAAGGACAAGGACAATAAAAGCAATACAATACAAGAACAAGCAATGCAAGCATTGATAACTTATCCTTACTAGATGAGTTACTTAACTATCAAGCAACCAAACATACTTATCATACAAGCAAACTCATATTTTCATTTCAAGACAACCTAAAGCAACCGATTAGGCTCATAATTATTTCCTTTCATGCTTACATTACAAGTTACTACTTTCATGATTCACTTTGCATATTCAATCCTATGATATCATGCCTCATTTGAATTACCTAAGGTTCAAACATGCTTCCTTCATTTCATTGTTCATTGATGTAAATATGTATTATTTTATACTTAAATTTCTAACATGATTCTTTGATTATTCAATTTACATGTAACTAGTTCCAATCAAGGCATACTCTATTCCTATGCACTCGGCAAGCATCATACTATCACAAGACAACATCTAAAACATTCGAGTGGCAAGACAAGTAGGCATGGTTCATTTTATTTTGACTTTCGACCCAAGCAAGCTAGCATTGTTATTTCTAACCATTGTCAGTCGCAAAACTAGGTATACATACATAAACATTCATGCTATTCATTCAACCATTCACATGTTCATTAAAAAAAGTAATCGAATGGTTCAATGTAATTTAATTCAAACCCTTGACCATTCCAATATATAATCAAATGCGCAGCAAAACATCATCCATTACATGTTATCTAAGATCATTACATACCTGTTACTAAATTCATAACATAGTAGGCCCATCAAGAACAATATATACAAGTACCAAAATGCATGATCATGATAAACTATATACAATCTAGTGTCACCATTCTATGAGATATATACAAAACAAGTTTGAAACCATACTTAGGCAAAGCTTGTGTGACTTGCTTCTAGCTCAAGAAATCAGGCTTCAAGATCAAGCAACACTCGTATCCTTTATCCTGTAGTTAGGAAGAATGAAAACAAGAGTGATAAGTACAAGAATGTACTTAGTGAGGTAGTACTAAATCTAACCATTTGGTTTATCGAGTGATAGGTACAAGAGTGATAGGTACAAGAATGTACCTAGCTAGGGGTTTTCAAGCATTAGATTGATCCTAGCTAAGGCTTTCAAGCATCAAGATAATCCTAGCTAAGGATATCATACATTCGGCTATCAAGGAACAAGAGACAAGAATTCATACTTCATGTTTTCATATCATGAATCAAGCACATCATGCTTACAAAACAAGTAATCACGAAAGTCATGCTTTCATGTCATGTAACATACAATTTCATAGCTTTCAAGACAAGTAACATATGATGTAAGATTGTTATTTCATGTATTATCAATTAAACAATCCCCTTGGTACTTAGTTTGTATAGGTAATTGAATCTTGAACCAACTGTTGCCACAAGATGCACCGTAGTGCTGGTCAACCCTCTTACTGTCGCCAAAGACCACATATGTACCCTTTGTCTGTCGCCAAATAGGGGCCCTAGCCCTGGACCGTAGTCCACCTTGACACAATGAGCATGCCAAGCAAGTTCATTTCATATTAAGCCCTTAGGCCATTGAGCCATAGCTTACATATCGTGTAGTTTTCATGTTTCATTTCATCAAGATGAGATGATATCTCAAGCAAGTCTTTAACATTTGATCACATGTAACATGGCATATACAAGCATCCATATTGTCACTTATTCATGCTTAAACATTCGAATTAATCATGCATTCAAATATGTGATTAAATTTCATGCATTACAAGTCATTCTTCCCTTATTAAGTCAAGTCCATGATTATCTTCATTTAACATTTCAAGAATATAAACAAGTATGCATTGGCTAGGACCTAGTCCTAACCCTAGTGATAACTACACTCACAATACTCCAAGCTAGCTAGTCTTAGATCCACACTCCTTTGTTCTTGGCTTTAGGATGATCCACTCTATCCCTTCCACCAAGTTTACTCCTGGTTCTATCACATTACAAGTACAAACATGTCAAGACAAGATCATATGATCATTCAATCAAGGCAATGTTACAAGCACATAACATACACAAATCCGGCAGCCTGCTCATATACATTCTCCATTACACTTAACTACAATTATCTATACTCTAGTTCATGTAAAACAAGGCAGAATCAATGTCCTAAAACTGTTTAGGAAACAGTTTACAAATTGACACAAAGCGGTGTGCAATTACCTATACTGCTGCTGCCAGGCAGCTTGCACTCTAGTCACTTAATCATGCATAACTTTCATTCCGTACGTCATAATTTTGATTGGTTTACACCGATGGAAAGCTAACGGAATTGTTTTTATAACCATATAAGGCTGGCATTTTGGTTCTTTGCCAATTAATACAATTTTTAACTTAAAGACTGGGTAATTTGTTACACTGGACAGTTTGCACTGTCCTTACTGTCTCTTCTCTACATTACATTCTACAACCCATAATTCAATTCTGTTTTATCCTAATGAATTTATACATATCAAGGTGTTGTCCATAAAAATTTCAGCCTTAAATTCATTTTATACAATTTATAGTGATATTTCAAAGTTACTGCACAGAACAGAGCATTCTGGGCATATTACACTAGGTTGAGTTTCTAGCTTCTTAACTCACCTAAGCAAGGTTATAACATGGCAATTCAATTCATGTTCATGTTATTAAATGTCTACGTAATTCTAATTCACCTAGCATTGTGCCTAAAACAGGGCATTATCATGTTGAACGCAAATTTGATCTATTTGATCAACATTGTACATCTAATTTACCAATTGAGCAGTCCATTGCCTAATTTAACTAGTCCAATTAGGTGCTTTCACATTTCAAGCAAGTTATCTATCAATTCAATCTTAATTTCATCTAGCAATATGATAAAAACAGGGTTGTATATCCAATTGACATGTTTACACATTTTATCTATCAAAACAGTCCCTAATCAAGATTGTTTTCAACCATGTACATATTTCTCAAATTTCCAGCAACTATACATATTACCTTGATCAATTTGACTACTAGTATCCACATTTTCAAGTTCAAATTGAAGCTAGCATGCTCCTAACACTCATAACAATCATTCAATTCAATTCATACAATAAAGACACCATCAATCACTCATTCAAACAAGTTGCTAGGGAGGAAGGATTTAGAGTCCACTTACAATCTTCCTAGCTATTTAATTTTCATGTAATTGTGATCTCATGCAAGCTTTCTTCCTCAACAATGGTGATTTGCTTTTCCTAGATGGATGAGGAGAGTTTCGGCCAAGGTGGAGTGGAGAAGATGATAGCAAGATGGCCACTTGGCCATCGTGTTATCACATGGCCTAGCTATTTGCCTCCACTTGGCAATTTTTGGTCTAATTGCTTCATAAATCCTTAATTACTCATCCTTATTGCATGCAATTCTACATTACAATTTGTTACTATTTGATCCTTCATGATTAGGCTACTTCTTTAGCAATCCATCTAATTTAGTCACTAGGTTTAATCAATTCTTCTAATTTGCAGATTGTTTGTATAATTATATTCTAATTAGTTTATGACATGTTTCTAAGCCATGATTTGTTGCATTACAATTCTCCCCCTTAAGATAAATTCCTCGAATTTACTTGAATCGAATAGGTGAGGATATTGCTTCTTCATGACTTCTTCAGATTCCCATGTTGTCTCTTCTACCTTGTGACTTCTCCACAAGACTTTGACAAGAGGAACATTCTTGTTTTGAAGTCTTTTGACTTCCTTGTAAAGTATCTGAATAGGTTTTTCTTCATAAGATAAGTCGGGATTCAATTCCACCTCTCCGGGTTCAAGAACATGAGATGGATCAGACCTATATCTTCTGATCATGGAAACATGGAAGACATTGTGGATCGTATCAAATTCATTAGGAAGTGCCAATCGATAAGCCACTAGACCAATCCTTTCAATGATTTGAAATGGTCTGATAAACCGAGGGCTGAGCTTTCCTTTTCTTCCAAATCTGAAGACTTTCTTCCAAGGAGATACTTTCAGGAAGACCTTGTCTCCAACATTGTATTGGATGTCTCTCCTTTTCAAGTCAGCATAAGCTTTTTGTCTATCAAAAGTTGCCTTTAATCGATCATGAATGATCTTCACTTGTTTTAAGGTTTCTCTAAGCAACTGAGGTCCCAATACTTTGTTTTCTCCCAATTCAGACCAGCACAAGGGAGTTCTACATTTTCTTCCGTATAGAGCTTCGAAGGGAGCTATCTGAAAAGATGTCTAGTAGCTATTGATGTAGGCAAACTCTACTAGGGGTAGAGATTTCTCCCAAATCTTTCCGAAGTCTATCATACAAGCACGTAGCATATCTTCAAGCACTTGAATGATTCTTGCAGATTGTCTATCTGATTGAGGATGGAAGGTTGTACTAAGATGCACTTTAGCTCCTAGAGCCTTCTACAAAGAATTCCAGAATCGAAAGGAAAATCTAGGATCACGATCAGAGATTATAGCTGTAGGTACACCGTGTAATCGAATCACTTCACGGATGTATAACTCGGCTAAGGTTTCTAAGCTCATGTTCATTCGAACATGGATGAATTGAGTAGACTTTGTGAATCTATCAACAATCACCCATACATCATCATTCTTTCTTGGAGTGGAAGGAAGACCAGTAACGAAATCCATTGTAATCCGATCCCATTTCCACTAAGGGAATTCAATTGGTTGGATCAATCCAGTAGGAACTTGATGCTCGGCTTTAACTCTTTGACAAGTTAGGCACTTCGATACGAAGTCTATGATAGTCGATTTCATGCTCGGCCACCAGTATAGTGGCTTTAGATCCTTGTACATCTTAACCGATCCTGGGTGAATCAAAAAAGAGCTTTGGTGAGCTTCTTGTAGCATCTCATGTTTTAGTTCCTCATTGTTAGGAACACATACTCTATCCTTAAAATAGAGGAGTCCATTCGACTTGAGGGAGAAGTCAGAATTAGACTCTGAGTCTAGCTTGGACATGATCTTCTAAGGATCTGGATCAATTTGCTGGAGTTCTTTGATTCTCAAGATCAATCTAGATTGAACTTGAAGTTTAGACAAAAAATTCCATCCTTTTGATAAACGGAAATGAGCATTGATAGCCAAGGAAGCTACAAAGAATACATAAGATCACCAAGAGAGATTTTCGAGAGTTACTTGTAAGACAAGAAAGATCAGTTCGAATGGGTTACTTGTAATCCAAGAAAGATTAAATTCAAATGAATTATTCAAGAAAGACTAAGGGAATCAACAACCACATTCGCTTTCCCCGGATGGTAGTCGATAACCAAATCATAATCTTTAAGCATTTCTAGCCATCTTCTTTGTCTCATATTAAAATCTTTCTGAGTCAGGAGGTATTAGACACTCTTGTGGTCTATGAACAGGTTACATTTCTCCCCGTACAAGTAATGTCCTCATATTTTGAGAGCAAACACGATAGCTGCCAATTCTAGATCGTGTGTAGGGTAGTTTGACTCATGTGGTTTTAGTTGCCTTAAAGCGTAAGCTACCACTTTTCTATCTTGCATTAGGACACATCCTAGTCCTAAATGAGATGCATCACTATAGACAGTGAATTCTTTACCCGATTTTGGTTGGATAAGAACCGATGTATGAGTTAGAGCTTGTTTAAGTTGATCAAAGCTTCGTTGTTGGTTTTCTGGCCAAACGAAGGGCGTATCTTTACGAGTTAGCTTAGTCAAGCTTGCGAAAATGGATGAAAATCCCTTGACAAAACACCGATAATACCCGGCAAAACTGAGAAAGCTTCTAACCTCACCAATATTCCTCGGACGTCTCCAATCCATGATGGATCTAATTTTGGTTGGGTCTACTTTAATTCCTTCTACCAAGATGACATGGCCAAGGAACGAGACTTCCAATAGCCAAAATTCACACTTAGAGAACTTTGCAAACAATTGACATTCTCGGAGAGTTTGCAATACAATTTGAAGGTGTTCGGAATGTTCTTCCTTATTCCAAGAATACACCAGAATGTCATCGATGAAGATGACCACAAACTTGTCAAGATAGGGCTTGAATACTCGGTTCACCAGGTCCATGAAGGCAGCCAGAGCATTCGTCAACCGGAATGGCATTACAAGTAATTCAAAGTGGCCATATCGAGTACAAAAGGCTATCTGGGTACATCTTCTTCTTTTACCCTCATTTGATAGTATCCCGATCAAAGATCGATCTTTGAGAACATCGAAGCATCCTTGAGTTGATCGAAGAGATCTTCTATCCTTGGGAGTGGATACCGATTCTTGATAGCAAGCTTGTTCAATTTTCTGTAATCAATACAGAGCCTCATAGTCCCGTCTTTCTTCTTTATGAACAAGACTAGACCACCCTAGGGAGATGAGCTAGGCCGAAAAAGCCTTTGTCTTGTAGCTCTTGGAGTTGCTTCTTATGTTCTTTCAATTCAATAGGTGTCATTCGATAGGGTGTGATGGACACCAGAGTTATTCTAGGTTGAACTTTAGTTCCAAACTCTACTTCTCTGGTTGGAGGGAGACCAGGGAGTTCCTCCGGAAAAACATCAATGAATTTAGATACAATTGGAATACTAGGTAAGCCAAATTCAAGTTCATCTTGCATAGTCATTGCAGCAAAGATTGAGGTCGGTTTTCTATCAATTAGGAGGATTAATTCCTTTCCTAAACCCCGGAGATGCAGTCTCCTATTTTCGCAATCTATCCAGGCTTCATGTTTGCTTAACCAATCTAGTCCAACACTAGATCAAACTCACAAGAAGGCAATACATATAGATCAATAGGAAAGGGTATGTTTCGAATGATTATAGAACATTCCTTGCAAAGGAAGTTAATGGATGTGATTCCCCTACTGGGTTCGAAATTACAAGGCTTTACTATACAATGTTAGGTTTCATTTCAAAAGATTATATCCTTCATTCGAGGAGCCTTCAGGACTTTCATTGTCCTGGGCGAGTCTTTTTTTAGACATTCTACATTTAAGTAGAACAATTAGGGGTTCGGTTTAGTAAGCAAAGACACAAGCTATACAATACAAGTCTCCTAGGTAGAACAAGTATCCTATATGATGCATGATAGCCCAGTTTAGTCCTAGAATCGACTAAACCTAAAACTCTATGTAAAACCCCATCCTCGGGTTAGCCATACCCCGGTTCGAGAACGTTACAGGAATGAAAGCAAAGCAATGGATAGGTTACATGTCGAACAAGTAACCTCGGAATACTTAACTTGCGACGCAAGTAACCTAAGCTAAACCTTTCAATACAAACAATACATACAACAATTAACATTAAGCAAACCATCAACATACATAGCATACTAATTTAGGTACCATTTTGTTTCATTTCATGCTTTTAACCTAAGTTACTAATATCATGTTACCAATCCATCCAATTCACATGCATCATTCAAACAACAAACTCATATGTGGCATACTTCACTTTAAGTTACTATTAAACATGGTACAACTTTCATCCTTATTTCAATTCTATGCGCCTTATTCAAATAACTCTAGGCGATCACTAAACATGCCTTAACTAGCTTACTTGCATCTCAATAAACTACTTATTCAACCAATAACAATTTCATTACAAAACATCCAACTTACATCTTATTTTATGTTCATACGCCTATTCGAATAGCTATATGATATCTAAACACATTTCCTTTGTTTATTTCCAATCAAGCCATCCCATTTCATAGCATATTTAGTTTATGCATTGTTAATGCATGCTTGTACATACCTTAGCCTCAATCTTGTCATTGCCAAATCATGCTAATAAACATAGGAACAAATGTATGATCATACAACATTGATATAACATTCAATTTAGACAAGATTCAACAAACATTAGATTTCCATCATAATTTACGCAACATCTACTTCATATATGTATATCATCATGATTCATATACATAGTTTAAGTCATCCAAATAGATTACATAATAGGCCCATCAAAACATTACACATACAAGTATTAAACACATATTCATATGCATGATCAAGGCTACCTATTACAAGATCTAGTGCCACCAAACTAGGAGTATACAAAGAGTATGAAATCATACTTTCAAGCTTGTCTCAAGTGTTGCTTCAAACTAAGATATCCTCTTGAAGTATCTTTAATCTGTTGTGGGAAGAATGAAGAGTAGAGTGGTAAGTACATGATATGTACTTAGTGAGGTAACACTAAGTCTAGCCAATTTTCTCAAGCATACATAACCAAGTTTTCATGTATTTCCAAGAAACAAGAACATCTCTACCAAAACATATACTTATTCGAATGAATAGGATAACTTAGGCAACCTTTACATATCTTACAATCAACATAACAACATCCATCATGATACTCATAGGCTATTCGAGCAACATGGTTAGAGGACAAGCAACTAATCAATCAAATTATCAAGTAGGCATTTATACATAAAGCCATCATCCATACATTTCTTTCAGGACAAGTAACAAGTTTTGCAACCATTCATGTGTCATCTTTCAAAGCAAGAATGTTCATTCAAGTATCTTACAATACAAGAAATGTTCATGTCACACATCTAAGCAAACAATGTTCATTTAATTTATTAAGTCATCTTACAACATCCTAGGTAAGTAGCTTACTAGATAATCAAATCTTAACAATATGCACCGTAGTGCCAATATGCACCGAAGTGCCAATATGCACCGTAGTGCCAATATGCTTACTAGATTCTAAGGCATGCCCTCCTATCTATGAAACTAGCTACCAAGGTTGTTGATTATACATTTCATTTAAGCTTTATACATTTCATGATCCAATACAACATTATGCCATTCAAAGGCTAAGCCCTTAGGCTTATGGAGTCTTAACTCCCAATACAAAACTATCTATGCCATTTGAATAGCATGAATACAAAGTAGTATCCTTGTTCAATTCATTTCAATCAGCCATGTATAACATTCACAAACACATGCATATGTATGCAATGTGTGTACCTTATTCTCCAAGCAAGCATGGCATTTCATACCTTAGGCATAAGCAATGCAACATGACATACATTTCATTACATTTGCTTAACACCCAAGTAAAACTGCTGCCTGGCAGTTTGCACACCGTCCCTTTAGAAGGCCATATCTTTTAATACGTACTTTCGAATTTCGATTGCTATACACGTTTGTAAGATAAAAAAATTGTCTATAAGACCATGTAAGACTTGAGTCTTATTTCTTATCAAATTAATACAGTTTATTGTTCAAAGACAGGACATTTACACTGCCTGGACAGTTTGCACTGCTCAGCAATTCCAATTTACAGTTTTCAGCATAGAACCTAGTTTTCAGTTCTGTTTTCACATAATGAAAATATACATTCTAAGGATCATGTCATTAAAATTTCAGCCCTGAATTTGATCTATACAATATTTGGTGAATTTTCAAAATTGACTGCCGAGAATAGAGCAATTTTGGGCAGATTGCACCTAATCACATTTTAATGCCTTAAATTCATTTTAACCTATGTTTTGGCCTTATAATTCAATTCATATGATATCCTAAACATGTTGAGTCAATGTTAATCCATTATTCAAGGCTGCCAAAATAGGGTAAGTTGGTTACAATGCCTAATCTTGCATGTTTGCTCAATTTCAATTCCACAAAATAGTTTATGTGTTATGTAACTATGTTCATATTCTTGTCCTTCATTTCCAGCATTGTTTGCTAACAATTCAATTTGTTTAACACCTTATTTACATTACCTATTCATGATCATAATCAATTCATTAATTCCATAGCTCAAGTTTAAGTTCTAATCATTCAATTCTTACTTCAACAACACATTTCAATTTTCTAGCAACCTAGGTTTGTTACACTATCACAAACACATAATTTCCAGCATTGTACCTAGTGTTCATTCTTTAAATTTGTATAATTCTACAACCATTCAATCATCTAACAACATATTCAATATCTAATTCCATTTATAATCATCAGAAACATTCCAATTCCACAAATATATTTGCCTAATCAATTGAACACAAGTAGAATTATACTTACTTTGCTTCCTAGTCCAATTTCATTGAAAAATCTTTATACATGCAAGCTTAATTCCTTCTTCAATGGATGATTTCTCTCAAGGTTTATTTCTCTCTTTTTCCTCTCTCTTATTCGGCCAAATGAATGAAGAAGATGATGACAATGTGGTTATCCACATTAGTGGATTTGTGAAGTTACTAAACTATCCTTAATTAGTTACTAATCATGTAATTAGTCAAGGGAAAATAAGAGAACCATGAAATTTATCTTGCAAGTCTCATCTTTCTCCTTTAATTCAAATTGATCCTTTATAATTTGATCACTTATTTCATACATTCTTTCAATTAGACCCTTGACTATTCAATTTATCTTAATTCTAAATTCAATTAAGCTATCAATTTATGCAATTTGGTTCCAATACTTCTAAGCTAGGATTTTGGGGTGTTACAATTCTCCCCCCTTAAATTAAATTCGTCCTCGAATTTACCTGAATCGAATAAGAGAGGATACTGCTTCCTCATGACTTCTTCAGATTCCCAGGTAGCTTCTTCCACCTTATTATTTCTCCACAAGATCTTAACAAGAGGAACAATCTTGTTCCAAAGCTTCCTTACTTCCTGGTCAAGATTCTGAATAGGTTCTTCTTCGTAGGACAAATCAGGATTCAATTCTACCTCTTCAGGCACATGAATGTATGAAGGACCATATAGATACCTTCTGAGCATTGAGACGTGGAAGACATTGTGTATTGTATCGAATTCTCAAGGAAGAGCTAATCGATAGGCCACTGGACCAATTCTTTCAATAACTTCAAATGGGACTACGTATCGGGGCCTGAGCTTCCATTTTCTTCCAAATCTGAGCATTTTCTTCCAAGGAGGGACCTTTAGGAAGACTTTGTCTCCAATAGAAAATTGGATATCTCTTCTTTTCAAGTCAGCAAACGCTTTCTGTCTATCAAAAGCTGCCTTCAATCGATCGTGAATGATCTTGGTTTGTTCTTCAGTTTCTCAAAGCAATTGAGGTCCCAATACTTTGTTTTCTCCCAATTCAGACCAGCATAAGGGAGATCTACATCTTCTACCATATAGAGCTTCAAATGGTTAGAGTCTCCACATGAAAAGCATAAATTTTGTTGAACTCTGCACTGGCCAGTATGATGTTTTTGACAGAACTTGCAAAGAGGGTACTGAGTAACTTTAGCCTGATTCCTCGTACTATCAACAGAAACAACAGGGGCTGAAGTCTTTATAACCGTTTGAGGTTTTGGAATGTAACTACTCTTCTAATTAGGGGTATAGTTCAAGGAGTGTCCCTTGGAATGTTTGGACTTCTTTGATTGCCAGTGTGGCTTATCATCGTTCCTAGGTCGTTTGTCTTTCCAAGAGTGTCCGCTCTTGCATCTTTCTGAGGCTTTCATCTTTGCCTCAATAGCAATGGTCCGGTTTACCAAGTTCTAGAAGTTGGTAATGCCAAAGGTAGTGAATATTGGGCTTAATTCATTATTAAACCCGTCGATGAACATTCGGCACTTGTCGGCCTCGGTTTTGATATATTCAGACCCATACTTGCAATACTTGCAAAACTCACTCACGCATTGCTCGATAAGTCAGCCAGTTTATTTAAGATACAAGAATCGTTTTCGGTGCTTGGCCAGATATTGTTCGTTGATATACTTCTTCTTGAACTCATCAATGAAGAACTTCCAAGTAATAGACTCCGCAAGAGCAGTGAGAGTAGTGGTTTCCCACCAGCTTAGTGCTTCGTCTTCCAACAGAGCGATGACACACTCGAGCTTATGCTCGTCAAGACACGATAATTGTTTTGTCAAAATGCGAGTAGTTGCCTCTAACCAATACTCGGCTACTTTTGAATTAGCCTCATCGGTGCCAGTGAAGGTGTATGTCTGATGCTGAGCCAGCTTGTCAATGTGGGCTCGATTTGGCACAGTAACAGTAGGAGCAATAGGGTGATCTTGTTTTAGGGAAGTTACAAGATGATTGAACATCTCTTTCATACTTGTAAGACATTATTGCTGCACATGATTGATAGCAGGAGCTTCCTGTTGAGCAGCAGCTTGAGGTCGATATTGAGCTTGTTGTTAAGGAGGATTCTGTTCCATCCTCACACTGTCTCCTTCATTTGAGGAGCGTACGAGACTTTCATTATCCTGACCTATTATTGTTTCTATCATTCTAGTTCAATCAGAACAAATAGAGTCTTAGTTATCACATTTACATAGTTATGCAACAACACAAGCTTATATCAAATCTCCTAGGTGGCACAATATCCTGTATGATGCAAGTGAGCTTATAGAACCGACTAAAAAGCTCTGATACCAATAAATGTAACACCCCATCCCTGGTTAGCCATAACACGGTTCGAGAGCATTACTGGAATGAAAGCAAAGCAATGGATAGGTTACTTGTTTAATAAGTAACCTCAGAATACTTAACTTGCGGCGCAAGTAACCTAAACTAAACCTTTCAATACAAACAATACATACAACAATTCACATTAAGCAAACCAACAACATACATAGCATACTAATTTAGGTACCATTTTGTTTCATTTCATGCTTTTAACCTAAGTTACTAATATCATGTTACCAATCCATCCAATTCACATGCATTATTCAAACAACAAACTCATGTGTGGCATACTTCACTTTAAGTTACTATTAAACATGGTACAACTTTCATCCTTATTTCAATTCTATGCCTTTATTCGAATAACTCTAGGCGATCACTAAACATGCTTTAACTAGCTTACTTGCATCTCAAGAAACTACTTATTCAACCAATAACAAGTTCATTACAAAGCTTGCAACTTACATCTTATTTTATGCCCATACACCTATTCGAATAGCTAGATGATATCTAAACACATTTCCTTTGTTTCTTTTCAATCAAGTCATCCTATTTCATAGCATATTTGGTTTATACATTGTTAATGCATGCTTCTACATACCTTATCCTCAATCTTGTCGCTGCCGAATCATGCTAATAAACATAGGAACAAATGCATGATCATACAACATTGATATAACATTTAAATTATACAAGATTCAACAAACATTAGATTTACATCATAATTTGCGTAGCATCTACTTCATATATACATATCATCATGGTTCATATACATAGTTTAAGTCATCCAAATAGATTACATAATAGGCCCATCAAAACATTACACATACAAGTATTAAACACATATTCAAATGCATGATCAAGGCTACCTATTACAAGATCTAGTGCCACCAAACTAGGAGTATACAAAGAGTATGAAATCACACTTTCAAGCTTGTCTCAAGTGTTCATGTATTTCCAAGAATCAAGAACATCTCTATCAAAACATATACTTATTCGAATGAATAGGATAACTTAGGCAACCTTTATATATCATACAATCAACATAACAACATCCATCATGATACTCATAGGCTATTCGAACAACATGCTTAGATGACAAGCAACCAATCACTCAAATTATCTAGTAGGCATTTACACATAAAGCCATCATCCATACATTTCTTTCATGACAAGTAACAAGTTTTGCAACCATTCATGTGTCATCTTTCAAAGCAAGAAAGTTCATTCAAGTATCTTACAATACAAGCAATGTACATGTCACACATCTAAGCAAACAATGTTCATTTAATTTATTAAGTCATCTTACAACATCCTTGGTAAGTAGCTTACTAGATAATCAAATCTTAACAATATGCACCGTAGTGCCAATATGCACCGTAGTGCCAATATACACCGTCGTACCAATATATGCCGTCGTACCAATATGCACCGTAGTGCCAATATGAGCTTGAGATTCTAAGGCATGCACTCCTATCTATGAAACTAGCTATCAAGGTTGTTGATTATCCATTTCATTTAAGCTTTATACATTTCATGATCCAATACAACATTATGGCATTCAAAGGCCAAGCCCTTAGGATTACGGAGTATTAACTCCTAATACAAAACTATCCATGCCATTCGAATAGCATGAATACAAAGTAGTATCCTTGTTCAATTCATTTCAATCAGCCATGTATAACATTCACAGACACATGCATATGTATGCAATGTGCGTACCTTATTCTCCAAGCAAGCATGCCATTTCATACCTTAGGCATAAGCAATGCAACATGACACACTTTTCATTACATTTGCTTAACACACAAGTAAAACACAAGATCATGGCATCAAACATGTTGTCATACATTTCATTCTTCCCTTAATTAGCCAAATATGCTTTAAGTCATGTTACATGGCATTGACATTGCATTAAGACATTAACAAGGTTGGTTAGGACCTAAGTCCCAACCCTAAGGATAGTTACACTCACAATACTCCTAGCAATTCAAGTGTCTTGAATCCAAATACCTTTGCCTCTAGCTTTGGGATGTCCACTCCTATCCTCTTCTTCCCCAACTTGATGTCCTTGGTCTAGCAAACATAACACATATACATATCATCAAAACAAGAACAATATCACACAATCATAGTAGCAATGTTACCACATTTGTATCTAACATTTAGCTACTATTTTTATGCTTCCTTTTAAGAATTTCTTACTAGTTCAGTTCCATATCGTTATTACTTCATTTTAAAGCATAATTGGACAGGTTACAATGTCCCAAAACTGTTTTGGAAACAGTTTGTTACTAGGTGCAAAAACAGCCCTGGACACTGTTGCCTGGCAATTTGCACACCGTTTCTTTAAAAGGCCATATCTTTTAATCCGTACGTCGTAATTTTGATTGCAATATACCATTGGAAAGATAACAAAATTTTCTATAATACCATGTAAGACTTGCATTTTATTTCTTAGCCAATTAATACAGTTTATTGTTCAAAGACAGGGCATTTACACTGCCTGGACAGTTTGCACTGCCCAACAATTCCTATTTACAGTTTTCAGCATAGGACTCAGTTTTCAATTCTGTTTTCACCTAATGAAAATAGAAATTCTAAGGATCATGTCATTAAAATTTCATCCCTGAATTTGATCTATAAAATGTTTGGTGAATTTTCAAAGTGACTGCCCAGAACAGAGCAATTCTGGACAAATTGCACCTAATCACATTTTAATGCCTTAAATTCATTTTAACCTATGTTTTGGCCTTATAATTCAATTCATATAATATCTTAAACATGTTGAGTCTGTGTTAATCCATTATTCAAGGCTTCCAAATCAGGGTAAGTTGGTTACAATGCCTAATCTTGCATGTTTACTCAATTTCAATTCCACAAAACAGTTTCGATGTTATGTAACTATGTTCATATTCTTATCCTTTATTTCCAGCATTGTTTCAAAACAATTCAATTTGTTTAACACCTTCTTTACATTACCTATTCATGATCATAATCAATTCATTAATTCCATAGCTCAATTTTAAGTTCTAATCATTCAATTCTTACATCAACAACACGTTTCAATTTTCCAGCAACCTAGGTTTGTTACACTATCACAAACACATAATTTCCAGTATTGTACCTAGTGTTCATTCTTCAAATTTGTATAATTCTACAACCATTCAATCACCTAACAACATATTCAATATCTAATTCCATCTATAATCATCAAAACAGTCCAATTCCACAAATATATTTGCCTAATCAATTGAACACTAGTAGAATCATACATGCTTTGCTTCCTAGTTCAATTTCAATGAAAAAACTTTACACATGCAAGCTTAATTCCTTCTTTAATGGCTGATTTCTCTCAAGGTTTCTTTCTCTCTTTTTACTCTCTCTTATTCGGCCAAATGAATGAAGAAGATGATGACAATGTGGTTATCCACATTAGTGGATTTGTGAAGTTACTAAACTATCCTTAATTAGTTACTAATCATGTAATTAGTCAAGGGCAAATAAGAGAACCATGAAATTTATCTTGCGAGTCTCATCTTTCTCCTTTAATTCAAATTGATCCTTTATAATTTTATCACTTATTTCATACATTCTTTCAATTAGACCCTTGACTATTCAATTTATCTTAATTTTAAATTCAATTAAGCTATCAATTTATGCAATTTGGTTCCAATACTTCTAAGCTAGGATTTTGGGGTGTTACACTCTGATACCAATTAAATGTAACACCCCCTACCCTGGGCTAGTAGCAAACCAACTCGAGAGCGTTACTTAAGCAAGCAAGGACAAGGACAAGCAAAACAATACAATACAAGAACAAGCAAGGCAAGAATTGATAACTATCAGGCAACCAAACATACATACTTATCATACAAGCAAACTCATATTTTCATTTCAAGACAACCTAAAGCAATCGTTAGGCTCCTAAATTATTTCCTTTCATGCTTACATTACAAGTTACTACTTTCATGATTCACTTTGCATATTCAATCCTATGATACCATGCCTCATTCGAATTACCTAAGGTTCAAACCTGCTTCATTCATTTCATTGTTCATTGATGTACACATGTATCATCTTATTCATAAATTTCTAACATGATTCTTTGATTATTGAATTTACATGTAACTAGTTCCAATAAAGCCATACTCTATTCCTATGCACTCGGCAAGCATCATACTATCACAAGACAACACCTACAACATTTGAGTGGCAAGACAAGTAGGCATGGTTCGTTTCATTTTGACTTTCGATCCAAGCAAGCTAACATTGTCATTTCTAACCATTGGCAGCCACAAAACTAGGTAATTTAATTCATTCAATCATTCACATGTTCATTAAACAAAGTAATCGAATGGTTCAATGTAATTTAATTCAAACCCTTGATCATTCCAATATATAATCAAATGCGAGCAAAACATCATCAGTTACATGTTATCTAAGTTCATTACATACTTGTTACTAAATTCCTAACATAGTTCGGTAGTACTAAATGCATGATCATGATAAACTATTTACAATCTAGTGCCACCATACTTGGAGATATATACAAAACAAGTATGAAACCATACTTAGGTAAAGCTTGTGTGACTTGCTTCTAGCTCAAGAAATTAGGCTTCGAGATCAAGCAACACTCGTATCTTTTATCCTGTAGTTGGGAAGAATGAAAACGAGAGTGATAAGTACAAGAATGTACTTAGTGAGGTAGTACTAAATCTGACCATTTGTTTTATCAAGTCATGTGTCATTTAAATCAAGAATGAACCTAGCTAGGGGTTTCAAGCATTGGATTGATCCTAGTAAGGCTTTCAAGCATCAAGATAATCCTAGCTATGGATATCATACATTCGGCTATCAAGGATCAAGAAACAAGAATTCATACTTCATGTTTTCATATCATAAATCAAGCACATCATGCTTACAAAACAAGTAATCCTGGAAGTCATGCTTTCATGTCATGTAACATATGATGTAAGATTGTTATTTCATGTATTATTAATTAAACAACCCCCTTGGTATTTAGTTTGTATAGGTAATCGAGTCTCCAACCAACTGTCACCACAAGATGCACCCTAATGCTGGTCAACCCTCCTACTGTCGCCAAAGACCACACACATACCTTCTGTCTGTCGCCAAATAGGGGCTTTAGCCCTGGACCGTAGTCCACCCTAACACAATGAGCTCTAGAATCTAAGGCATTCCCTTCTACCTAGTCCAACTAGCTACCAAGGTTGCTCGATTTACCACTTATTCAAGTGTTTCAAGATCAAGATCATGTCAAGCAAGTTCATTTCATATTAAGACCTTAGGCCATTGAGCCATAGCTCACATATCATGTAGTTTTCGTGTTTCATTTCATCAAGATGAGATGATATCTCAAGCAAGTCTTTAACATTTGATCACATGTAACATAGCATATACAAGCATCCATATTGTCACTTATTCATGCTTAAACATTCGAATTAATCATGTATTCAAAGAAGTGATCAAATTTCATTCATTACAAGTCATTATTCCCTTATTAAGTCAATTCCATGTTTAAGTTCATATAATATTTCAAGAATGTAAACAAGTATGCATTGGTTAGGACCTAGTCCTAACCCTAGAGATAACTACATTCACAATACTCCAAGCTAGCTAGTCTTGGATCCACACTCATTTGTTCCTCGCTTTAGGATGATCCACTCTATTCTCTTCCACCAAGTTTACCCATGGTTCTATCACATTACAAGTAAAAACATGTCAAGACAATATCATATAATCATTCATTCAAGGCAATGTTACAAGCACATAACATACACAAATCTGGCAGCATGCTCATATACATTCTCCGTTACACTTATCTATACTCTAGTTCATTGTTGTTTGGGAGGGTTTTTGGCTAAACTCGTTGTGCAAGTTTATAATGTTGTAGTGGTGTTGTGGGAGGTTCTATATCCTGAACTCTACTTCTCTGGTTGGAGGAACACCAGGGAGTTCCTCGAGAAAAATATCAATAAATTCAGAAACAACAGGCATGCTAGGCAAACCGAATTCAATTTCATCTTGAAGAATCATTTTAGCAAAGATTGAGGTTGGTTTCTTGTATTAAGATAATGGATTCTTTCCCTATACCCGGATATACAATCTCCTATTTTGGCATTCAACCCATATATCGTGTTTACTTAACCAATCTAATTCTAACACTAGATCGAACTCACAATTTGGCAATACATATAAATCAATATGAAAGGGTATGTTCAAATAACTATAAAACATTCCTTGCAAAGGAAGTTAATGGATGTGATTCCCCCTATTGGGTTCCAAACTACAAGGCTTTGCTTTACAATTTTAGGTTTCATCTCGAAATATTATCTCCTTCATTTGAGGAGCCTACGAGACTTTCATTATCCCGACCAAGTCTTGTTTCTGACATTCTAGTTCAATCAGAATAATAAGAGTTTTAGTTTTCACATTTAAGCAACAATACAAGCTTATATCAAGTCTCCTAGGTGGCACAATATCCTATATTATGCAAGTGAGCTTAATTTAGTCCTAGAACCAACTAAAAAGCTCTGATTACCAATAAATGTAACACCCCATACTCGGGTTAGCCGTAACCTGGTTCAGGAGCATTACCAAAGTGAGAACAAAGCAAAAGATAGGTTACTTGTCGAACAAGTAACCTCGGTATACATAACTTGCAACGCAAGTAACCTAAACTAAACATTACAAGTCGTACAAGAAATTCATATTCATTGAAAACAAACACACTTAGCATGCTAATTTAGGTACTAATTTGTTTCATTTCATACTTATATCCTAAGTTACCACTTTTGATGCTTAATTAACAAACCTATTTACATATCACATATACATTCCATTGGCAAGAACTAAGCATAACTTTATTCTTTCATTTAGTTTACTTTCATCCCAAGATTCTACTTATTCAACCAATTAACATGATCAATACAAGGCATCCAACTTACATTCTTATTACATGTTCATACACCCTATTCGAATAACTAGTAGTCACTTAACACATTTCATTTGTTTCCTTTTCAAACAAGTCATACTATTTAATGGCGTCCTTAACTAGTAACATTATTAATGCATGCTTGTACATACCTTGGCTTGAATCTCAACATGGCCGAATCATACCAATGGCCATGGGAACAAATGCATGATCATACAATTTTGGTCTAACATTCGAATTATACAAGGATTCATCAATCATTGAAATTCTTCATAATTTACGTAGCATTATACTAATTTATATTCATATCAACAAAGTTATATACATAGTTCAAGTCATCAAAGTTAGTTACATGATAGGCCCATCAAAACATTGCATATACTAGTCTTAAACACACAACCAAATACATGATCAAAGCTACCTATTACAAGTTCTAGTGCCACCAAACTAGAAGTATACAAAGAGTATGAAATCATACTTTCAAGCTTGCTTCAAAACATTGCTTTGAGATCAAGATATCCTCTTGAAAGCGTCTTTAATCTGTTATGGGAAGAATGAAGAGTAGAGTGGTAAGTACAAGTTATGTACTTAGTGAGGTAACACTAAGTTTAACCAAGTTCAAAGTTTACTTATCCAAGTGTACAAGTATTTCAAAGAATCAAGTTCATCTCTACATAACATATACCATTCGAATGAATAGGATAAACATAGGCAAGCTTCACATATCACACAATCAACATAGCAACATCCATCATATATACCCATCATGCTATTCGAGTATCTTGCTTAGAAGGCAAGCAACCAAATACACCAAGTACCAAGTAGGCATTCTTACACAACAAGCATCAATTATGCATAACTTCCATATGAAGTAACTAGTTGTATAATCATTCATGTGTTATCTTTCAAGGCAAGGATGTTCAATCAAGAATCTTACAGAACAAGTAATGTTCACATCACACATTCAAGACAAACAATATTCATTTCAAGTTTTAGTTCATCTTATAACTCCCTTGGTAAGTAGCTTACTAGATAATCAAATCTTCAACAATATGCACTGAAGTGCCAATATGCACCGTAGTGCCAATATGCACCATTGTGCCAATATGCACCGTTGTGCCAATATGTACCGTCGTACCAGTATGCACTTTAGTACCAATATGCACCGTAGTGCCAATATGAGCTCAAGATTATAAGGCATCCCCTCCTATCTATCCAAACTAGCTACCAAGGTTGTTGATTATCCATTTCATTCAAGCTTTATACAATTCATTATTCAATACAAGTTTATGTCATTCAAAGGCCAAGACCTTAGGCTTATGGAGTCTTAACTCCCAAGACAAATCTATCCATGCCATTCGAATGGCATGAATACAATGTGGTACCGTTGTTCATTTCATTTCCACCAGCCAGTATATCAATCACAAACACATGCATATGTATGCAATGTGCATACCTTATTCTCCAAGCAAGCATGCCATTTCTTACCTTTGGCATAAGCAATGCAACATGTCAAGCATTTCATTTCATTTGCTTAACACTCAAGTAAACAAATAGATCATGGCATCAAACAAGTTGTTATTCATATCATTCTTCCATTAATTAATCAAATATGTATTAAGTCATGTTACATGGCAATATCATTGAATTAACAATAGCAAGCTTGGTTAGGACCTAAGTCCTAACCCTAAGGATAGTTACACCCACTATACTCCTATCTAATATCTTGTCTTGTATCCAAATCTCTTTGCCTCTTGCATTGGGATGTCTACTCTTTTCTTCCTCTTCCACAACTTTCTGCCCTTGGTCTAGCAAGCATAACACATACAATTCATCAAAACAAGCACATAATGTCACAGATGTATAGTAGAAATGTTACCACACTTGTACCTAACATTTAGCTACTGTTTTTATGCGTTCTTTTAATCATTTCTTACTAATTCATCTCCAAATTGTTATTACCTCATTTTAGAACATAACTGGACAGATTACAGTGTCCCAAAATTGTTTTGGAAACAGTTTACTTCTAGGTGCAAAAACAGTCTCAAACTGCCTAGTCACTGCTGCCTGACAGTTTGCACACTGTCCCTTTCAATAGTCATATCTTTTAATCCTTATGAAGGAATTTCAATTAAATTATACCACTGGAAAGCTAACAAAAGTTTCTATATGATCATATAAGGCTTGCATATTAGTTCTTAGCCAACTAATACAGTTTATTGTTCAAAGACAGGGCATTTACACTGTTTGGACAGTTTGCACTGTCCAGCTATTTCTATTTACAGTTTCCAGCATAGGACCCAGTTTTCAGTTCTGTTTTCACCTAATGAAAGTAGACATACTAAGGATCATGTCACTAAATTTTCAGCCATGAATTTGATCTATACAATTTTTGGTGAATTTTCAAAAATATTTCCCAGAACAGAGCAATTCTGGGCAGATTGCACCTATTCATATTTTATTTGCTTAAATTCATTTTAACCAATGTTTTGGCCCTATAATTCATTTCATATGACATCCTAAACATGTTTAGTCAATGTTAATTCATTATTCAAGGCAGCCAAAACAGAGTAAGTACTTACAAAGATTAATTTTGCATGTTTACACAATAGGTTTTTACTAAAAGAGTTTCTAGGCTATATGACTATGTTCATACTTTTATCTTTAATTTCCAGCATTGGTTACTAACAATTTAGCTTGTTTAACTCCTTAATTACATTATCTAATCATGATCATATTCAATTCATTAGCTCCATAGCTCAATTACATGTTCTATCAATTCAATTCTTACATCAACATCTAATTTCAAATTTCCAGCAACCTAGTTTTGTTACACCATTCGTTACACATGATTTCCAGCATAATACCTAGTGTTCATTCTCCAAATATGCATAATTCTACGACAACTCAATCATCTAACAATATATTCAATAGTTAATTTCATCTATAATCATCAAAACAGCCCAGTTCAACAAGTATAGTTGCCTATTCGATTGAACAATATTAGATTCATACTTACTTTGCTTCTAGCTTTAATTTCCTCACAAAATCCTATACATGCAAGCTTAATTTCCATTTTTCAATGGATGATTTCTCAATCTCCCTTTCTCCCTATTTTCTCTTCTTCAATTCAGCCAAACAAAGAAAAAGTGAAGAAGATGATGACATTTAATCGAAGTTATTGGATTTATGAATTGTCTAATATGTCCCTTAATTTATCCTTATTATTAACTTAATCAAGGGCATTAGGGGAAACAAGGAATTTAGCATGCATTCCCCATCTTTCTCATTTGATTCAATGTAGTAACTTTAAATTTATCACTTATTTCATTCATTCTTTCAATTAGATCCTTAACTAATCAATTTAGCTTAAATTCTAGGTTCAATTAAGCTATCAACTTATGCAATTGGTTTCAATACTTCTAGGCTAGGATTTGGGGTGTTACAATTCTCCACCTTAAATTAAATTCGTCCTCGAATTTACCTGAATCAAATAGGTGAGGGTACTGCTTCCTCATGACTACTTCAGATTCCAGGTAGCTTCTTCTACATTATGGTATCTCTATAATATCTTAGCAAGGGGAACAATCTTGTTCCGAAGCTTCTTTACTTCCTGATCAAGAATCTGAATAGGTTCTTCTTCGTAGGACAAATCGGGATTCAATTCTACTTCTTCGGGCTCAAGAATGTGTGAAGGATCAGATCGATACTTTATGAGCATTGAAACGTGGAAGACATTGTGTATTCTATCAAACTCTTTAGGAAGAGCTAGTCGATAGGCCACTGGACCAATTCTTTCAATAACCTCAAATGGTCCAATGTATAGGGACTGAGCTTCCCTTTTCTTCCAAAAATGAGCACTTTCTTCCAAGGTGAGACCTTTAGGAAGACTTTGTCTCCAATAGCATACTTGATATCTTTCATTTTCAAATCAGCATACACTTTATGTCTATCGAAAGCTACCTTCAATCGATCGTGAAGGATCTTGATTTGTTCTTTGGTTTCTCGAAGTAACTGAGGTCCTAGATATTGTTCTCTCCCAATTCAGACCAGCATAGAGGAGTTCTACATCTTCTACCATATAGAGCTTCAAATGGTGCCATTTGAATAGAAGATTGATAGCTATTGTTGTAGGAAAACTCTACAAGACGTAGGGATTTCTCCCAATTATTCTCGAAGTCTATAACACAAGCTTGTAGCATATCTTCTAACACTTGAATGATTCTCTCAGATTGGCCATCCGATTGAGGATGAAAGGCCGTACTAAGATGTACTCTAGCTCCAAGAGCTTTCTGCAGAGAATTCCAAAATCGAGAAGTAAATCGAGGGTCACGATTGAAGATGATTGATGTAGGTACACCGCGTAACCGAATCACTTGACGGATGTACAACTCAGCAAGGGTTTCCAAGCTCATGTTCATACGAACAGGGATGAAGTGAGTAGATTTAGTGAATCTATCATCAATCACCCATACAACATCATTCTTTCTTGGAGTAGAAGGAAGACCGGTGACAAAGTCCTTAGTAATTTGATCCCACTTCCACTAGGGATGTTCAATAGGTTGGAGCATTCCAGTAGGGACTTGATGCTGGGCTTTGACTCATTCACAAGTTAAACACTTGGATACGAAGTTCGTGATTGCATATTTCATGCCTGGCCACTTGTATAGTGGCTTTAGGTCCTTATACATCTTAACTGACCCAGGGTGGGTCGAGAAAGAACTTTGATGTGCTTCGTGCAACATTTTCTACTTCAATTGTTTGTTGTTAGGAATACAGACTCTATCTTTGAAATAGAGGAGTCCATTTGACTTGAGGGAGAAGTCAGAGCTAGACTCAAAAGCAAGCTTAGATATGATCTTCTGAAGATCTGGATCAACTTGTTGAAGTTCTATGATCCTTGAGACTAGATTGGATTGAACTTGAAGTTCAGACAAGAATTTCTGGCCCTTGGAATGTAGGAAATCAGCATTGATAGTCGTAGTAGCTACGAAAGAATTAACAAGCTCATTAGAATGATTTTCAATAGATGTCTTGAAATGCAAGGCACTATTTGAATTGTTTCTTGAAGAACAAGTCATTATTTAAATACTTTCTTACAAGCTAAGAAAGACTCAATTTCAATGGTTACATGTATTTTAGGCACAATTCTTATTCGAATGGTAGTTTACTTTTCAAGGAGTGTTTGAATGGTAACTTGTAGCTTAAGAAAACTCTAGATTCATTATTTGCAAAACAAGAGAAGGCATGATTCGAATGAATTGAATCAGAATTCTAGATTTAGGAGTTACCCGAGTATGGTCTACGACTAAGGGCATCAGCAACTACGTTTGCTTTCCCTGGATGGTAGTCGATAACCAAGTTGTAATCCTTAAGTAATTCGAGCCATCTCATTTGCCTTAGATTCAAGTCCTTCTAAATTAAGAGGTATTTGAGACTTTTGCGATCATTAAATAGATTGCATTTCTCTCCGTATAGATAATGTCTCCATATCTTGCGAGCAATCACGATAGCTGCTAGTTCCAGATCGCGCGTTGGATATTTAGACTCATGTGGCTTCAGTTACCTTGAAGCGTAAGCAATTACATTCCCATCTTGCATGAAGACACAACTGAGTCCTAGATGAGAAGCATCACTATAAACAGTGAATTCTTTGCCCGATTCTTGTTGGATGAGTATCGGGGCATGAGTCAGAGCTTGCTTAAGTTGATCAAAGCTTCGTTGTTGGTTCTCTGACCAAACAAAAGGCATATCTTTGCAGGTAAGTTTAGTAAGGCTTGCAGCAATAGAGGAAAAGCCCTTAACAAACCTTTTGTAATACCCGGCTAAACCGAGAAAGCCCTATTCTCGTGTTCTCACCATGATGAAGGCTCGAACAAGGTTGCAAAAAAAATGGCTAATTGTTGATGAAAACGGTTGAGAAAGAAGAGAATTGAGAAAGGTGCTAGATCTGGGGAGGAAAAAAATGTGAGTCAAAAGTTGAAATTGGAAAGGATTGTGATAACTTATCACAAGTGGGGCCCACAGAATTTCAAAAGAAATAGGATTGGGCCAAAGTTGACCGAGTATGATAGGGGATTGGGTTCTAAAATTTGAAATTGGAAAAAGGTTAGGCCCGGCTATGGTGCACCGAATGGTAAGGGAGGTGTTATTGTGCACCATAGCATTTTTTTTGTTTCACTGAGTGCAGCAAAACCTATATACATGCAAAACCCGATTAGCAACAAAGGGTATCAGATGATTTAAAGCAAAAATAAAATAGAGAAGTAATAAAGAAAATTTAAGCAAAGAAAATAAAAAATAAATAAAGTAAAAATGGGTTGCCTCCCATTCAGCGCTTTGTTTAACGTCGTTTAGCTCGACGACCTGGGTCAGATTTTAGGTTCCTCCAAATTTATTTCATCGATTAAACCGATCGGGCATTTTCATAATACGACTTTATTCACTGACCGTTAACTTTAAACTGAGCTCCCGAATTATCTTTGATTTTGACCGCAACGCGGGGAAAAACTTGGATCACAATTTATAAGAAATGTTACGATCATGAATATCTTTATGTTTTTTCTTTAAGTATTCGTGTACTATCATAAGCATTCTTGCGGTTCGGTATGGAGACATTCCAATAGGGCCTTTGTACGCGGTTCGGTATGCCCATAATTTACATTATAAATTACCATAGTTGTTAACCACTTTCAAGTTTCATGCATTTAAGATTAACTACAATTAAACAAGGTAGGCATGTAAGGAAATCACTTTGTATGTATAGGCTAACAAGTTTACATTTTCATTCAAGGATCATATATATATATATATACCTATGTGTTGCTTATCATTCAACAATTAACATAACTTAGGCATTACATTCGATCATATAAGTAAGATGTGCTTCTTATTCACACTAGGTCACCACTTTGGTTTTTTTTGAAGATAAATTCAGGATGTATACTACTCCTCCAACCAATTAAGACATTCGAACAACGTAGAAGGCTAGGATATAGTCATTTCCAAATTTACATTCAAAATTGTCTTGCTACTTAATCATGTAGACATGTGAAGCATTCGATTAGTATATATAGACTAACAAGCTTTTATTTTGATCCAGAGTTCACGCATATATGCACAGCTAATCAAGTTATAACAACCAAGTTTGATAACATTCAAGGCCAAATCATGTATACATATATACAAACTTTCAATACAAACCAAATGCATGATCTAGCATGATTATATACAAGACTAGGTGCCACCAACTACTAGGAGTAATACAAAACAAGTATGAATTCATACTTTAGCCCTTTCTTGCAACTTACTTCAAGTTCAAGGAATCTGACTTCAAAATCAAGCAATCTCCTTAAGCACTCTAAACATGTGGTTTGGGAAGAGAGGAAAAGAGAGTGATAAGTACAATTATGTACTTAGTGAGGTAGCCCTACTTCTAACCAATTTATATATATATATATATCAAGTCTTGATTAGTCAAGTAGACCTATTAAAGTTCATAGCATTTGAAATAAAACATGAATTATGTATCATGGTATCTATTGTATTTCGAGTACAGCATTGAACCAAACAATTTAGATTAAGCAACATTATTCGGTGTTACTCATTTTTCATACATCAAATACCATGTCCAAGTAATATATCTATTTTAATTCAATTTATATACATATTCGAGTCATATACGTGCTTTACAAGTCGAGTATACAAATCCTTTCAAGCAAGCCATGTTACAATTCATACTTTATCCATATTAAGTCAATCAATTCTCATATAGAAATTAATCCATAACATATCAAAGTCAAATATGGTCACATTACTTATCAAGCAAGCCATTCCAGTACAAAATCCTATGCCTAGAAATTAAGGTATCACATGTGTCAATTCAAGCATACATATCAGGTTCATGAAATTCAAGTATCAAACAATTCGAGTAGCAATTACTTCAAGTGACATGTCATCCTAGCTAAGGATTTCAAAGTATTCGAATAAGGCCATGGAGTCAAGTTATATATGTAATTTGAATTCAAGCAAGCAAATCCATTGATCATCAATTCAAGTGAAATCGTGAGACATTCCAAGTAGTGAATCATAGCAAACAAGATTCAAGTATATACATTTACCAATTCATGAGTTTCATGTCAAAAAAATCAAGCATTACATGCCAAACAATTCAAGTGTTCAAGCTTACTTATCAAGCAATTCATGTATTCCTTTGATTCTTGTTTATTTTCTTTGATTTAAGACTTGGTTCTAAGTCGACTATTATACATGTTTACACATTCTTGTAATACAAAATAGTTCATTTAGTCCTCATATATTATCAAGCTGACCGTATTTCCATGTAATCTAGCCAATTCAGCCATATAACATGTACACAAAATTCACGATGCCAAAACAGTCTAGGTTTTCACTTAGCCTAGACAATTCAGTCATCTAACATGTACACATAATTCACAATGTCAAAACAGTCCCTATTCTATACATAACAGTCCATGAATCATACTTACACATTTGGACATTCAAAACAATCCAATAATTGTTCAATCATACACAAAACAGCGCATGAATCATACTCAAACATTTGGACATTCAAAAGAGTCCAATAATTGTTCATTTATACACAAAACAATCCATGAATCAAGCTCACACAATTGGACATCCAAAACAGTCCAATAATTGTTCATTTATACACAAAACAATCCATACTTCCATGTACAAGTGTACATGATAGCAACACATTATGCTTACATATTAAACACATGAAAACAGTCCATATTTCCATGTACAAGTGTACAAGGCAGCAACACATCATTTTTACATATTAAAAACATTCAATTCGTATCAAGTAGCATGTACTCAAGAATACATCTTATCAATTCAAGCATACATGTCAAGTAAGTCACGTACTCAAAATTTCATGTCAAGCATTTCAAGTATTCAAGTAAGCTTTATGCTTCATTTGTTTTTCACTTGATTAATTTAGTTTATGCCTTTTAGCACTTCTTTTGCTCACTAAGAGCTCAATATTTCATATGCTCACCAAGAGCTTCTTTAGACATTAGCATCTTTAACAATATGCTCACCAAGAGCATCTTTAACATTTCATTTTACATTCATGATCGTCCTTTGAATTTCTTATTTGATTTCGCAATAATGTTCATATCTTTTACATGTTTGCCTTGGATCACAATTGGTTATAGATGACATTGGTCCGTGTTTGACCATAAAGGTCCAAGAATCCTATACTTCTCACTATCCAACCAACTATCGCCAATCTCCGTACAACTCCCCTGTTACATCCTACTATCGCCAATAACATATTACATGTAATGGGGCGTCCCCCCGAGCAGTGGCTCATGGACCGTAGTCCCAAGAATACCATGCATCATGTCATTGTATCCAAGGACTTCCATTGTAGGCAACTTAAGTCTTTTAAATCTTTAACTTTCTTTAGAGGTTATTTTATAGCACAAGAATTCTTATTTTTCTTTAAAGCTTATTGTTGTTTCTTGTGTTTTATACTTTCATGTTCAAGTCAAGACAATTGTGTTCAAGAATCACATTCAAACAAGTTATAGCAATATCATGCTTATCCCTTAGGCTAATTGAGCCTTAGCTCCACAATCACTAATTACTTTTCCTTCAAGCAAGCATTTCAACATTTCAAGTAACTAGCATTTCGAATAACAAACATTTCAAGTAACAAGCATTTCAAACATTTCAATTAGCTAGCCTTTCAAATAGCAAACATTTCAAGTGACAAGCATCTCAAGTAAACATTTAGAATAGGCCTTTATTAGGCATCAAGCATTCGAAAGATCAATCTAAAGCATGGAAATCAAACATATACATCATGGAGTACATACAAGCAATCATTCGAACAGCTCATTTCCAAGGCAAGAAATAAAACATGTTTACATTTTCCTTTCTAATTCATTTACCCATTTTCATGCTTCTATTTATTTACAAATTTTATCTTAGCCAATCTTCCCTTTTATGCATGTTCAAGTTCATATTAAGTTCATTTTAATCAATACAAGGATAACAAGAATATAACATGCATATTTGGTTAGGACATAAGTCCTAACCCTAAGTCAAGCTACACTCACAATACTCCAAGCTTAGCTACGTGTCTTGGATCCAAACCCCTTTTGTTTTTAGCCTTAGGATGCTCCACCCTTTCCTCTTCCAAGTTCACTACTGAATCTAATACATTACACAAGAAATACATCAAAATTTGTTCACATATTCATTCAACATAGTAGCAAGGTCAATACATAACCTATACACAAAACAAATTGCATTTTTCATATATACTTTTTTAATGTTTATTTCTAAACTGCCAATATTTCATATTAAGGTAGAACTGGGCAGTATTTACTATCTTAAAACTGTTACTAACAGTTTCCCAATTTGTGTACAAAAACAGTCTCAAAGTACCAAGACTACTACTGCCAGGCAGTTTGTACAGTGTCCACTTAAACAAGCATAACTTGTATTCCGTACGTCAGAATTTCAATTTGTTTACACCGTTAGAAAGATAAATTAATCCTATTTCGAACGATATAGTCCTTGCATTATCATGCTTTGCCACTTAATACAGTTTTCAATTCAAATACAGGGCAATTGCACCACTGGACAGTTTGCACTGTCCAGGGATTTTCATTTCCAGAATTCAATTCTGTTTTCTCATAACGAAAATAGACATATTAAAGTTCATTCCTTGTAAATTTCAGCTCTAAATTTGACCTATACAATTTATGGTGAATTTTTGAAGTTGCTGGCGAGAATAGAGTATTCTGGGCAGATTACTCTAGGTTATGTTTTTAGTTTCCAAATTCATTTATACAAGGTTCCTAGCAATATAATTCGATTCATATTCATTTCCTTACATGTTTAGTTGGCCCAATTATGCATTTCAATGTAATAAAAATAGGGCATGATGATCAATTTGCTCAATTAAGCATGTTTACTCATTTTCATCTAGCAAAACAATCCTATACAACTTCTACATTCATTTCCACACTTGTTTCCATTTCCACAATCTTTACATGTTCATTTTCCAGAAACAACAGAACATTTAGGCATGTATTCTAATTTTATTTGGTCACCTAAACATGTACCCAAATCTAGTACACCATTATACGTACATTAACTATCATATAAACATGAATTCTAACTAATCCCCTAAAATTCCAGCAACCAATATCACATGATCAACATTCAACTACATGAAATGAAAGAAGGAAATGGTTCATTACCTTCTTAATATGTTGTCTACTAACTCAATTTGATAAGAATCAAGCTTAATCCAAGTATTTCTTCAACATTCCTTGGATGAACACTAAGCTTTCTCTCCTTTCTCTCTCTTTAATTTCCTAATCGGTTTAGATAACAAAGTGGGGAAGAAGATGGCTCTAGGTGGATAACTGAATCCTTCTCCCAAAATCCCACATGTCTAATTAATTTGGTGACATGTGTAAAGTCCACTAACTAGTATTAAATTGCCATGCATTCCTTGGGTTGTAATTTGATTCTATTATGGTCCTTTTAGTTTGGCACTCCAATTTGTTGGCTATAATATTTTGGTCCCTAACCGATTGTTACCTATTTCCTTTCCTTTGAATTTAATTCTCTCAATTAGCTCCCTAAGCTTCATTCAATTAGGGCATGGTTTTAATTAACTTATTAGCCTGAATTGTGGTAACATTCCTAGGCCCGGTTTAGGGGTATTACAATTTATTACAAACCTTAAAAGCTAGTAGAGGTTACTTGAATGAATTTTTATAATAAACATTTGATATATCGAGTGATGCCAACTTAAGAAAAAATTGTTGCTATCTTTAATGTTCATTCGAACTGAATTAAAAGGAAGAAGTGAAGGGTAAATTGTACTATAAAGATCATAAGTAGTAACCTATGATCTATCGGTTAAATGATTAATAGTTAATCCTTGAGGGCCACGTTGATAATATTATGAACAAGGCTCATCTTGAATATAAAATTCACAAGTGGTGAATCCTGTTACAATATGATTTGATATTGAAGAGACATTATGTTCGAAATATTATTAAATAAATAAATAAACGTGAAAAGCCTTGGTCTCGAGTCAGTTGTAGGTACAATTGGCATGCCATAGATTTCGTCGAGCTCGCTAGTGAGGACTACAATCCTGGACTCAGGTCCCTTGTTGATGTAGATCAAATGTTCAGTTGGTACTACTAGTACCTCTGCCTGATAATGGTTAAATTGGTACTTTGTGTGCCCTTGTTCTGGTATCTTGTATACCCCTGTTTCGGTACTTGGTGTACTTCGTGTTTGATATTGAATTTAGAGGATTCGTGTATCTAGGTTGTTGCTTGAGTCTCAAGGATGTGATAAAAGAAGTATGAAAGCGTATAACTCACTTGAGGAGTTAATTTGCTATGACTTGCATAAAAAGAAACCATAATGGTTATTGATAATATATCACCTAGAAATTAGTGGGACATGATACTATTATTTAATCATAGAAGATTGTAATTGATTGTTGTTGGTTTGTAACCACTCAAAAATTATGAACTTAAAGGAATGATAATTTGCTTGAATATGTACCTATATTTTGATTGATTCTATATTTTCAATCGGTTGATTTGAATCGCAAGTTATGATATAGAAACTTGAAAGTTAAGACACGTGGATCATGAAGTCCATGAATTGTTTGTAATGTTAGATTATAAGAATGAATTTGAAATTGAGCTCTAGTTAGTTAAGCTGATTTTGGTAAATGGTATGAAATATGATTAATGAAACGAATCTATTGTGATATAACCAATCGAATTTATGGGGCTAATTATATAGGGAACGAACTGCTTGGTTTTAAGAAATGAAATTTCAAGTATTATGATTATTTTATCAATCTATTGGGCTTTTGTAATGTAATTATATGAAAATAAGAATTATTTTAGTTCAATGGACCAAGAATACTTGAAATTGTCCTATTTCAGGTCTAGTTATTAACTAGATGTTTGAGTGGCCTGGTATAAAGTACTTGTTAAGTATGATTACTTGTGTTTGGATATTGATAAAATAAATTTAATGTCTTAGAATGCTTTGTTAATGAAAGTAAGTATTATGGTAATTCTTGAATTAAGATGAATTACCTTAGTAAAAGGAATACATTGCCTCTAGTTACCTTGAGAATTAATTAGATTTGGTCAATAAGTATAGGATTGATTATTGTAAAATATATTAGCTTAATAGCTTAAGCTGTCTTTTTGAGTGAGTATTTGTATATATAATTGGAACTTAATAAGTATCAATTGATAGTTGTTGTAATTCATAATTTGCAGATTGGCAAGTTTGGTATATCTCTAATGAGGTATTCGTGTGATAACCTAACGAGTTGGTAGGGAGCTTTGATAAATAAAATCCAAGAAAGTTTATAAGTTATAATACAAAGTTTAAGTGTTCAAACAATGAATTAATAAGTGCATAAGAATTCTGATCTATAAATAGGAACACTATCTTAACGAGGGTTTTTGTCTACCCACGCATGATAAATGTAATGTAAGTAACATTTGTGATGAATAATATCAACTTATGGGATATGAATCTTAATGCTCGATATTGAGGGTGAAACTTGATTTGTACCTTAGTGGTACATTAGACTAATTCAAACTTGTTAACTAGGATTTTAGTATAATCCTTGCCTGATAGTTAAAACGTGTAAGTAAATTTATAGGTTGGAAATTATGCATGATGAGATATAAATCAAATTGCTTGGTAAATAGGCCAAAACATGGTTTGTTCCTTTGCAGGACACTTTCTTAATCCAAAAAAGATTAAGTCCAGTTTCGTACAAATTTCTTGATAAAATATTTTAAGTTTCTATTGCTACCTCACTAAGCAAATATATATTTGCTTAAATTACTCCTTAGTTTCATTTCAGGGATTAGTGGGATTGCATATCTCTCTTGTGTTAAGTCATGGTCAAGTGTTTGTAATGATACATTCTAGTATCACTAAGACTCGTAGGAGGTGGCACAGTCTTGCTATGGCACATGATGCTTATAAGTTACATTTAATTAGATTAAGTGTAATTCTCCATTTGAGCAAGTTTTGTAATGGGCCCTTATTTAACTTTGAGATTTCTTGCCTTATTTGATTAGTTAGTTAGTAGCATTATATGGTTGCTTGGTTGGTTCTAAAGGAGTAGTGTAGTAATCTAATTTGTATGCCAGTATCAAGTTTTGATGATTAGCTAATTAGATAGGTTAAACAATTGGTAATAAGATAGTCCAAGTATCTAGACACATGATAAATGCTAAATGGTCCATGTCATATGATTAATTGTTATAGGTATCTTAATCGGAAGTCTTGAATAATTATGCAAAATACATAGTAGACTTCCTATTTGAGATCGAGGCCATGAACTTCTTATCGAATTAAAAAAGGTATTAGACTTGAGTTCAATCATACTTAACGGATGTCCAACAAAGGAGTTTGCAAAGCAGAGAGGGGCGCGACAAGAGAATTTGATGTCACCGTTATTATTTGTTCTTGCTGCGGAAATGTTACATCAATTTCTTATTAATGCAGAAGAAAGAGGCCTTATAAAAGGAATTAGGGTGGCTACCAACTGCACTATTTCACAATTCCAATTTGCCGACGATACAATGTTATTTTTGCAAGGTGATATTCATTTTGTTTTTAATGCCAAATGTGTGCTAACATGTTTCGAATACGCCTCGGGATTACAAATTAATTTTGACAAATCTTCCCTATATGGAGTTGGCGTTGACGAGGCTGTGTTGGAGGAGATGGCATTACACTTGGGATGTAAGCGAGGGGAGTTACCTTTTCTCTATTTGGGGTTGCCAATTGGATTCAAACCTCAAAGCATTTAGATTTCGGAACCAATAGTACAAAAAGTGCGAAAGAAACTAGCTGGCTAGAATCGAGGATCTTTGTCATTTGCCACACGGGTTGTTTTGGTGAATTTGGTATTATCTGCCTTGCCTTTGTATTATATGGGGGTGTTTATGGTGCCAAAGAGTATTATTTTAAAGATTGATCGCATTCGGAGGTCTTTTCTTTGGGGTGTTTAGGATACGATACATAAAATGAGTAGAGTTAATTGGAGCATGGTTTGTCGGTCTAGGCAATGTGGTGGTTTGGGTGTTATCGATATACATATGCGTAATATGGCGGTATTGGAAAAATGGAGCTGGAGATATGCTTTGGAAACTGAATCTTTGTGGTGAACATTGATTGTGGCAAAATATGGAGAGAACAAAATACCTTGGCGATTTAATTACAAGGCGTAGCGTAAAATGACGATAGTTTGGAGGCAAATCGTGGAGGTACAGTCTGATGTTTGTGTGCAGCATTTTAAGGATGATTCTAATTTTGCTTGGTTGATTGGTAATGGATGTAGTGTGTTATTTTGGTGAGATTGTTGGTGTACGTATGTGCCATTGTCTCATATATTCCCGAGGCAATTTCAATTGGCACGAAACAAGTTGGCACTTGTGGTGAATTATGCGATTAATGGGCTTTTTACACATGGGGATTGGCAATACTTCTTTAAGGGAGGCCTTCGATCTTTTGAAAAGCGACAAGTGTGGGAATTAAAATCTATTGTGGGAGGTGTTCTGCTAATTCAAGAATTGGATGATAAGTTGATATGGAAGCCCTCCAAGACTGGATTTTTTATGTAGCCGCCTTATCAAAATTAATGTATTCATTTGGTCTTGCTGAGGATATGGATTTGAATGCGATTTGGGATTTAGAGGTGCCACCAAAGGTTCAATGTTTCGTATGGCTTTTGATGCTGAAACAATTGCCAACGCTGGGGTATTTACATGAGCGAGGGGTTCATATAGAGGTTGACAATATTCGTTGCTAATGGTGTGATGTGGAGATTGAAGTAGTTGATCACCTTCTCTTGAATTGTGAGTACATGCGGGAAGTTTGGCTATTGTTTTTGCAATGGTGGCGAGGGGAGATCATGTGGCCAACTTCGTTGGGTGATTTTTTGGTGACTTGTATGAATAGTTTTTTCTCAGGTACTAGTCAGCGGTGGTGGCTGGTTAGATGTTCAACGGTTTTATGGTTAATATGTGTAATCACTCATTTTTATCTGATTTGTAAATATTGTGCTAATATATAATTAATATTATTGTTATATGAGTGTTAGTAAGATAAAAATGTATAGGTGTGATATCTGTGAGTGCATATATGTACGTATTAGTAATTATTTATATGTATGCTCGTATGTTACATGTTTGAATATTTGATTAATTTGCATGTATGCTGTGTGTATATATAATGTATGTATCTGCATGAGTTGGTGAGTATATATATATTGGTAAACATATGAGTCCTTATGTATATGTATGCATTGCTTGTATGTCAGCAAATGTTGGTGTTTTACGTGTACGCGTATTGTATGCACATGTGCGTGTGTTTGTGTTGTTATTATTAACATTATCATCATTAATGGACCAATTCAAGATGAAACCCATAAATTATAAACCTAATAAATAAATAATAATAATTAAGGCCCAGTCTTTATACAAATATAAGACCCAGATACAAAATCAAGTCCAAACCCCAACCTAATTAACTAAACCCTAGAACCAACTCTGATGACTTTTCTTTCTTGCAGCCAACGGTCCAGATCAATTTAATGATCATCCATCTTCCGCGCGTGAAGACCACTCACCGCCCAGTCATCTTCCACGCGTGCGTGCATCGCACGCGCGAGACCATTCAGCTACAATCGTCACATGTCTCGATCTGGGGCCACCACGTCATCGCCCAGATTAAATCATGGCCGTTAATCTTCAACTAATCCAAGCCGTTGGATTGAATCTGATCCAACGGCCAAGATCAAGTCTGGCCGAACGACACCTCCGCCGCGCTGCCACCATGCTCCCCATGTCGGCCGTACCAACCACCGTGCTCAGGATTTCACCAGAAAACACAGAAAAATAGAGATCATGTCAGTGAACAAATCACAGAAAATTTGTATTTTATGTCATATCTTCTACCAAATAGAGATCAGAATATATATGTATCAAAAAAATTGTAAAATGGAAGCTTTTCCATGTTCCAAAAATACAAAAAAAGAGAGAGGCTCAAAGTTTCTAGCGGTAATGATCTAACTTTCTTTTTACTATGCATGTATTATTTTCATCAAAAAAAGGGGAACAATAAACCAACAAGGTACTTACCCTGACCGTCGATCCTCCTTCACATCGGTGATAAGCTCACTCCTAGGGTGAATCGGTCGAGAGGAGAGATGTCGGGGTTGTGAAAAGGAGGGTTTTTTTTTCTTTCAAGGGCTTCCGGTTTTTCAGATCTAGGCAAATCGGAGTGTTTTCCCTAAAGTCTAAGCGTATACTCGGGTTTTAGAGAGAGGGGAGAGTTTTTTTTGAAGCTGGTTTGGGCTCCGCCACCGCCAGGGACGACACCGGAGACGAAAGGGGTGAGCGGCGCTGTCGAGTTTGTTGAGAGAAAAGGATGAAGGCTGAGTTTTTTTAGGTTTGGGTTTAATATTTTACCAGTTATAATACAAATTATAACCCTTGAATGTTTAAATGGTCTAATTACATGAGGGGTCATTTTCGTTTTTCCCGCTTTTACTTTCGGTCCTGGGTTAATTGCAATGCTAATCCCTGTCCTTTGTTACTGTATTCTCTTTCATTTTTTATTCTAATTTGATATCTTTACTTTGATTCTTTTCAATTTTAACCCCTAAATTAAACCGAAATCAGTTTTAAAAAAGGAGAAAATGCACACTTAAACCCTCCGCATTTATGAAGTTTTTAATCTGAGCTTACCCCTTGGTCTTATTACACTTCCAGTCCTTATGGGTCTTGCCTGATTCTTAATTCGATCCCTAAATGCACGTTTTAAATTATGCCTTCTGTTTTTATTATCCAATTTCAGTCCCTTTTTATGTTTAAATGTTTATCCCTTTTACATGTCTAGCATGTTCATATCGTTATTTTGGTATTGGTATATGTTTTGTATAGTATGTTAATTTATAACCATATAATTTGTGTATTAAAATATGTTATACCGTGTTCCTATATTTTAATTTATTTTGTCTATGCCGTGGTCACGTTTGTCTCACATGTTACATTTTAGTTTAGGTTATATGTCATGTTCGCATGTTTACATTTTTGATATTTTTGCTTCTTAGGTTATATGATAGTGTGATATTGTTTATCGTACACAATGTTTTTATTCATGCATGAAATTTGTGTCATATGTTAAGCATTAAATATTAGTTTTATTCTAGTATGTCGTTTTATTATTTTGGTATCATATTATGCCATGTGTAATTGTCATGTAGGTGGTAATTGTAATTCATCTTTATGCATAAGTGCTGGATGTAATTAATTTAGTTTTAGAAAGCACGTTTTTTATGTTTCTATTCGTATTTGTTGTTTTATTTTTAGGACATGTTACAATGTTTTTTGTTCATGCATTTTAATATTATTATGTTTATGTCTTTTATGTTTTTGTAGTTCCACGCCTTTGTAAATATTTGTCTATAATGTTTTTGTTAGGTTTGCATAACGGAATATTAATTGTCAATGTGGTGCCCTTTTATCTGAGCGTAAACGGGGCCAGTATCAGGCGTAGTGATAGTGCTTGGGCGTTTACTCTCGGATAACGGGGCCTTTAAAATTTATTCGCAATTATAACCGAATTTTAAACTAATCGTCACTTTAATCCGGAAAATCTAACATTAATAAAGCGGTAATTATTAAAGTACCAATTTTGGGCGGTGTGGGGGTGCTAATCCTTCCTCATCCGTAATCGACTCCCGAACCCAATAGTTTTCAAATCTCTGGTTTTATGGTGTCCGGCCTACCTAAGTGGCCGGTGGCGACTCCAATTTCTAAAATACGGTATTTTTAAAACCCCATGGAATAAATATTTTAATACCTGAAAAACCACAAACTCTTCGAAAACGCTTTTTTTAGCGAAACGAACATCGCTACAGATGGCGACTCCGCTGGAGATTTTGTTTTTCAAAAACAAGAAGAGAGTCAAGCTTTTTAAAATAATTACCGCTTTATTAATATTAGAAATTTCGGGTTAAAGTGACTATTAAATTAACATTCGGTTATAATTGCGCATTTATTTTAACACATTTAAAATCTGGCATATAAACTCATTTTTTTTAAGTGGGGGGGAAACGCTAATGCTTTCGTGGAGATATCGTTCTCCCGTATGGGCCTAGCAAGTATCTTCGGGGCTCGAGTACCTTATGCTTTCGTAAGGATATCGTTCCTTCATACGGGCATAAGCGAATGGGTCCCCCTGAATTAAACCCGGTTGAAAGGAGCCTATAATGGGTGATGATCGGGGGCCTTGCTACTCTTAGTAGAGGACAGCAAGGACAATTCGGGTACCTCCTAGAACCAAGACTGCATGTAGAGAATACATAGAAACCTACCCCTTTAGAGCCATGCGGATAACCTTAGGTTTTAGACGGGATAAATAGGGTTGTTTTATGTGTTTATTCTGTTTAATTTGTCCTTTTATTTATATATTTATTAATTTTATCTGGTACTGACTTGTTTTCTTTTTCGCTTTTGTTTTTTTCATACATCATACATTTGCATCACATAAAGGTACTGGATCAAGTGGTTTGCCCGATCAGAAAGTCTTTCACCATGGAAAAAGGTGTCTTAGGAAAGAGTAGCTTAATTTGTCAGTCAGACATTGGTCAGAGGTCAACCAGAAAGCCCAAGGGGACAGTTCGCCGAACGAACGCGTAACAGCAGGGTACACCTATGTGAGTCTCCAACAGAACAACTTATGGGATCTTCAAAGCATTTGGGAAAGATGGGACCGAAGACTACAGGACTTGTTCTGCGATAGTTATGGCGACATTGCACAACTGTTATATGTTTGGGTTAACCAGCCCCTGCTCCGAGCTATTTTTCAGTTATGGAATCCTGCCTTTTGCTGCTTCACCTTCAATGGGCAGGACATGATGCCTACAATAGAAGAATACACTGCTTTACTTAACCAGAAGAACATTCAGGAAGATTGGATCTACGCGAAGCCTCCGAGGAATCAGAATTACACTTCGAAGCTCAAAACCTTTGCAGGAATGAGTGACGATTGGGTTAATGGCCTGATTCAGCTCCGAGGAGACAATACAGTTTTTGCATGGGATAGTATTCGGGACATCATACCGGCACATCCAGACAAGGCAAAGAAGATGGACCTATTCGCCTTAGGAATATATGGCTTGGTGATCTTTCCGAGAGTACTTGGGAACATTGACATAGCCATTCTGGACTTGTTTGAGCGTGTGAAATGGAGAGCAAACCCAGTACCAGCAATCTTGGCCGAGACCTTCATTTCTTTAAATGCTAGTCGGAAGCATGAAGAAGGGCATTTTCGAGGATGTCCCCAGCTGTTATAGGTGTGGATTCAGAGTCACATGTGGAAGACGCCAACGAGGGTCCTGCCGGGGATATCCTTCCAAGGTTTTTCGCCTTTACGGGAGTACTTAGCAAAAGAGTGGCGAGAAGACTTGAAAACAAAAAAATTGACTAGTTTCTTCAGGAACATTCAAGACGAAGACATAGCATGGAGGGTCCCATGGCTCGGCAAAGTTAATTACTTGTTATACAGTTGTGGCGATTTCAACTGGCTGATGATGTTGGGATTGCACGGAGGGATTGCTTGTGCTCCGCTTTTGGTGTCTCTACAATTCGGATCATGACAATTCATTCCCAATACTGTCGGGTTAAGCCGAACTGAATTTCTTTTCAAAGGGGAGTTCAAAGGAAAAGTTCAGACTATCATGAGGGCTTGGGACCATTGTTACCGGATCAGGGTGGAAGGAGACACCGAGCACATGAGCACCCCAGATTACGATCTTTGGAGACGTTTAAGGGTTAATAATGTGATTCTTGAATGTGATCAAGGACCAACGGTGTTGCTTGAGGAGCTTACAAGGGTGGTACCGTCTGAAACTGACATCTTACAGAATGAACTCGAAGAAATTAAAAGGAAAATGGACACCCAACAGACTCAACATGCGAGTGAGCTCTATAAGGCAAGCTTAGAGGTCGATGAACGGGATGGGATCATTAGACAGTTGAAGAAATTAAATGCGGATTTGAGCGACAAGAATGCTCTTTACAAAAGGATGCCCTTCTACTACAAGCAAAAATACAGAAGGCCGGCCGAAGTCAGTTCATAGCCGTGGGAAAAGAAAGAATGAATTGTATCCATTTGGTGGAAGAAGAACGAGAAATCAGCAAGAGAGCAATCGAGAAGGAGATAGAAAGCTGCCGGTTGGCTATTTATGAAGAAAGACAGTCCTCTAAGAAGGCCATTGACCAAGAAAAAGAAAGAATTAGGCAAGAAATTAGCAAAGGAAAACAAGCAGTCAAACACGATAGAGAAAACATCGCCGTATGGAAAAGAAGGTCCATGAGTAGCCGGAATAGACTATTAGAGATGCAAAAGTTGTACGATGACACTATCCAAAGTCTGGATCAAAGCGGAAGTCAGAATGTCGAACTGAGAGAAAAGGTGGCACAAGTAAAACTCTCCTTTCAAACGTACTGCCAGAGGAATGGCTTCACTAAGCTACAAGAAAGAGAGCGCGAAGTAGGCATGTTACGAACCCAAATTAAGTCCCTTGAAGCAACTGTTGAAGATTATAAAGAAAGAATTAGTGTATTCGAAGAGGCTACAGCCGGAAGGAACACTTTTTGGCAAAGGAGACTGCGTGACGCTGCCCGGATGGTACAGGATAGGGACCAATATTACGCAAACCTGATGGTGGACATACATCGAGTCGCCAGTCATGTGAATGATTTGGCCGTCGAGGCTGAAACACTCCGACCTTTCGTAGTCCCAGAAGTTGAAGAAGCTCCCAGGTTCATCAAGTTGCTCAGGGCAATTGGAAAATTAGTAGATAGAGCTAGGGCTTATCTATAGGGCTCTGTGTTGTAATTAGTACTCTTTTGTATTAGGGATCTTCATTTTGTAATATGAACTCTGTTGTAATCTAGACCCTTTAATTCCCGTGGAAGTAGTTCAAAAGGCTGATTACCAGCGGGATCAGTACCTTATCTGCATACATTATTGCATTGCATCATGACATTCGTATCATATTACATGCATTTATTTTTCTTGCAATCATATTAATGTTATGAATATTGTGGCAGTGTGAAAATAGAAGTTAACCCCCAATCATTCATCATCCATACTTTATCCGATTACAAAGCAAGCTCATGGAAGACAGGATAATCAGTCTAGAAAAGGAGCAAAGAGAGCTTGAAGCAAGGTTTGAAGAGGCTCAAAGAAGCCTCAGTGACCAGATTGCTCAGTCGCAAGCATCGATAGTATCCGACATAACCGCATTATTGGCTAAAAGTGTTGGAAAGAGAGTTGAAGGAGAAACTGTTCAAGAACCAGAGGGCACCCCAGTTCACAATAAGGTTCAACCAGCTGCGCCAAATCTGACTAGAAGGTTGTATATCGACCCTGCACGAATGTCAGCTAATCTTCAGGTTGGGGCATCTGAGACTCAACCCCTCAACACTGAAGCACTCTATGAAGAGGAGGTGCCAGACCTGAATTTGGTCGAAAGGATCAGGACAGAGGTAGAGAAAAAGTGGGAGGAAAGGTTTCGCCTCATGGAGGAAAAATTTAAAACTTTACAAGCTATGGAAGAATCAGGAAATGATTCTAGTGACTTAAGTCTGGTATCCAATATTGTCCTACCTCCAAAATTTAAAACGCCAGAGTTCGACAAATACAATGGAACCACGTGTCCTTCCGCGCACATAACAATGTACTGCCGGAAGATGGCGGCCTACCTTAAGGATGAGAAGCTACTGATTCACTATTTCCAAGACAGCCTAACTGGAGCGGCGTTACGGTGGTACCCCTAGTTGAGCAAGGTAAATGTCAAGACATGGAAAGATCTGTCTAGAGCATTCATTGAGCAATATAAACATGTAACAAATATGACCCCCAGTAGAATTATGTTGGAAAATATGGGGCAGAAGTCCAACGAAAGTCTACGACAATATGCTCAAAGGTGGCGGGAAGTGGCCGCCCAAATTCAGCCACCCCTCCCGGAACATGAAATTACGCCATTATTCGTTAATACTTTGAAAGGGGCACTTTTCGATCGCCTCATTAATAATACAACACAGAGTTTTGCTGATCTAATTAGGACTGGGGAGTCCCTTGAATTGGCAATTAAGAGTGGTAGAATTGATAGCGGGGAAGGATCTCAAAAATACAGCAAGAAGAATGAAGTAAACGCCACCAGCACTTACACCACCCCGAAGAATTTTACAGTCTCACAGCCACAAGCACCTGTGGGAAAAGCACAAAACTCGAATCAAAGAGAGGAAAGAACCTCCAAAAAAGAGAAAGAAAGGAAAACTTTTACTCCCCTACCCATTCCATACTCAGAGCTTTACTCCCAGTTGTATGAAGCAGACCTGGTCCATCCATATTACGTTACTCCTTTCAAACCGCCATTCTCGTCTTGGTATAACCCGAACGCGCATTGCGACTATCACGACGGTGCCCTTGGACATCCCACCGAGAACTGCCTTGCCTTTAAAAAACTTGTTTAGAACTTAATTGATTATGGGATACTGAAGTTCGAATAACCAAGTGTAGCTACTAACCCGTTACCTAATCATGGGAACAGAGGAGTAAATGTTATTGAAGAATGCTTTACCAGGAAGACTAAGGATGATGTGTCAGAAATCAAATCTCCTTTGCTGTGGGTATTTCAACAATTATGCATGGCCCATGTGATCGACAAAGGCATGGTAATAAGGCATAAGGGGTGTGAAGTGTATTGCGAATTCCATTAGGATGAAGGGCATGACATCCAAAAGTGCGACGAGTTCAAGAGATTGGTAAAACAATTGATGAATGAAAATCAAATAGAATTCTTCGAAGAGCCCACGAGAAAGAAGGGGTCGGACGTACATATGACGGATAGCCCCAACGCTAAATACTAGAAGGATAGACCTTTTATCATCTCCTCCAGGACAGGGAATGCAGGTGCCTCCCAAGGAGAAACCACTAAGATAAATCCCAAGATCATCATTTCAGCACCATCCCCGTTCCCATTCAAGGATATGCAGCAAACTCCTTGGAACTATGCTATAAATGTGACCACGCCAGAAAAGCCAGAATATGGTCAGGTAAAAGAGCCTACGCTAAAAGGCAAACAAAGCAAGAGCGATGTGAATGTCGGTGAGGTGGGCCATTTCACGAGGAGCGACAGATGTTATTCCTCTGAGGCTTTAAGGGCAGCTGAAGCGGTCAAAGATAAAGGAAAGAATACAGCGGTTAGCCCTACGCAGATATTCGGTGAAGAACCTCTCCCAAAGATGAATGAGCTGGTAACTGAGGCCCAGGCCAAAGAATTTCTGAAGTTCCTGAGACATAGCGAGTACAACATGGTGGAACAACTACGAAAGCAACCGGCCAGGATCACAATGCTGAAGTTGCTCTTAAGTTCAGAAAGACACCGTGAGGCACTATTAAAAGTACTAAATCAAACTTTTGTGCCCCAGGATATTTTTGTGACAAAACTGGACAGGATAGTGGGGCATATCACTGCCTATAATCATATAACATTCAGTGATGATGAGATCCCCGAGGGAGGAATGGGGTCCACCAAAGCCCTTAACATCACAACCCACTGCAAAGGGTATGTAGTACCTAGGGTACTGATTGACAACGGGTCAGCATTGAACGTGTTGCCTATGGTGACCTTGCAAAAACTACCAATAGATGGGTCTCACCTAAAGCCCTGCCATAACTCCGTAAGAGCCTTTGACGGTACACAAAGAGGAACAATGGGAAAATTGAGGTGCCTCTATTGATCGGGCCGACTGAGTATGTGATTGATTTTGTGGTAATAGACATAAAACCATCTTACAGATGCTTATTGGGAAGGCCATGGATCCACTCCGCAGGAGTTGTCCCCTTATTATTTCATCGAAATTAAAATTCATAGTCGAAGGCAAATTGGTCACAGTAGAGTCCGAGCAGGAAATTTTTGCTTTAGTGACATCAGATGCCCCCTATATTCAAAATGACGAGGATGCTGCAGAATGCTCCTTTCGAGCATTAAAGCTAGTGAATGCCACATTCGTTGCGGAGGGAAGCCGGATCCCCTATCCTAGGTTATCTAATTGTACCAAGATGACCGTCGCAGAAACTTTGGGCCGAGGAGCCAAAGTAAGAAGAGGGTTGGGGAAGAGATTACAAGGGAGCCTAAGAGCCAAAAGTATGATAACCAAGAAGGACCGTTTTGGGCTGGGTTACAAACCAAGTGTCCAACAAAGAAAAGAGGAATACAAGAGAAAAGAAGAGCAAAGAAAAGCCAGATTTAAAGGAGAAGACATTCTGTGGAGACCAATGTCCTTTCCTAGTTTGAAAACCACTTTTTGTCTCCGAAGGATTCTACCAACCAGGTCAAGAAGTTGAAAAGGAAATTAAGGAAAATGACGTACTCAACAAGGATGATATATTCAATGAATCACTTGAAGGGATGTACATCAACATGATAGCTGGAAAGGGCCAAGGCAGCAAAATGTTGAACAACATCCGCCCCTGCCGTCCCGGGGAAACACTTGATAACTGGAGCTGCATTGATCTACCTTTGGTTTTTAGGAATAGATCAGAGTAATGCTCCGAATCAACCTTTTGTTTTTGCCCATAAACAATGGGGATCTTTTGTATAGGGCACCTATGTTAACTTTTTTATTGAAATTAAAATATCCCTCGTTTTCTTGAATGACAAACATTTCACTTATTTCATTCATGCATTCTTCATGTTCATTCACTTCATATAAAGCCATCCTCTTCCCAATACAATTCATTCTCATTTAATGCATGTTGCTCATGATTGACTATATGAATGATACCAGATCCAATCCCGGAGTGAATTTTGAATGCCCTGAGATCTTAGAGGGAATTGAGGAAGAAGATGATGAGATAGAATGTGAGGTCCTTGTAGAGTTAAAGAGAATGGTGGCCAACGAAGAAAGGAAGATCATGCCCCACCAAGAAGAAACAAAAGTTGAAAACTTGGGGACTAAAGAAGAGAGAAAAGAAGTGAAAATAGGGACGACATTTTCCTCGAAAACCAAGCACGAACTGATAACCCTACTTCAGGAATTTAAGGATGTTTTCGCCTGGACCTATCAAGATATGCCAGGATTGAATACTGACATAGTGGTGCACAAATTTCCAACAAAGCCAGAGTGCAAGCCAATACAGCAAAAACTTCGGAGAATGAGACCAGACATGTTATTAAAAATCAGAGAAGAGGTAAAAAATAGTTTGATGCTGGTTTCTTGGAGGTAGCCAAATACCCCGAATAGGTTGCAAACATCGTACCAATACCAAAGAAGGACGAGAAAGTTCATATGTGTGTAGATTATATAGATCTAAACCGAGCCAGCCCTAAAGAGAACTTCCCCTACCACATATTGACACGCTAGTTGACAACACCGCGGGACATTCATGGTTTTCATTCATGGACGGATTTTCAGGGTACAACCAGATAAAGATGGACTCTAACGACATGGAGAAAACTACGTTCATAACTATGTGGGGCACTTTTTGTTATCGGGTGATGCCTTCTGGGCTCAAGAATGCAGGGTCAACTTACCAAGGAGCAATGATGACTCTTTTCCATGACATGATGCACAAAGAAATAGAAGTATACATGGACGACATGATCGCCAAGTCCCGAACAGAGGAGAAGCAGCTACAGAACTTGAGAAAACTATTCCAAAGACTACGGAAATACCAGCTGAGGCTTAATCCTGCCAAGTGTACCTTCGCCGTTACTTCTGGAAAACTCCTAGGGTTTGTGGTAAGCAAAAGAGGGATTAAGATCGATCCAGATATAGTGAAAGCCATCCAGGATCTCTCACCGCCCCACACTCAGAAGGAAGTTTGCGGTTTCCTGGGGAGGTTGAATTATATCTCTCGTTTCATTTCCCAATTAACCGATCGGTGTGACCCAGTCTTCAGACTTCTTAGAAAGAATAATCCCGGTGTATGGGATGAGGAATGTCAAGGGGCCCTAGAGAAGATCAAAAGGTACTTGACAAAATGCTCCAATTTTAGTCGTGCCAGTACCAGACCGACCATTAATCCTCTACCTGACAATCTTTGAGAATTCAATGGGATGTGTATTGGGGCAACACGATGAGTCAGGGAAAAGGGAGCAAGCCATTTATTACATAAGCAGAAAGTTCAATGATTGCGAAACACGGTACCCGCCAGTTCAGAAGCTGTGTTGTGCTCTAGTTTTGGCTACCAAGCGGCTTAGGCAGTATATGCTGTACCATACTACTTGGTTGATATCCAAGTTAGACCCATTGAAGTTCTTAATGGAAGAGCCAGCACTAACGGGAAGGATGGCCCGCTGGCAGATGCTCTTATCCGAATTCGATATTGTATACGTGAGCTAGAAAGTCGTAAAGGGGAGTGTCGTAGCAGATTTCCTAGCTAGTCGCGCTTCAGACGACTATGAGGCGTTGAAATTTAATTTCCCAGATGAAGACTTGATGTGCATTACAACCGAGGAAGAGGTTTCAGATGATAAATCATGGAAGCTTTACTTTGATTGAGCCTCTAACGCCCTCAGACATGGGATAGAAGCCGTGCTAATTTCCCCTGAGAATGTCTATTATCCCTTCACCAGTAGACTAGAATTCTTCTGCACCAACAATATAGCTAAATACGAAGCCTACGTTATGGGACTAAACTCATCTATTGAACGAAAGATTAAGGAACTTCGAGTATTTGGAGATTCATCCTTAGTGATTTACCAGTTGCGTGGGGAATGGGAAACCAGGGACTTGAAGTTGGTCAAATATTATGAATTGATTCAAGAGCTCACCAAGGAGTTTGAAAGGGTCAGCTTCAATTACCTTCCCCGAGAAGAAAATCAGATGGCAGACGCCTTGGCGACCCTGGCATACATGTTTAAAACAAACACTGGGGCAGAAATGAAGCCTATTAAGATGCAGACGTATGAAAGGCCTCCTCATTGTTGTAATGTGCAGGAAGAGATTGATGGAAACCGATGGTACTATGACATCTTGCAATATGTCAAGCTTCGAAAGTATCCCGAAGGGGCAAATGACAATGACAGAAAAGCACTCAGAAAAATGGTAATAGGATATGTCCTAGATGGGGAGATCCTATATAAGAGAAGTCATGATCAGACATTGCTGAGATGTGTGGATGCCCGGGAGGCGAAGGAGATTTTAGCCAAGGTACATGATGGTCTATGTGGGACGCAAGCCAACGGGCTGTCTATAGCCCGAAAAATTATGAGATATGGCTATTTCTGGTTGACCATGGAGGGAGATTGTATCGATTACGCCAGGAAATGCCACAAATGCCAAATTTATGTTGACAAGATTCACGCTCCCCCATCACCTTTACACACCATGAATTATCCGTGGCCTTTTGCGGTGTGGGGCATGGACGTCATCGGGCAGATTCACCCGAAGGCTTCCAATGGACACCGTTTCATTTTGGTCGCTATAGACTATTTCACTAAATGGGTAGAGGCAGCATCTTACGCCAACATCACAAGGACTACAGTATGTAAATTCCTAAAGAGGGAGATTATTTGTCGATACGGTTTTCCAGAAAGGGTCATCACCGACAACGCTTCCAATTTGAATAACAAAATGATGATGGACGTGTGCAATCAATTCAAGATAACACACCATAATTCCACAGTCTATCGTCCTAAAATGAATGGGGCAGCAGAAGCAGAAAACAAGAACATAAAGAAGATCATAGCAAAGATGACGGATACATACAGGGATTGGCACGAGAAGCTACCATTTTCCCTTTTCGCCTATAGGACGTATTTGCACATCAACAGGGGCAATACCCTACTCTTTGGTGTATGGTACCGAAGCAGTACTTCCCATTGAGGTAGAGATTCCGTCGCTCCGGGTCTTAAATGAATTAAAATTGGAAGAATCTGAATGGGTGCAAGCTAGACTTGACCAGTTAAATCTCATTGAAGAAAAGAGACTAAAAGCCATTTGCCATGGTCAAATGTACCAAAAAACGAATGATGCGGGCATACAACAAAAAGGTACGCCCAAGAGAGTTCAGAGAAGGGGATCTAGTGCTCAAGAAAATCCTCCCGATTCAGAAAGATTCTCGAGGGAAGTGGATGCCCAACTAGGAAGGGCCATACGTGGTAAAAAAGGCCTTCTCAGGAGGAGCCCTAATCTTAACTGAAATGGATGGAGACGAGCTGAAAAGCCCTGTAAATTCTGATGTTGTTAAGAAATACTACGTTTAAAAAAAAAGAGAGAAAAAAGAACAAAAATGGAGAGCTCAGGGCGAAAACCTGAAATAGGGCATCTTGAAGCAAAGGGAGGACCCGAGTCAAAAACCCGTAAAGGGCGGCTCGGATAAATTGAAAGGTTGGATATCCGAAGAGAAGGGTCATCCCCATGAACTCTGTGAAGAGGGAGCTTCAGGCAAAAGATTCTACGTCGGTTGATAGGATCATGTATCATTCATACCAAAGATAATGAGGGATCTTGTAATTCATATTTAGCTTTTCCTCTTCCTCATGTGTGTCATAACTCTCTCAAAGTATCCCAAACCCTTAATCGTAATAAAATCATGTTTTTGAGTATACATTCCTTTCCTTCTTGTTAATATCGTGCAAATAAGCTAACATAGGCTTACGATAAACAAGAGATTTCTGAGCATTATTGTGATCTAATCTTAAAGATGCAGGTGATTAGAAAACGATGTTAACTTTGCCCTCTAGCTCCCTACATAACGGCCGTTGACAGGGAAGGCGAAAGGCTTCAAGCAACAGGATAGGATGACCAATGGCGCACGCCCTGCTTGTTCAAGAGAAAGCATGCGAGATAACAAGAGAGATCTCCCAGGTGAAAACCCAGAAGGGCACCCATTGAAAAAGAAAAAATGAAAAAAATAAATAAAAAAAGGGAAAAGAAAAAAAACCCCTCTAAAGCAAAAACCTGAAAGGGCACTTTAGAACCCCAAGTTGGAAATTCAGAAAAAGAAAGGTTGGAATGGTTGAACCCGATAGTGGAATGGGGTATCGCCGCCAAAAAGGGGAGAAAGTGAGCAACGTAAAGTCGAGGTTGACTGAGGACTAAAGTAGGCCCACCAAGATATTAACACCCATGCATCATGAATAGTTAGACATCACTAGGATTAGGAGCATGTCAATTCATTTGTCATAGCATTTTTTCTTATCCTAGACAGGTATCTATAGATTCAAAGAGACATCGGTAGCCATCGTGGTGTGAATCCCAAATGTGAAGATGAAGGTTCTATATACGAAAGGCCTATGTTTTCAAGCGCCTACAGAGAGAGGTTCTATGTAGGAAGAATCCGCCGCTTCGAGGCTTCAGGAGCTGAAAGTTTTATATATGAACGGCTTGCAGCTCTATGGTGAATACTAGCAGTTCTATATAGGAAGAACTCACAGCCGAAGGAATTCACACATGATACACAAGGTTTTATATAGGGAAAACCTATTGTGTTGAAAGTGAAGAGTCCCATATAGGAAGGGCTCTGAGCTTTACTGTCTTAGAGTGAGAGGTTCTATATAGGAAGAACCCGTAGCTCTGAGATTTCAGAAGCAAAAAGTTCTATATAGGAAGGACTGACGGCTCCAGGGTTTGAAGACTAGCAGATCTGTACAAGAGGAACTCTTAGTCGGAAGAATCCATCAGCGGCGCAAAAAGGTTTTATATAGAAAAAACCAACCGCGTTGAAGGCAAAGAGTTCTATATAGGAAGGACTCCGAGCCTTACCGTCTCAAGATGAAAAATTCTATATAGGAGGGACTCATAACTTGAGGCTTCACAGCGAAGGGTTCCATATAGGAAGAGCCTGTAGCTCCAAGATCGGAGGGGGAAGAAGTTATATAGGAAGAACTTACGAGCCTAAAGATTCAGCCGAGGAAAAGCGGAGAGTTCCAGAAGAGCACGTGTTTCCAAAGCTACAAATAGGTAAGTCGGATAAAAATGATTGCTTATGAATCTTTCCTTTGTTCCCATTCCACGAGAACAAGCAAAGAGGGGCAACTATAATCACTCATTTTTATCTGATTTGTAAATATTGTGCTAATATATAATTAATATTATTGTTATATGAGTGTTAGTAAGATAAAAATGTATAGGTGTGATATCTGTGAGTGCATATATGTATGTATTAGTAATTATTTATATGTATGCTCGTATGTTACATGTTTGAATATTTGATTAATTTGCATGTATGTTGTGTGTATATATAATGTATGTATCTGCATGAGTTGGTGAGTATATATATATTGGTATACATATGAGTCCTTATGTATATGTATGCATTGCTTGTACGTCAGCAAATGTTGGTGTTTTACATGTACGCGTATTGTATGAACATGTGCGTGTGTTTGTGTTGTTATTATTAACATTATCATCATTAATGGACCAATTCAAGATGAAACCCATAATTTATAAACCTAATAAATAAATAATAATAATTAAGGCCCAGTCTTTATACAAATATAAGACCCAGATACAAAATCAAGTCCAAACCCCAACCTAATTAACTAAACCCTAGAACCAACTCTGATGACTTTTCTTTCTTGCAGCCAACGATCCAGATCAATTTAATGATCATCCATCTTCTGCGCATGAAGACCGCGCACGCGCGAGACCATTCAGCTGCAATCGCCACATGTCTCGAGACCAACAAAGACCGCACCAATTAAATCCTCCAAGCAAAAAGCCAATGACACTGATGAAGAGGACGATGAGGACAACCCCGTACGAGGATCGATTCCACCACCGGCAACAAGGAAACATCCATCGTGTTCAAGCAAGAGAATCAAGACACTGACCAAAAGGAAACTAATAATCTATGATGACGAACACTCAGAGTAAGTCCTCGTATGCATTTTATTTTTCGTTAGTTTTATTTTTCTTTAAAGCATGCATTGAGGACAATGCCTCACTCGAGTTTGGGGGGGATTGTTATTAGTAGTTACCATGTTTAGTTACATTTATCTTAAGAATTACATTTAGGATACATAAATTGCTTGCCATGCCTTTAATTGGAACAAGAATTGCTTAGATTTGATGAATATCCAATGATGCTTTGCCAATGCACTTAATTGATAGAATTTTTATTCTAGGATAACCATGGAAAAACATATTCGACAAGCATCTAGGACAAGGAGGATTTTGACAAGCCTCATTTTTCATCCTTTTCTTTCTTGTTCGATTTGGGTTCATGCTAGGGATTATTTATCTTGTGATTCTTTGGAACCTAGCCATGAACTAAATCAATTTGGCGATGGTTATTGTGTTTTGTGGTTGTGAGAAACTATTGGATTTTGTATAGGTAATAAGAGTTTGCACTTTTCTATTCAAGGTTTATTCATTCTTGGTTCTTATTCTTGTTTGCGAGTGAATTGGGAGATTATCCCGTAACTTCATCCATTTATCTAATATCGGGAGAGTTAGATTCAAGAAACGAATGAATATGATATTTATTCAATCTATTGATGGTGAAGATTAATCTGGCTTAGGAATAAGTCAAGGATTTCAACGGCTAAGAGGAGCGCAAGATTGGTTGTTGTTCACCCTTGATTCACGCAGGGATGTATTATCAAGGCATGCACAAGTAGCTAGAGTTTTGACTTAGGGATAAGAAGAAACCATTGAAGAACGCTCTGCCGAACCTTGAACATTGTTGCCCAGACGCCCAAGAGTTGCCCAACTAGTTGCCCAGGCAACCATCGATTAGTTGCCAAGGCAACCCCATTGTGCAAGTTGCCACAACAACTGAGTTGCCCGTGCAATCTTTTACCAAGATGATCCAATCGGCTATCACACCTCAACTCACGATAAACTGGCCTATCTCTCTCTTATTCGATCTCATATTTTCTTTTACTTTATTGCTTTCTAGTTTAGTTATTAGTTAAACTCCTATAATCCTTTATTTGTGTTTTTACTTTTTTACAGTGCAAGAGACTAGATTCTTGAAGTGGCACCAATCCCTGTGGAGACGATATCTTTTATACTATAACTTGCAACGTGTATACTTGTACAATTGCGTAGCACTTATTACGCGCAATAGTAGCTAGTTTGGATAGATAGGAGGGCATGCCTTAAAATCTAGAGCCCATATTGGCACTACGGTGCATATTGGTACTACGGTGCATTTTTGCACTACGATGCATATTGGCACGACGATGCATTTTGGCACTACAGTGCATATTGGCACTTCGGTGCATATTGCTGAAGATGTGATTATCTATTGAACTAAATACCAAGGGTGTTGTAAGATTATTGAATGAACATCCTTGCCTTGAAAGATAACACATGAATGATTGTATAACTAGTTACTTCACATGTAAGAAACGCATAGATGATGTTATTGTGCAAGAATACCTACTTGGTACTTGGTGTTTTGATTGCTTGTCTCTTAAGCAATAATTTGAATACTATGTTATGGATACATGATGGATGTTGCAATGTTGAATGTGTGATAAGTGAAGCTTGCCTATGTTTACCCTATTTATTCGAATGGTATATGTCAAGTAAAGATGATCTTGATTCTTTGAAATACAAGAAAACTTGGATATATATACTTTGAAATTGGCTACACTTAGTGTTACCTCACTAAGTACATAACTTGTACTTACCACTCTACTCTTCATTCTTCCCATAACAGATTAAGGAGTCTTTCAAGAGGATATCTTGAACTCGAAACAATGTTTTGAAGCAAGCTTGAAAGTATGATTTCATACTCTTTGTATGCTCCTAGTTTGGTGGCACTAGAACTTGTAATAGTTAGCTTTGAACATGCATTTTGGGTGTATATATATGGCTAGTATATGTAATGTTTTGTTAGGCCTATCATGTAACCAACCTTGATTACCTTAAACTATGTATGTAACTATGTTGATATGTATATAAATGAGTAAGATGCTGTGCATATTGTGCAAGTAATCCAATGAATGTATGAACCTAAAGGGTAGCTTGAATGTAATTATACCATGATTTTTGTGTTAGGTATGCATGTATATGATGGTTGCCGAATGTTTAAGACTAGGATAAGCCTTGAATGATCTAGTTTCATGCTTTGTATGTGTTTGGTGAAATAGCCGAATAGTTAGGATTAAATTGTGGCTTGAATGGAAGCTAGAATGTGTAGTTTGAATGTTCAAGAATTATGTTAGAAGATTTGGAAGCATGTAACCTTAAGGAATTTCGAATGGGATAAGAAATATTGAATGGAAATTGTAAAAAAAGAAATATGAAAGTAGTAACTTGTATTATAAGCATGAAAGGGATTAATCTAATGATAATGTGTAGATAGCCGAATGCCTTAGGATAAAATTGAAGTTATACATGAGGTTACTTGTTTGTTAAGAAAGTATGTATGATTGTTTGCCTGTAATTGTTGGTTTTGTTCGAATGCTAAGATGATTATAAGTCAAATAAGACTTTACTTGATAGCTAAGCAAGAATGATAAGTAAGAAGCTTGTATGATTTTATGGTGTATGTGTGTTGAAATGGAATGTATATGTGATATGTAAATAAGTTTGTTAATTAAGCATGAAAAGTGGTAACTTAAGTTATAAGTATGAAATGAAACAAATTAGTACTTAAATTAGCATGCTAAGTGTGTTTGTTATGGTTAATGTGGATTACTTGTATGTCTTGTATGGTTGTGTTTAGTTTACTTATGTTGCAAGTTATCTATATCGTGGTTACTTGTTCAACAAGTAACCTATATTTTGATTTGTTCTCGCTTTGGTAATGCTCCTGAACCGGATTACGGCTAACCCAAGGATGAGGTGTTACATTTATTGGTAATTATAGCTTTTTAGTCGTTTCTAGGACTAAACTAAGTCACTTGCATCATATAGGATATTGTGCCACCTAGGAGACTTGATATAAGCTTGTATTGTTGCTTAAATGTGAAAACTTAAACTCTTATTGTTCTGATTGAACTAGAATGTAAAAAACAAGACTTGTTCGGGATGACGAGAGTCCCGTAGGCTACTCGAATGAAGGAGATAGTGTGAGGATGGAGCAGAATCCTCCTCAACAGCAAGCTCAACCTGGAGCTCTGGCCGTAGCTCAACAGGAAGCCCCGGTTGTAAATCTGATACAACAAGAGTGCTTGATAAGCATGAAAGAGATGTTTGATCATCTCGTATCTACACTAAAAAGAGAACATCTAATTCCACCTCCTACTCTTGTAGTAAGTCGAGCCCCGTTGACAAGTTGACTCAGCATCAGGCCGATACTTTCAATGGCACCGATAAGGCTAATTCTTGAAGTAGCCGAGTACTAGTTAGAAGCCACTACTCGCATTCTGACTAAACAATTGCCATGTAATGATGAGCTTAAACTCGAGTGTGCCATTGCTCTATTGGCAGATTGGTTAAGTAAACACGAGGCCTGGGTAGATTTCCAAAATAGGAGATTGTATCTCTGGGTTGATGGAAAGCATCCATTCTCTTAATAGACAAGAAACCAACCTTAATTTTTGGTAATATGATTCTTCAAGATGAAATTGAATTCGGTTTGCCTAGCATGCCTGTTGTTTCTGAATTCACTGATGTTTTCCCGAAGAACTCCCTAGTATCCCTCTGACCAGAGAAGTAGAATTCGAGATTGAAGTTTAGCCTGGAACAGCTCCGGTGTCCATTACACCCTATAGAATGACACATGCCGAGTTGAAAGAATTAAGGAAGCAACTTCAGGAGTTGCAAGATAAAGGTTTAATACGGCCTAGCACTTCTCATTGGGGTGCTCCAGTCTGTTCGTAAAGAAGAATGACGGGACTATACGACTTTGTACTGACTATCGTCAGTTAAACAAGCTCGCTATCAAGAACCGATATCCCCTACCCAGAATTGAAGATTTTTCGTTCAACTTAAGGATGCTTCCATATTCTCTAAGATCGACCTTTGATCGAGGTACTATCAAACGAAAGGGAAATAACAATATGTACCCAAGACAACCATTCATACTCGATATGGCCACTTTGAATTCCTCGTAATGCCATTTGGGTTAACGAATACTCTGGCTACATTCATGGACCTCATGAATCGGGTATTCAAGCCCTATCTCTAAAAATTCGTAGTTGTCTTCATTGACGACATCTTGGTGTACTCTCAAAAAAAGGAGGAACATGCTGAACATCTCTGATTTGTCTTGCAAACACTCTGAGAACATCAATTGTATGTCAAGTTCTCCAAATGTGAATTCTGGCTACCAGAAGTTTCCTTCCTCGGCCACGTTATCTCAGCTAAAGAAATCAAAGTCAATCCAAGCAATATTCATTCTATTCTAAATTGGAGATCTCCGAAGAATGTAAGCGAGGTCTAAAGCTTTCTCGGTTTAGCTGGGTATTACAAAAGGTTTGTCAAGGGCTTTTCTTCTATTGCCGCAAGCCTTACTAAGCTTACCCGCAAAGATACACCTTTCGTTTGGTCGGAGAACCAGTAACGAAGCTTTGATCAACTTAAGTAAGCTCTGACTCATGGCCCGATACTTATCCAACCAGAATCGGGCAAAGAATTCACTATTTTTAGTGATGATTCTCATCTAGGACTCGGTTGTGTCCTGATGCAAGATGGGAAAGTAATTGCTTACACTTCAAGGCAACTAAAGCCACATGAGTCTAATTATCCAACACACGATCTGGAACTAGCAGCTATCATATTTGCTCTCAAGATTTGGAGACACTATCTATACAGAGAGAAATGCAATCTATTTACCGATCACAAAAGTCTCAAATACCTCTTAACTCATAAGGATTTGAATCTGAGGCAAAGGAGATGGCTCGAATTACTTAAGGATTAAGACTTGGTTATCAACTACCATCTGGGGAAAGCAAACATAGTTGCTAACGCCCTTAGTCGCATACCATACTTGGGTAACTCCTAAATCTAGAATTTTGATTAAATTCATTTGAATCGTGCCTTCGCTTGTTTTGCAAATAATGAATCTAGAACTTCATTAAACTACAAGTTACCATTCGAACACTCCTTAAAAAGTAAATTACCATTCGAATAATAATTGTACCTAAAATACATGTAACCATTGAAATTGAGTCTTTCTTAGCTTGTAAGAAAGCATTCGAATAATGCCTTGTACTTCAAGAAACAATTCGAACAGTGCCTTGCATTGCAAGAAATCTATTGAAAATTATTCTAATGACCTTGTTAATTCTTTCGTAGCTACTATGGCTATCAATGCTCATTTTTACTATACAAGGGCCAGAAATTCTTGTCTAAACTTCAAGTTCAATCCAATCTAGTCTCGAGGATCAAAGAACTTCAACAAGTTTATCCAGATATTTAGAAGATCATATCTAAGCTTGCTTCTGAGTCTAACTCTGACTTCTCCCTCAAGTCAAATGGACTCCTCTATTTGAAGGATAGAGTATGCGTTCCTAACAATGAACAATTGAAGTGAGAAATGTTTCAAGAAGCACATCAAAGTTCCTTCTCGATCCACCCTGGATCGGTTAAGATGTATAAGGACCTAAAGCCACCATACTGGTGGCCAGGCATGAAATCTACAATCACGTACTTCGTATCCAAGTGCTTAACTTGTCAAAAAGTCAAAGCCGAGCATCAAGTCCCTACTGGACTGCTCCAACCTATTGAACTTCCCCAATGGAAGTGGGATTGAATTACTATGGACTTTGTCACCACTCTTCCATCTACTCCAAGAGAGAATGATGTTGTATGGGTGATTGTTGATAGATTCACTAGATCTACTCACTTCATCCCTATTCGTATGAATATGAGCTTAGAAACCCTTGCCGAACTGTACATCCGTGAAGTGATTCGGTTACACGGTGTTCCTACAGCAATCATCTCTGATCGTGACCCTCAATTCGCTTCTCGATTATGGAATTCTCTTTAGAAAGCTCATGAGCTAAAGTACATCTTAGTAAAGCCTTTAATCCTCAGTCGGATGGCCAATCTGAGAGAATCATTCAAGTTCTAGAAGATATGTTGCGAGCTTGTGCTATCGACTTCGGGAAGAGTTGGGAAAAATCCCTACCTCTTGTAGAGTTTTCCTACAACATTTGCTATCAATCTTCTATTCAAATGGCACTATTTGAAGCTCTTTATGGTAGAAGATGTAGAACTCCTCTATGTTGGACTGAATTGGGAGATAACAAGATTCTAGGACCTCAATTTCTTTGGGAAACTGAAGAACAAATCAATATCATTCACGATCGATTCAAGGCAGCTTTTGATAGACATAAAGAGTATGCTGATTTTAAAAGGAGAGATATCCAGTATGCTATTGGAGACAAAATCTTCCTAAAGGTCTCACCTTAGAAGAAAGTGCTCAGTTTTGAAGAAACGGGAAACTCAGTCCCCGATACATCGAACCATTTGAAGTTGTTGAAAGAATTGGTCAAGTGGCCTATCGACTAGCTCTTCCTAGAGAGTTTGATAAAATACACAATGTCTTCCATTTTTCAATGCTCAGAAGGTATCGATCTAATCTTCACACATCCTTGAGCCTGAAGAAGTAGAATTGAATCCCGATTTGTCCTACAAAGAATAATCTATTCAAATTCTTGACCGGGAAGTAAGGAAGCTTCGGAAGAAGATTGTTCCCCTTGTTAAGATCTTATGGAGAAACCATAAGATGGAAAAAGCTACCAAGGAATCTAAAGAAGTCATGAGGAAACAATATCTTCACCTATTCGATTCAGGTAAATTTGATGACAAATTTAATTTAAGGGGGAGAATTGTAACATCCCTAAATAGGGCTTACAATGTTAACACAATTTAGAAATCCTAAATAGTTAAATCATCTTGAATTAAGTAAAGTCAATTGAGGGTTGAATTGAATAATTAACAAATATAAATGCCAAATTAAAGGACTTAAATAGAAGAATGAATGAAATAACTGATCAACTTAAAGCGACTACATTGAATTAAATGAGAAAGATGTTGATTGCACGTTAAATTTCTCATTTCCCTCAATTCCCTTGATTAAGTTAAGATAAGGATTAATTAAAGGACATTTTGGACATTTCATAAATCCATTAACTTGGATTAAGCACAACCATCATCTTCTTTATTTCTTATTTGGCCGATTGAAGAGCAAAAATAGGGAGATGGGGTTTTTTTTAGAGAAAGCTTGAATTTATTGTGTTAAAGTTGAAATTGAGCTAAATTTAACTTGGTGGCAGCATTACTAAGGTAAATTCATGCTGTCCAAACTGATTCATGCTTGAAATTCTGATTTAGATGATGTATAATGCTTAGTTGAGTTGCTAGGTTGTTTGAAATGAAGAAAATGGTGAAATTGAACTTGTATGCACTATGGATAACTTGAATTAGAGTGGAATTTATGTGTAAGTAATGTTGTAACAAAATTAGGTTGTTGGAAATTTGAAATGAGGTGTTGTAAGAATTGAATTGTTAGAACATGCAATTGAGCTATGGAATTGATGAATTGAACATGATCATGATTAGGTAATGTAATTAAGGTGTTAAACAAGCTAAATTGTTAGTAACCAATGCTGGAAAATTTGGAAAACATGAACATGTTAAAAACAGTCTTATTAGGGACTATTTTGATTGAGAAATTATGTAAGCATGCTAAATGAACTTAGAACTCTGTTTTGAGCATGTTGCTAGGTAAAAAGAAGATTGAGTTGAATAGGTAACTTGCTGGAAAATGTGTATACACCTAATTGAAGGCCCTTCTTGAGGAAAATGCAAAGTTGCGTTTGCAGGTGAAAGGTTAAACCACTCTGCTTGAAGAGAATGCAAAGTTGCGTTCGCAGGTGGAAGGTTATACTGCTCATTTAGAGAAGGCAGGCGAGGAACATGAGGTAGGCATTTGGGCACGGATAGGGGACTTGCATGGAAAGCATGTAGAGGAAATTGCTGAGAAAAAGATAAAGGTTGATCACGCTCTAAGGATTAAGAATAAGCTGCTTGAAACCATATAACAGAGTTTTAGGATTGAGATTTGAGGTCTTAAAGAAAAGCTGAAGCAATCAAAGAAAGTGGCAGATGAAAGCTTTGCAAATTTCCCAAGGAAATTGACAGAGGTTAAAGAATCGCATAAGAATCAAAATTACGATGCTGCAGGCTACACATGATGTTGATGTAGCGTAGAAGGTTGAGGCGTCTGTGGACACAACCTCTGTCTTTATGGTCAAAGGGATGGAGAGATCTCGAGATGCTATTATTCTTAGATTTTAGTTGGTCCAGGGTTCTTTTAATGTTAAGGGTGTGGATTTTAATGCTCTTTGCGAGGTAGCCGCTATTTTGAGATGGCTCTTGTGATAATGAACCTAAAAAGTCCAGTTATATTTTGAGTATGTCGTAATTCTAGAAGAGTTGAGAGTAAATTTATTTCCTCGTTATGTGGAACAAAATTATTCATTCAAGTCAATTTCCATATCGGGGAAGATTTATGACTATATTAAGTCATATTAAGAAGAAGTATCAAAGTCGGGTAGAAGAAGTGTTTTTGGGTTTTGCATTTTCTGCTATTACAAAATAGGTGAAGTTGAATACTAGGGGTAGGTGGAAATTTAATGTTATTGTTGCTAATGTAGGTAATTGTTTGAAGGTAATTGTTTGAAAATGGTATCATCATATTATTTTACCTTTCTGTGGGATCTAAATTTCATGTTAAGATTTGAATAATAAGAAGAACTAGAATTACTTGAATAATCTGGAACTACTTGTGCTTTTAATTTCTTCGCAGCTTGTGATACGTTATTTTGTGTCTTCTTAGTTAACTTTGCGAGTCAATGAAGTTATGTAGTGGAAAGTTGTCTAATTTGGAGTACGCAATTTCTATTATTATTGCGATCTAATTTGGCTTGTCAGGAACTTCTCATCTTTTATTTGTGATAAAGTTTTTCTATTGTTCGTTGAGCTGACACAGGGAACTAGGTTGTGCTGCTTGGGTGGCCTCGGTTATGATACTAGCGTTCCTATAATGTTATGTTTAGAAAAAATTTCCTTTGACCAAGAAGAATAAAATTCTCTTATTTATTCGCACGTTCTTTTGGATACCGGCGTATGTGAAGGACTTTGGTATGGGTCTAGGGGATTGGTATCGTGCACAATTGTATAAGACAAAACAGATGCTTGTTGCTTTAAGAAGGTGGATATTGTGTGTGACTTCCTCTCTTATTCCTTATTAGCTTAGCTTGTGGTGCTTGGTATCTATTGGCTCTTTGCGGTGCTTTAGACAATTTAGGGAAGGTTGTGATGAAAGAGAAAGTATCTAACTAGTGGGGACAGGTGCATGTGCTTCCCCACGCAGACATTGATTTGAATTTTGAATATTGCGTGATTTTAGTTATTTACTCGAGATGTTGGGGTCTAGGAATTAAATTTTTGTATCAATGGCCCTTCACATAGGTATGAAACACCGTCGCTTGGTATTCCCATTGCCTACTAGAAATAGGGCTCTTTTGGTTATGTATCTTCATAACCTAATTTACGAGTAGTTTACTAATTTCTTATGCAATTTTTATGGTTTTTCTTGTGCTGTTTTGACAAGAGGAAAATAAATTATGTTTATGGAGAAGAGTAATTTTCAAAAACTGTGTTTCATAGATCGTAGGGGAGTGCTAGTTTTATGGTTTGGGTTATTTACATCGCTAAAAAATAGTGTTCGGGAGGCTATGATTAGCCATTTTTAGTAAGAAATGCCAATAGACAACGTATTCTGAAAATCTTCACTGTAAGGTTCTCCAAATACTATTGTTTGTTGGTGTTGATTGCTGCAGTGGGAGGAGGAGGTTGACTCAGGGGCATCTTTTTGAGGAGGTTGATTTGTGTTGGGATTTGACCGTTTTACTCTTGTTTTAGAGTAGAAGTTTTTAGAGTCAAAAATGGGAAAGACGTTTGTCATCTCCATGTACTCTGTCTGCTACATTAAGAAGCATACTTTTACCAGCCAGTGTTGGAGAACCTATATCCGATTTGAGTATTGTGATCAACAAGACAAACATGATTGTGGACGATACTACCATGATCATGGATCAGATGCAATCCCTAATAGCGAAAAGATAAGAAATTGGTTGCCACAAATATAGTTCAAGCCAAAGATTTGGAGAATTTAAACTCTGTTTGCATAGTGGAGCGACAAGTTGCTCAAAAAATTGTAATATCTTGTATGCTCTGTTGATATAAGGAGGGTCGCTTTTATCAGCACTTAAAATGTTATGGTTACCTGGTTTGCATTGATTCATTTGTATATGCATTAAATTTTAATGGATGAATATTTGTCTTCCGTATATGACTATTCTTAATTATGATGTTCCTATTCGCATGTTTGTATTTGAGGGGATGATTGCTTTCTTGGAGTAAATCATAGAAATGCTTTTTTATTTCATGAATCAAGTGCAGCTTAATAGCAATCACACTTTCTCATTTGAATTGGCGATGGGGTATGTGTGTAGGATCACCATATGTGGTTTTGGAGGTGTTATAGATGATAAGGGGGACTTGTAGTTTGGGGTGAAGTTCGCTGGTACTGAGAATTGAATGATTTTGAGGAACCTAGAAATTAAAATAAACATTTGGACCGCGAAAATGTCATATATTCATAGTTTTATACCATAGTGGTATGCTTATTTCCCTTTAGGGTAGGTTCTTGCCCCCTATTGATAAAAACTTATGGAGAATAAGTTACAAAGTTGGAATTGTGCTTTTATTTTAGTTTATGTATTGTATTTTCCTTTCTTTAAAATGGTGATACACTTGTTGAAGTAAACTTCTATTGCTTGTAACTTTGTAAGGCAAGCCGGTGGCGAGATCTTGTTCCCTTTTATAATTAGTTTGTTGGAGGGTTCTTTTTTTTATGAGTAAGTATGCAATATTTCTTTTTAGGTTCACGTATCTATCTTGCCCCCTGGGCGAGGTGATTTTGATTGCTATTGTACTATTGTGCATTTTTGATATTCTAATTTGTGAGCAATATGGCCCTGGTCTTATGAGCCATGTATTTTGGAGCCACTGGTGTCTACGTTTATTTTTATTCGCGCCTTGCCCCCTTTTTATGCAGAAGTAGTTAGCTTCTTGGGGAGTTTGCTTTGCTTTGCTCTTCATAGGGCGACATTACTTTCACAGAGCGGACTGTATTTTTTGCATTGTTGGCTATCTTTGGGAGGATTTTACTCCCTTTCTGAGGTTGTATTGGTTGTTACAGGATTGTTTGCATGCTTTGTTGTGTACTAGTAAATATGTTGCAGACCTATTCTTCTATGGTTGCCTTATTGTGCATTTTTACTTAAGCACTAAGATGTTGTGTCTTAATATTTGCCATTTTTGAATAAGTGGCGTATGTGGAAAGATTGGGTTTCCTTTGTCTCTCTCCTTTAAGCAATCAAATTTGTAGTAGTCCTACTTGAATGGTAATGCAAGGAATTTGGTGTAAACGACCGAAGCAAAATATATATATATAGATATATATATATATATGATAGATGAACATGAGGTAATTGGGGATTAAATATTTAGGACAAAAGGGTAAATTACAAGTTATGGCCTTGAATTAACCAAGGTTTACGCAAGGGAAGCGAAATTTTACCGTCACCTCACAATGGTCACTAAAATTCTCAATTTGGCCACCAAGTTTGACTTCTGCTCAATTTAGTCCTCAAAACTCAATTAGGGTTTTGTTTTAAAATCCCAAAATTCTTGGGTTTCTGAATTAGGGGAAATTTTTTGCTGTTACAACTCTCCCTCTCTTAAAAAAATCGTCCTCAAACTTTTTAGGGTTAGCGAAAAACTCTTAAAAGTACAGATGTTTAGGTAGAAGCTTAAAACTGTATTTTGGATCAGGCTACGAATGACAACACCAAGTTTTGATCATCTCTAAAGGTTACTCAGAAGAAAGTATTACAAGGATTCACTTGGTTCAGTAGTATCCTTATCGATTTCGCAAGGTGGAATAAGTTACGGGAAATTCTACGTCTTGAGTAGTAGTCACTAACTAACGAGTACTCAATCTTCATAGTTCTAAATCCATATGAAACATGCTCAAATATAAAGCTCCTACGAGTTGGCATAGTTAAGTCTATCTATAAGGGAAACAATAACTAAAACTAAAATTGGTTTTAGAGTCTCAGATCACATCACAACTTAAAAATTTGAAGGAGATAGTTTATAAAAGTTTTATATAAAAAATCCCTATTTTTCCATAAACTTTCAAATACATGCAAAAATCATTTTTTTTGAAAACATCTATTGTGATCCTCACAGTTTGAGGGTTGAACTTACCTCTGATACCACTAAAAACCTATTTAATTCTATCGAACATGTAATTTACATAACAACCATGGCTACTTAATCATATATTCAATTGTACCAAGAATTTTTACAATATGAGTTTAATTTTCTAGCAATGCAAACAATAACCATTATGCATGTACACCATTCGAATATAGTATAGTCTCAAACTATCCTATTGTTCATTTTCAAGCAATACAACACATCTAATTGTTGGAGTATGCCCAAAGACCAATCATGAGATGATTGCAAAAACATACTTATTTTATGTTGTTTATTAATATAAAGCCATTATTATTATTTCAGTCTCAAACTATCCTATTGTTCTTGATCACATGCTTACTGTTTCTCCTTAATGATTTTCAAGATAGTTGGTGCTCTTGAAAAAGTCTTTTGGAGGAAAGCAAGATCTCTACAAGATAAAAGTATGTTTTGTCACTTTATTTTTACTCCTCGGATGGTGGCACTTACTTGTTAAGAATGTCTTAGGAAATCTTGGGTGGTAATTAAAGAGATTATTATTTTGTGTTATCATGTATGTATGCATAAACCCATCTATGATCTTGATGCTTGATGATTGATGTTTGCTTAGCTAGGTTTGGTGGCTCGATCGGATGGTTGATGGTAAACAAATATTTGATAAATGCTGAAATGATCTCTTCAAACTGGCCTAATCAACTAGTGGAAAAAATTAATCTGGTTATGTAATTAATTGTGTTTGTAATGTCTTTTGATTTGCTTAATGAAATGATCTTATAAGGTTAGAATGCAACTAAAAGTAAAGTCTATACTACTCTTGTGCTAACCTAAACGTGGTGCTGAAAGTTGTCATTTAAACTCTTGAGAACATATATATATATATATATATATATATATATATATATATATATATATATATATATATATATATATATATATATATATATATATATATATATATATATATATATATCAATCCTTATTACTTTTGTATGCAAGAATGAATATAGTTTAGTAACAATTAGGCTTACTTACTATTCATGATGTTTGCTTTGAGATTTTCGAATGCTTAGGTTGGATGCATCTAGATTAAAGCTTTGTTCGAATTCTATCTGGGATTTCAAGATAGCTTGTTTATGTCTTCATAACTCTTTGGTCTCGATCATCTTTTAAATCGGGTGAAGGATGTTATATAGTTATTCGTTTATAAGAGCCTACTCAAGATATCAAGAAATATTAGATGGACTATGCAAGTGTGACTAGTCCATGACTTGTGTTCGATCTGGATATGAGGACAAAAGGATGAAATACATAAAAGAAGTTAATCACAGAAAAAGGTTAAATCGAACCACGACTTCATGTAACTTAGGTAGCAATGATGTATTGCTAGATGCCACTTATTGCTCGTACTATTAGAGTTGTTCTGGATATTACTGCTAACGTTACATGAACCTACAAGGGCCACACCTTATGATTAAAACGAACAAATATCGACTAGATAGCATGTGTACACTTGTTGTGCACGAAATAAGTAAAACCGAAATTATTATGATTATAGATAATTTCGGTTTTTTATATATATATTAATACTAGATAATTAATGTAATTATCAGATACTACTAAAATATATATATATCCCTAAAGAAACATGATATAAGTAGAATCAGATTCTACATATTTAATTATATTCGGATAAATATAATGTATATTTAAAGAATCATAATTTAATTAGAATTAGGGTTTTAAATGCTATATAAAGGCATGAGGTCTAGCAACCAAATATATGTTTTTTTGGAAAACCTCTCTAACAGTTAGAGAAGAGAAAATATTGTTCGTTTTATTTGGGTGGACTGCGTAGAGGTCATAACGCTATTGTGAAGACTCAGATTCGATTTGGATTCTCATATACTCTCTGCGGATTTCCAGATTTATTGAGGTAACGTTTCATCCTTCATCACCTCGAATTCATCCCTTGTACATGGATCATTGGTGGATTATGCTGAATAATTTTTCTGCTGCGCCATCGTGTGTACCGGCGTTTCCCAACACTAACTATATCACAAGATTTCGAAATATGATAATTCATATATGTATCATCCAATAGAACCAAAAATCTCATAGAACATCTATAAAATCCCTAAACCGAGCCTATAAATTGTTACCATTAATTAAACTTATTAGCTAGTCAAACTATGCCCTAATCGAATTGAAGTAGGGAGCTAATAGTGACAACTAAAAAGAAGACACTCCAACTATAGTGACTAAATTAAGTTATTCTCTAAACCGATTTAACAAATTAAAAAGGACCAGAATGAATATAAATGGAAGTTCACTATTGCATGGTGAAACAAATTAAATTAGTGGACAAAGCACATGTCCTCCAAACCAAGCATAACCGGCCACTATGGGGTAAACCCCATCTTCTTCATTTGATCACTATACCAAAAACACCATTGAGAAAGATGATAGAAAATGCAAGCTTAATCAATGTGGGGATTGTGGTAGAGCTTTGAAATTTTGTTCAACTTTAAGGTAATGTTTAGTGTTCATGAATTTCCTCTTTGATTTTGTGATTCTAACAACTTGTTTTGCTTGAGAAGTGTTAGATTGATTGCTGGAAATTACGAATTGATTAAGAGTCTTGTATGTGTTCTTATATTGAACCGATTGGTACATATGTCTAGTGAAAACATATTAGAATCGAATGGCCTGTGAAATTGATGTTGTCATTAACCAAATTGATGGTGAAATGTTATGTTAGTTGCTGGAAAAAACTTAGATGATAACTAGAATTGATGATTGATATGTAAATTGAGATTCTTGTTGCTGGAAATTCTATTCAGATGATGTTTTAATGAACCGATTCGAAAAATATTGCTTAATTGCCCTGTTTTTATATGTTTGACACATAATTAGACTGACTTTGACATGTATGAGTAAGTATATATGTTGAACAATCATGTTAGTATTATTGTCTAAGTGACTAATGAAACTAGAATCTAGCTTGAGGAAATATGTCCAGAAAACTCTGTTTCGGACAGTAAGTTTAAAAATTTGTAGAAAATCACATAGATCAAATTAGGGAATAAATCTTATATGTAAAGAATCATGAGTATGTCTAGTTTCATATGGAACAAGCAGAACTGAATTCCGAGTTATAAAACAATTTGTAGAGATTAATCTCCAAGGATAGTGCAAACTGTCCAGTGGCATAATTTGGTGCGTCTTAGGACTAAACACTATATTAATTTACAATGAATAAAAATTCAAAGCCTATATGGTTAGAAGTATAATTAAGTTAGCTTTCTAATGGTGTAAACGGTTCGAAATTCCGACGTATGGAATAAAAGATATGAACATTTAAGCAAGTAGTACACATGCTGCCAGACAGCAATAGTCTAGATGTTGAATTGAATGCTTGAATGTATGGAGTCATATAATGACTTAAATGGTTGCTGAATTCTACCTAATACACTATGCATTATATTTAATGATATATCAAGTGGAAATTGAGGAAAAAGGGGCTCACATAGATCAACAAGTTAGTAGAGGGAAAGGGATTTCGATCCGGGAACGTCAATAGCTAAAAAAATTCATGTGAGTGTAGTTTAAAGTTTGGAGAGGGCAGTAACCTCTCCAAGTCCATTTCTGATTTGAATTACTTATTGATTCTTAGTGTAAATTGTGTAATGCACTTGCTATTGAGCATTAGCAAGGTAAGTGCCCTTTTGAGAAGTTTTGAGTGCTTACTTGATTGAGAAGCATGCTTGAATTGTAATTGATTGACATGATATGCTTTTTGTTTGAATGAACTCTATTGAAATGAAGCATGCTTGTTATAAATTAGAAGTAACTCAATTCATTGTTTAATGACATATTGATTGACATTCCCCCATTGACTATTGGAATATTGATTACTTGACTATTGATATTGGAATTGGCATTGAACCCTATTCAAAAAAGGGCTATTGGCACTAGATGTGCATATTGATTCAAACTATATATTGAAATGGTTAAAATGATATTATTGAAAGCCTTGGTCTCGAATCGGTCATAGATATTGTTTCCATGCCATAGAGTTCATCGAGCTCAGTGTCGGGGTGGACTACGGTCATGGACATTCGTCCTTATTTGGCAACAGTAAGAGGGAAGAATTGTCATTGGTCATTGGCGACAGTAGGAGGGATTATTGACCGGTACTTGAACCATATTGATTATTTTTTTGGCGACAGTTTGGTTGGGGACTCGAGTATCTAGATTGAGTAATCGATTCTCAAGGCTATACTTAAAATGAAAGACATACACCACATCTATTGAATCCATAAAAGAAAAAAAAGGAACTGTATTGGTAAATGCTATATGATTGACCCTTTGATGTTATTTGAATGGCATATTGTACTCTTTATTATGCAATTGATGATTGATACATGCTTATAGTATAAACCTCACATTGGTTATTATTAAAATTGCACATATGGTTATTGTCTTGTTGATTGTTCGAATGGTTCCTTATTGATGGGGGAACCATACCATCTATTGAATGGTTCGTAGTTGAGATTTGTTTGTATGGTTGCTTGAATTCTTTAAACTCACTCGCTAAGCTTTGCTTCTCAAGTCTCCTTGCTATGATACAGGTTAATATCGGATCCTATCTCGAAGTCAAGGCTCACTCAAGTCTCATTTTGCTTGAAAAGTATGTATTCAATTTGTTATAGCACTCATAGGATGGTGGCACCTAAGGCTTGTAAATATATGATTATCTAGTATGGTTTGTATAACTTAACTTAAATTAGGACCCTTAAGGTGTAATGTTTGCATTTTGAGAATATATGCGCATAGTTTGACTATTATGCTTGATGATTAGAAATTGAACCTTGAGTATCTCATGTGCTTGCTATGCTTCCATCCAACATAGTGTAAGATGACTAAACTTCGATAGGTATAATGGAAATTCTTCTAAATATGCATAAAGCTTATTGGTCACCTTAGGTTCTAGTTTGAAATGTTCATATAACATTGAAAGTATGCATAATTGATCATGTCCTTCAAAACATGTATTGATACCACTTAAGTGTAAGCTAATGACTTAATATGAGCATGTTAAATTAGAATGTGTCATCCATCTTCCCCGTTCGATTAACTTACTTGCTTTGCAAGTAAGTTTTAATCTTATTACTTGATAAATAAGTAAACTTGAATCTCACTGAACTTGCTTGTCCTAATCGAATTGTTCCTATTGGTACCTATATGTATTGTGTAGTAACATGCCTAATCCTACTACGGGGGTTTGGGTATGTTACTGAATGGTAATCAGAGCTTTAAGGTTACATGATTCTAGGGTCTATTGCATGAATAAGGTATTGTTATTGATGACCTAGGTGCCACTTAGGAGTTACGTGAACATTGATTGGATTGTGACTTGAGCATGACTATCTTTTAATTCTTATACATAGAATTTTTGAAACGAGGTTGGGCAAAGAGAATGAAAGGCCGACAGGCTCCTCTAATGAGGGAGAGAGTGTGAGGATGGAGCAAAATACTCAAGAACCGGCTGGACCTCAACAAGTTCAGCAGGAAGCTCCTGCAATTCATCCCATACAACGAGAATGCTTCTCCAGTCTCAAGGAGATGTTTGATCAGATGATTCTCTATGAGACAAAATCCTCCAACTCTTCCTGACCCTCCGGTAGCAAAACCGGCATGAGCTCCAATTGACAAGTTAGCTCAACACCGAGCTTACACCTTCACTGGAACAAGTGAAGACAAGCTAGAAGAAGAGGAGTATTGGCTAGGTAATATGACAATAATCTTGTCTAAGCAACTGCAGTGCTTAGATGAACACAAACTGGAGTGTGCAATAGCTTTGTTGGCCAAGGAGGCACTGAATTGGTGGGAGACTACTACCTTGGCAGCACCTGAAGAAGCTGTCACCTAGGAATTCTTCCTTAAAGAATTCAAAAAGAAGTATATTAGTGATCAGTATCTTGCTGTACGCAAAAAGAAATTCTTGTACCTGAAGCAAGGAGGAAAATCAATCGAGCAATATGTGAGCGAGTTTTGCAAATACTGTAAATATGGGTCGGATTTTATAAAGAAAGAAGAGGACAAATGTAGAATGTTTATAGATGGACTTAATGATGAGTTAGGCCCTATGTTCACTACTTTGGGGATTATCGACTTCCAAGAACTAGTCAACAGATCCATAGCTACCGAAGCCAAGATAAAGACTTCGGGAAAACGATCGGAGAATAAATCTCGAGATAATAAAAGATCGAGGGATGATCATAAGTCTCATTGGCGCAATAAGAAACAAAAGCACTAAGGAGGAAATTCTTCCAATCAGGGAAATTTCTCTAAGGGTAGCTATATACCCAAGCCACAAGCTATGTCTAGAGCCTCAACACCTATGGTGTCCTTGGATAGCATCGGGAATACCGGGAGGGAGACACAAATCCCTGCTTGCAAGACTTGTCAAAAGAATCATACTGGAGTATGCAGAAAGCTAACTAATGCTTGCTACTTATGCGGTGAAACGACTCACTATGTCAAAGATTGCCCCCCAAAATCTGAACAAGTTGCCTTCTAATGTTTCTCACAAGTCGAATCAAGCTCCTTCACCCAGGATAAGGGTCCAATGCTGCGTATCAAGAGTCTCAGGCACTTGCTCGAGTCTATCACATTCGGGGGTGAGAGGACAAAGAGTCTGCTGATGTAATAGTATGTACAATCTTCCTCGATACTCAAACTGTCTATGCTTTGCTTGATACGGGATCCACACATTCATTCATACGTTTTCCTTTAATTGAAAAGCTTAAATTGAAGCCTGAATATGTTAGTTGTAGCTTAATTACTACCAATCCCTTAGGAGACAATGTAATAGTGAACCAATTATGTAAGGATTGCCCTTTGTTCATTCAGGGCATACCTTTCATAGACAACCTATTGTTTATGACTTTTGTTGAATTCGATCTCATTCTGGGATTAGATTGGTTAGGAAGGCATCAAGCCTAGGTAGATTGCCAAAAGAGGAAACTTTTTCTCCGTGGCTTAGGAGAAAAATCCATTACCTTGATCGATAAGAAACCTATTAGCATTTTCGCTACTATGATTAAGCAAGTTGAAATTGAATTCGGTGTGAACTCATTTCCCATTGCTTATGAATTCCCTGATGTTTTCCTAAGGAACTGTCAGGGTTACCTCCTATTCGGGAAGTTGAGTTCAAGATTGAAGTTCAACCCGGAGTTGATCCAGTGTTTATCGCTCCATATCGAATGACCCCTCTTGAACTTAATGAGCTCAAACAACAACTGAAAGAGCTTCAAGACAAGGGCTTCATTCGACCCAGCTTTTCACCCTAGGGAGCACCCGTGTTATTTGTCAAGAAAAATGACGGGTCGATGAGGCTATGTGTTGACTATCACCAATTAAACAAGCTGACTATCAAGAACAAATACCCATTCTCGAGAATAGAGGACTTGTTCGACAATTTTAAAGATGCCAAGGTCTTCTCCAAGATCGATTTGTGGTCGGGATATTATCAAATGAGAATACAAGAGTCTAATGTACCCAAATCGACTTTTAGGACTCGTTATGGTCACTACGAGTTCCTAGTGATGCTCTTCGGATTAACTAACGCTCTAGTAGCTTTCATGGACCTAATGAACAGAGTATTCAAACCTTACTTGGACAAATTTGTAGTTGTCTTTATCGATGACATCCTTGTTTACTCGAAGGATAAAGAAGAACATCCTAAGCACCTCCAAATTGTGCTGCAAACATTGAGGGAGAATCAGCATTTTGCCAAGCTTAACAAATGCGAGTTTTGGCTTTCAGAAGTATCCTTCCTTGGCCATGTTGTCTCGGATAAAGGAATAAAGGTGAATCCAAGAAAGATCCAAATGGTTATTGAATGGAGACCTCCGAGGAATGTTGGTGAGGTTAGAAGCTTTCTCGGTTTAGCCGGGTATTACCGAAGATTCATAAAAGAGTTCTCGATTCTTGCTACTCCATTGACTCGACTCCTTCGAAAGAATACTCCATTTAAATGTTCTAAGGACCAGCAGAGGAGCTTCGATCAATTGAAGAAGTCCTAACTCAAGCTCCTATTCTAATCCAACCTGAACCGGGGAAAGACTTTACAATCTTCAATGATGCTTCCCACCTTGGTTTAGGGTTTGTATTGATGTAAGACAACAAGGTAATTTCCTATGCTTCTCGGCAACTCAAGCCACATGAATTGAACTATCCAACACATGACTTGGAGTTAGCTACGGTCGTGTTTGCTTTAATGATCTGGAGACACTATCTATATGGAGAAAAGTGTCATTTTTTCACGGATCATCAAAACTTGAAATACATCTTAACTCAGAACAAACTAAATCTTTGACAACAAAGATGGGTGGAACTACTCAAGGATTACGATCTAATCATTGATTATCACCTGGGCAAAACAAATGTTGTGGCTGATGCACTCAGTCGCAAGCATTCGATGGGTAAGACTATATACGTATTGTCAATACCTTGTCCCTGTTCAAATTGAAGGGTGGTAAAAATTCACTAACCTAAATCTTCTAATTGTAGCTTCGACTACCTTCAATGCTCATTTTATACTCCTAAAGAACAAGAGATATGTAGCAGAACTTCAAGTTCAATTAGAATTGAATTCGAGGATCAAAGTACTACAACAAAATGATGCCAAACTTCAGAAAGTATTGAATGAGATTGATTCCAAGCCGAGCACCAAATTCTCTCTTCAACCGAATGGTGTACTCTATTTTAAGAATAGAGTTTGTATCCCTAATGATTCAGATCTGAAGAGAGAAATGCCTCAAGAAGCACATAATAGTCATTTTTCAATGTAACAACCCATCCTCGGGTTAGTTGTAACCCGGTTCAGGAGTGTTACCAAAGCGATAACAAAGCAAAAGATAGGTTACTTATCGAACAAGTAACCTCGATGTACATTACTTACAACGCAAGTAACCCAAACACAACCATAAAAAACATACAAGTGATCCACATTAATCAAAGCAAACACACTTAGCATGCTAATTTAGGTACTAATTTGTTTCATTTCATACTTATAACTTAAGTTACCACTTTTTATGCTTAATTAACAAACTTATTTACATATCACATATACATTTCATTTCAATACACATACATCATAGAATCATACAAGCTTCTTACTTATCATTCTTGCTTAGCTGTCAAGTAAACTCTTATTTGACTTATAATCATCCTAGCATTCGAACAAAACCAACAATCAAGGCAATAAATCATATATACTTTCTTAACAAACAAGTAACCTCATATATAACTTCAATTTTATGCTAAGGCATTCGGCTATCTACACAATATCACTAGATAAATCCCTTTCATGCTTATAATACAAGTTACTACATTCATATTTCATTTTTACAACTTCCATTCATTATTTCCTATCCCATTCAAAATTCCATAAAGTTACATGCTTCCGAATTTTCTAAAATAATTCTTGAACATTCAAATTACATACTCTAGCTTCCATTCAAGCCACAATCTAATCCTAACCATTCGACTATTTCACCAAACACATACAAAGCATGAAACTAGTTCATTCAAGGCTTATCCTAGTCTTTAACATTCGACAACCACCCTATACATGCATACCTAACACAATCATCAAGGTATAATTACATTCAAGCTACCCTTTAGGTTTATACATTCATTGGGTTACTTACACCATATGCGCAACATCTAACTCATTTATATACATATCAACATAGTTACATACATAGTTTAAGTCATCAGAGCTAGTTACAGGATAGGCCCAACAAAACATTACATATACTAGCCATATATATACACCCAAAATGCATGTTCAAAGTTAACTATTACAAGTTCTAGTGCCACCAAACTAGGAGCATACAAAAAGTATGAAATCATACTTTCAAGCTTGCTTCAAAACGTTGCTTCGAGTTTAAGATATCCTCTTGAAAGTGTCCTTAATCTGTTATGTGAAGAACGAAGAGTAGAGTGGTAAGTACAAGTTATGTACTTAGTAAGGTAACACTAAGTCTAGCCAATTTTAAAGCATATATATCCAAGTTTTCATGTATTTCAAAGAATCAAGATCATCTCTACATGACATATACCATTCGAATGAATAGGGTAATCATAGGCAAGCTTCACTTATCACACATTCAACATTGCAACATCCATCATGTATCCATAACATACTATTCGAATTATTGCTTAAGAGACAAGCAATCAAAACACCAAGTAGGCATTCTTGCAAAATAACATCATCTATGCATTTCTTACATGTGAAGTAACTAGTTATACAATCATTCATGTGTTATCTGTCAAGGAAATGGTGTTTATTCAAGAATCTTACAAAACAAGTAATGTTCACATCACACAATCAAGGCAAACAATATTCATTTCAAGTTATTAGTTCATCTTATAACACCCTTGGTATTTAGTTCAATAGATAATCAAATCTTCAACAATATGCACCGAAGTGCCAATATGCACCGTAGTGCCAAAATGTACCATCGTGCCAATATGCACCGTAGTGCCAATATGAGCACAGGATTCTAAGGCATGGCCTCCTATCTATCCAAACTAGCTACCAAGGTTGTTTGATTATCAATTTCATTAAAGCTTTATAGAATTCATTAATCAAGACATGATTATGCCATTCAAAGGCCAAGCCCTTAGGCTTATGGAGTCTTACCTCCCAAGGCAAGTGTATCCATGCCATTCGAATGGCTTGAACGCAAGGTGGTACCATTGTTCATTTCATTTCAACCAGCCATGTATATTAATCATAAACACATTCATATGTATGCAATGTGTGTACCTTATTCCCTAAGCAAGCATGCCATTTCTTACCTTTGGCATAAGGAATGCAACATGGCAAGCATTTCATTTCATTTCATTTGCTTAACAATCAAGTAAACAAGTAGAACATGGAATCAAACAAGTTGTCATTCATATCATTCTTCCCTTAATTAGCCAAATATATATTAGGTCATGTTACATGGCAATGTAATTGAATTATTACAATAGCAAGGTTGGTTAGGCCCTGAGGATAGTTACACTCACAATACTCATAGCTAATCACTGGTCTTGTGTCCAAATCCCTTTGCCTCTTGCTTTGGCATGTCCACTATTTTCTTCCTCTTCTAAAACTTGTTGCCCTTGGTCTAGCAAGCATAACACATACAATTCATCAAAACATGCACATAATGTCACACATACTTAGTAGCAATGTTACCATATTTGTACCTAACATTTAGCTACTGTTTTTATGCTTTCTTTTAAGCATTTCTTACTTGTTCATCTCTATATTCTTAGTACCTCATTTTAGAACATAACTAAACATATTACAATGTCCCAGAACTGTTTTGGAAACAGTTTGCTTCTAGGTGGAAAAACAGTTCCAAACTGCCCAGGACACTGTTGTTTGGCAGTTTGCACACTGTCCCTTTAAATGGTCATATCTTTTAATTTGTACGTCGTAATTTCGACTAGTTATACCGTTGGAAAGATAATGACATTTTATTTATTACCATATAAGGCTTGCATTTTAGTTCTTAGCCAATTAATACAGTTTATTGTTCAAAGATAGGGTATTTACATTGTCTAGACAGTTTGCACTTGGGACCCAGTTTTCAGTTCTGTTTTCACCTAATGAAATCAGACATACTAAGGATCATGTCACTAAAATTTCAGCCCTGAATTTGATCTATACAAATTTTGGTGAATTTTCAAATTTACTGCCCAGAACAGAACAATTCTGGGAAGATTGCACCTATTCATATTTAATTCCTTAAATTCATTTTAACCAATGTTTTGGCCCTATAATTCATTCATGATCATGTTCATACATGTCTTGGCTGTCATAATTCACTTAACAATGTTCTCAAAACAGGGCATAGTCATATTAATCCTATTTTAATCCATTTGATCACAATTACACATCAATTCATCAACTAGGCAGTCCATTACCTAATTTAAACACTTTCTCCAGCAAGTTACCTATTCAATTCAATCTTCTTTTTACCTAGAAACATGTTCAAAACAGAGTTCTAAGTTCATTTAGCATGCTTACACAATTTCTCAATCAAAACAGTCCCTAACAATACTGTTTTCTAACATGTTCATGTTTCCCAGATTTTCCAGCATTGGTTACTAACAATTTAGCTTGTTTAACACCTTAATTACATCACCTAATCATGATCATGTTCAATTAATTTGTTCCATAGCTCAATTACAAGTTCTAACAATTCAATTCTTACAACAACATCTAATTTCAAATTTCCAGCAACCTAATTTTGTGACACCATCACCTACACGTAAATTCCACTCTAATTCAGGTTATCCATGGTATATACAAGTTCAATTTCATCATTATCTTCATTTCAAACAACATAACAACTCATCTGGGAGTGATCAAGATGTATAAGGACTTGAAGGAAGTCTATTGGTTGCCCGAACTGAAAGCTGACATTGTTGACTTCGTATCGAAGTGCCTTACTTACTTGCCATAAGGTAAAGGCTGAACACAAATTGCCTTCATGACTCCTACAGCCAATCGAATTGGCTCAATGGAAATGGGAAATCATAACAAAGGACTTCGTATCAGGATTACCTCTATCACTGAGAAAAATGATACAATATGGGTGATTGTTGATCGGTTCTCCAAATCAGCTCACTTCCTACCTGTTCGAATGAATATGAGCCTCAAGCAATTAGTCAAGTTGTACCTAAAAGAAGTAATCAGACTTCATGGTGTTCCTAGACCAATCATATCAGATCGAGACTCTTGGTTTAGTTCTCAATTTTGGAGAGCACTTTAGGAAGCTATAGGAACTGAATTGAACCTTAGCACTATCTTCTATCCACAAACCGATGGACAATCGGTAAGAGTGATTCAAGTGCTTGAGGATATGCTCTGAGCTTGCATTGTTGACTTCGGCAAGAACTGGGAGAAATCCCTACCACTGGCCCAATTTGCTTACAACAATAGCCATCAAACTTTTATCAAAATGGCTCCTTTTGAAGCCTTGTATGGCAAAAGATGTAGAAATCCCCTATGTTGGTTTGAGCAAGGAAAAGCAAAGTCTTAGGATCTGAATTGCTACGAGAAACCGAGAACCAAGTTTGGTTGATCCATAGTAGATTGAAAGAGGCCTTTGACAGACAAAAGGCTTATGCTGACCTCAAGATAATGAATATAGAATATGAAGTTGGAGATCATGTGTTCTTGAAGGTATCTCCTTGGAGAAAAATACTTCGATTCGGGAAGAAGGGTAAATTAAGCCCTCGTTTCATCGAACCCTTCAAAATCTTAAAGAAGATTGGTCTGGTTGCTTACAAGCTAGCACCTCCTGAAGAATTCAATAGAATGCATAATGTCTTTAACGTATCGATGCTGAGAAGATATCGATCAGATCCCTCACATCTCCTAGAGCCAGATAAGGTAGAGCTCAATCCTGATTTATCATACAAAGAATAACCGATACAAATTCTTGATAGAGAAGTAAGAAGATTGCGCAGCAAGTCAGTTACTCTTGTGAAAGTTTTTGGGAAGAATCATAAGAGTAAGGAAGCCACTTGGGAACCCGAATCAACTTTGAAGAAGCAATACCCTCATCTCTTCTCCTCAACTAAATTTGAGGACGAATCTTTTTTCAGGGGGAGGGAATTGTAATATCCCTAAACCAAGCCTATAAATTGTTACCATTAATTAAACTTATTAGCTAGTCAAACTATGCCCTAACCGAATTGAACTAGGGAGCTAATAGTGACAATTAAAAGGAAGACATTCCAACTATAGTGACTAAATTGTGTTATTCTCTAAACCGGTTGATCAAATTAAAAAGGACCAAAATGAATATAAATGGAAGTTCACTATTGCATGGTGAAACAAATTAAATTAGTGGACAATACACATGTCCTCGAAACCAAGCATAACCTGCCACTATGGGGTAAACCCTATCTTCTTCATTTGATCACTATACCAAAAACACCATTGAGAGAGAGACGATTGAAAATGCAAGCTTAATCAATATGGGGATTGCGGTAGAGCTTTGAAATTGTGTTCAACTTTATGGTAATGTTTAGTGTTCATGAATTTTCTCTTTGATTTTGTGATTCTAACAACTTGGTTTGCTTGAGAAATGTTGGATTGATTGCTGGAAATTAGGAATTGATAAAGAGTCTTGTATGTGTTCTTATATTGAACCAGTTGGTATATATGTATAGTGAAAACATATTAGAATCGAATGGCCTTTAAAATTGATGTTGTCATTAACCAAATTGATGGTGAAATATTATGTTAGTTGTTGGAAAACTTAGATGATAACTAGAATTGATGATTGATATGTAAATTGAGATTATTGTTGCTGGAAATTCTATTGAGATGATGTTTTAATGAACCGATTCAAACATATTGCTTAATTGCCCGATTTTCATATGTTTGACACATAATTGGACTGACTTAGACATGTATGAGTAAGTATATATGTTGAACAATCATGTTAGAATTCTTGTCTAAGTGACTAACGAAGCTAGAATCTAGCTTAAGGAAATTTGTCCATAAAACTCTGTTTCAGGAATAAAGTTTAAAATTTTGTAGAAAATCACATTGATCAAATTAGGGAATAAATCTTATATGTACAGAATCATGAGTATGTCTAGTTTCATATGCAACAACCGGAATCGAATTATGAGTTATAAAACAATTTGTAGAGATTAATCTCTAAGGATAGTGCAAATTGTCCAAAGGCATAATTTGGTGCGTCTTAGGACTAAAATTTGTATTAATTTACAATGAATAAAAATGCAAGGCCTATATGGTTTGAAAGATAATTAAGTTAGCTTTTTAACGGTGTAAACGGCTCAAAATTCAGACGTACGGAATAAAAGATATGAACATTTAAGCAAGTAGTACACATGCTGCCATACAACATCAGTCTAGATGTTGAATTGAATGTATGGAGTCATATAACAACTTAAATGGTTGCTGAATTCTACCTAATACACTATGCATTATATGTAATGATAGATCAACTGGAAATTGAGGGAAAAGAGGCTCACATCGATCAGCAAGCTAGTAGAGGGAAAGGGATTTCGATTCGGGAACGTCAATAGCTCGGAAAATCCCATGAGTGTAGTTTAAAGTTTGGAGAGGGCGGTAACCTCTCCAAGTCCATTTCTGATTTGAATTACTTATTGATTCTTAGTGTAAATTGTGTAATGCACTTGCTATTGAGCATTAGCAAGGTAAGTGCCCTTTTGAGAAGTTTTGAGTGGTTACTTGATTGAGAAGCATGCTTGAATTATAATTGATTGCAATGATATGCTCCTTGTTTAATTGAACTCTATTGAAATGAAGCATGCTTGTTATAAATTAGAAGTAACTCAATTCATTGTTTAATGACATATTGATTGACATTCCCTCATTGACTATTGGAATATTGATTACTTGACTACTGATATTGGAGTTGGCATTGAACCCTGTTCGAAAAAGGACTATTGGCACTAGATGTGCATATTGATTCAAACTATATATTGAAATGATTAAAATGATATTATTGTAAGCCTTGGTCTCGAGTTGGTCATAGATATAGTTGGCATGCCATAGAGTCCATAGAGCTCAGTGTCGGGGTGGACTACGGTCCGGGACATTCGCCCTTATTTGGCGACAGTAGGAGGGAAGAATTGTTTTTGGTCATTGGCGACAGTAGAAGGGATTATTGGCCAGTACTTGTACCATATTGATTATTGTTTTTGCGACAATTTGGTTGGGGACTCGAGTATCTAGACTGAGTAACTGATTCTCAAGGCTATACTTAAAATGAAAGACATACACCACAAGTATTGAATCCATAAAAGAAAAAAAAGGAATTGTATTGATAAATGCTATATAATTGACCCATTGATGTTATTTGAATAGCATAATGTATTCTTTATTATGCAATTGATGATTGATACATGCTTATAGTATAAACCTCACTTTGGTTATTATTAAAATTGCACATATGGTTATTGTCTTATTGATTGTTCGAATGGTTCCTTATTGATGGGGGAACCATACCATCTATTAGATGGTTCGTAGTTGAGACTTGTTTGTATGGTTGCTTGCATTCTTTAAACTTACTATGCTTTCCTTATCATGTATCCTTGCTACGATACAGGTTAATATTGGATCCTATCTCGAATTTAAAGCTCACTCAAGTCGCATTTTGCTTGAAAAGTAGGTATTCAATTTGTTATAGCACTCCTAGGATGGTGACACCTAAGGCTTGTAAATATATGATTATATAGTATGTTTTGTATAACTTAACTTAAATTAGGACCCTTATGGTGTAATGTTTGCATTTTGAGCATGTATGCGCATAGTTTGACTATTATGCTTGCTGATTAAAAATTGGACCTTGACTATCTCATGTGCTTGCTATGTTTCCATCCAACATAGTGTACGATGACTAAACTTCGATAGGTATAATGGCAATTCTCCTAAATATGCATAAAGCTTACTGGTCACCTTAGGATCTAGTTTGAAATGTTCATATACCATTGAAAGTGTGCATAATTGATCATGACCTTCCAAACATGGATTGATAACCACTTAAGTATAAGCTAATGACTTAATATGAGTAATCACTTAAGTGTAACCCTCTTCCCCATTCGATTGACTTACATGCTTAGCAAGTAAGTTTGAATCTTATTACTTGATATATAAGTAAACTTAAATCTCATTGAACTTGCTTGTCCTAATCAAATTGTTCCTATTGGTACCTATATGTATTGTGTAGTAACATGCCTAATCCTACTAAGGGGGTTTGGGTATGTTACAACATCATAACAATTCAACTTGTAAAAGAAAAAAGGAAAAGTATTTCATCTTCCTCTTGAAGCTATTCGAATTGGTCTCCAAGGATTTAACCAAAATGAGCTTAGTTCTTCATAGATTCATGAAGTTTTCATTCTCTCTCACACACACACAAGTTTTGCTTTGGATAACACCAAGAAAGAAGATGATTCTTCCTTGACTATCCTCATGGCTGAGATTCCCTCTCCTCCTAGCTCTCAAATGACTTGACAAGTGTATAAGTCCTTGGAAGTATGAATGATTAGCATGCAATCTTTAACTCATAACAACATTCAGTTTTAGTGCTTTCTAAAATGGCCATCTATTATTTTTATGATTCCAATTTGGTCCCAAAGCTCCTGATTGTTCATTCTAAAATCATCTTTAAATCAAATTAAGCTACGATAATCAGTAACATAATTCTAAACTATATTTTGGGATATTACAATTCTCTCCCCCTAAAAGAAATTCATCCTCGAATTTACCTGAGGTGAAAAGATGAGGATATTGCTCCTTCATAACTGCCTCAGTGTAACACCCCAAATCCTAGCTTAGAATTATTGGAACCAAATTTAATAAGTGAGTAGCTTAATTGAATTTAGAATTAAGTTAAATTGAATAGTCAAGGGCCTAATTGAAAGAATGAATGAAATAATAATGAATTAAAAGATAAAGATTGAGATTGCATGATAAATATCATGAATCTCTTATTTGCCCTTGACTAATTACAAGATTAGTAAATAATTAAGGGACAATTTAGACAAAACAAAATTCCAATAACAAGGAATTGTTGTTGTCATCTTCTCCACTATACCATTGTTAGCCGAATTTGAGAGGGGAAAATTAAGAGAGAAAGCTAGGGAATTCAGCCATTGAAGAAAAATTTTGGCTTGCATGTGTAGTGATTTTTCAAGGAAATTAAGCAAGAAGCAAAGTAAGTATAGTTCTTCTTGTGTTTAATTGAATAGGCAACTATGATTATGGAATTGGATTGTCTTTGATGATTATTGATGGAATTAGATATTGAATGTGTTGTTAGCTGATTGAATGGTTGTTGAATTATGCTAAATTGAAGAATGAACATTAGGTACAAAGCTGAAATCATGTGTATGTGATAGAGTAACAAACCTAGGTTGCTTGAAATTTGTATTGTGATGTTAAAGCGGGAATTGAATGATTAGAACATAAAATTGAGCGATGAAAATAATGAATTGATGATGATCATGAATAGGTAATTTATAAAAGGTGTTAAACAAATTGAACTAGATACAAACAATGCTGGAAATGAAGATAAGAACATGAACATAGTTATGTAACATATAAACTATTTTGTGGTATTGAAATTGAGTAAACATGCAAGATTAGACTTTGTAACCAACTTACCCTGTTTTGGCAGCCTTGTTTAATAAAATAACATGGACTTAACATGTTTAGGACATCATATGAAATGAATTATAGGGCTAAGACATTGGTTAAAATGGATTAAAGGCATTAAAATGTGAGTAGATACAATATGCTCAGAATTGCTCTGTTCTAGGCAGTCACTTTGAAAACTCACCAAAATTGTGTAGATTGAATTCAGGGATGAAATTTTAATGACATAATCTTTAGAATGTCAATTTTCATTAGGTGAAAACAGAATTGAAAATTGGGTCCGATACTGAAAACTGTAAATGGAAATAGCTGGACAGTGCAAACTGTCCAAACAGTGTAAAATGCTCTGTCTTTGAATAATAAACTGTATTAATTGGATAATAAATAAATTGAAAGTCTTACATGGTTATAGTAAATTTTGTAAGCTTTCCAACGGTGTATATCAATTGAAATTCCGACGTACGGATTAAAAGGTATGGCAATTTAAAGGGACAATGTGCAAACTGCCACGCAGCAGTGTCCTGGGCAGTTTGGGACTATGTTTGCACCTAAATGTAAACTGTTTCCAAAATAGTTTTGGGACATTGTAGTCTGTCCAATTATGCTTTAGAATGAATTCATAACAAAGTGAAGATGAATTGGTAAGAAATGCTTAAAAGGAAGTATAAAAACAGTAGCTAAATGTTAGGTACATTGTGATAACATTGCTACTATGATTGTATGATATATTGTGCTTGTTTTGATGAAATGTGCATGTGTTATGCTTGCTAGATCAAGGGAAGCAAATTGAGGAAGAAAAAGGAAATCATTCAAGGGCTAAGAACAAGGGGATAGCCATACAGGATAATTGCTAGCTTGCTTGGATTGTACTGTGAGTGTAGTTACCTCTAGGGTTAGGACTAGGTCCTAACCAATGTATTTGTTACATTCTTGTTATGTTAATGAATCTAAGCGTGAATATGAATTAATAAGGGAAGAATGATTAATGAAACACATGATCCTAGTCTTATGTACATGCTTACTTGAAATGCTATTCATGATTAGTGATAACTTGGTTGCTTGTATGTGCTATGATAAAACATGATTGAATGCTAATGACTTGGTTGAGATATGATGATCTCATTTTGATGAAAAGAATATTGAAACCACTTAACTTGTGAGCAAAGGCTCAATAGCCTAAGGGCTTAACATGAAATGATCTTGATTGACATGAACATGATCATGAACTTGATAACTTGAATAAATGGTAATTCAAACAACATTGGTAGCTAGTTGGATTAGGTAGAAAGGCATGTCTTAGAGTATAGAGCTCATTGTGTACGGGTGGACTACGGTCCAGGGCTTAGGCCCCTATTTGGCGACAGACGGAGGGTACGTATGTGGTCTTTCGCGATAGTAGGAGGGTTGACCAGCACTACGGTGCATATTGTGGCGACAGTTGGTTGGAGACTCAATTACCTATACAAACTATGTACCAAGGGGGGTGTTAAATGAAATAACAAATGAATTATGACTCAATTATACATGATACTCATCTTGTATTGCCATGAAATTTATGTTGCTTGATTTAGAAGCATGACTCCTTGGTTACTTGTTTTGCAAGCATGTTGCTTGATTCATGATTTAAGATTTCTTGTTGCCTAATCTTATTGGCCGAATTGCATGTTATCCTAGATAGGATATTCTTGATGCTTGAAAGACTAGATAAGGTTACTCTTGATACTTGAAAGACTAGCTAAGTATACTTTAATGCTTGGAAGCCTTAGTTAGGTCTTCACTTGATCTAAAAGACATGGGACATGAAAAAAGAAAATGGATAGACTACTTATTACCTCACTAAGTACATTTTTGTACTTATCACTCTTCTTTCATTCTTCCCAACCTACAGGTTAAAGGATTCAACATTGCTTGATCTTGAAGCTTGATTCCTTAACCAAGAAGCATCCTACACAAGCTTTGTTAAAGTATGATTCCATACTTGTTTTGTATCTATATAGCTTGAACTTGAATTTTGAAGGATTGTATATAATGTTTGATAGCCTAGCTATGATTTGTTTATAGTTTAAGGTTTGTAATGAACCTAATTAACTAATTTGGTTGAATGTTTTGTTGCGCATATTTGGATATTATGGAATGATCTTATGATGATCTAATTGGATTTGAAATAGTTTATAATCTTGTCATGCTATTGTGAATGCTTGAGATGATCATATGTATACTTGATTTATGATTCGAAAATGAGGAACCTTGTTGCTTAGACCCTATTCGAATGACCTTGATATGTTTATGGTTCAATTTTGTGTTCATGCCTTGTTTTCATGAGTATTGTGCACTTGTTTGATGCATGGTCGAATAGTTTAGGTCATTAGGTACTAGTTATATGCCTTGTACTTGCGTTTGGTAACACGGCCGATTGGTAGGATATTGAAATAGGTTTGAATGGAACAAGTTATAAGCTATATAATGTTAGATAACTAAGCTTAGTAATTGAATGAGTGAATTGACTAATTGTAATACTAGATAAGGATCACCAAATAGAATTGGAAGTATGTAATACTAAGTAGATTAAATACGATAGGTAATAATGTATATGTGTTGTAAAATGAATCATGAAAGTAGTAACTTGAATTGTAAGAAAGAATGAAATTAATCTAATGGTATACTAAGTATAGCTGGATGCTAGTATGAGATTTGTAGATACATTTGAGATTAATTGCATGAAAAAGAAATGCATGAATGGTTGCTTATGCCTTGTTTGAATACATGCTTCCTCCTTGCTTGGTCTAGTTTCGAATAGTATGGATGTTTAGGAGTCAAGTATGAGCTTTCTTGTTAGCTAAGTAATCAAGTATGACTGAATGTTCTTCTTGGTTGTTGATTGTCGATTGTTAGCTTGTATGTTAAGAAGCATGAGTGCTAGATTTCTTGTATGGCTCGAATGCCTTGCCTTGTCTTGTACTTGTCTTGCTTGCTTGCTAAGTAACGCTCCCAAACCGAGTTACTACTAACCCGGGTAGGGGGTGTAACACTCAAGTTCCCAGGTAGCTTCTTCGACCTTATGGATTCTCCATAACACCATGACAAGGGGGATAGACTTGTTACGATGTATTGATCTCGTAGTCTAAGATTTGGATTGGTTCTTCTTCATAAGACAAATTTGGATTGAGTTCTACCTCATCTGGTTCAAGCACATGGGAAGGATTAGAATGGTATTTACAGAGCATGGAGACATAGAATGTAATATCCCATTATTTGATTAGTTACCAAAACGTAAAGAATCAAAAGTTAGTGGTTTTAGTTTAGTGACTAAAATGTAAAGTTATAAAGTTTGGTGACAAAAGTGAAAAGTTGAGAAAAGTTCAAGTACCAACATGGTAATTTTCCCAATAATTATTTTTATTCCATAAATAGATAGATAATCTAAGGGCGTGGATCAAATATAAAAACGATGGTTTGATCTGATGTTTCTATTATTGAAAATTACGGTTAAAGTTTAAGTGTAATTCAGGTAATCGTATGAGCTCAGAATTTTATGAAAATTTGAAGGAAGTCTTAAAAAGACCCGAAGAGCATAGCATCGAAGTTCGAATAGTTTTTAAATCAGTCTAGATTCGATTCTATTCATTATTTTGTATAGGTGATGGAATGACATTTCTGAAAATAAATTATTTCATAATGGCATTTTAGACATTTCACCTATGCTTGTTAATGAAAATTTATTATGGAAAAGGATAAAATATAGGTGTTGGCTTGTGATTGGTTATAGATAAGGCGTGAAATAGTCATTTTACTATTTTAGATATTTTTATTATTATATAGCCAAATTTAAAGACATTTGGCATTAATCAAAGAAAGAAAAAAAGTTGGAATTGTGTTCATCTTTCTCCAAGGCTGCCGAAACCTCAAGGGGACTAGGTAAGAAATTTTCAATTCAATTTTTTACTTGATTTATTTGATTTTTTGGCTAGAGACATGAAATAAGAAATTGATCTCCTTTGAATTCTCTATCTTTTGACATAAGTTTTGCTTAGTTTCCATATCTCTAAGTTGAGTTTGATGATTAGGGTGGTTGAAGAGCATGTTATGATTTCATGTTTTAAGGCTTAATCAAGTTGGAAATGGTGTTTTAGTGTTGTTTAGATGCTTGAAAAGATGAAAACTTCTTGGAAAACCTATAGGGACCATTTCGGCAAAATGAAGAATATTAGGGGAAATTTTGTAAAAAAAAATTTGATGATGAATTTGATTGGAATTATGTTTTCTATGTTGAATTATGTTGTTGGATTGAAGAAAACATCATTTTAGGACCAATTTGTGAACTGTGTAAATTGGGTGAAAAAAGTGAAAAATTGGAAAATATTCAAGAAGCATGGGTATGTTGTTTGCTATGATACAATGATCATTTTGGTATTAATATTTTTGAAAATGGAGATGAAATGTGGAAGTTTCCAAATTTTAGTTTATAAACCCTAAAAGAAAGAATTTAGGGTTTAAATGGAGATTATCAAACTATTGGTTGTAAAGTGTAATTTGAGATGAGATTAAAGTATTGGGAGCATGGTGGTTACAAAGAAGAACTTGGTTGAAAATATTAATTTTTCCATATTGGTATGTACATGTATTAGTAAAGGTTGGACATGTACTTAAGGTTGCTTGTGTCATGTATTTAATGTACAAACAGAAAACAATGGAGTTGGAGTACATACGAGTGGAGAAAGAAGATAGAAAGTGCAATCGAGCTTAGTGAGGCTAGTATAAATTATAACTTTGAAAGTGCCAAGGTGAGTGCATTGCATGCATAGCATGATTTTTATGTTATTCATTATATAAGTGCCATGTTAAAAATATGTCCAGAATTGAGAATACATGCATGAATCACTACTTATCCATGGAATGTTATTTTACGTATGAATTACTTAATATGTATATATGTTGCCATGTATGAGATTATGATTTATATAAATCCCACAGTATGATATAGGAAATTAAAAGTATAGTTGGATATCCATAGAGTCATAAACAGCTATATAAACATTTTAGCACTCCCGGTAGAGTGCAATTTATTATAAGCACTTCAGGTAAAGTGAAAAATAATTAATAATTGTATACTCTGGTAAGTATACAAAAACATTTCGGTGTTAAGCACTTCCAGTAAAGTGCACCTAATATACTATACTCAAGTAAGTATAAGGGGATGACTTGCGTACCAAAAATTTCCTTAATTCAATACTTGGGCTAAATGAATTGAAAAACATGTTAAAAAGACTTGAAAGCTCGATGATGAATATGGCAACGGTATTGGTAAGAATCAAGGTTATTACCATGTAATATGTAACTATATATATATCATGTCATATATGTTAAAATGCATAAAATGGGAGGTGATCATATGCATTGTCACTATAATATATTGATACCTATGTTAAATTGCATTTGAATTAAATGTTGTTGCCTCGCTATGTATATGCTTAGCGTATGATGACTTTCATGCGTAGGTTTCAAAGGAGCTTCGAGAGAAGAGTAGCCGAGCATCACTTTCATATTTTGGGAGGTATATCTCCATACTCATAGTAATGTAATGATATCCATCCTTTCCTTTGGAAATGTACTAGATAACATGTATAATTAGTGGGCTTGTAATAATTTGTCACTAAATATGGTGGGTTAATAGTTTTTGAATATGGATGATGAACCTAGTAAGTCCTATTATGGTTATAAATGGTAATGGACTAAGTTTTTAGTAAATATGGATTCTAAGATAGAAAGTTTAAAAATCTGCCCATAAATGTATGCAAAAGTAGTGTGTTTGAAAAATCAGCATAAATTCCACAAATGGAATTAGACAGTGAATCTTATATGTATGAACTAAAAATTATGTCTAGTTTCTTACAAAATTAAAGGTGACTGATTTCGAGTTGTATGTCAAAAGTTATGAATTTTTTTTCGACAGAAGGTCAGAAAACAGGGTAGCAGAATTTTTGAAATTCTGGGCTGTGACGTGAATCTAAGGATTTATTTGAATTTTTGTGTAATGAATTTAGGCTAATAATTTATATGGTTAGAAAACTTAATGAATCTAGTTTAATTAGAAAATTTTGGAATGAATTTTTGATATATATAAAAAAAATTATAATTTTTTAAATAAAGGCAGTGCATTATGCCAATTTTCTAAATTAAGAAAATATAAGGGTTTAATCTTTGTTAGTAACATCACTGACTCGTATTTGGTGATAATACGGGAAAAGGATATTACATTTATTGGTATCAGAGCCTCAGGTTTAGTCGATTCTGGATAGAAATTGAATTTAAAAATGAGTGGGAATTGTATACATGCCACTAGGATGCCATAATTACTAATGATTATGTGCAGATACTCTGATGCTCTATAATTAGTAATGCTACTCTATATTAAGAAACTTGTTGAAAATGTGTTATGTTCAGATGTCGGACTATTAGGGTTCTAGACATGTGTTTGAACATGAGGTTCCTGTGCAGAGTGGAAGTAAGGAGGTAAAGCATAATGTACCTCAGGAGCAATATCAAGGTCAGGCACATGCAAAAGGACATCAAAACATGCCGGTTCAGGATCGTGGACTGTTCCTGCAGGCATTAGATGATATCTGAAATAGACCAAAACCAGTATCGATGCCAAGGGAGTTGAGGAAGTTGAAGGCATCAGAATTTCAAGGTGATTCTGATGTTGATCCGTTGTCTACGGACTTTTGGCTAAATGATATTAAAATTATGTTGGACCCTATCCAGTGTGATGATCAAGGAAGACTAGAAGGTGTAACATCACTTATGATGGGGCCTGCTTGAATTTGGTGAACCACCATGACTGCTCAGATTCCTCGAGAACAAGTTACTTGGGAATTCTTTTTAAAAGAGTTCCAGAACAAGTACATTGGTGATGTTTTTATCAGGATATGAGGACTCAGTTTATGAATCTAAAGCAAGCAGGCAGATCGATATATGAGTATGAGTGTGAGTTTAATAATCTTAGCCAGTTTGCTATAGATCTCCTTCCGACTGGGAAGCACATAGTTAATAAATTTGTGGGAGGCCTAGATTTGGAGTATAAGAAAGTCTTGGTTGCTCTTGGTTTGTCTGAATTTCAAGTGGCGGTTAACCGAGCTAAAGGAATGGAAAGGGTGGAACAAGAAGAAGCTTCTGAGAAGAAAACACAGTCAATTAAGCAACCTAGAGGCCCCAGTGTTTTACCCTGGTCTAAACGGGGTAAAGGTTTTTAGCAGCAAGGATCAGTTGGGTCGATGTCGTCCATAAAGAAGAAATCTTCTGCGGGTAAATTCAAGCAAGTCCACGATAAAACTAGTGGAAGTAAAGGTGATGGACATTGGAATAGACCTGAATGCAAGACTTGTGGAAGAAGACATCCTAGTCGTTGTTGGTATGCACCAGAGATAGTGTGCTATCAATGTGGGAAACTGGGTCATTTCAAACGAGCATGTCCAGAATTACATGAGAATCAATCGTTGGTTGTTTCTCAAAGAAATAAAGGGAACCGGAGGTAGAATTTCCATCAAGGTGCATCGGAAGTTGCATCAAATCTGAAAGGCAAAGCTCATGCTCGTGTATATAATATCAAGACCACAAAGAGTAAAGATGATCCTGATGTGATATTAGGTATGCTTGAACTCTTTAATAGACCTATTTTTACATTAATTGATCCTGGTTCCACTCATTCATATATTAGTTCTAGAATCATACTAGAAAGAAACATTCTAGTAGAACTAATTAAGAGTGAGGTGGTAGCAACCAATTCGTTAGGCCAGGGTGCTAAGGTTAAGAAGATTTCCCGTCAGCGTCCTATTAAAATTCAGAATGTGGATTTCCCTGCTGACCTTATGGAATTACCATTTTGTGAGTTCGAAATAATATTGGGGATGGATTAGTTTTTTAAATATGGTGCTGTGGTGGAGTTCCGATTAAAAAGATTAATTTTAAACGCACCAAATGGATCACAAATAATATTCGTGGGGGAGAAGCTGAATCATCGTAGTGATGTTATTTCGGCTGTTGTTGCGAATGAAATGTTGATGGATGGTTGTTAAATAGATCCAACTCTCAAAATTGATACCTTGAAGAAGGGAGTGAAAATAGAAGATATACCTACAGTGCGGGAATTCCTAGATGTATTCCAGAAGAATTACCAGGACTACCTCCAGATAGAGAGGTAGAATTTGGAATTGATGTGTTACCTGGTACAACACCCATATCGATCGCACCATATCGTATGGCACCTACTGAACTCGGGGAACTCAAATCACAGCTACAAGAATTGCAGAATCGAGGTTTTATACGACCAAGCATATCACCATGGGGAGCACCTGTATTATTTGTAAAGAAGAAAGATGGATCGATGAGATTGTGTATCGATTATCGTCAACTTAATAAAGTGATGATAAAGAATAAATGTCCATTGCCAAGAATTGATGATCTCTTTGATCAATTAAAGGGGACAACAGTGTTCTGTAAGATTGATCTTCGATCGGGCTATCATCAATTGAATATTAAAGAGCTGGATATTCCAAAGACGGCTTTCAGGACTCGATATGGTCATTATGAATTTGTGGTGATGCCGTTTGGATTAACTAATGCCCCAGCAGCATTTATGGATTTGATGAACTGAATTTTTCAGCCATACCTGGACCAGTTTGTAGTGGTATTCATAGACGATATCCTGGTTTATTCTAAAACCAAGGAGGATCATGATGTTTATCTCAGAATAGTTCTTTAGATTTTGAGGGAGAATAAATTTTATGCCAAATCATACAGAAGCACATTATAGTTCTTTAACGATGCACCCGGGAGGAAATAAAATGTATTAGGATTTGAAGAGCCGTTTTTGGTGGCTAGGAATGAAAATAGCTATAACATAATTCGTGTATAAATGCTTAACTTGTCAGCAAGTTAAAGAAGAACATCAAGTGCCATCAGGGTTACTTCAACCAATTGCTATTCCAAAAATGGAAATGGGGAAAGTGACTATGGACTTTGTACCCGGATTACCATTGACACCAAGTAGGAAAGACTCAATTTGGGTGATCGTGGATCGATTAACCAAATTAGCACATTTCCTGCCTGTCAGAACATATTTCTCTTTGAATAAATATATAGAGTTGTATATTCGGGAGATTGTTAGATTACATGGAGTCTTATTTCCATTGTGTCTGACAGAGATCCCAAGTTTACTTCTAGATTATAGAAAGCGCTATAGGAAGCATTGGGTACTTGATTGAATTTTAGTACTGCCTCCCACCTGCAAACTGATGGACAATCAGAGAGGATTCCAAATTAATTACGAAAAACCTTGATAATATATTTAAACATTTTTGGAAACTCAAACCAATTTTTTAAGCAGGCCAATATAGGGACTGTATTAACGAATTTTAATCGCTTAATTTGATTATGATCACATTGATGAGATTAAAGAATTTTATATTAGAATCTTGGTTAGGCTTATATGTGATTTATAGACAATTGAATGATGGAAATTGGTTTTAATGCATGAGTGAATTCTTACTATATCTAGATAACAAGAATTGTGATCAAGAAGACAAGGGGAAGAAAGGGGTTATAGTTCATGATCAAGAGTAACTCGGTGAATATGTGAGTGTAGCCTATGTTTAATTATTTTAATTGTTGTAAAAATGCTAAACTATTCGAATGTCAAGAAGGATATATCACCTTACTTGCTTGTATGTGTGTTGGAAATCCTTGAAAGGCAAGTCCCAAGGTAACATATATGTTAAGAGTAGTTTTCAAACATGTTATAGAATAATGAGTTGAATGCCAAATGGCATCCTTGTTGATTGGTTGTTATATATATATATATACTTTGAATCGAAAAATATGGAGTTAGAGTTAATAAAGTTCACTAGAAAGATATGTCTAGTCTTGGTCTAGTCGAATTAGCATGCCAATAGGATATATATTCTGAGCTCATCCTGAAATATAGGACTAAGGACCCCTAAAAGATACAATTGTAGCCCTGATCATTATAAAAGTGACTGACTCTGTAACGTCCTCAACCTGGCTCAGGAGAAAAACCTGAGTTAAGAACGTTACTATAGAGAAAACTGAAAACAAGAACCCGGAAATTTCAAAACTTTCTCAAGATTATACATTACATGTTATTAGAAATTTCCTTCTTTGTTAGATTTTGATTTCATATACACCTACATTAATAATCAAGTATATTTAGATATCATCACTTATAATACAAGCAATCAAATATATGAAACACATACACAACTCAATCAGTAACCGAATAAGATTTCTTTCATACAAGCTTTCTATCAATCGATTCCCACATAATATAACATGTGCATTTTCACTATAGCATCCACTAACACTTACCACATACCCATTTATATAACATTTGATCTAACCAATCATTCCTTTATTTATACAGCAATAGATTTACATCTTTGTCAAACAGATTCATTTACCATTCAATTAATTTTTATCATGTGTATACATATATTCATTTAGCATTCAATTAATGTATAATTCACTTGATAGCTCATTTAACACATGAACAAATATAGCAACCCCTTTTATTCTCATACTTATATCTTATAAGTCATTGATCAATTTATAACATAAATTGAGTTTTAAAGTAGATCATCCCAATGCATAATAACACTTATATACAACATTTCAGGAACTATTACTTGTAACATTCACAATCAAAACTCTTAAACAAATTAGGTATTCATAGATTACACTAGAGTGTACCAAATAACTTTCAATTTATTAATTACAAGCCATACAATGTTAAACTAGTTTCATAACAATTACAAGGTGCCACCATCCTAGGGGTATAATTAAGAAAGATCCAATTCCACTTGGATCTTGAGCCACAACATGGAAATCCTTAATCTCGAATCAATACACAAACTTTAGCTTACCTGCAATGCATGAATATGAGATGCATTAGGCTTATATAGCCTAAGTGAGGTAGTCATAAAATATAATATACAATGATAAACAATACTAATCAAATAGCCGAACCATTAAGACCATAATCACACAATAAACTTCTTGCAAGTCAAGTTAGTATACTCCTATCTTGATTATTAGGGTTCTATAATAACTTTAGTTCTTTAACTTTATTCAAATTATTATATCTTATCTCAATTTTTAATGCTCAGTAAGAGCTATCGAACATAAAGCTCTCCAAGAGCTATCGACTTCAAGGCTCATTTTGAGCTATTAATTACCGGGCTCACTTTGAGCTATCACCAAAATATTTGATCATATCTCTTTTAAATTCTTTGCTCAATAACTATCAATTCATATCTTTTATAGGCTTGCCTTGGATCACTATTGGTGATGGATAACAAGAATATAGGTGATACTTAGCTCAAATCACATAGCAATAGCTAATATCGAATTATAACAACAAGCGATGGTAATTAGTGCCATCGAAGCATATCAATGGGGGCTCCCCCGAGCAATACTTTGAACAAGAGTACCAAAGGTACTAAAAGATCATTCGATCTTAATAACAAGGGACCTTAGTCCAAACATGTCAGGCATCAAACGATATATCCATGGTCTTCCATTTACAGGGGCAACTTATGTGTTTTATCATAGTTTTCATATCCAGGAAGTTGCTTGCTGTACAAGTGGCTTTACTTTTAAGTTAACAGGGATTTCTTAGGTTACAAGTAACATTGCTTGTTTCCTTATTTCAATAACTTATAATCATCATTCAAGCTTCCTTACTTCTTAACTCCTTAGAGTTAACTATTTAGTCTTTCTTGTAAATCTTATTTCCATTAGTTACTAAGTTAATTCAGGCTATTTATAAGTACACAATTCTTATTAATATCAAAGACATTCCATAGCCAATCATTCAAGCATAGCAAGGCATTTTAAACACAACAATTGCAATATCATTCAAGTTAAAACATGAATGCCATGCTCTGAATGTATGCTTATCATCAATTAGCTCTATTTGAGCCTTTTCATAATGTACATGTAATGCATCTCATTCACAAACAATCGATACATAATCTTAACAAATTAGATATCGGGATAACTCCACGTTACCCGAGACTCAAGTGACTACACTCACCTCTTATCCCAAAGTTACGGGATACCTGAATCCACAATTAGTCGTTGCTTCCTACTAACACTTTTCTTCTACTAGTCCTTAACATGATAGGTACCTCACACAAATATCAAGTCATTAGAACTAATTCAATCCTTCATATATTCATTAAACCAACCTTATCAAGGCTAAAAATTTTATGCACAACACCTTGGTATGTCTAAATTCATTAGGAGAAAACAGAGCTAAACTCTGGGTTGTATACTGAAATGTAGAGTAGAAACACTAGGGACAGTGCAAACTGTCCAGTACAGCAAGATGCCCTGTATTTAAGTTAAAAACTATATTAATTGGTAAAGAACTAAAATGCAAGCCTTATATGGTCATAAATAAATTTTTTTATCTTTCCAACGGTGTAAACCAATTGAAATTCCGACGTATGGAATGAAAGTTATGCATGATTTAGTGAGTATGGTGCAAGCTGTCTAGCAGCAGCTACATAGGCAAATGCACATTGTTTTGTGGCATTTTGCAAACTATCTTGTAAAAAATTTTAGGCCTTGAGTTATGCATTGTTTTACATGAACTAGAATGTAGAAAAGTGTAGTTAAGTGTAATGGACAACGCACATAAGCATGCTGCCCAAATTTGCCCAGAATGCTCTGTTCTGGGTAGTGACTTTGGAAAATCACTAAAAATCGTATATAATGCATTTAAGGCTGATATTTTTATGGACAGCACCTTGGCATGCCTAAATTCATTAGGAGAAAACAGAGCTAAACTCTGGGTTGTATACTAAAATCTAGTGTAGAAACACTAAGGACTGTGCAAACTGTCCAATATAGGAAGATGCCCTGTATTTAAGGTAAAAATTGTATTAATTGGTAAAGAAATAAAATGCAAGCCTTATATGATCATAAATAAAAAAAATCTATCTCTCCAACGGTGTAAACCAATTGAAATTCCTACGTACGGAATGAATGTTATGCATGATTTAGTAACTAGAGTGCAAGCTGCATAGGCAAATGCACAATGTTTTGTGGCATTTTGTAAACTATCTTGTAAACAGTTTTAGGCCTTGAATTATGCCTTGTTTTAAATGAACTAGAATGTAGAAAAGTGTAGTTAAGTGTAATGGACAATGCACATGAGCATGCTGCCCAAATCTACCCAGAATGCTTTGTTCTGAGCAGTGACTTTGAAAAATCACTAAGAATTGTATAAAATGAATTTAAGGCTGAAAGTTTTATGGAAAATACCTTGGTATGTCTAAATGCATTAGGAGAAAACAGAGCTAAACTCTGGGTTGTATACTGAAATGTAGAGTCGAAACACTAGGGACAGTGCAAACTGTCCAATATAGCAAGATGCCCTGTATTTAAGTTAAACATTGTATTAATTGGCAAAGAAATAAAATGCAAACCTTATATTGTCATAAAGAAAGTTTGTTATCTTTCCAACGGTGTAAACCAATTGAAATTCTGAAGTACGAAATGAAAGTTATGCATGATTTAGTGAATAGAGTGCAAGCTGCCTGGCAGCAGCTGCATAGGCAAATGCACACTGTTTTCTGGCATTTTGCAAACTATCTTGTAAACAGTTTTAGGCCTTGAATTATGCCTTGTTTTACATGAACTAGAATGTAGAAAAGTGTACTTAAGTGTAATGGACAATGAACATGAGCATGCTGCCCAATATATGAATGTTATATGCTTGTAGTATTGCTTGATTTAATGACCTTGTCTTGAATTGAATGACCTTGAGAACTTGTCTTGATATGTGCTTGCTTGTTATGTGTTATAACCAGGATTGAACTTGGTGAAAGAGGAAATATTGGAACAATCTAAAGCCAAGAACAAAGGAGTGTGGATCCAAGACTAGCTAGCTTGGAGTATTGTATGTGTAGTTACCTCTAGGGTTAGGACTAGGTCCTAACCAATGTATTATTGTTTCATTCTTTACATGTCTATTTCGAATGCTTATGTATGATTAGTTGATAGCATGGATGGTTGTGTGTGCTATGATGCAATGTGAATGAATAATTAAAGACTTGATTGAGATAACATCTCATCTTGATGAAATGAAACATGAAAATCAATGACATGTGAGCTATGGCTGAATGGCCTAAGGGCCTAATATGAAATGAACTTGCTTGACATGAACTTGATCCTAAAACACTTGAATAATGGTAAATCAAACAACCTTGGTAGCTAGTTGGACTAGGTAGAAGGGCATGCCTTAGAGTCTAGAGCTCATTGTGTACGGGTGGACTACGGTCCAAGGCTAAGGCCCCTATTTGGCGACATACGAAGGGTACGTATGTGGTCTTTGGCGACAGTATGAGTGTTGACCAGCACTACGGTGCATCTTGTTGCGACAGTTGGTTGGGGACTCGATTACCTATACAAAATAAGTACCAAGGGGTTGTTTAATGAATAAATATTGTAATAAAAATCCAATAATACATGATACTTGTCTTGAATGCCATGAAATGTATGTTACTTGTTTTGCAAGCATGTGTACTTGATTCATGAAGTATGATTCTTGTTTATTGTCCTTTGATAGCCGAATGCATGATATCCTTAAATAAGATAATCTTGATGCTTGAAAGACTAGCAAAGATCACTCTTGATGCTTGAAAGCCTTAGCTAGGTTTACACTTAATTAAAAGGCATGAAACTTAAAATAACAAATGGATAGACTAGTTACTACCTCACTAAGTACAATCTTGTACTTATCACTCTTGTTTCATTCTTCCCAACCTACAAGATAAAGGATACGAGCTTGCTTGATCTTGAAGCCTGTTACTTTGAGCAAGAAGCAACTCACACAAGCATAGTTAAAGTATGATACCATACTTGTTTTGTATATCTCCTAGAATGGTGGCACTAGATGTATATAAATAGCTTGATCATGCATTTTGAAGCTTGTATATAATATCTTGATGGGCCTACTATGTGGTGAACCTATTGTTAAGTATGTAAAGAACTTAAACTTCATGAAATGAAATCTTGATGCTCCGCAAATTGTGTAAATTGAATTGGAATGATCTAATGCTTGTTGTATACATGTCTTGTTTGAATTGGATATGTGATGATCAAACCATAATGCTTGTCTTCCATTCAAATAGCCTAGTGTATGTTTAAGTGTTTGCCGAATGGTTGTGTGTGATCATGTTGTGTCCTTGTATGGTATGGTCGAATGGTCTAGATCATTAGGAAATAGTTATATGCTTTGCATATGTGTTTGGTGTAATGGCTGAATATTTGACTATAGAATGTGGCTTGAATGCAAGCTAGAACATGTAGTTTGAATGATCAATCAATTGTGTTAGTAACTTAGGTATAATATGATACATGTTTACATCAATGAACAATGAAATCAAGAAAGCATGTTTGAACCTTAGGTTAGTCGAATAAGATAGGTTAACAAAGAATTAATGATGTAATATGAACTAAGAAAGTAGTAACTTGAAGTGTAAGCATGAAATGAATTAAAATTGGTGACCTAATCAAATGATAAGCTTGAAAGGAATTAAGAAAGTTGCCTTGTTTGCCTTTTTGATTATTTGTATTGTGTTCAAATGCTTGATCATTGTCTATTGCCATATCTTGTCTTGCCATGTCCTTACTTGTTTGTTAAGTAACGCTCCCGAGCTGGGTTACTACTAACCCGGGTAGGGGGTGTTACATATTAATTGGTAATCAGAGCTTTAGGTTTAGTCGATTCTAGGACTAAACCGGGCTATCATGCATCATATAGCATACTTGTGCCACCTAGGAGACTTGTATTGAATAGGTTGTGTCTTGCTTAGTAAACCGAACCCTTGACTGTTCTATTTGAACGTAGTCTGTCTGAAACAAGACTTGGTCGAGATAATGAAAGTCATGAAGGCTCCTCGAATGAAGGAGACAGTGTGAGGATGGACCATAATCATCCTCAACAACAAACTCAAACCTGAGCCCAAGCTGCTGCTCAACAGGAAGCTCCTGCACAGCAAGAATGTCTCATAAGTATGAAGGAGATCTTCAATCATCTAGTATATACTTTAAAACAAGATCATCCTATTGCTTCTCCTATTGTTGTGCCAACTAGAGCTCCAATTGACAAGATGGCTCGACACCGAGCCTATACTATCACTGGAACCGATGAAGCTAATCCCGAAGTAGCTGAGTACTGGTTAGAGACCACTACTCGAATCTTGACCAAGCAACTACCTTGTCCTGATGAACACAAGCTAGAATGTGCCATAGCCTTATTGGCAGATGAAGCTCTAAGCTGGTGGGAAACCACTACCCTGACTGTTCCTGCAGAAGCCGTAACCTGGAAATTCTTCCTCAATGAATTCAAGAAGAAAAACATCAGTGAATAGTACCTGGCCGAGCGCTCGAAACGTTTCTTGTACCTCAAGCAAGGTGGTCGACCCATTGAATAGTACGTGAGTGACTTCTGCAAGTATTGCAAATATAGGTCGAAATACATTAAAACCGAAGCTGATAATTGTCGAATGTTCATCGATGGATTGAATGATGAACTAAGTCCTATGTTCACAACCCTGGTATCACTGACTTCTAGAATTTGGTAAACCGGGTTGTTGCAACTGAGGCAAAGATGAAGGCCTCTGAGAAACGTAAGAGTGGTAACTCTTGGAAGGACAAACAATCCAGAAATGATGACAAGCCTCATTGGCAGTCAAAGAAAGCTAAACAGTCCCAAGATCACTCTTCAAATTACACTCATGTTTAGAAGAACAATTACATATCAGAACCTCAAACAGTAATCAAGTCTTCAGCCCCGATCATCTCTGTTGATAGTACGGGGAATTTTGGCAAAGCTGTTCAATATCCTACTTACAAGTTCTGTCAGAAGCACCACACCGAGCAATGCAGAACACAACAAAACTTGTGTTTCTTATGTGGAGCCTCCGATCATTATATCCGGGATTGTCCTTAGAATCGTAACAAGGTTCCAACTCGAACTCCTGCGAATGCTAGTTCAACTCAGTCTAATCGAAAACAAGGCCCCGAGACAAGCTTAGTCCAGGAATCAAAACAATGGTAGAGGCCAACATTCAGCACCTATACACCAAGAATCTCGAGCCCCTGCTCGAATCTAGCATATTCATGGGAAAGAGGAAGAATAAGCACCCAATGTTATCGTAGGTACTGTTGAATTAAATTCAAGTCCTGCATATGCTTTGATTGATTCGGGATCTACCCACTCTTTTATATGTTCTTCCTTGATTGCCAAGTTAAACTTAAAACCCGAACTTGTTAAAACTAGCCTTGTAGTTTCAAACCCTATAAAGAGGAAATATGCTTATTAACTTCTTTTGCAAGCAATGTCCTATAAGTATTCGAAATGTACCTTTTCCTATGGACCTTTATGTCTTGCCTTCTTGTGAGTTCGATCTAGTGTTAGGACTAGAATGGCTAAGCAAACATGAAGCCTGGATAGATTGCCAAAATAGGATACTATATCTCCGGGGTTTAGGAAAATAATCAATCCTCCTAACTGATAGAAAACCGACCTCAATCTTTGCTACCATGACTATGCAAGATATATTTGAATTCGGCTTACCTAGTATGCCAATTGTGTCTGAATTCATTGATGTTTTTCCTGAGGAACTCCTTGGTCTCCCTCCAACCAGGGAAGTAGAGTTCGGGATTAAAGTTCAACCTGGAACAACTCCAGTGTCCATCACACCCTATCGAATGGCACCTGTTGAATTGAAAGAACTCAAGAAACAACTCCAAGAGCTACAAGATAAATGCTTTATTTGGCCTAGCTCGTACCCCTGGGGTGCTCCAGTCTTGTTCGTGAAAAAGAAAGACAGGACTATGAGACTCTGTAATGACTACAGACAATTGAACAAGCTTACTATCAAGAATCGATATACTCTCCCAAGGATAGAAGAAGGGTAATGTCGTGTATTCAAGCCCTATCTTGACAAGTTTGTGGTCGTCTTCATCGATGCCATTCTATTGTATTCTCGGAATAAGGAAGAACATCAATTGTTCGCAAAGTTCTCTAAGTGTGAATTTTGGCTATCATAAATCTTGTTCCTTGGCCATGTCATATGGGCAGAAGAGATTAAAGTAGACCCGAGCAAAATTTGATCGATCATGGATTGGAGACCTCTGAGGAATGTTGGTGAAATCAGAAGCTTTCTCGGTTTAGCCGGGTATTATTAGTGATTTGTCAAGGGATTCTAATCCATTGCCGCAAGCTTGACTAATCTAACTCACAAAGATACGCCATTTGTTTGGTCGGAGAACCAACAACGAAGCTTTGATCAACTTAAACAAGCCCTGACTCATGCACCGATATCGGGCAAAGAATTCACTGTCTATAGTGATGCATCTCATTTAGGACTAGGATGTGTCCTATTGCAAGATGGAAAAGTGGTAGCTTATGCTTCAAGGCAACTGAAACTACACGATTCAAACTATCCAACACACGATATAGAATTGGCAGCTATCGTGTTTTCTCTCAAAATATGGAGACATTACTTGTACGGGGAGAAATGTAACCTGTAACACCCTAAATCCTAGCCTAGAAGTATTGAAGTCAATTGCATAAGTTGATAGCTCAATTGAATCAAGAATTATGCTAAATTGATTAGTTAAGGGTCTAATTGAAAGAATGAATGAAATAAGTGACCAATTTAAAGTGACTACATTGAATTAAATAAGAAAGAAGGGGAATGCATGTTAAGTTCCTTGTTTCTCCTAATGCCCTTGATTAAGATAATATTAAGGGACATTTTAGACAATGCACAAATCTAATAACTTGGATTAGATGTTGTCATCTTCTCCATTCTCCTTAGTTAGCCGAATAGAAGAGAGAAAGAAAGCTTGAGAAATCAGCCATTGAAGAAGGAAAAAATTAGCTTGCATGTATAAGATTTTGTAAGGAAATTAAAGCTAGAAGCAAAGTAAGTATGATTCTACTTTTGTTCAATTGAATAGGCAATTATACTTGTGGGATTGGACTGTTTTGATGATGTTAGATGAATTTAGCTATTGAATATGTGATTAGATGATTAAATTGTTGTAGAATAATGCAAATTTGAAGAATGGACAATAGGTATTATGCTGGAAATTATGTGTTTGTGATAGTGTAACAAAGCTAGGTTGCTGGAAAATTGAAATGAGATGTTGAAGTATGAATTGAATGGTTAGAACTTGAAATTGAGCTATGGAACTAATGAACTGATTATGATCATGATTAGGTAATGTAATTAAGGTATTAAACAAGCTAAATTGTTAGCAAACAATGGTGGAAATGAAAGATAAAAGTATGAACATAGTCATATAACATAGAAATTGTTTTGTTGAATTGAAATTGGGTAAACATGCAAAATTAAGCATTGTAACCAACTTACTCTATTTTGGCTGCCTTGGATAATGAATTAAAATTGACTAAACATGTTTAGGATGTCATATGAAAAGAATTATATGGCCAAAACATTGGTTAAAATGAATTTAAGGCATTACAATGTGATTAGGTGTAATCTGCCCAGAATTGCTCGGTTCTGGGCAGTCACTTTGAAAATTCCCCAAAAATTGTATAGATCAAATTCAGGGCTGGAATTTTAACGGCATGATCCTTAGTATGTCTACTTTCATTAGGTGAAAACAGAACTGAAAACTGGGTCGTATGCTGGAAACTGTAAATAGGAATTGCTGGACAGTGCAAACTGCCCAGCCAGTGTAAATTCCCTGCCTTTGAACAATAAACTGTATTAATTTGCTAATAAATAAAATTCAAGTCTATTATGGTATTATATAAAATTTTGTTATCTTTGCAACGGTGTATAGTAATCGAAATTCCGACATACGGATTAAAAGATATGACCATTTAAAGGGACAATGTGCAAACTGCCAGGCAGCAGTGTCCTGGGCACTTTGGGACTGTTTTTACACCTAGATGCAAACTGTTTCCAAAACAGTTTTGGGACATTATAATCTGTCTAGTTATGTTTTAAATTGAAGTAATAACAATGTGGAGATGAATTAGTAAGAAATGCTTAAAAGAAAGCATAAAAACAGTAGCTAAATGTTAGGTACAAATGTGGTAACATTGCTACTATGATTGTGTGACCTTATGTGCTTGTTTTGATGAAATGTATGTGTTATGCTTGCTAGACCAAGGGCAGAAAGTTGTGGAAGAAGAAGATAAGAGTGGACATCCCAAACCTAGAGGCAAAGAGATTTGGATACAAGACAATTGATTGCTAGGAGTATTGTGAGTGTAACTATCCTTAGGGTTGGGACTAGGTCCTAGCCAACCTTGTTATTGTCTTAATTCAATGTTATTGCCATGTAACATGACCTAATACATATTTGGTTAATTAAGGGAAGAATGACATGTATGATAACTTGTTTGATGCCATGATCTATGTGTTTACTTGGGTGTTAAGCAAATGAAATGAAATACTTGACATGTTGCATTGCTTATGCCAAAGGTAAGAAATGGCATGCTTGCTTGGAGAATAAGGTACGCACATTGCATACATATGCATGTGTTTGTGATTGTTGTACATGGCTGGTTGAAATGAAATGAAAAATGGTACCACTTTGTATTCATGCCATTCGAATAGCATGGATAGATTTGTCTTTGGAGTTAAGACTCCATAAGCCTAAGGGCTTGGCCTTTGAATGGCATAAACTTGTATTGAATAAAGGATTGTATAATGCTTGGATGAAATGAATAATCAACAACCTTGGTAGCTAGTTTGGATAGATAGGAGGGCATGCCTTAGAATCTTGAGCTCATATTGGCACTACGGTGCATATTGGCACTACCATACATATTGGCACTACGGTGCATATTGGCACTTCGGTGCCTATTGTTGAAGATTTGATTATCTAGTAAACTACTTACCAAGGGTGTTATAAGATGAGTTAATAACTTGAATGAACATTGTTTGCTTGGATGTGTGATATGAACATTGCTTGAATTGTAAGATTTTTGAATGAACTTCCTTGCCTTGAAAGATAACACATGAATGGTTGTAAAACTAGTTACTTCTCATGAAAGAAACGTATAAATGATGACTTTGTGTAAGAATGCCTACATGGTAATTGGAGTTTTTGGTTGCTTGTTTTTTAAGCAAGATATTCGAATAGTATACTATGGATATATGAAGCTTGCCTACGATTACACCATGTATTCCAATGATGTATGTCATGTAGAGATGATATTGATTTCTTGAATTACACGCAAGCATGTATATGTATGCTTGAAATTGGCTAGAGTTAGTGTTACCTCACTAAGTACATAACTTGTACTTACCACTTTATTCTTTATTCTTCCCATAATATATTAAAGACATTATCAAGAGCATATATTGAGATTGAAGCAACACCTTGAAGCAAGCTTGAAAGTATGACTTCATACTTTTTGTAAACTCCTAGTTTGGTGGCACTAGAACTTGTAATAGGTAGTCTTGATCATGCATTTTGTGGCACTAGAACTTGTAATAGAACTGAATTCAGGATTGTAGAATGAATTGTAGAGAAGAAACACTAAGGACAGTGCAAACTGTCTAGTGTAGCAAATTGCCCTATCTTTAAGTTTAAAACTGTATTAACTGGAAAAGAACTAAAATGCAAGGCCTATATAGTTAGAAATACAGTTAAGTTATCTTTCCAACGGTGTAAACCAATTGAAATTCTGACGTACGGAATGAAAGTTATGCTTGATTAAGTGAGTAGAGTACAAGCTGCCTAGCAGCAACAGTATAGACAATTCTGGACAGTTTTGAAAACTGTTTTGTAACAAAACAGTTTTGGGACAATGGTTGCTCCCTATTTTACTTGAATTAAAGTATAGATAAGTGAATTTATGTATAGTAAAGAATGTATATGAGCATGCTGCCAGATTTGTATATGTTATGTACTAGTAACATTGCCTTGATTGAATGATTATGTGAACTTGTTTTAACATGTATATACTTGTGTAATGTGTTAGAACCATGAGTGAACTTCGTGGATGAGGAAAGGGTGGAACATCCTAAAGCTAAGAAAAAAGGAGTGTGGATCCAAGACTAGCTAAGCTTGGAGTATTGTGAGTGTAGTTATTTCTAAGGTTAGGACTAGGTCCTAACCAATGCTTGCATGTCTACATTGTTGTGATGTTTAAATTGACCTAATAAGGGAGAAATGACTAAAGTATGCATGAAATTTGATTTCATCCTTGAATACATGTTTAATTCTATTGCTAAGTATGTTTAAGTGGTAACATTAGTGCTTGTATGTGTGATGTGGCATGTGATTGAATGCTTAAAGAACTTGCTTGAATGTTATCCCAACTTGATGAAATGAACACATGAGAATTACATGATATGTGAGCTATGGCTCAATTGGCCTAAGGGCCTAGTATGTAATCAACTTGCTGAATACTTGACATGATCTTGAAATTGAAATACTTGTATAAATGGCTAAAATCGAACAACCTTGGCAGCTAGTTGGATCAGGTAGAAGGGCATGCCTTAGAGTCTAGAGCTCATTGTGTTAGGGTGGACTATGGTCTAGGGCTAAGGTCCCTATTTGGCGATAGATGGAGGGTATGTATGTGGTATTTGGCGACAGTAGGAGGGTTGACCAGCATTACGATACATCTTGTGGCAACAGTTCGAGACTCGATTACATATACAAACTAAGTACCAAGGGGGTTGTTTAATTGATAATAGATGAAATCACAATCCTATAATACATGTTACTTGTCTTGAAAGTTATATAATGAATGTTACTTGACATGAAAGCAATGAATTGTATGTTACTTGTCATGTAAGCATGACTTACTTTATTACTTGTTATGTAAGCATGATTTGCTTGATTCTTGATAGGAAAGCATGAAGTATGATTCCATGTCTCTTGTTCCTTATGCTAGCCGAATGCTTGAAATCCTCAGCTAGGGTCATTCTAATGCTTGAAATCCTTTGCTAGGATTATTCTAATGCTTGAAATCCTTAGCTAGGATCATTCTTGTTTAATTGACACTTAATTGGATATAACAAGTGGTTAGAACTAGTTACTACCTCACTAAGTACATTCATGTACTTATCACTATTGTTTCATTCTTCCCAACCAACAGGACAAAGGATTTGTTCGTAGCTTGATTCTAAAGCCTGTTACCTTGAGCTCGAAGCAAGACACAAGTATTGCATAAGTATGGTTTCATACTTGTTTTGTATATCTCCTAGATTGGTGGCACTAGTTTTTATATAGTTTATCTTGATCATGCATTTTGGAATTCTTGAAACTTGTATATATATGTGTGTTCTTTAACGGGCTTACTATATTATGAACTTATTGACAAGTTTGTATTGAACTTAAATTACATGTAATGGAATCATGTTTTGCAACGCATATAAATGTACAAATGGTATGATGAAGTGTTTGAACTAGTTTACATTGAGCCTTTCGAATGTCCTGAAATTATATGGTTACTTGTGTGTGAATATACCTTGTTATAGTGTTGTTGTGTGCTTGGATGCCGAAGGCCGAATGGTCTAGTTGTTGGGAGGCTTGTTACATGCAATTGTATGTTAACATGATCATGTTTAGTAATCTAGGTATGAAATGTTCTATGTATCAAACCAAGGGACTTTGAAATGAAATGGAAGCATGTTGCATACTAGGGTCATTCGAATGATTATGGTATAAGATGAAGTTAAGTGAATCATGAAAGTAGTAACTTATAATGTAAGCATGAGATGAAAACTTTTAGTGGCCTATTCGAATGCCCTATGTTGTCTTGAAAACAAAATGTGAGTTTGCTTGGTTTTTAAGTAAGTATGCTTGGTTGCTCGCTAGTTAAGTAACTCATCTAATAGGGATGAGTTTATAAATCCTTGTTCTTGTTCTTGCTTGTATTGTATTGCCTTGTCCTTGCTTGCTAACGCTCCCGAGCTAGTTTGCTACTAACCCGGGGTAGGGGGTGTTACATTTATTGGTATCAGAGCTTTTTAGTCGGTTCTAGGACTAAACCAGGCTCTCTTGCATCATATAGGATACTTGTGCCACCTAGGAGACTTGTATTGTATAGCTTGTGTCCTTGCTTACTAAACTGAATTCGTAATTGTTCTATTTGGATGTAGAATGTTTGAAACGAGACTTGGCCGAGATGATGAAAGTCTTGAAGGCTCCTCGAATGAAGGAGATAGTGTAAGGATTGAGCTAAATTCGACTCATGTTTATGCTTTAATAGACTCGGGATCCACTCATTCATTTGTATGCTCATCTTTGATTGTAAAGTTGAATTTGAAACCTGAAATTGTAAAACAAAGCCTTGTACTTTCGAACCCAATAGGGGGAATTACATCCATTAACTTCCTTTGCAAGGAATGTTCTATAATCATTTGAAACATACCCTTTCCTATTGATCTATATGTATTACCAATTGTGAGTTCTATCTAGTGTTAGGACTAGATTGGTTAAGCAATCATGAAGCCTGGGCAGATTGCCAAAATAGGAGACTTTATCTTTGGGGATTAGGAGAGGAGTCCATCCTTCTAATTAATAGAAAACAGACCTCAATCTTTGCTACTATGGCCTTACAAGATGAACTTGATTTTGACTTACCTAGTATGCCAATTGTATATGAATTTGTTGATGTTTTTCCCAAGGAACTCCATGGTCTCCCTCCAACCAGAGAGAAGTAGAGTTTGGGATTGATGTTCAAGCAGGAACAACTTCGGTGTCCATCACACCCTATCGAATGGCACTTGTTGAATTGAAGGAACTCAAGAAGCAACTCCAAGAGGTACAAGACAAAGGCTTTATTCATCCTATCTCATCTCCCTAGGGTGCTCCAGTCTTGTTCGTGAAAAAGAAAGATAGGACTATGAGACTCTGTATTGACTACAGACAATTGAACAAGCTTACTATCAAGAATCGATATCCTCTCCAAAGGATAGAATATCTCTTCGATTAACTCAAGGTTGCTTCGGTGTTCTCAAAGATTGATCTTCAAACGGGATACTACCAAATGAGGGTAAAAGAAGAAGATCTACCCAAGACAGCCTTTTGTACTCGATATGGCCATTTTGAATTCCTTGTAATGCCATTCGGGTTAACGAATGCTCCGACAACTTTCATGGACCTCATGAACCGTGTATTCAAGCACTATCTTGACAAGTTTGTGGTCGTCTTCATCGATAACATCCTAGTGTATTCTAGAAATAAGGAAGAACATTCTGAACACCTTCGAATTATATTGCAAACTCTCAGAGAACGTCAATTGTTTGCAAAGTTCTCGAAGTGTGAATTTTGGCTATCGAAAGTCTCATTCCCTGGCCATGTCATCTTGGCAGAAGGAATTAAAGTAGACCTAAGAAAAGTTCGATCCATCATGGATTGAATACCTCTGAGGAATGTTGGTGAGGTCATAAGCTTTCTCGGTTTCGCCGGGTATTATCTGCATTTTGTCAAAGGATTTTCATCTATTGCCGCAAGCTTGACTAAGCTAACTCGTAAAGACACACCCTTTGTTTGGTCGGAGAACCAACAACAAAGGTTCGATCAACTTAAACAAGCTCAGACTCATGCACTGGTTCTCATCCAACCAGAATCGGGCAAAGAATTATGTTTCTATAGTGATGCATCTAATTTAGGACTAGGATGTGTCCTAATGCAAGATGGAAAAGTGGTAGCTTACGCTTCAAGGCAACTAAAACCACACGACTCAAACTACCCTACACACGATATAGAATTGGCAGCTATCGTGTTTGTTCTCAAAATATGGAGACATTACCTACACGGGGAGAAATGTAACCTGTTCACAGGCCACAAGAGTCTCAAATACCTTCTAACTCAGAAAGACTTGAATCTGAGGTAAAGAAGATGGCTAGAATTGCTTAAAGACTATGATTTGGTTATCGACTACCATTCGGTGAAAGCAGACGTGGTTGCTGATGCCCTTAGTCGCAGCCATACTCAGGTAAACCCTTAAATCTAAATTCTAGAATAATTCATTCAAGTTTAATCTTACTTGGATTACAAGTAATCCATTCGAATTGAACCTTTCTTGTCTTGCAAGCAACTTTTCAAAAACCATTCTTAGTGATCTTGTTTATTCTTTGTAGCTTCGTTGGCTATTAATGCTCATTTCCGTTTATCCAAAGGATAGAAATTCTTGTTTGAACTTCAAGTTCACTCTAGCTTGATCTTGAGAATCAAAGAACTCCAGCAAATTGATCCAGGTCTTCAAAAGATCGTATCCAAGCTAGACTCTGAGTCTAATTCTGACTTATCTCTCAAGTCGAATGGACTTCTCTATTTCAAAGATAGAGTATGTGTTCCTAACAATGAGGAACTAAAACAAGAGATGCTACAAGAAGCTCATCAAAGCTCCTTCTTAATTCATCTGGATCGGTTAAAATGTACAATGATCTAAAGCCACTATACTGGTGGCCAAGCAAGAAATTGGCTATCACAGACTTTGTTTCAAAGTGTCTAACTTGTCAAAGAGTCAAGGTCGAGCATCAAGTCTCTACTAGATTGCTCCAACCTATCGAATTGCCTCAGTGGAAATGGGATTGGATTACAATGGACTTCGTTACTAGTCTTCCTTCCACTCCAAAAAAAATAATGTTGTATGGATGATTGTTGATAGATTCACAAAGTCTAGTCACATCATCCCTATTCGAATGAACATGAGCTTGGAAACCTTACCGAGCTATACATCCATGAAGTGATTCGATTACACGGTGTACCTTCAACTATAATCTCCGATCGTGACCCCAAATTTGTTTCTCGATTCTGGAATTCCTTACAAAAGGCTCTAGGAGCTAAAGTGCTTCTTAGTACAGCTTTTCATCCTCAATCAGATGGACAATCTGAAAGAATCATTCAAGTGCTCGAAGATATGCTACGTGCTTGTGTTATAGACTTCGGAAAGAACTGGGAGAAATCTCTACCCCTAGTAGAGTTTGCTTACAACAATAGCTACCAGACATCTATCCAAATAGCTCCCTTCGAAGCTCTATAGCGAAGGAAATGTAGAACTCCTTTGTGCTGGTATGAATTGGGAGAAAACAAAGTATTGGGACCTCAATTGCTAAGAGAAACTGAAGAACAAGTAAAGATCATTCACAATCGATTAAAAGCAATCTTTGATAGGCAGAAAGCATATGCAGACTTGAAAATGAGAGACATCCAATACAATGTTGGAGACAAAGCCTTCCTCAAAGTATCTACTTGGAAGAAAGTCTTTCGATTTGGAAGAAAAAGAAAGCTCAACCCTCGATTTATTAGACCATTCGAAATCCTTGAATGGATTGGTCCAGTGGCTTGTCGATTGGCACTCCCTCGTGAATTTGATAAGATCCACTATGTCTTCCATGTCTCTATGCTCAAAAGATATAGATCTGATCCATCTCATGTCCTTGAACACGAAGAAGTGGAATTGAATCCCAACTTATCTTATGAAGAATAACCTATTCAGCTACTTGACAAGGAAGTTAGAAGACTTCGAAACAAGAATGTACCCCTAGTGAAAGTCCTTTGGAGGAATCACAAGATAGAAGAAGCAACTTGGGAATCTCAAGAAGTCATGAGGAAGTAATATCCTCACCTATTTGATTCAGGTAAATCGAGGAAGAATTTATCGTAAGGGGGGAGAATTGTAATACCCCAAATCATGGCCTACTAACATGTCACAAAGTAATTAGAACATAATTGTACAAACAATCTATAAATTAGAAGAATTGATTAAACATAGTGACTAAATTAGATGGATTGATAAATAAGTAGCCAAATCATGAAGGATCAAATAGTAACAATTTGTAAATGTAGAATTGCATGCTACTAGGATGTGTAATTAAGGATTTATGAAGCAATTAGACAAAAATTTGCCAAGTGATAACAACATGGCCAAGTAGCCATCTTCCTATCATCTTCTCCACTCCACCTTTCTCCTACCTTGGCCGAATTCTTCTCATCCATCTAGGAGAAAGAAAGCTTCATAGATCACCTTCAATCCACGCTTCTTGATTTAAGTTTGATCAAATTAGCTTGGAGAAGGTATAATGCTTGACTCCTACATGTTATAGAATGTTTGAATCTTGAAATGATGATGTTCTTGTTCCCTAGATTGATTAGGATGATTGTTATGTATGTTAGGATCATGTTAGCTTCTAATAGAACTTGAAATTGTGAATGCTAGAAGCTAAATTGCTAATGAGAATGTGTATGGTTGAAAATTAGTTTTGATTAGGGACTGTTTTACTAGTGAAAATGAGTAAATATGCTATGTGTATATAATGCCTTGTTTGATCATGTTGTAGGTGAATTGAGGCTTGAATAGAGTAAATAAGTTGCTGGAAAATGAATGCATAACATTAGATTAGTTAAAACTAGGTAATGGACTACTCAAATGGTGAATTGGAAGAATGATGTTGATCAAATAGATCAAATTGAACTTAACATTATAATGCACTGTTTTAAGCACATTGCTAAGTGAATTAGACTGAGCTAGACATGTGAGAACATGAAAATAAGTTGAATTGTCATGTTAGAATCTTGTTTAGATGATTTATGAAGCTAGAAACTCAACCTAGTGTAATCTGCCCAGAGCACTCTATTTTGGGCAGTAACTTTGAAAATCACCATAAATTGTATAAAAGGAATTTAAGGCTGAACATTTTGTGGACAATGCCTTATCATGTCTAAAATCATTAGGAGAAAACATAACTGATTTCTGGATTGTAGAATGAATTGTAGAGAAGAAACACTAAGGACAGTGCAAACTATCCAGTGTAGCAAATTGCCTTGTCTTTAAGTTACAAACTGTATTAATTGGCAAAGAACTAAAATGCAAGGCTTATATGGTTAGAAATATAGTGAAGTTAGCTTTCCAATGGTGTAAACCAATTGAAATTCTGACGTACGGAATGAGAGTTATGCATGATTAAGTGAGTAGAGTACAAGCTGCCTAGCAGCAGCAGTATAGACAATTTTGGGTAGTTTTGAAAACTATTTTGTAAACAGTTTTGGGACAATGGTTACTGCATTGTTTTACATGAATTAAAGTATAGATAAGTGAAGTTATGTATAGTAAAGAATGTATATCAACATGCTGCCAGATTTGTATATGTTATGTACTAGTAACATTGCCTTGATTGAATGATTATGTGAACTTGTTTTAACATGTATATACTTGTGTAATTTTTTAGAACTAAGAGTGAACGTGGTGGATGAGGAAAAGGTGGAACATCCTAAAGCTAAGAATAAAGGAGTGTGGATCCAAGACTAGCTAAGCTTGAGTATTGTGAGTGTAGTTATTTCTAGGGTTAGGACTAGGTCCTAACCAATGCTTGCATGTCTACATTCTTGTAATGTTTAAATTGACCCAATAAGGGAAGAATGACTAAAGTAAGGCATGAAATTTGATCACATCCTTGATTAAATGTTTAATTCGATGTCTAAGTATGTTTAAGTGGTTACATTGGTGATTGTATGTGTGATGTAGCATGTGATCGAATGCTTAAAGAACCTACTTGAATGTTATCCAAACTCGATGAAATGAACACATGAGAATTACATGATATGTGAGTTATGGCTTAATTGGCCTAAAGGCCTAGTATGTAATGAACTTGTTGAATACTTGACATGATCTTGAAATTGAAATGCTTGTATAAATAGCTAAAATCGAACAACCTTGGTAGCTAGTTGGATCAGGTAGAAGGGCATGCCTTAGAGTCTAGAGCTCATTGTGTTAGGGTGGACTACGGTCCAGGGCTAAGGCCCCTATTTGGTGATAGACGGAGGGCACGTATGTGGTCTTTGGTGACAGTAGGAGGGTTGACCAGCACTATGGTGCATCTTGTGGCGACAGTTGGTTGGAGACTCGATTACCTATACAAACTAAGTACAAAGGGGGTTGTTTAATTGATAACAAATGAAATAACAATCCTATAATACATGTTACTTGTCTTGAAAGTTATATAATGAATGTCACTTGACATGAAAGCCATGAATTGTATGTTACTTGTCATGTAAGCATGACTTACTTGGTTACTTGTTATGTAAGCATGATTTACTTGATTCTTGATATGAAATCATGAAGTATGATTCCATGTCTCTTGTTCCTTATGCTAGCCGAATGCTTGAAATCCTTAGCTAGGATCATTCTAATGCTTGAATTTTTTTGCTAGGATTATTCTAATGCATGAAATCCTTATCCAGGATCATTCTTGTTTAATTGACACTTAATTGGATATAACAAGTGGTTAGAACTAGTTACTACCTCACTAAGTACATTATTGTACTTATCACTCTTGTTTCATTCTTCACAACCAACAGGATAAAGGATTTGTTTGTAGCTTGATTCTGAAGCCTGTTACCTTGAACTTGAAGCAAGACACAAGCATTGCATATGTATGGTTTCATACTTGTTTTGTATATCTTCTAGATTGGTGGCACTAGTTTGTATATAGTTTATCTTGATCATGCATTTTGGAATTCTTGAAACTTGTATATATGTGTGTGTTATGGAATGGGCCTACTATGTTATGAACTTGTTGACAAGTTTGTATTGAACTTAAATTACATGTAATGGAATAATGTTTTGCTGTGCATATGAATACACAAATGGTGTGATCAAGTGTTTGAGCAAGTTTACATTGAGACATTTGAATGTCCTGAAAATATCTGGTTACTTGTGTGTGAATATACATTGTTATAAGTGTTGTTGTGTGTTTGTATGGTGAAGACCGAATGGTCTAGTTGTTTGGAGGCTTGTTACATGTAATTGTATGTTAACATGATCATGTTTGGTAATCTAGGTATGAAATGTTATATGTATCAAACTAATGAACATTAAAATAAAATGAAAGCATGTTACATACTAGGGTCATTCGAATGATTATGGTATAAGATAAAGTTAAATGAATCATGAAAGTAGTAACTTATAATGTATGCATGAAATGGAACCTTTTAGTGGCCTATTCAAATGCCCTATGTTGTCTTAAAAACAAAATGTGAGTTTGCTTGGTTGTTAAGTAAGTATGCTTGGTTGCTTGCTAGTTAAGTAACTCATCTAATAGGGATGAGTTTATAAATCCTTGTTCTTGTTCTTGCTTGTATTGTATTGCCTTGTCCTTGCTTGGTAACGCTCCCGAGCCGGTTTGCTACTAACCCGGGGTAGGGGGTGTTACAGGAATACCGGCTAGAAACTACCATGAGGATCTTAACCAAACAACTCAAATGTCCTGATGCACTTAAATTGGAGTGTGTAGTGGCCTTACTTGCTGACGGAGCTTTAAACTGGTGGGAAACTTCAATCCTAACTGTTTCGGAAAATTCTATCACTTGGGAATTTTTCATGAAGAAATTCCAGAAGAAATTTGCGAGTGAATAATATCTAGCTAAAAGAAGAAGATGTTTCTTGCATCTCAAGCAAGGTGGAAGATCTGTAAAGTAATACATCAGTGAATTCTGTAAGTTTTGCAGGTATGGTACTGAATATATCAATAAGGAGGATGACAAATGTAGGATGTTTATTGAAGGACTGAATGAGGAGTTGAGTCCGATGTTCATAGCTCTCAGAATAACTGATTTTCAAGACCTAGTGAATCGAGTAATTGCCACGGAGTCTTGAATGAAAGCTGCCAATAAAAGAAGAGAGAATTTTTCTAAGAAAGATAAAAGACCCCAAAGTAATAACAAATCTCTGTGGCCTTCAAAGAAATTGAGAGGCCAAGGAAGGAGCTATACGAATCAAGTTACTTCACCAATGGGTAACTTCATTCTGAAGCCTCAAACCGTAATCAAATCTTCTGCTCCAACAATCTCCATTAATAGCTTGGGAAACTCGGGCAGAGAACATCAATCTCGACGCTATAATATCTGTCAAAACTACCATTCTGGTCAGTGTAGGAGACAATCAGATGCTTGTTTCTGATGCGGAAGTATGGATCACTATGTTCGAGATTGTCCTCAACCTTTTGACAAGCCTTCGGTTATGGTGGCCTTTAATTCGAACCAAGCTCCACCTCCTAAAGGAAAACGGTCGAGACAAGCTCAATCGAGAAATTCGGGAAGATATCGGGCCCTTGGTCGAATGTATCACATTCGAAACCGTGATGATGAAGAGGCACCTAATGTTATAGCAGGTACTGTTGAACTAAATAATAATGTTGTATATGCTTTAATTGATCTGGGATCTACTAATTCCTTTATTCACTTTCCTATGATTGAAATGTTGAACCTGAATTCTGAAATGGTTGATCAAGAACTCCTAATTTCGAACCTTGTGGGGAAATGTCTAGCCCTAAATGTTCTTTGTAGGGACTATCTTTTGCATATTCAGAACATTCCTTTTCCTATTGATCTTTATCTACTGCCTTTTTTTGAATTCGATTTAATTCTGGGTTTAGATTGGATAGGAAGACACCGGGCTTGGGTAGATTGTAATAAGAGAAAATTATACTTACAGGGTTTGGGAAAAGAGTTGATATCCCTTATTAGTCAAAAGCCAAAACGGTTGAATGCTTTAATTGCTAATATGCTCTGAACTATACAAACAAAGTCTGATATAAATTCAATCTCAACTATATATGAATTTCCTAATGTTTTTCCTGAGGAACTTTCAGGATTGCCACCAAATCGAGAAGTTGAATTCAAGATTGAGATTCAACTAGGAGTTAATCCCATATCCATTACTCCTTACAGAATGGCTTCGGTTGAATTAAAAGAGCTTCAGAAGCAGTTGAAAGAACTGCAAGACAAAGGGTTCATCCGATCAAGCTCTTCACCTTGGGGAGCCCCGGTACTCATTGTCAAGAAGAAAGACGGATCTATGAGGTTATGCATAGACTATCAATAACTTAATCAAGTCACGATTAAGAATAGGTACCAGCTTCTGAGAATTGAAGACTTGTTTGATCAACTGAATGGTGCTTCAGTATTTTCTAAAATTGATCTTAGATCAAGGTACTATCAAATGAAAGTGAATGAGTATGATATTCCCAAAATTGCCTTTAGGACTCGATATGGCCATTACGAGTTCCTAGTAATGCCATTTGGTTTGACAAATGCCCCTACTGCATTCATAGATCTAATGAACCGAGACTTTAAACCGTACTTGGATAGATTTGTAGTGGTCTTCATTGATGATATTCTGGTTTACTCGAAAGATGAAGAGGAGCATTCAAGACATCTCATAATTATTCTTCAAACCCCTAGAGAAAATCGGCTCTATGCCAAATTCAACAAATGTGAATTTTGGTTAAACGAAGTCTCCTTTATTGGGCACATAATTTCAACAGAAGAGATCGAAGTTGACCCTAAAAAGATTCAATACGTGCTTGAATGGAGACTCCCGAAGAATGTTGGAGAAGTTCAAAGCTTCCTTGGCCTAGTTGGTTACTATCGAAGATTTGTTAAGGGATTTTCTATTTTAGCCGCACCTTTGACTAAGCTACTCTGTAAAGATACACCGTTTGTTTGGTATGAGAAACAACAAAGGTGCTTTGATCAGCTGAAAGAAGTTCTTACCCGAGCTCCAGTTTTGACTCAACTAGAATCGGGAAAAGAATACATTGTATTTAGTGATGCATCCCATTTGGTATTGGGTGCGTTCTAATGCAATGAGGAAAAGTAGTGGCGTATGCTTCTCAACAATTAAAGTATCATGAATTAAACTATCCAACTCATGATTTGGAACTTGCTGTAGTAGTTTTTGCGTTAAAAATCTAGCGACATTACCTATTCGGAGAAAGGTGCTATCTGTACACCGATCACAAGAGCCTGAAATATTTCTTGACAAAAAAGGAACTTAACCTCAGGCAAAGGAGATGGATTGAACTCCTTAAAGACTATGATTTAATCATAGATTATCATCCGAGGAAAGCCAATGTTGTGGCTGATGCACTCAGTCGACAACATTCCCGTGGTAAGAATTCGATCTAATCAACCTTTTCCTAATCTTATTCGAATTATAGCTTATATTTGTAGCCTAAAATATTTCATTGTAATCTAATGTAGCTTCATCATCCATTAATGCCCACTTTCAATTGGTTATAAAGAAAGGGACCCTAGCTTCCATCCGAATCTAGTCTGAAATTGTATCAAGAATCTGAATGTTACAACAATCGGATCTCGAACTACTCAAAATTAAGCTCAAACTGGATGAAAGTTCTGAATTAGAATTTACTCTAAAAGAGGATGGTTGCTCTATTTCAATAATAGGATGTGTATCCCTAATGATCTAGAATTAAGACGAGAAATCATGCATGAAGCCCACAACAGCTCTTTTTCAATGCATCCAGGTTCTATGAAGATGTATAAGGACCTAAAGGGTTTTTATTGGTGGCCCAGAATGAAGTTTTCTATAACCGACTTTGTGTCTAAATTTATTCTATGTGAAAAGGTGAAAGCCGAGCATCAGGTTCCCACAGGACTCTTGCAACCCATTGAAATTTCGCAATGGAAATGGGAACAGATAACGATGGACTTTGTTAGTGGTCTACCATTGTCTCCTGAGAAGAATGATGCAATCTGGGTAATTGCATATAGATTTTCTAAATTTTCTCACTTCCTCCTTGTTTGAATGAGTTTGAGTCTGGATCAATTAGCCGAACTGTATATCCGAGAGATAATTAGACATCATGGCATTCCTAATTCAATAATCTCTCACAGGGACTCTAGATTTACTTATAGATTCTATAAATCCTTACACAAAGCCCTTGGAACTAGGACCAATCTCAGTACAGCATTCCATGCTCAATCGGATGGACAATCGGAAAGAACTATACAAGTCCTGGAAGACATGCTTCGGGCATGTATAATTGATATGGGAAAGAATTGGGAGAAGGCTTTACCCCTAGCCGAATTTTCTTACAATAATAGTTACCAATCTTCTATCAAGATGGCTCCATTTGAAGCCCTTTATGGAAGAAAGTGCAAGACCCCTCTATGTTGGTCTGAGTTGGGGGAGAACAAGGCCTTAGGAACTCAATTACTTCAGGAAACAGAAGAGCTTGTACAAATAATTTGTAGTCGATTGAAGGAGGCTTTCGATCGACAAAAAGCTTATGCTGATCGAAAAAGAAAGGATGTTCAACACAGTGTGGGAGATAAGGTATTTCTCAAAGTGTCTCCATGGAAGAATGTAACACCCCAAATCCTAGTTTAGAAGTATTGGAATTAAATTGCATAAGTTGATAGCTTAATTGAATTTAGAATTAAGCTGAATTGATTACTTAAGGAATTAATTGAAAGAATGTATGAAACAAGTGATCAAATTTAAATGATCAATTTGAATTCAAGGAGAAAGATAAGGCTTGCATGCTAAATATCATGAATCTCTTATTTGCCCTTGATTAATTACATGATTAGTAACTAATTAAGGGACAATTTAGACAATACACAATTCCAATAACAAGGAATTGTTGTTGTCATCTTCTCCATTATTCCTATGTTGGCCGAAAAAGAGAGAAGGAAAAGTGAGAGCAAGAAAGCTAGGGAAAACACCATTGGAGAAGAAATTTAAGCTTGCATATGTAGGAAATTTTCATTGAAATTAAGCAAGAAGCAAAGTAAGTATAATTCTTCTTGTGCTTAATTGAATAGGCAATTATGATTATGGAATTGGACTAGTTTTGATGATCTTAGATGATTAGACATTGAATATGTTGTTACATGATTGAATGATTGTAGAACTTTGTAGAATTGAAGAATGAAACTAGGTACAAGGCTGGAAATTATGTGTTTATGCTAGTGTAACAAACCTAGGTTGCTGGAAAATTGAATTGTGTTATTGAAGTGGGAATTGAATGATTAGAACCTAAAATCGAGCTAAGGAAATAATGAATTGATGATGATCGTGAATAGGTAATGTATAGAAAGTGATGAACAATTTGAATTGTTAGCAAACAATGCTGGAAATGAAGGATAAGAATATGAACATAGTTATATAATATAGAAACTGTTTTGTGGTAGTGAAATTGAGTAAACATGCAATATTAGACTTTGTAACCAACTTACCATGTTTTGGAAGCCTTGTTTAATGAACTAGCATGGACCTAAAATGTTTAGAATGTCATGTGAAATGAATTATAGGGCTAAGACGTTGGTTAAAATGAATTAAAGGCATTAAAATGTGACTAGATACAATCTGCCCCGAATTGCTCTGTTCTGGACAGTCACAATGAAAATTCACCAAAAATTATATAGATTGAATTCAGGGATGAAATTTTAACGACATGATCCTTAGAATGTCTATTTTCATTAGGTGAAAATAGAATTGAAAACTGGGTCCTATGCTGGAAACTGTAAGTAGGAATTGCTGGACAGTGCAAACTTTCCAGGCAGTGTAAATGCCCTGTCTTTGAACAATAAACTGTATTAATTGGCTAAGAATTAAATTGCAAGTCTTACATGGTCTTATAGAAAATTTTGTAAGCTTTCCAATGGTGTATAGAAATCAAAATTTGGTTTGCCTAGCATGCCTATCGTTTCTGAATTCACTGATGTTTTTCCTGAGGAACTCACTAGTGTTCCTCCAACCCGAGAAGTAGAGTTCGGGATAGAAGTTCAGCCTGGAATAGCTTCTGTGTCTATTACACCCTATAGAATGGCACATGTTGAGTTGAAAGAATTATTGAAGCAACTTCAGGAGTTGTAAGATAAAGGTTTTATACGGCCTAGCATTTCTCCTTGGGGTGCACCAGTTTTGTTTGTAAAGAAGAAAGACGAGACTATGCGGCTTTGTATTGATTATCGTCAGTTAAATAAGCTTACTATCAAGAACCAGTATCCCCTGCCTAGAATTGAAGATCTTTTTTATCAACTTAGGGATGCTGCCACATTTTGTAAGATCGACCTTCGATCGGGATACTACCAAATGAAAGTAAAAGAGCAAGACGTGCCTAAGACAGCCTTTCATACTCGATATGGCCACTTTGAATTCGTCGTAATGCGATTCGGGTTAACGAATGCTCTGGCTACTTTCATAGATCTCATGAATAGGGTATTCAAGCCCTATCTTGACAAGTTCGTGGTCGTATTCATCAACGACATTTTGGTGTACTCTCAGAATAAGGAGGAACACGCTAAACACCTCCAAATTGTCTTGCAAACATTCCAAGAACATCAATTGTATGCCAAGTTCTCAAAATGTTAATTATGGTTACCAGAAGTTTCTTTCCTCGGTTATGTTATCTCGGCTGAAGGAATTAAAGTCGATCCAAGCAAGATTCAGTCTATTCTGAATTAGAGACCTCCGAAGAATGTAAGCGAGGTTCGAAGCTTTCTCGGTTTAGCTGGGTATTACAGAAGATTTGTTAAAGGCTTTTCCTCTATTGCCGCAAGTCTTACCAAGCTTACTCGCAAAGATACACCTTCTATTTGGTTGGAGAGCCAACAACGAAGCTTCGATCAGCTTAAGCAAGCCCTGACTCATGCCCCGGTACTTATCCAACTAGAATCGGGCAAGGAATTCATTGTTTACAGTGATGCTTCTCATCTAGGACTCGGTTGTGTCCTGATGCAGGATGGGAAAGTAATTGCTTACGCTTCAAGGCAACTAAAGCCACACGAGTCTAATTATCCAACACACGATCTGGAACTAGCGGCTATCGTATTTGCTCTCGAGATATGGAGACACTATCTATACAAAGAGAAATGCAATTTGTTTACCGATCACAAAAGTCTAAAAAACACCTTAACTCAGAGGGACTTGAATCCGAGGCAATGGAGATGGCTCGAATTGCTTAAGGATTACAATCTGGTTATTGACTACCATCCAGGGAAAGCAAACGTAGTTGCTGACGCCCTTAGTCGCAGACCATACTCGCGTAACTCCTAAATATAGAATTCTAATAAATTCAATTGAATTATGCCTTCTATTGTTTTGCAAACAATGAATTTAGAGCTTTCTTATGCTACAAGTTACTATTCAAACATTTCTTGAAATACAAGTAACCCATTTGAATGATAATTAGGCCTAAAATACTTGTAACCATTGAAACCCGAATCTTTCTTAACTTGTTATTGCAAACAATAGTGCCTTGCACTGCAATTAATCTATTGAAATCATTCTAATGACCTTGTTATTGCTTTCGTAGCTACTACGGCAATCAATGCTCATTTCTGACTATCCAAGAGCCGAAAATTTCTGTCTGGACTTTAAGTTCGATCCAATTTCATCTTGAGAATTAAAGAACTTCAACAAGTTGATCCAAATCTTCAGAAGATCATATCTAATCTTGCTTTTGAGTCTAGCTCTGACTTCTTCCTAAAGTCAAATGGACTCCTCTATTTCAAAGATAGAGTTTGTGTTCCTAACAATGAGGAATTAAGACAAGAAATGTTAAAAGAAGCTCATCAAAGTTCTCTCTTGATCCACCCTGGATCGGTTAAGATGTATAAGGACCTAAAGCCACTATACTGGTGGCCAGAACTATTAGCACTTTGGTGTGGTTTTGACTCGTGTACTCAGGTCCTCAAACTATGTTGGGCAATAATTTATTTGAAAATAAATGGTTAATAAAATTAGAGGGCAGATAAACTCTCGGATAATGGCTAGGATATTAACATGATTTATAAATCCAGAATATATTATGTAGATATTTGATTAACATAAGGAAAATAAAAGAATGGTGATCAAATTGCATGTTCATTATATTATTGATATAATTCAAGCATGTTGATGTATGTTAAATAATTATAATGCCTCACTAAGTGTTTACTTAACGTGTGATGGTTTTCACGTGTAGGTAGTAATCCAGGGCAGGAGTAAGGAATGTCAGCATCATAACCTTGAGGAAAAATAGTTGTATCGATAATTTACATCTTCGATGTATTTTGGTTATCTGTAGTTTGAATGTATAAAATATTGGCAGCTCACTTTAACTGGTCTAGATATGGTATGTAATATTAATATCTAGATAAGTGGTTACTTTATAATATGGTTTATATTAGTTAAAAAAATATATTTCTAGTAATAGAAATCGGGTAAATTTCTAAATTTGATTTTTATAGTAATTAAGATCATTTTTAATTTAGGCAGTTTCCTTAATTAAAAGGTGTAGTTACAAACTGTCAAATTGCTGCCAGAAAACGGAATCTATTTGACTAATCAAAAATTAATAATTGATTTTATGCGATAAATATAAATTTTAAAAAATTACTATTTTTGGATTAATTTGGTTAGTAAAAAAATATGGTTAAATAGTTTGTGACACTCTATACTAGCATTAGTTAATAAATACTAGTAAGGGTGTTACATTTATTAGTATCAGAGCTACATGTTTAGCCGGTTCTGGATGATAAATGAGTCTCTATAGAAACTCAAAGTTATATACATGCCACTAGAATATCAAAATTTTTTTATATTGTATAGGATTATGATGATGCTCGATATTTGGTAGATTACTCCTTACTTATTTAAGATAGTCCTGACATGAACAAATGTCGGATTATCGGGAATCGCGACAGGCTGTTGAGCAGGATGTGCCTGCTCAAAGCGGAAGTAATGAGGTGAATTAGAATCCACCTCAGGTTCAAAAAAATGTGGAGCAACCGGCCCAACAGGATGCAGAGCGGCCGGCATGGGAACAAAGAAATATGACAGTACAGGATCAAGGTTTATTTTTACAATCCTTGGATGTGATTATAAAACGGCCAGCACCAGTATCAGTCCCTAAGAAGCTAAGGAAAATCGGAGCACCAGAATTCCGTGGTGATACTGATGCAAATTCGATGGATGCTGATTATTGGTTAAACGATATCAAGATTATGTTAAGCAGAATTCCTTGTGATGACCAAGGAAAATTGGAAGGAGTAGTATCCCTTCTAATGGTACCAGGTAGTATATGGTGGAATGTGATAACTGTACAAGTACCTCAAGAGTGGGTTACTTGGGAATTCTTTCTTCAAGAATTCAAAGAAAACTATATTGGACATGTATTTGTGGAAGATATGACGCAACAATTTATACAGCTTAAACATCATGGCAGATCGGTTTATGAGTACGAATACAAATTTAATAGACTGAGCCAATTTGCGACGAAATTTCTCCCAACGAAAAGATGTAGAATCGACAAATACATATCTGGATTGGATTCACAATATAAGAGTATATTGGTTTCCCTTAATTTCACTACTTTTCAATAAATAGTGAATTGAGCCAAGGCTATAGAAAGAGTGGACCTCGAAGAAAAGGCAGAAACGCAGAGTCATACTGGAAAAAGGTAGGAGGGTCATTTGTTGTGTCATCATTTAAACACAGCAAGGGAATGTCACACCAGCATCCTGCAGCATCTGCCTCTTTAATTAAAAAGGGGTATACAAAAGGGAAATCAAAGCAGTCCTAGATGAATACTATGGGTACTTGCGGGTCTGCAGTTCGCTTGATTTTAGAATGTGAGCATTGTGGCAAGAGGCATCCTGGTTGAATGCCAATTAAAAGAGTAGTCTTAAAGGGGCTAGAGGGTTCAGAAATAATGTTTGAAGATGAAAGACAGAACTATTTACCTTATATGATAAGTTCTCCACAAACAAAAATAGATATGGAAAACATACCCACGGTGCAGGAATTTCCAAATGTTTTTCCGGATGAATTACCCAGCTTACCCCCAGATCGAGAGGTGGAATTTGGTATTGATGTGCTCCTTGGAACAACACCAATATCAATAGCACCTTATAGAATGGCTCATACAGAGCTCAAGGAGTTGAAGGCTCAATTGCAAGAATTACTAGATAAAGGCTTCATTCGACCAAGCATATCACCTTGGGGAGCCCCAGTCTTATTTGTAAAGAAGAAAGACGGATCAATGAGGCTATGTGTGGATTATCGTCAACTTAATAAGGTGACAATAAAGAATAAGTATCCTTTACCGAGGATTGATGATCTTTTTGATCAACTTAATGGAGCAATGGTGTTCTCTAAGATTGATCTTTGATCGGGGTATCATCATTTAAAAATCAAAGAAGCAGATATACCAAAGATAGCCTTCAGAACCAGATATGGGCACTACGAGTTTGTAGTAATGCCATTTGGACTTACAAATACACCAGCGGCGTTTATGGATTTAATGAATCGAATCTTCCAACCGTATTTGGATCGATTCGTGGTAGTATTTATTGATGATATATTGGTTTATTCTAGAACCAGGTAGGAGCATGATGCTCATCTACGAGTTGTTCTCCAGATCTTACGAGAAAAGAAGTTATATGCAAAGCTGTCAAAGTGTGAATTCTGGTTATCAGGAGTAAATTTCCTTGGGCATGTAGTTTCAGCCGAACGAATTTGAGTTGATCCCAAGAAGGTTCAAGCAATCCTTGAATGAAAAGTCCCTAAGAACATCTCCGAAGTGAGAAGCTTTTTGGGATTAGTTGGTTATTATCAGCGGTTTGTGAAAGATTTTCAATGATTGCCTCTTCGATAACCAAGCTATTAAGAAAATATGTACCGTTCGTTTAGATGGAAAATGTCAAGAAAGCTTTGATCTATTAAAGAAGGTTCTGACAGAAGCTCCTGTTCTAGTACAAGCAGAACCTACAAAATAATTTGTAATATATAGCAATGCCTCCCATAATGGTTTGGGATGTGTGCTGATGCAAGAAGGAAGGGTGGTAGCTTATGCTTCACGGCAACTCAAAACTCATGAAAGAAACTATCCCACTCATCATTTAGTGTTGGCACAGTGGTGTTTGCTCTAAAAATTTGGCGACACTACTATATGGTGAAAAATGCTATATTTTCACTGACCATAAAACTTTGAAGTATTTGCTATCCCAAAAGGAGCTCAATTTGAGGCAGAGAATATGGATAGAATTAATAAATGATTATGATGTAATTATTGATTATCATCCAGGAAAGGCTAATGTGGTAGCAGACGCACTTAGCCAGAAAACATTTTCTGCCTTGAGAGCCCTAAATGCCCAGTTGAAAATGTAGGAAGATGGTGCATTAGTGGCATAATTTCAAATCAAGCCCACTTTGATAGAGCGAATGAAAGAGTTACAAGCCAAAGATGAAGGGTGCTTGGAGAAGATGAAACAAATAGAAAGTGGTGAATCTAAGGACATTGAAGTAAAGTCTAATGGGTGCATATATTATAAAGGACATTTATACGTTCCTGAGAATGATGAGATGAAGAGAGAAATACTTTTTGAAGCCCATTACATCCCTTTAACAATGCATCCAGGCGGTAACAAAATGTATCAAGATGTGAAAAGTCATTTTTGGTGGTCGGGCATAAAATGAGCCATCACAGAGTTTGTTTCCAAGTGTTTGACTTGTCAACAAGTAAAAGCAGAACATCAAGTACCATCCAGATTACTTCAACCAATTTCCTTTCCACAGTGGAAATGGGAGAGAGTTACTATGGATTTTGTAACGAGCCTGCCTTTGACGCCAAGTAAAAAGGATGCAATCTGGGTGATTGTGGATCGATTAGCTAAATTTGCACACTTCATACCAGTTCACACGAATTATTCTTTGAACAAGCTCGCGGAACTGTATATCAAAGAGATTGTTAAATTGCATGGTGTTTCTATGTCTATTATATCAGACAGGTATCCCAGGTTTACCTCAAGATTTTGGAGTGCTTTACACGAGGCATTGGGAACTAAATTGCATTTTAGTACTGCTTTTCATCCCCAGACAGACGGGCAGTCGGAGAGAACTATACTAGTATTGGAGGATATGCTTGGAGCATGTGTAATAAATTTTACGGGTTCTTGGGAAAAGCATCTTCCATTAGCGGAATTTGCATATAACAATAGTTATCAAACAAGCACAAAGATGGCTCCTTACGAAGCATTATATGGGAGGAAATGCAGAACGCCATTGAATTGGTTCGAGCTTGAGGATCGAAAGGTTATTGGACCAGATCTTATTCAGAGGATGGAAGATAAGGTAAAAATTATTCAAGACAATCTCAAAGCTTCCTCTGACAGGTAAAAATCTTACTCGAATCTTAAAAGAAAAGATATTGAGTTTGAAGTTGGAGATAAGGTATTTTTAAAAGTATCACGTTGGAAAAATATGTTACGCTTTGGACGAAAAGGCAAGCTTAGTCCAAGATTCATCGGCCTGTATGAGATTCTAAAAAGAGTTGGACCAGTGGCATATCAGTTAGCGTTGCCACCTGAGATGAGTAAGATCCATGATGTTTTTCATGTATCCATGCTGAGGAAGTATCGATCAGATCCTTCGCATGTCATTACACCGGAAGAAATCAAGATTCAGCAAGATCTGACATACGAGGAGGAACCTATGAGAATATTACCTCACGGAGAAAAATAGTTAAGAAATAAAAAGTTTCCACTAGTTAAAGTGTTTTGGAGAAATCACAAAGTAGAGGAAGCTACTTCGGAACCTGAGGAATCAATGAAAAAGCAGTATCTACATCTTTTTCAACCTAGTACTTAGGAAAATTCGAGTATGAATTTTCTTAAGGGGGAAGAATTGTAATATCTTGAAATTTTGGTTAGTGACCAAAATGTAAAACTTGAAAAGTTTGGTGACCAAAATGTAAAATTTAAAAACTTTGGTGCCAAAGTGTAAACTTTAGAAAGTTTAAGGACCAAGTTGTAATTTTCAAAAGTATGTAAGTTAGTCCCGTAAATGAATAGTTCACCCTCAAGAGTGGAATTTTTGTGATACACGGATTTTTGATACGGAGTTTGAATGAAGAGCTATGAAGCTTTAAAGTTCAGGAAAATCTAGATAATCAGATTTAATCGAATAAATGAGAAATCTTTTATGAGATATTTTATTAAAATAAGGAAAGGGTAAAAGGGTTATTTCCATGCCTTATTTTAATGGAAATTAATATGGGTCATTGGATTAAAGATTACTTTTCGATGTTTAATCTTAGCCATTGGATGAAAAATGGCAAGTTGATAATTTTTGAAGATGGCAAGGGAAAAGTTGGTAATCACTAACTCCTTGGATTGTTTTGGGCCCTTGGATTGGTAGGTAGACACGTGGCTTAATATGGAGCTTTGGATTACAACGGTAAAAAGGTCATTAGACTTTAAAAATGAATTTTAAATTAATTTTTAATAAATTGATTACAAATGGCATAATTTGAAGGAAAAGAAATTTCAAGATTTCTTCCCCAACTTTGAGCCAAGTTCGAATACCCCAAGGTAAGAAGAAAAAAAAAATTCTTCTTGATTTTTCAAGCTTATTTAGTTGGAATTTTGATGAAGGCATGAAGAAACATGAAATTTATCCACATGAAATTCTCTATCTATTTGTACCATTTTTTCATGTTTTTCTTATTTAAATCCTTAGTTTTGGGAAATTGATGGATGAAGGGGTTGTTGATTTAGAATGAATTAAGGTTAGTTTGTAATGAATATGATGTTGTAGAATCATATTAAAGCATGTATGATGATTGAAACTACATGGAAATAGCTAAACCCTAAATTGTTTAAAGTTAGGGTTTTAGTAGAAAGGATGATTTTGGAATGATTTTGAGCTGGAAATGGTTGTGAAGGCATGGAAATGATGCTTAAGTGTTAAGTAGACTAATTTGGAAACTTCGAAAAGTAGAGGGGTGATTTTGGCAATTTGAAGAAATTAGGGGAAATTATGGAAAATTTTCCATGAATGAGGAAATGTTGAAATTAATGATTTTACAAGCTTTACAATGTCATTTGGACCTTTTTGGAAGTTTTTAGAACATAGGGATCAATTCGGAAATTTAATGACTAAAGTGAAAATTTATTTTCATGGAAGCATTGTGCTGGAATTAAGGTTAGAATGAGTTATAAATCATTCTTTGAGTAAGGGTTGGAAGAAATACAAAGTATTGGGGATGGAATGACTTGTGTCATAAAACTAATATTTGGAAAATATTAGGGTGTTTATAGGAAAATTATTCATATATTGTTTATGTGTTAGTAGGATACGAACAAATAATTTGGAATATACTTATGGTAATTTTAATACATTGTAGACTGTGAACAAAATCAAGACCAAGTTAGCAATCAAGGAAAGGAACGGGATCAAAGTTGAACTTAGTGAGGCTAGTTGAACATTGACAAAGTATAAAGTGTCGAGGTGAGTGCATTTTTATGCATGAATAGTTGCTTGATAACCATATTATGAATTTATATTTGACATGTTGAGAATTGTCAAAGGTAGAAGAATTACATGCATTGATCACAGGTAATTTAATTTTGATATGTTGTGTTATAAGGTATGAACTGCCAAGTATTTAATTATATTGCCATGGATGAATCGAATATGGAATTGGGAAAATATGCCCAAATAAGTAATTGAGGTATAGAGTATAGTTGGCATGCCATAGAGTCAAGTGGTTTATTAACACTTATGTGTGGTTTATTAACACTTATGTGTGGTTTCTTAGCACTTATGTGCGGTCTCTTAGCACTTCGGTGCGGTTTATTAGCACTTTGGTGCGGTTTTGACTCGTGTACTCAAGTCCTCAAACTATGTTCGGAAATAATTTATTTGACAATAAATGGTTAATAAAATTAGAGGGTAGATAAACTCTGAGATAATGGCAAGGATATTAATAGGATTTATAAATCTAGAATATATTATGTTGATATTTGATTAACATAAGGAAAATAAAAGAATGGGGATCAAATTGTATGTTCATTATATTATTGATATAATTCAAGCTTGTTGATGTATGTTAAATAATTATAATGCCTCACTAAGTGTTTACTTAATGTGTGATGGTTTTCATGCGTAGGTAGTAATCCAGGGCAGGAGTAAGGAATATCAGCATCATCACCTCGAGGAAAAATAGTTGTATCGGTAATTTACATCTTCGATGTATTTTGGTTATCTCTAGTTGGCATGTATAAAATATTGTAGCTCAGTTTAAGTGGTCTAGATATGGTATGTAATATTAATATCTAGATAAGTGGTTACTTTATAATATGGTTTATATTAGTTAAAAAATATATATTTCTAGTAATGGAAATCGAGAAAATTTCTAAATTTGATTTTTATAGTAATTCAGATCATTTTTAATTTAGGCAGTCTACTTAATTAAAAGGTGTAGTTACAAACTGTCAAATTGCTGCCTGAAAAGGGAATCTATTTGACTAATCAAAAATTAGTAATTGATCTTACACGATAAATATAAATTTTCAAAATTTACTATTTTTGGATTAATTTGGTTAGTATAAAAATACGGTTAAATAGTATGTGACACTCTATACAAGTATTAGTTAATAAATACTGGTAAGGGTGTTACATACGGGCTTCGTATCCAACTGCTTAACATGTCCAAGAGTCAAAACAGAGCATCAAGTCCCTACTGGATTGCTTCAACCCATTGAACTTCCAGTGGAAGTGGGATCGAATTACTATGGACTTTGTCACCGGTCTTCCTTCTACTCCAAGAAAGAACGATGATGTATGGGTGATTGTTGATAGATTCACTAAATCTACTCAATTCATCCCTGTTCGTATGAACATGATCATGGAAACCCTTGCCGAGCTATACATTCGTGAAATGATTCGGTTACACGGTGTACCTACAACAATTATCTCCTATCGTGACCCTCGATTTGCTTCTCGATTTTGGAATTCTCTGCAGAAAGATCCATGAGCTAAAGTACATCTTAGTACAGCCTTTCATCCTCAATCGGATGGTCAATCTGAGAGAATCATTCAAGTATTAGAAGATATGTTTCGGGCTTGTGTTATTGACTTCGGGAAGAATTTGGAGAAATCCTTACCTCTTGTAGAGTTTGCCTACAACAATAGCTATCAATCTTCTATTCAAATGACACCATTTGAAGCTCTATATGGTAGAAGATGTAGAACTCCCTTAAGATGGTTTGAATTGGGAGAAAACAAAGTAATGGGACCTCAATTGCTTCGGGAAACTGACGAACAAATCAAGATCATTCGTAATCGATTGAAGGCAGCTTTCGATAGGCAGAAAGCGTATGCTGATTTGAAAAGAAGAGATATTCAGTATGCTATTGGAGACAAAGCGTATGCTGATTCGTAATCGATCTGATCCTTCGCACATTCTGGAGCCAGAAGAAGTTGAATTGAATCCCGATTTGTCCTATGAAGAATAACCTATTTAGATTCTTGACCGGGAAGTAAGAAAGCTTCGGAACAAGATTGTTCCTCTTGTTAAGATCTTATGGAGAAATCATAAGGTGGAAGAAGCTACCTGGGAATCTAAAGAAGTCATGAGGAAGCAGTATCCTCACCTATTCAATTTAGATAAATTCGAGGACGAATTTAATTTAAGGGGAGGGGAGAATTGTAACACCCCAAATCATAGCTTAGAAGTATTGGAATTAAATTGCATAAGTTGATAGCTTAATTGAATTTAGAATTAAGCTAAATTGATTAGTTAAGGGCCTAATTGAAAGAATGTATGAAACAAGTGATCAAATTAAAAGGATCAATTTGAATTCAAGGAGAAAGATAAGGCTTTCATGCTAAATATCATGAATCTCTCATTTGCCCTTGATTAATTACAAGATTAGTAATTAATTAAGGGACAATTTAGACAATACACAATTCCAATAACAAGGAATTGTTGTTGTCATCTTCTCCATTATTCCTATGTTGGCCGAAAAAGAGAGAAGGAAAAGTGAGAGCAAGAAAGCTAGGGAAAACACCATTGGAGAAGAAATTTAAGCTTGCATGTGTAGGAAATTTTCATTGAAATTAAGCAAGAAGCAAAGTAAGTATAATTCTTCTTGTGTTTAATTGAATAGGAAATTATGATTGTGGAATTGGACTGTTTTTGATAATGTTAGACGAATTAGACATTGAATATGTTGTTAGATGATTGAATGATTGTAGAATTATGCAAAATTGAAGAATGAAACTAGGTACAAGGATGGAAATTATGTGTTTATGCTAGTGTAACAAACATAGGTTGCTGGAAAATTGAATTGTGTTATTGATGTGGGAATTGAAAGATTAGAACTTAAAATTGAGCTAAGGAAATAATGAGTTGATGATGATCATGAATAGGTAATGTATAGAAAGTCTTAAACAAATTGAATTGTTAGCAAACAATGCTGGAAATGAAGGATAAGAATATGAACATAGTTATACAATATAGAAACTGTTTTGTGGTAGTGAAATTGAGTAAACATGCAAGATTAGACATTGTAACCAACATACCCTGTTTTAGAAGCCTTGTTTAATGAACTAACATGGACATAACATGTTTAGAATGTCATATGAAATGAATTATAGGGCTAAGACATTGGTTAAAATGAATTAAAGGCATTAAAATTTGACTAGATACAATCTGCCCAGAATTGTTCTATTCTGGGCAGTCAATTTGAAAATTCACCAAATATTGTATAGATTGAAAACAGAATTGTTCTATTTTCATTAGGTGAAAACAGAATTGAAAACTGGGTCCTATGTTGGAAACTGTAAATAAGAATTGTTGGACAGTGCAAACTGTGTGGCAATGTAAATGCCCTTTCTTTGAACAATAAAATGTATTAATTGGATAAGAATTAAAATGAAAGTATTACATGGTATTATAGGAAATGTTTTAATCTTTCCAACGGTGTATAGCAATCGAAATTCCGACATACGGATTAAAAGATATGGCCATTTAAAGAGATTGTGTGCAAATTGCCAGACAGCAGTGTCTTAGGCAGTTTGGAACTTTTTTTGTACCTAAATGCAAACTGTTTATAAAACAGTTTTGGGACAATGTAATATGTCCAGTTATGTCTTAAAATGAAGTAATAACAATGTGGAATTGAATTGTAAGAAATTCTTAAAAAGAAGCATAAAAACAGTAGCTAAATGTTAGGTAAAATGTGATAACATTGCTACTATGATTGTGTGATATTGTGTTTGTTTTGATGAAATGTGTATATGTTATGCTTGCTAGATCAAGGGCAGCAGATTGGGGAAGAATAGGATTGGAGTGGACATCCCAAAGCTAGAGGCAAAGGGATTTGGATCCAAGATAGTTGAATTGCTAGGAATATTGTGAGTGTAACTAACCTTAGGGATGGGACTTAGGTCCTAACCAACCTTGTTACTGCTTAAATGAAATTTCAATGCCATGTAACATGACTTAAAGTATATTTGGCTAATTAAGGGAAGAATGAAATGTATGATAACTTGTTTGATGCCATGATCTTTGGGTTTACCTGGGTGTTAAGCAAATGTAATCAAATGCTTGTCATGTGCATTGCTTATGCCTAAGGTATGAAATGGCATGCTTTCTTGGAGAATAAGGTACGTATAATGCATACATATGCTTGTGTTTGTGAATGTATACATGGCTGATTGAATCGAATGGTATGGATAGTTATGTATTGGGAGTTAAGACTCCATAAGCCTAAGTGTAACACCCTAAATCCTAGCCTAGAAGTTAAGCTAAATTGATTAGTCAAGGGCCTAATTGATTGAATGAAAGAACAAGTTACCAAATTAAGATGACCAACTTGTAAACTCTAGCAATTTCAAGGAATGCATGCTAAATTCCTCAATTCCCCTAAATGCCCTTGATTAAGTTAATATTAAGGATTAATTGAGGGACATTTTAGACATTACACAAATCCAATAACTTGGATTATGTGTTATCATCTTCCTCACTTTCTCTTTGTTTGGCCGATTGAAGAGAAAGAAAAGAGAGAAAGAAAATCTTGAGGGAGAAAGCTTGAATCCATGTCCTACAACCTTGATTTAGCTTCAAATTAAGTCTAGATAGCTTAGTGATTAAGGTAATTACTTTCTTCTCTTGTAAATTTCATGTTTGAATTGAAATGGAAATGTGATTTGAAGTGGATAGATGCTAGAAAATGTGATGAACATGTTATAAATTGATTGAATGATTGTTTGATGACGCTCTTGGTTGTATTGATGAATTAGATGATTTTTTATGTGTTAAGGTCATGCTATGTGAAATTAGAACCTGAAATTGATTGCTAGTAGTCAAATGGCTAATGAAACTCATGTGTAATTGCTGGAAAATTCAGAAACATGAACATGATTCAAAACAGTTTAGATTAGGGGACTGTTTTGAATGAAAAATTGTGTAAGCATGCTAAATGAGCTTAAAACTCTGTTTTGAACATGTTGATAGGTAAAATGGAGATTTAATTGAATTGGTAAATTGCTGAAAAAATGACTACACCTAAATGAACTAGTTAAATTAAGTAATGGACTGCCTAGTTGATGAATAGATGTGTAATTGTGATCAAATGGATTAAACTAGGTTCAACATGACTATGCCCTGTTTTGAGAACATTGTTAGGTGAACTATGATGGCCTAAATATGTATGAACATGATTATGAATGAAATTGTCATGTTAGGACCTTACTAGAATGAAATAAAGAACTAGAAATGCAACCTAGAGTAAGTTGCCCAGAATGCTCTGTTCTGGGTAGTCACTTTGAAAATTCACCAAAAATTGTAAATAGAAATAGCTGGACAGTGCAACCTGTCCAGGCAGTGTAAATGCCCTGTCTTTGAACAATAAACTGTATTAATTGGATAAGAACTCAAATGCAAGCCTATTATGGTTTTAAATACAATTTGTTTAGCTTTCCAATGGTATAAATTAATCGAAATTCTGACGTAGGAATTGAAAGATATGCCTGTTTAAGCATGTAGTGTGCAAGCTGCTTGGAAGCAACACATAAGCTAGCTAGAAACTGTTTTGTACACAGTTTTATTGGACTGTTTGTAACAGTTTGGGATAATTAGATTCTACCTAGTCTTGTTTATTGAAATTTTGATAGAATTATATATATATATGTTTTTATGCATTGAAATAACCTTGCTGCCGTGTTGAATTGTCTTGTGTATACATATTGATGAATGTGTTTAATCATGAATTTGCTATAGCAAAGGAGAAAAAGGAAATCTTTCAAAGGCTAAGAACAAAGGAATAGCTATACAAGACAATTTCTAGCTTGCTTGGATTGTATTGTGAGTGTAGTTATCTTTAGGGTTAGGACTAGGTCCTAACCATTGTATTCTTGTTACATTCTTGTCATGATAATGAATCTAAGAATGAACTTGACTTAATAAGGGAAGTATGATTAAAGAAACACATGAAACATGACCCTAGTGTTGTATACATGTCCATTCGAAATGCTTATGCATGATCGGTGATAGTTTGGATGCTTGTATGTGCTATGATGCAACATGATTGTATGCTAAAGACTTGTTTGAGATATGCTGTTATATCATCTTGATGAAATGGATCTTGAAACCACTTGACTTGTGAGCTAAGGCTCGATAGCCTAAGGGCTTAACATGAAATGATCTTGATTGACATGAACATGATCTTGAACTTGATAACTTGAATAAATGGTAATTCGAACAATCTTGGTAGCTAGTTGGATTAGGTAGAAAGGCATGCCTTAGAGTCTAGAGCTCATTGTGTACGGGTGGACTATGGTCCAGAGCTAAGGCACCTATTTGGCGACAGACAGAGGGTACGTATGTGGTCTTTGGCGACAGTATGAGGGTTGACCAGCACTACAATGCATATTGCGGCGACAGTTGGTTGGAGACTCGATTACCTATACAAACTAAGTGCCAAGGGGGTTGTTTAATGAATTAACAAATGAAATAACAATTCAATTGTACATGATACTTGTCTCGAATGCCATGAAATGTATGTTACTTTATTTGAAAGCATGACTCCTTGGTTTCTTGTTTTGCAAGCATGTTGTTTGATTCATGAATTATGACTTCTTGATGCATATTCTTGTTGGCCGAATGCATGCTATCCTAGATAGGATATTCTTAATGCTTGGAAGACTAGTTAAGGTCACTATTGATGTTTAAAAGACTAGCTAAGTCTAATTTAATGCTTGGACGCCTTAGCTAGGTCTACACTTGATCTAAAAGACATGAAACATGAAATAACAAAATGGATAGACTAGTTACTACCTCACTAAGTACATTTTTGTACTTATCACTCTTGTTTCATTCTTACCATCCTACAGGTTAAATGATTCAACATTGCTTGATCTTGAAGCTTGATTCCTTGAGCAAGAAGCATCCTACACAAGCTTGGTTAAAGTATGATCTATACTTGTTTTGTATTCTCCTAGAATGGTGGCCTTAGATGTATCTAAGTAGCTTGAACATGCATTTTGAAAGATTGTATATAATGCTTGATGGCCTATATATGTTATGTATATAGTTTAAGGTTTGTAATGTACTTAGATAACATGTTATGGTTGAATGTTTTGCTGCGCATATGTTGATGATATGGAATGGTCATATGATGATCTAATTGGCTATGGTATAGTTGATAACCTTGTTATGCTTTAGTGTATGCTTGAAATGAATGTAGATTAAGATGAACTGTGTTGTATGATCAACCATTTTAATGCTTCATGTTTTGTATGAAATTACCATGTTGAAAGAAATGTTGTGTGTTTGTTTTGAGATATGACTGAATGATTTCATGTGATTATCTCATGTTTGCTGAATACATGGCAATATAATAAGGTTGGAATGATCTAGTTTCATGCTTTGTATAAGTTTGGTGTAATTGGCCGAATGGTAATCTATTGAAATAGGCTTGAATGGAACTAGATACAAGCTATTAAATGTTAGATAGTTATGCTTAGTAAGTGATGGAGTGAAATGACTAAATGTATACAAGATGGGGAACATTGAATCGTATTAGAAGCACTTAATACTAAGTAGTTCAAATAGATTGATAACAATGTATAAGTGTTATAAAATGAACCATGGAAGTAGTAACTTGGAATGCAGGAAAGAAAGAAATTAATCTAATGGTATTGTAAGTATAGCCAAAATGCTTAGGATGAAATTTGAAGTTACATTTGAGATTACTTGCATGAAAAGAAATGCATGAATGGTTGCTTATGCCTTGCTTGAATGCTTGCTCCCTCCTTGCTTGCTTAGTTTGAATGTATTGATGATTTTGGAATCCAATGTGCTTTGCTTTTATGTTAAGGAAGCATGATTGTTAGATTGCTTGTATAGTTCGAATGCCTTGCCATGTCTTGTATTTCTTCTTACTTGCTTGCTAAGTAACGCTCTTGAACTGAGTTATTACTAACCCAGGTAGGGGGTGTTACACTAAGGGCTTGGCCTTTGAATGGCATAATGTTATATTGAATCAAGAAATGTATAAAGCTTAAATGAAATGGATAATAAACAACCTTGGTAGCTAGTTTGATAGATAGGAGGGCATGCCTTAGAATCGAGCTCATATTGGCACTACGGTGCATATTGGAACTACGGCGCATATTGGTACGCCGGTACATATTGGCACTTCGGTGCATATTGGCACTACGGTGCATATTGGCACTTTGGTGCATATTGTTAAGATTTGATTATCAAGTAAGCTACTTACCAAGGAATGTTGAAAGATGACTTAATGAACATTGCTTCTGTTGTAAGAAACTTGAATGAACTTCTTTGCTTTGAAAGAAGACACATGAATGGCTGCAAAACTTGTTACTTATTATGAAAGAAATGTATGGATGATGGCTTTATGTATAAATGCCTACTTGATGAAATAAGTGATTAATTTCTTGTCTTCTAAGCATGTTGTTCGAATGGCTTATGAGGACCATGATGAATGTGTTATGTTCATTGTATGATATGTAAGGATTACCTAAATTACCCTATGCAATTCGAATAGCATATGTATTGTATTGATGGTCTTGATTACTTGAAAAACATGAAAACTTGGATGTGTATACTTTGAAATTGACTAGGCTTAGTGTTACCTCACTAAGTACATATCTTGTACTTACCACTTTACTATTCATTCTTCCCATAACAGATTAAAGAATACTTCAAGAGGATATCTTGGGTTTGAAGCAACACTTGAAGCAAGCTTAAAAGTATGATTTCATACTCTTTGTATACTCCTAGTTTGGTGGCACAAGAACTTGTAATAGATAGTCTTATTCATGCATTTTGTGGTGTTGTTAAGACTAGTTGTGTAATGTTTTGATGGGCCTAACATGTAACAAATTTGGATAATTCAAACTATGTATATGACTTGGTTGCTATGTATATAAATGTTGGTAAAATGATGTGCATAATATGATGAAAATTAAATGTTTGTGAATCTCGTTTCATTCGAATGCTAGACTAGAATGGTATGATCATGCATTGTTTCCTATGGCCATTGGTATGATTCGGCCATGTTTAGCTAAGGCCAAGGCATGTACAATCATGCATTTACAATGTATTATCTAAGGATGCCATGAAATGTTATGTTTGATTGAGATAGGAAACAAATGAAATATGATGACTAGAATGGTAAGAAACAATTGAATTGTAATTAGGTATCATCATAGGGATCGAATAGGATGAATGAATATGTAATAAGATGTAAGTTGAATGCTTGTTAATGATCACGTTGAAAGATTTAATAAGTAGTTTCTTAAGTTGCAAGTAAACTAGTTTAAACATGTTTAGTGATCACCTACACGTTGTTCGAATAAGGTGCAAGAAATTGTAGTAAGAATGAAAGTTATACCATGTTTAATAGTAACTTAAAAGTGAAGTATGCCACACTTGTGTTTGTTGTTTAAAGGTTGTATGTGATCTGAATGAAATGGAAACATGATAATAGTAACTTAGGTTATAAGTATGAAATGAAACAAATTGGTACCTAAATTGGTATGCTATGTATGTTGGTTGTTGTTTATGTGGCTTGCTTGATTGTATTGAATGTTTTGAAAGGGTTGGTTTGAGGTTTCTTGCGCATCAAGGAAAGTTATTATGAGGTTACTTGTTCGAAAAGTAACCTATCAATTGCTTTGATTTCATTCTGGTAATGCTCCAGAATCGGGTTACGGCTAACCCAGGGATGGGGTGTTACAAAGAAGGTGTTTAGATTTGGAAAGAGAGGGAAACTTAGTCCTCGGTTCATAGGACCTTTCGAAATAACTAAAAGGATTGGCCCTGTTGCATACTGGTTAGCTCTTCTGGAAGAATTCAACAAAATACATAATGTATTTCATGAATCAATGCTATGTAGATATCGATCTAATCCTTCTCTTGTCAAAGTTCTGTTGAGGAATCATGGGAATAAGGAAGCAACTTGGGAGTCTGAATCTTCTATAAGAAAACAATATACTCATCTATTCCTTTCAGGTAAATTCAGGGACAGATTTTCCTTAAGGGGAGGGATTTGTAAAATCCTAAATCGTATATTGAATCCCTAAAATGTTATGTCTTAAGTAGAGTTCTCGTTAATCCATAATAAAGGTTTTCATTAGATCAAAATAAACTTCTTGAGGTTTAGGAGAGTAGAATCGAAAGGACCAAATTGTTGGAATTCAAAATTAGCTATTTTCATGGCAAACTTGAAACTCATATAGAGCTCGATGGCATGGCTCTATGGGTCTTAGACATTTGGTTTTCCATTCAATGAAGGGAGACAAACAAATAGCTTTGTTCTCCTTCATTTTTCTCTTGGATAAAACAAGAGATTGAGAGAGAGTGAAAGAAAAAGCCACCATTGATGAACTTTGAGGTCACAGTCATATTGAATGCTAGAATTATTTTTGTTCTTCAATTAAAGTAAGTGAACTTCTTATCAACTTTGTTAGATTGTAGCTATGCATGCTCGAATGGTTGTGGTAGTTGGATTAAAAATCGAAAATAGAGATAGAAAGAATGCTTTGATTAATTGATTTTGGCCATGAATTCATTGTTAATTAGAAAGCTAGTTATGTTGAAAATCTAAGAATTTGATGGTGTGCTTAAGCTAAGGTCACTCAATTTTGGTATATTCAAGTCCATGATTAAAGCCTTGTCCAAAATTGTATATACAATTCTGTTTTGAGAAAATTGAATTGATAATAGAATTGGAACCATAGAATGATGCTAAATAATCTGTTAAATTGCTTGTAATCACACTAGGATCAAAGGAATGAATCGAAATGGATTTTTGCATTGTATAAGTAACCGATTCCATGTGAATCTACCCTATTTTAAGTAGGCTAGTGTAGGGACTATTTGAATGTCAAGAAGGCTCTATCGCCTTACTTGCTTGTATGTGTGTTGGAAATCCTTGAAAGGCAAGTACCAAGGTAACATATATGTTAAGAGTAGTTTTCAAACATGTTATATAATAATGAGTTGAATGCCAAATGGCATCCTGGTTGGTTGGTTGTTATATATATATATACTTTGAATCGAAAATATGGTAGTTAGAGTTAATAAAGTTCACTAGAAAGATATGTCTAGTCCTGGTCTAGTCGAATTGGCATGCCAATAGGACATGTATTCTAAGCTCAGTCTGAAATATAGGACTAAGGTCCCCTAAAAGGTACAATTGTACCCTTGATCATTATGAAAGTGACTGACTCAATTTGAATAATGTCATTTCCTGCTAACGTAATGGTTATATTGGAAATTCTAGAAAGAATTCTAGTTTGTATTAAAGATTTCAACTATGGTTGCTTGTACCATATACATCTCTGAATAATTACCTGATATTGGATCAACCTCAAGGGGTTGCTAGAATTGCAAATTCTGTATAAGAGATTGTACATTGGTGTCCACAATGAATAAATATAAGACTACAGTATATGATATGATGGATCTATATGCTCGGTTTGGCAATAATGATATGAGACAATAGTCTTGATGGATAGACAATCTATTCTGATAGCTTGATTATGAATATGTATTACTATTGCACACACTAGTTAATTTAATTGTTTGTAAGATTACCTTTCTGACTGCTCACCCTGTTACATTTTTCAGCTTAATTCCCTACCAGCTCTAGCAAGGAGATCCAGCAAGGTCACCCGAAACTTCCAATGTATGTTTTGCAATTATATTTTGTTAACTCCAAAAAGGGTGGCACTAGAACAGAGGTCTATATGTATTATTTTGGGCATAGTTAGTTGGCTTGTATGTAAGTAAGTAAATGATGCAATTCTGATGGATTTTGTATATGTACTTGTGAATGTATGCGTGACTCGTAATTAGTTGATACAAATGCATCAAATTATGCTTAAATGAATTGGTAATGGTCTAGAACCATGTCATGAAGTTGCTATGAATGTGGTTGTTTGGCATGTGATTGTACGAGTAGGTTGCTGCTTGATAGATATTGTTGGTAATCAGAGTTGATATTGAATCGAAATTTAATCAGACAAATTGTTGATCATCGTATGAATTGCATAATCATGTTTGGTAATGATGCAATTCGATTTAGTTCTTGGAATAGGATAAATGTTTTTGTAATTCTTTTTATACGAAATGCTTGGTTGCCAGGTATGTCATTATTCAAGACATTGTTTGTTATCAAAACATGATGCCATGAACATGCTTTGAATGTTACGCTATTTGAAATGATATTGCTTGCTTGTGATACAAATGACAAAAACATGTATGCATCTACTGTATGATTTTCTTTTGACCTCTAATAGTCTCGTTCTTTTTTATTACTTAAGTCTCAACTCTTGAATACCGTTTAAGTGGTTAACTATGTTTCTTTCGAATGTTTATTCTACCTAAAATAGGAAATCTAAATAAATTGAGCTCTAACTTGGTAGTCAAGTTAGACTGTCTACTTTGAGCCTGATAATTCCTTATAGGCCAGGGTGTGTATTACATAATGTTATAGGAACCTACAGGGTCACACCCAAGGGTTGAGTTGAGGAAATATCAAACTAGTTATAATTGTACAATTTTATTGTACATGGATGACATATATAATTAAAGTTAATATACATATTTGATATATGTGTAATTTTAATTATCCTAGATTTGTTAAATATATATTAAAAGAATGTAATTATGATTATAATTCATTTAATAGATATAAAATTTGGATTAAATTACCCTAAGGGTTAGGGTAACTGCATATAAAAGGAGAAGTGTTGTCTAGCAGCCGTTCATTTTACTTAGACGGGATATTCTCAAGAACAATTTTTGAGAAAAGAAATATTTGCTCTCAACCGGGTGAACTGAGTAGAGGCCAAGATGTCATCGTGGAGGCTTGGGATTCGAACTAATCATGACTGCAATGCGGACTTACTTTTTTTATAAGAACCCAAGTAAATCATGCATCCTTTCCTCTCGAATTCGATTGATCGTACATGGATTCCTGTATAAGATCGCCAAATTATTTTTTCGTTGCGCCATGAGGTGTACCGGCGATCCTAACACTTCATACTTAATCTCTTTTCGCTTCAAATCTACATAAGACTATTACCTTTAACAAATGAGCTTCACTTTCTCATTTGTACCCATATGCAAGTCAGGACTTGTGACATCCTTCTCACCCGTTTCCCCCAACAAAGAGGCGTACAACACCTATGACCATAATGAGCATCATAGGGAGCCATCTAGATACTCAATTGATAACTATTATTATAAGCAAACTCTACCAATGGTAGTTCCTTTTCCCATGTCCCTTGAAACTCAATTATGCAACATCTCAACATATCCTCCAAAATTCGAATAACACATTCAGACTGCCCATCCGTCTGCGAATGATAAGACGTACTGAGGTTAAGCCTTGTACCCAAAGCTGTCTGCAAACATTCCCAATACCTCAATGTGAATCATGGATCCCTATTTGATGCAATTGACTTAGGATCTCCATGCAACCTTATAATCTCAACAATATACATAATTACCAACTTGTCCAAAGTATAAGTCATACGGACCACGAGAATGTGCGCACACTTTGTAAAATGATCCACAATTACCCAAATAGAATCCTTTTTGGACGGTGCTAAGGGTAGACCCATCACAAATTCCATGGTGGTCCTCTCCAACTTCCATTTTAGAATCTGAACAAGTTGCAACAACCCATAAGGAAACTGATGTTTAGCCTTAACACACTGACACACCAAACAATGAGAAACAAACTCAGCTACATCCTTCTTCAAACCAACCCAATAATACAAATCTTTCAAATCTCAACCTTTAAAACATAAAAATCCATCTTTATAAAAATAAAAATCCATCTTTATAAAAATAAAAATCCATTGAACTACCATCTGAAATGTCCTCTACATGCGAAACCAAGGAATCATCATATGGTTGCCTAACTTTAATCCTTTGAGTCATGGTAGGCTTAACTTGCAACTCAGCCAATAAGCCACCTTCTCTCATTACACTCAACCTTGCAAACATCGCTCTGAGCTCAGTTGCAACTTTACGGCTCAACGCATCCGCAACTACATTGCCTTTTCCAAGATGATACTCAATTGTCAAATCATAATCCTCAAGCAACTCAAGCCACTTTCGTTGCCTAAGGTTCAATTCCTTTTGATTCATCAAATATTTCAAACTCTTGTGATTGGTGAAAACAACACACTTCTTTCCACATAGGTAATGTCTCCAAATCTTCAAGGCAAACACAACCGTCGCAAGCTCTAGATCGTGAGTCGGATAGTTGTGCTCGTGAACTTTCAATTGTCTAGATATATCATCCACAATTTTTCCACCTTGCATCAATACGCAACCCATACTGACACACGACGCATCACTATAGACTACAAACTCCTTACCAAACTCAGGTTGAATCAACATAGGAGCATGAGTCAAAACCCCCTTCAGCTTCTCAAAACCATGCCGTTGACTCTCTGTCTACACGAAATGAACATCCTTTTGCAACAAATTTGTCAGCGGAGCAGCAATATTAGAAAATCCATCCACAAAGCAATGATAGTACCTAGCCAATCCAAGGAAACTACGAACCTCAGACACCGTCTTAGGTTTTTTCCAAATAAGGATAGCCTCAATCTTTTGCAGATCAACCCGAATACCTTCAGCTGACACCACATGGCCAAGAAATATCACCTCCTTAAGCCAAAACTCACACTTGCTCGACCTGTCATACAAATGATTGGCTTTCGAAGCTTGCAGAACAATCCGCAAATGCCGATCATGCTACTCCTCGGTACGAGAGTACACAAGGATATCATCAATAAACACCACCACAAATTGGTCAAGATATTCATGGAACACCCTATTCACCATATCCATGAATGAAGTTGGGGCATTTGTCAACCCAAATGGCATGACCAAAAGCTCATAATGCCCGTACCTTATGCCCAAAGTAGTCTTTTGTACATCTACATCCTTAACCTTTAGCTGATAATACCCTGATTTCAAATCAATATTTTAAAACACCACCGCCCAACGAAATTGATCAAACAAGTCATCTGTCAGAGGAAACAAATACTTGTTTTCAATCGTCAACTTATTCAATTTCTGGTAATTAATGAACATACGCATCGTTCCATCCTTCTTTTTCACAAAAAAAACCGGTGCACCCCAAGGCAAAACACTCGGCCGGATGAAGCCATGATCCAACAACTCCGGAAACTGTGTATTTAATTACTTTAACTCTTTTGGTGCCATGTGATACGGTGCGATAGACACCGGAGCCGTACCTACATATGTCTCAGTATAAAATTCCACCTCTCTATCTAGAGGTAAACCTAGCAACTCCTAAGGTAACACCTCTAAAAAATCACACACGGTTCAGATATCTTGCACCCGAAACCCCTTGATTTCCAAATTCAATACAATAGCTAGATAAGCTTGGCAGCCCCCATGCATCAACCTTTTTATTTGTGTAGCCGAAACAACGTTATACAAGAACCTAACATTCTCTCTAACCACCACAACCTCAAAATCGTCAACGAGCCTCAAAGAAATCCTTTTGAGTTCGCAATCTACAATGGCTTTATGCTTGCTCGCCCAATCGATACCCAAAATAACATCAAAGCAATGAAACAAAAACTCCATCAAATCTGCGGCAAATTCATGACCATGAACAACCAAAGGGCATCTCATATACAACCTTCTAACCGTAACCATCTCACCAAAGGAGCTAGTTACTAACACACCCACACTCAAGATTTTAGTTTCAACAAATATGCATGTTCACTTAAGATATATGAATGAGTGGACCCCGAATCAATTGAGGAAAATAATGACAAAGATTGTAAGGTGAAGGTACCTGCGATCACATTGGTGTCAGTACGACCCTCGCGATGAGCAGAGATCTGAGTTGGCCCACCAACATCTGGCCGCACAACAACTGTATGAGCCACAGTCCTCTGACCATCTTCAAGCCTCTAAAAATCACTCCTGCCATGGTCTCGGCCTCTAGCAGGCATAAAAACTGCTTGTGTCGGTGCATCTCTCACAACCATAAAGAGCTTCATAGGGAGCCATCTGGATACTCGATCGATAGCTATTATTCTAAGAAAACTCTACCAATGGTAGTTGTTTTTCTCATGTCCTTTGAAACTCAATTATGCAACATCTTAACATATCCTCCAAAATCATAATAACACGTTCAGACTGCCTATCTGTCTGCAAATGATAAGACATACTAAGGTTAAGACTTGTACCCAAAGCTGCATGCAAACTTTCCCAAACCCTCAACATGAAACATGGATCCCTATTCAAAATAATCGACTTATGAACTCCATGCAACCTTATAATCTCAGCAATAAACATATTTGCCAACTTATCCAAAGTATATGTCGTATGCACCACGAGAAAGTGCGCACACTTTATAAAACGATCCACATTTACCCAAATAGAATCCTTTTTAGGCGGTGTTAAGGGCAGACCCGTCACAAGATCTATGGTGATCCTCTCCCACTTCCATTTCAGAATTTGAACAAGTTGCAACAACCCAGAAGGAAACTGATGTTCAACCTTAACACGCTGACACACCAAACAATGAGAAACAAACTTAGCTACATCATTCTTCAAACCTACCCAATAATACGAATCACTCAAATCTTGATACATCTTTGTAACACTAGGATACATAGCAAAAGGACTATAATGAGCTTTTGTTAGAATAGTGTACCTCAACTCTGTATTTTTTGAAACAACTATTCAACCTTTAAAACCTAAAACTCCACCATTATGAAAATGAAAATCTGTCAAATTACCATCCAAAATGTCCTTTACATGCGGAACCAAGGAATCATCATACGGTTGCCTCGCTTTAATCCTTTGAGACAAGATAGGCTTAACTTGCAACTCAGCAAATAAGCCACCATCTCGCGTTACACTCAACCTTGCAAACATCGCTCTAAGCTGAACTACAACTTTACGGCTCAACAAAACTGCCACTACATTGGGTTTTCTAGGATGATACTCAATTGTCAAATCATAATCCTTAAGCAACTCAAGCCACCTTCGTTGCCTAAGGTTCAATTCCTTTTGAGTCATCAAATATTTCAAACTCTTGTCATCGGTGTAAACAACAAACTTTTCTCCACATAGGTAATGTCTCCAAATCTTTAAGGCAAACACAACCGCCTCAATGTGATTCATGAGCTTGCTATTACATTTTGTTAGTTTTTTGTGGAAAAATCGCTGCTTTGGTGCTTTGTTTTATGCAGGTTAGGATTGTTGTGGTAAAGTGCAAATTGCCGAGGCAATTCAGGAGAATAAGGAAGGACTTGCCGAACCAGTTGCCCAGGTAATTCGAGATAAATTGTAACACACTAAATCTAGCCTAGAAGTATTGAAATCTAATGCTTAAGTTGATAGCTTAATTGAATATAGAAATTAAGCTAAATTGATTAGATAAGGGTCTAATTGAATGGATGAAAGAACAAGTGACCAAACTAAGATGACCAACTTGTAAATTATAACAAGCTAAAGGAATGCATGCTAAAATTCCTACATCTCTTAAATTCCCTTGATTAAGTTAATATTAAGGATTAATTAAGGGACATTTTAGACTTTGCACAAATCCAATAACATGGATTAGACGTTGTCATCTTTTCCATTATCCAATCTAGCCAAATAGAAGAGAGAAAAATGAGAGAAAGAAAAGCTTGAGGGAGAAAGCTCGAATCCATGTCCTACAACCTTGATTTAGCTCCAAATTAAGCTTAGGTAGCTTAGTGATTAAGGTAATTACTTGTTTCTCTTGTAAATTTCATGTTTGAATTGTTTGAATTGAAATGGAAATGTGACTTGAAGTGGATAGATGCTGGAAAATGTGAAGAACATGTTATAGATTGATTTAAACGATTGTTTGATGATGTTCTTGGTTGTATTGATGAATTAGATGATTTCTTTATGTGCTAAGGTCATGCTATGTACAATTGGAATCTGGAAATTGATTGCTAGTAATCAAATGGCTAATGAAACTCATGTGTAATTGCTGAAAAATTTAGAAGCATGAACATGGTTCAAAATAGTTTAGATTAGGGGACTGTTTTGATTGGAATTTTGTGTAAGCATGCTAAATGAGCGTAAAACTATGTTTTGAACATGTTGATAGGTAAAATGGAGATTTAATTGATTTGGTAACTTGCTGGAAAAATGACAACACCTAATTGAACTAGTTACATTAGGTAATGGACTGCCTAGTTGATGAATAGATGTGTAATTGTGATCATATGGATTAAACTTGGTTAAACATGACTATGCCCTGTTTTGAGAACATTGTTAGGTGAATTATGGTGGCCTAAATGTGTATGAACATTATTATGAATGAAATTTTCATATTAGGACCTTGCTTAAATGAAATAAAGAACTAGAAATGCAACCTAGAGTAAGCTGCCCATAATGCTCTGTTTTGGACAGTCAATTTGAAAATTCAAAAAAAAAATGTAGAGATCAAATTTAGGGCTGAAATGTTAATTTTATGATCCTTAGTATGTCTACTTTCATTAGGAGAAAACAGAACAGAAAACTGGGTCCTATACTGAAGACTGTAAATAGAAATAGCTAGAGAGTGCAAACTGTCCAGGCAGTGTATATGCCCTGTCTTTGAACAATAAACTGTATTAATTGGATAAGAACTAAAATGCAAGACTATTATGGTCTTGAATGCAATTTTTTTAGCTTTCCAATGGTATAAATTAAACGAAACTCCGATGTAGGAATTGAAAGATATGCTTGTTTAAGCATGTAGTGTGCAAGCTGCTAGGCAACAACACTTAAGCTAGTTAGAAACTGTTTTGTACACAATTTTATTGGACTGTTTTGTAACAGTTTGGGATAAATGAATTCTGCCTAGCTTTGTTTATTGAAATGTTGGCTGAATTGTACTTATATGAGCATAACCTTTCTCCTAGAATTGTGTATGATAAGAACTAGCAATATTGCCTTGCTTGAATGGTCATGTGAGACTTGTTTTAATATGCATTTGCTTGTATAATGTCTTAGAACCATCTTTGAACTTGGTGGAGGAAGAAAAAGGAAATCATTCAAGGGCTAAGTATAAGGGAATAGCTATACAAGACAATTGCTAGCTTGATTGTATTGTATTGTGAGTGTAGTTACCTCTAGGGTTAGGACTAGGTCCTAACCAATGTATTTTGTTACATCCTTGTTATGATAATGAATCTAAGCATGAACTTGACTTAATAAGGGAAGGATGATTAAAGAAACACATGAAACATGATTCTAGTCTTATGTACATGTATATTTCGAATTGCTAAGCATGATTGATGATAGCTTGAATGCTTCTATGTGCTATGATGCAACATGATTGAATGCTAATGACTTGTTTGAGATATAATGTTATCTCATTTTGATGAAATGAATCTTGAAACCACTTGACTTGTGAGCTAAGGCGCAATAGCCTAAGGGCTTAACATGAAATGATCTTGATTGACATGAACATGATCTTGAACTTGATAACATGAATAAATGGTAATTCGAACAACCTTGGTAGCTAGTTGGATTAGCTAGAAAGGTATGCCTTAGAGTGTAGAGCTCATTGTGTACGGGTGACCTACAGTCTAGGGCTAAGGCCCCTATTTGGCGACAGACGAAGGGTACGTATGTGGTCTTTGGCGATAGTAGGAGGGTTGACCAGCACTACAGTGCATATTGTGGCAACAGTTGGTTGGAGACTCGATTACCTATACAAACTAAGTACCAAGGGGGTTGTTTAATGAAATAACAAATGAAATACGATTCAATTATACATTATACTTTTCTTGTATGCCTTGAAATGTATGTTGCTTGATTTGAAAGCATGACTCCTTGGTTTATTGTTTTGCAAGCACGTTGCATGATTCATGAATTATGATTTCTTGATGCCTAATCTTGATGGCCGAATGCATGCTATCCTAGATAGGATATTCTTGATGTTTGAAAGAGTAGATAAGGCCACTCTTGATACTTAAAAGACTAGCTAAGTCCATTCTAATGCTTGGAAGCCTTAGCTAGGTCTACACTTGATCTAAAAGACATGAAACATGAAATAACAAAATGGATAGACTAGTTACTACCTCACTAAGTACATTTTTGTACTTATCACTCTTGTTTCATTCTTCCCAACCTACATGTTAAAGGATTCAACATTGCTTGATCTTGAAGCTTGATTCCTTGAGCAAGAAGCATCCTACACAAGCTTGTTTAAAGTATGATTCCATACTTGTTTTGTATTCTCCTAGAATGGTGGCACTAGATGTATCTAAGTAGCTTGAACATGCATTTTGAAAGATTGTATATAATGCTTGATGACCTATCTATGTCATGCATATAGTTTAAGGGTTGTAATGAACTTAGTTATCTTGAAATGGTTGAATGTTGTTGTGCATATGTTGATGTAATGACTTAATGTTAATCTAGCTATCTTGATGACTTTCGAAAGCTATGATCTTGTATATGGATTGCTTGAATAGAAAGTAAGGTAACCAAATTCAATTCGATTGTCATGCAAAACATATGATCACTTGTGTATGTTTATAACATGATTCATGTGTTTGGTTATAGCATGAACTATGCCGAATGCTTAAGACCAGAATAAGCCTTGAATGATCTAGTTTCATTCATTGTATGTGTTTGCTGTAATTGGTTGAATGGTTAGGTATTGTTTTCCGCTTGAATAGAATTAGATACATGCTATTAAAGGTTATATAATTATGCTTAGTAAATGTCGGAATGAATTGACTAAACATGTACAAGATAAGGAACACAAGGTGAATTGGAAGCTTGTAACTCTAAGGTAGTTCAAATAGGATAGGTAACATTGTGTAAGTGTTATAAAATAAACTATGAAAGTAGTAACTTGTATTGTAAGCATGAAAGAAATTAATCTAATGGTATTGTAAGTATAGCCGAATACTTAGGATGAAAATTGAAGTTATATTTGAGATTACTTGCATGAAAATAAATGCATGAATGGTTGCTTATACCTTGTTTTAATGCTTGCTCCCTCCTTGCTTGCTTTGTTCTATTTATAAGATGATCTATGAGTCAAGGGTGAGCTTTCTTGTTAGCTAAGTAAGCAAGTATGAATGGTTGTTTTTTCTTGGTTGTTGATTGCCGGATGTAATGCTTGAATATTGAATCAAGTTTGAATATGTAATGCATGTATTGTCCTTACCTTGTCTATGTTCTAGTATAGTTTGAATGCCTTGCCTTGTCTTGTCTTTGCTTGCTTGCTAAGTAAAACTCCCGAACCGAGTTACTACTAACTTGGGTAGGGGTGTTACATATTAATTGGTAATCAGAGCTTTAGGTTTAGCCAATTCTTAGACTAAACCGGGCTATCATGCATCATATAGGATATTTGTGTCACCTAAGAGACTTGAATTGAATAGCTCGTGTCTTGCTTATTAAAACGAACTCCTAAATTTTCTATTTGAATTTAGAATGTCCGAAACAAGACTCAGTCGGTATAATGAAAGTCTTGAAGGCTCCTCGAATGAAGGAGACAGTGTGAGGATGGAACAGATTCCTCATCAACATCAAGCTCAACATCGAGCTCAAGCTGCTGCTCAATAGGAAGCTCTTGCTATCGATCTTGTGCAACAAGAATCCCTTCTAAGTATGAAGGAGATGTTTAATCATCTAGTGTCTACCTTAAAACAATATCACCCTATTACTCCTACTATTGCTGTGCCAAACCGAGCCTCAATTGACAAACTGGCCTAACATCAGGCTTATACTTCACTAGCACCGATGAAGCAAACCCTGAAGTAGCTGAGTACTAGCTAGAAGCCACTACTTGAATCCTAACCATGCAACTACCTTGTCCCGATGAATGTAAACTAGAATGTGCTATAGCTTTGTTAGATGGTGAAGCCTTAAGTTGGTGGGAAACTACTACATTGACTGCCCCTGCAGAAGCTGTGACGTGGAAATTCTTCCTCGATGAATTCAGGAAGAAGTATATCAGTGAACAGTATCTGGCTGAGCGCCAAAAACGTTTATTGTACCTCAAGTAAGGGGGACGACCTATTGAACAATATGTAAGTGACTTCTGCAAGTATTGCAAATATGGGTCAGGATATATCAAAACTGAGGCCGACAAGTGTCGAATGTTCGTTGATGGGTTAAATGATGAATTATGCCCTATATTCGCCTCTCTGGGTATTACCGACTTCCAAAGTTTGGTAAATCGAGGCCGACAAGGCCTTAGAGAAACGTAAGAGTGGAAACTCCTAGAAAGATAAACGATCTAGAAACGATGACAAGCCACACTGGCAGTCAAAGAAATCTAAACACTCTAAAGATCACTCTTCAAATTATACTCAAGTCTAGAAGAGTAATTATATACCGAAACCTTAATCGGTAATCAAATCCTCAGCCCCAATAATCTCAGTTGATAGTACAGGGAATTCTGGTGAAGCTGTTCAGTATTCTACCTACAAGTTCTGTCAAAAGCACCACACCGGGCAATGTAGAACTCAACAAAACTTGTGTTTCTTATGTGGAGCCTCAAATCACTATATTCGGGATAGTCCCCGTAATCCCAATATGGTTCCAAGTCAAACTCCTTGAAATGCAAGCTCAGCTCTCTCCAATCAAAACAAGGATCCTAAACAAGCCCAGTCTGGAAATTAAAGGAGAGGCAGAGGGAACCATTCGAATGCCCCTAATCATCAGGAATCCCGAGCCCTTGCTCGTATTTACCATATTCATGGTAAAGATGATGAAGAAGCTCTCGATGTTATTGCAGGCACTGTTGAGTTAAATTTCAATCTTGCATATGCTTTAATTTATTCGGGGTCTACCCATTCATTTATTTGTTCTGCCTTGATCGACAAGTTAAAATTGAAACTCAAAATTATTGAATCAAGTCTTGTTGTTTCGAATCCATTAAGGGGAAAACACTCATTAACTTGCGCCACAAGCAAGCTTCCTTGGCCATTCGAAACATACCTTTTCCCATTGATCTTTATGTCTTACCATATTGTGAATTTGACTTGATATTGGGGTTAGATTGGTTAAGTAAACACGAGGCTTGGGTAGATTGACAAAATTGGAGACTGTATCTCCAGGGTTTAGGGAAAGAATCCATTCTCTTAATAGACAAGAAACCAACTTCAATCTTTTCTAAGTTGATTCTCCAATATGAAATTGAATTTAGTTTGCCTAGCATGCTTGTTGTTTCTGAATTCACCGATGTTTTTCCCGAGGAACTCCCTGGTGTCCGTCTGACCAGAGAAATAGAGTTCGAGATTGAAGTTCAACCCATAACAACTCCGGTGTCCATCACACCTTATAGAATGGCACATGTTGAGTTGAAGGAACTCAAGAAGCAATTTCAGGAGTTTCCAGGTAAAGGCTTCATACAGCCTAGCACTTCTCCTTGGGGAGCTCCAGTCTTGTTCGTGAAGAAGAAAGATGGGACTATGAGACTCTTTATTGATTACAGACAATTGAACAAGTTTACGATCAAGAATCGATATCCTCTTCCTAGAATAGAATATCTCTTCGATCAACTCAAGGATGCTATGGTATTCTTAAAGATTGATCTTCCATCGGGATACTATCAAATGAGGGTCAAAGAAGAAGGTGTGCCCAAGACAGCCTTTCGTACTCGATATGGCCACTATGAATTTCTCATAATGCCATTCGGCTGGTTGCTTTCATGGATCTCATGAATCGAGTGTTCAAGCCTTATCTTGACAAGTTCGTGGTCGTCTTCATTGATGACATCTTAGTTTATTACTGGAACAAGGAAGAATACTCCGAACATCTCAAAATTCTATTGCAAACTCTTAGAGAACTTCAATTGTTTGCAAAGTCCTCTAAATGTGAATTTTGGCTATCGAAAGTCTCGTTCCTTGGCCATGCCATCTCGGCAAAGGGATTAAAGTAGACCCGAAGAAAATTCAATACATCCTAGATTGGAGACCTTTGAGGAATGTTAGTGAAATCATAAGCTTTCCCGGTTTAGCCAGATATTATCAGCAATTTGTCAAAGGTTCTCATCCATTATCACAAGTTTGAAAAAGTTGACCCGAAAGGATATACCTTTTGTTTGGTCGAAAAGCCAACAACGAAGCTTCGATCAACTAAAGCAAGCCCTAACTCATGCACCGGTTCTTATCCAACCAGAATCGGGTAAAGAATTCGCTGTCTATAGTGATGCATCTCATTTAGGACTCGGTTGTGTCCTAATGCAAGATGGAAAAGTGATAGCTTATGCTTCAAGGCAACTGAAACCACACGAGTCAAACTATCCAACGCACGATCTACAATTGGCAGCTATCGTGTTTGCTCTCAAAATATGGAGACATTACTTGTACAAGGAGAAACGTAACCTGTTCACAGACCACAAGAGTCTCAAATATCTCCTGACTTAGAAAGATTTGAATTTGAGACAAAGAAGATGGCTTGAATTGCTTAAACACTACGATTTGGTTATCGACTACCATCTGGGGAAAGCAAACGTGGTTGTTGATGCCCTTAGTCGCAAACCATACTCGGGTAAACTCCCAAATCTAAATTCTAGTATATTTTAATCAAATTCGAACTTACTTGAATCACAAGAAAGCTATTTGAACACTTACTTGTTTTGTAAGTAACCACTCAGAATTTTCCTTAACGATCATATGTATTCTTGTAGCTACTCTGGCTATCAATGCTCATTTCTGTTTATCCAAAGAACGGGAAATCTTGTCTGAACTTCAAGTTCAATCCAGCTTGATCTCGAGAATTAAAGAACTCTAACAAACTGATTCAGATCTTCAGAAGATCATATCCAAGTTAGACTCTGAGTCAAATTCTGACTTCTCCCTTCAGTCAAATGGACTTCTCTATTTCAAGGATAGAGTGTGTGTTCCTAACAATGAGGAACTAAGACAAGAAATGTTACAAGAAGCTCACCAAAGCTTATTCTCGATTCACCCGGGATCTATTAAGATGTACAAGGATCTTAAGCCACTATACTAGTGGTCGGGTATGAAATCGGCTATCACAGACTTCGTATCGAAGTACCTAACTTGTCAAAAAGTTAAAGTCGAACATCAAGTTCCTACTGGATTATTTCAGCCAATCAAATTCCCTCAGTGGAAATGGGATCGTATTACAATGGATTTCATTACTGGACTTCCTTCCACTCCAAGAAAGAACGATGTTGTATGGGTGATTGTAGATAGATTCACAAAGTCTACTCATTTCATCCCCGTTCGACTGAACATGAGCTTGGAAACCTTAGTTGAGCTGTACATCTGTGAAGTGATTCGATTACACGGTGTACCTACAACAATAATTTCTGATCGTGATCCTAAATTTGCTTCTCGATTTTGGAATTCTCTACAGAAAGCTCTAGGGACCAAAGTAAATCTAAGTACAGCCTTCCATCCTCAGTCTGATGGACAATCTGAAAGGATTATTCAAGTACTAGAAGACATGCTTCGTGCTTGTGTTATAGAGTTCGGGAAGAACTGGGAGAAATCTCTACCCCTTATAGAGTTTGCCTACAACAATAGCTATCAAGCATCTATTCAGATGGCGCCATTCGAAGCTCTATACGGGAGGAAGTGTATAACTCCCTTATGTTGGTCTGAATTGGGGGAAAACAAAGTTCTAGGGCCTCAATTGCTTCGGGAAACCGAAGAACAAGTGAAAATCATTCATGATCGTTTGAAGGCAGCTTTCGATAGACAGAAAGCATATGCTGACATGAAAATGAGAGATATCCAGTATGCTATTGGAGACAAAGTCTTCCTAAAGGTCGCACCTTGGAAGAAAGTCCTTCGATGTGGAAGAAAAGGGAAACTCAGTCCCCGATATATTGGTCCATTCAAAATCACTGAAAGAATTGGACCGGTGGCCTATCGATTAGCTCTCCGTGAAGAATTCGATAGAATCCACAATGTATTCCATGTATCTATGCTCAGAAGATACAGATCAGATCCATCCCATATTATTGAACGTGAAGAAGTTGAATTGAATCCCGATTTGTCCTATGAAGAAGAGCCTGTTCAGATTCTCGATCGGGAAGTAAGAAAGCTTAGGAACAAGATTGTTCCTCTTGTCAAGGTTTTGTGGAGAAGCCACAAGATAGAAGAAGCAACTTGGGAATCTGAAGAAATCATGAAGAAACAATATCCCCATCTATTTGATTCAGGTAAAATCGAGAACAAATTTATTTTAAGGGGGGAGAATTGTAACACCCTAAATCCTAGCCTAGAAGTATTGAAATCAAATGCTTTAGTTGATAGCTTAATTGAATCTAGAAATTAAGCTAAGTTGATTAGACAAGGGTCTAATTGAATGGATGAAAGAACAAGTGACCAAATTAAGATGACCAGCTTGTAAATTATAACAAGCTAAAGGAATGCATGCTAAAATTCCTACATCTCTTAAATTCCCTTGATTAAGTTAATATTAAGGATTAATTAAGGGACATTTTAGACTTTGCACAAATCCAATAACATGGATTAGATGTTGTCATCTTCTCCATTATCCAATCTAGCCGAATAGAAGAGAGAAAAGGGAGAGAAAGAAAAGCTTGAGGGAGAAAGCTTGAATCCATGTCTACAACCTTGATTTAGCTCCAAATTAAGCCTAGATAGATTAGTGATTAAGGTAATTACTTGTTTCTCTTGTAAATTTCATGTTTGAATTGAAATGGAAATGTGACTTGAAGTGGATAGATGCTGGAAAGTGTGAAGAACATGTTATAGATTGATTTAAACTTTTGTTTGATGATGTTCTTGGTTGCATTGATGAATTAAATGATTTCTTTATGTGCTAAGGTCATGCTATGTACAATTGGAATCTGGAAATTGATTGCTAGTAATCAAATGGCTAATGAAACTCATGTGTAATTGCTGGAAAATTTAGAAACATGAACATGGTTCAAAACAGTTTAGATTAAGGGACTGTTTTGATTGAAAAATTGTGTAAGCATGCTAAATGAGCTTAAAACTATGTTTTGGACATGTTGATAGGTAAGATCGAGATTTAATTGAATTGGTAACTTGCTGGAAAAATGACAACACCTAATTGAACTAGTTAAATTAGGTAATGGACTGCCTAGTTGATGAATAGATGTGTAATTGTGATCATATAGATTAAACTAGGCTCAGCATTACTATCCTGTTTTGAGAACATTGTTAGGTGAATTATGATGGCCTAAATGTGTATGAACATTATTATGAATGAAATTTTCATGTTAGGACCTTGCTTGAATGAAATAAAGAACTAGAAATGCAACCTAGAGTAAGCTGCCCAGAATACTCTGTTCTGGGCAGTCAATTTGAAATTTCACCAAACATTGTAGAGATCAAATTCAGGGCAGAAATTTTAATGAGATGATCCTTATTATGTCTACTTTCATTAGGAGAAAACAGAACTGTAAACTGGGTCCTATACTGAAAACTGTAAATAGAAATAGCTGGGCAGTGCAAACTGTCCAGTCAGAGTAAATGCCCTGTCTTTGAACAATAAACTGTATTAATTGGCTTAGAAATAAAATACAAGCCTATTATGGTTTTAAATAAAATTTTGTTAGCTTTACAGTGGTATAAATTAATCGAAATTCCGACATAGGAATTGAAAGATATGCTTGTTTAAGCATGTAGTGTGCAAGCTACCAGGCAGCAGCACTTATGCTAGTTAGAAACTGTTTTGTACACAGTTTTATTGGACTGTTTTGTAACAGTTTGGGATAAATGAAATCTGCCTAGCTTTGTTTATTGAAATGTTGGCTGAATTGTACTTATATGAGCATAACCTTGCTGCCAGAATTGTGTATGATAAGTACTAGTAATATTGCCTTGCTTGAATGCTAATGTGAGACTTGTTTTAATATGCATTTTCTTGTATAATGTCTTAGAACCAGCTTTGAACATGGTGGAGGAAGAAAAAGGAAATCATTCAAGGGCTAAGAACAAGGTAATAGCTATACAAGACAATTGCTAGCTTGCTTGGATTGTATTGTGAGTGTAGTTACCTCTAGGGTTAGAACTAGGTCCTAACCAATGTATTTTGTTACATCCTTGTTATGATGATGAATCTAAGCATGAACTTGACTTAATAAGGGAAGGATGATTAAAGAAACATATGAAACATGATTCTCGTCTTATGTACATGTCTATTTCGAATTGCTAAGCATGATTGATGATAGCTTGAATGCGTCAATGTGCTATGATGCAACATGATTGAATGCTAATGACTTGTTTGAGATATAATGTTATCTCATTTTGATGAAATGAATCTTGAAACCACTTGACTTGTAAGCTAAGGCTCAATAGCCTAAGGACTTAACATGAAATGATCTTGATTGACATGAACATGATCTTGAACTTGATAACATGAATAAATGGTAATTCGAACAACCTTGGTAGCTAGTTGGATTAAGTAGAAAGGCATGCCTTAGAGTCTAGAGCTCATTGTGTACGGGTGGACTACGGTCCAGGGCTAAGACCCCTATTTGGTGACAGACGGAGGGTACGTATGTGGTTTTTGGCGACAGTAGGAGGGTTGACCAGCACTACGGTGCATCTTGTGTCGACAATAGGAGGGCTGACCAGCACTACGGTGCATATTGTGGCGATAGTTGGTTGGAGACTCGATTACCCATACAAACTAAGTACCAAGGGGTTTTTTAATGAAATAACAAATGAAATAAGATTCAATTATACATGATACTTGTCTTGTATGCCATGAAATGTACGTTGCTTGATTTGAAACATGACTCCTTGGTTTCTTGTTTTGCAAGCATGTTGCATGATTCATGAATTATGATTTCTTGATGCCTAATCTTGACGGTCGAATGCATGCTATCCTAGATATGATATTCTTTATGTTTGAAAGACTAGATAAGGTCACTTTTGATACTTGAAAGACTAGCTAAGTCTACTCTAATGTTTGGAAGCCTTAGCTAGGTCTACACTTGATCTAAAAGACATGAAACATGAAATAACAAAATGGATAGACTAGTTACTACCTTACTAAGTACATTTTTGTACTTATCACTCTTGTTTCATTCTTCCCAACCTACAGGTTAAAGGATTCAACATTGCTTGATCTTGAAGCTTGATTCCTTGAGCAATAAGCATCATACACAAGCTTGTTTAAAGTATGATTCCATACTTGTTTTGTATTCTCCTAGAATGGTGGCACTAGATGTATCTAAGTAGCTTGAACATGCATTTTGAAAGATTGTATATAATGCTTGATGGCCTATCTATGTCATGCATATAGTTTAAGGGTTGTAATGAACTTAGTTATCTTGAAATGGTTGAATGTTGTTGCGCATATGTTGATGGAATGACTTAATGTTAATCTAGCTATCTTGATGACTTTCAAAAGCTATGATATTGTATATGGATTGCTTGAATAGAAAGTAAGGTAACCAGACCATGTTGCTTGTATTCAATTCGATTGTCATGCAAAACTTATGATCACTTGTGTATGTTTATAGCACGATGCATGTGTTTGGTTCTACCATGAACTATGCCGAATGCTTATGACTAGAATAAGCCTTGAATGATCTAGTTTCATGCATTGTATGTGTTTGGTGTAATTGGCCGAATGGTTAGGTATTGTTTTAGTCTTGAATAGAATTAGATACATGCTATTAAAGGTTAGAAAATTATGCTTAGTAAATGTAGGAATGAATTGACTAAACATGTACAAGATAAGGAACACAAAGTGAATTGGAAGCATGTAACTCTAAGTTAGTTCAAATAGGATAGGTAACATTGTGTAAGTGTTATAAAATAAACCATGAAAGTAGTAACTTGCATCGTAAGCATGAAAGAAATTAATCTAATGGTATTGTAAGTATAGCCGAATGCTTAGGATGAAAATTGAAGTTACATTTGAGATTACTTGCATGAAAAGAAATGCATGAATGGTTGCTTATACCTTGTTTGAATGCTTACTCCCTCTTTGCTTGCTTTGTTCGATTGATAGGATGATTTATGAGTCAAGGGTGAGCTTTCTTGTTAGCTAAGTAAGCAGGTATGAATGGTTGTTTCTTATTGGTTGTTGATTGCCGAATGTAATGCTTGAAAATTGAATCAACTTTGAATGTGTAATGAATGTATTGTCCTTGCCTTGTCTATGTTCTAGTATAGTTCGAATGCCTTGCCTTGTCTTGTCTCTGGTTGCTTGCTAAGTAATGCTCCTGAACTGAGTTACTACTAACTCGGGTAGGGGGTGTTACATAAATCTGCCCAGCTGTGGATGATAATCAAAATTCAAGGGATAACTCTCCCAAAATCCAAATTTACAAGAGGAATTTGATGGAGATAAAGACTCCAATTATTAAGGAGTTCTTGGAGATCAATGGGAGATTAAATCCCAAGAGTTTTAGGATAAGTTTTTGGAGGAATAAATTTATAATAAAAGAGATCTATTTCTTTTATTCTATTTAATTCCAACTTAACCTCCTCCTCAAGAGAGACTTTGACCTAGCCATCTCCTATAAATAAGAAGACTAGCTACTAACTTCAAGGGAGTTCGACTTGAGAGAGAAAGCTTGGGGTTGTTCGACATCTTCTTCTTCTTTATTGTTTCCATTCGATCCATGGCTGAGAATTTTTCCTTTGTATATCTTTCGAACCCAGCCATGAATTGATGTAAATTTGTTTGGGTTATTATGTTTTTGTGGTTGTGAGAACGATTGGATTTGTTTAGGTATTTGAGATTGCAATTTTAATTCAAAGTTTGTTCATTATTGGTTCGTAATTTTGTGAGTGAATTGGGAGACGATCTTGTGAATTCATCCATATGTGCTTACAAAGTTATACATACCATTCGGCCAATTTTCTAAGTGATCTAGGTTGTTCATGTCTAACATGTAGATTACTACATTTACTTAATGTTAACTAGCCAACTTCAATAGATCTATTCAACCATGACATGCATAATTCAACCATAGGAAATCTAACATTTGGCTAACAACATAAACAAGCTCATTAAGATGCATACATGCTCATATATACATACCATACTCTTATAGGTCATAGATGAAGTTAATTTATACAAGCCATAACTAAGTGATCATAAATATACATGCCTTAGGTGTCACCATCCTAGGAGAACAATAACAAGGTAGAAACATACTCTTTTAAGCAAAATGTGACTTGTATGAGCTTAGACTTCGGGATAGTATCCAATATCAACCTGTATCGTAGAAATGAGACTTGAATAAGAAAAGCTTAATGAGTGAGTTAAAGTTACAAAGCAAACAATACAATAAGTCTCAACTACAAACCATCAAATGAATGGTATGGTTCCCCCATCAATAGGGAACCATTTGAACCAGGCAAACAATACTAGGTGCATTGGTTAATTTTCAATACAAGACTAGAAGTTTAGACATGCTTAATCATCCAATTTGACTACTTTAGGCATAACATATTCTTTGATCACAATCAATGTTTCAATACACAAGCAAACCCATAAGCAATGTTCAATTGTTCATGGCATTTGATGTTTTCTTTACAATCAAGAAATCTCATAAGCAATGTTAAATAGTTTATGGCATTTGATGTTTTCTTTACAATCAAGCAATCTCACATGTAGTGTTCAATCAATGCAATTCAATGTAGTAATAGGTTCAATGTACATGAGTTATTAGTTCATTTTAGGTATAGCCTTGAGAATTGATTACTCAGTCTAGATACTCGAGTCTCCAACCAAATTGTCGCCAATAACCATAGTCAATATGGTACCAAGTACCTGGTTAAATCCCTCATACTGTCGCCAATGACCAATAACAATATTTCCCTCCTACTGTCGCCAATTAGGGACCATTGTCTCGAACCGTAGTCCACCCTGACAACGAGCTCTATAGACTCTATGGCATGCCAACTATATCTAAGACTGACTCGAGACCAAGGCTTACAATAGTTATCACTTTAAATCAATTAGAAGCATGATTCAATTCAATGTGCACATTTTGTGCAAATATCCCCCTTTCATTCAAATAGGGCTCAAGCCAATTCCAATATTAATGGTTCAATATTCAATGAAGGTGTTTCAAAAACATGTCATTAAACAATAAATTGAATTACTTCTATCTATAACACCATGCTCCATTTCAAGATAGTTCAATTAGGCAATAAGCATATCATGTCAATCAATAGCAATTCATGCATGCTTCACAATCAAGTAACCACTCAAAAGAGCACTTACCTTGCTAATGGTCCATAGCAAGCTCATTATACAATTTATACTTAAGAATAAATAAGAAATAAAAATAAAAATTTGACGTGGAGAGTTTTCCACCCTCTCCAAACTTTAAACTACACTCACATGAATTTTCTAAGCTATTGTCGATCCCGGATTGTAACCCCTTTCCTTCTACTTGCTTGCTGATATAAGTGAGCCCCCTTTTCCCCAATTTCCACATGATCTAACATTCATACAATACATAGTGTATTAGACACAATCCAACAACCAATTGAGTCATTATGTGACTACATATACCCAAGCATTCAATTCAATACAAACATCAAGACTGTTGCTTTCTGGCAGCATGTGCACTGCTTACTTAAATGTTTATATCTTTATTTCGTACGTCAGAATTTTGAACTGTTTACACCGTTAGAAAGCTAACTTAATTTTCCTTCTAAGCAAAGAAGCCTTACATTTTAATCCTTTGCCAATTAATACGGTTTTAGCTTAAAGACAGGGCAATTTACTACATTGGACAGTTTGCATTATCCCTAGTGTTTCTTCTCTACAATTCATTCTACAATCCATAATTCAGTTCTATTCTCTCCTAATACAGTTTTTAGACATGTTAAGGCACTGTCCATAAAAATTTTAGCCGTAAACTCCATTTATACAATTTATGGTGATTTTTCAAAGTTACTGCCCAAAACATGGTTTTCTTGTAACACCCCCTACCCCAGGCAAGTAGCAAGCCAGCTCGGGAGTGTTAGATTAAGCAAGCAAGTACAAGGACAAGGACAATGGACATGGCAAGTAATACAAGAACAATCAAACAACCATACTTACTTACTTCTCATACAAGCAATACACATTTGACTTCAATACATCCTAGGCATTCGAACAAGACCATAGATTATTTCCTTTATTCATACATTATAGATTACTACTCTTAATTCATTTCATGCTTTCATTACAATTCAAGGTTCCTTAGTTTGTACACATTTTAACATTTCAACCCTTTACTTACTAAGCTTGATTATCTAAGCATTTAATAGCATAAAACAAGTTCCATTCAAGTCATTTTCTATACCTAACCATTCAGCTATCATCTTATTCTCACATTAGATCATTCGGATTTTATAATCAATACACAACTTCCCTCATACAATTCTACATGTAACTAGTTTCATTCAAGACTTATTCCAATCATATGCATTCGGCAAACACTATTCTAATACCTAAGCACATACAAGTGACCATATATTTCCCAAGGCAATCAAATAGAAGACAAGCAAGCATGGTTTGATCAACACATATTCAATTCAAGCAAGACATGTACACAAACAAAGCATTCGAATGCTATCAAGGTAAACTAGATTAAACATTAGACCACTTCATTCTATTATCAAATGCGCAGCAACATTATTTACATTTCAAGTACTTTAGGTTCATTACATACTTCATAATGTTATCCAAGATCAGGACATAGTAGGCCCATCAAGATCATTATATACAAGTACAAAAATGCATGTTCAATCTAACTATATACATTCTAGTGCCACCATTCTAGGAGATATACAAAAAAGTATGAAACCATACTTAGGCAAACTTGTGTGACTTGCTTCTTGTTAAAGGAATCAGGCTTCAAGATCAAGCAACACTCGTATCCTTTATCATATAGTTGGGAAGAATGAAAACAAGAGTGATAAGTACTAGAATGTACTTAGTGAGGTATTACTAAATATAACCATTTGTTATTTCAAGTTTTATGTGTCATTTAATCAAGTATAGACCTAGATAAGGCTTTTAAGCAATAGAGTGATCTTAGCTAAGGCTTCAAGCATTAGAGTGATTTTAGCTAAGGCTTCAAGCATTTGAAGAATCCTAGCTAAGGATATCAAGCATCAATATAATCATAATTAAGGATTCAAGCATTCAGCCATTCAAGGAACAAGAATCAAGAAATTCATATCATGAATCAAGCACATCATGCTTGCAAAACAAGAAATCAAGGAGTCATGCCTTCAAGTCAAGTAACATGATGCACCGTAGTGCTGGTCAACCCTCCTACTATCGCCAAAGACCACATACGTACCTTCTGTCTGTCACCAAATAGGGGCCTTAGCCCTAGACCGTAGTCCACCCTTACACAATGAGCTCTAGAGTCTAAGACATGCCCTTCTACCTAGTCCAACTAGCTACCAAGGTTGCTCGATTTACCCTTTATTCAAGTGTTTCAAGATCAAGTTCATGTCAAGCAAGTTCATTTCATATTAGGCCATTGAGCCACAGCTCACATGTCATGTAGTTCTCATGAGTTCATTTCATCAAGTGTGATAACATTACAAGAAAGTTTTTTAAACATTTATCACATTGCATCATAACACATACAAGCATCCATGCTATCACTTAATCATGCTTAGACATTCGAATTTATCATGTAAATCAAGATGTGATCAAATCTCATGCATTACAAGTCATTCTTCCCTTAATAGGTCAAGTCCATGATTAGATTCATTTAACATTTCAAGAATGTAACAAATATGCATTGGTTAGGACCTAGTCGTAACCCTAGATATAACTACACTCACAATACTCCAAGCTTAGCTAGTCTTGGATCCGCACTCCTTCATTCTTGGCTTTAGGATGATCCACTCTATACTCTTCCACCAAGTTTACTTATGGTTCTATCACATTACAAGTACAAACACATGTCAAACTAATGATCATATGATCACCAAATCAAGACAAAGTTACAAGCACACAACATTCACAAATTTGGCAGCATTCTCATATACATTTTCCATTACACTTAACTAAACTTTTCTACACTCTAGTTCATGTAAAACAAGGCATAATCAAAGGCCTAAAATTGTTTACAAGACAGTTTACAAAATGCCACAAAACAGTGTGCAATTGCCTATATTGTTGCTGCTAGGGAGTTGCACTATAGTCACTAAATCATGCATAACTTTCATTCCGTACGTCAGAATTTCAATTGGTTTGCACCGTTGGAAAGCTAAAAAAAATTTCTTTATGACCACATAAGGCTTGCATTTTAGTTATTTTCAAATTGATACAGTTTTTAACTTAAACATAGGGCATTTTGCTATACTCGACAATTTGCACTGTCCCTATTGTTTCTTCGCTACATTTCAGACCCAGAGTTCAGTTATTTTTCGTCCTAATAAATTTAGACATATCAAGGTGTTGTCCATAAAAATTTATGCCTTAAATTCATTTTATACAATTTATAGTGATTTTTCAAAGTTACTGCCCATAACAGAGCATTCTGGGCAGAGTACACTAGGTTGAATTTCTAGCTTCTTAACTGATTTTAGCAAGGTCCTAACATTGCAATTCCATTCATGTTCATGTTCATACATGTCTATGCCACCATAATTCACCTAGAAATGTTCTTAAACAGGGCATAATCATGTTGAACCTAATTTCATCTATTTGATCAACTTTGCACATTCAATTCATCAACTAGGCAGTCCATTGCTTAATTTAAATAGTCCAGTTAGTTGTAGCCATTTTCCATAAACATATTTATTCAATTCAATCTTCATTTTATCTAGCAACATGATCAAAACAGAGTTCTATGTTCAATTGGTATGTTTACACAATTTCTCTATCAAAATAGTCCCTAATCAAGACTGTTTTCAAACAAGCACATATTTCTCAATTTTTCAACAACTATACATATATCTCATTAGCAATTTAGTTTCTAGCATTCAATTTGCAAGGTCTAATTGAAGCTAGCATGACCCTAACATACATTGCAATCATCCAATTTCATCAAGGCAACAATAACATCATCATTTGCATATTCAAACAATCTATAACAAGTTAGAATCAAGTATTATACCTTCTCCAAGCTAACTTTGATCAATGGATGAGTCAATAAGCTTGAATTGAAGGTGTTTGCATGCAAATTTTCTCTCCCCTTTCTATCTCAATGTTTCAGCCAAGGTAGATGATAATGGGAGGAAGATGACAATATGTTTGGTCATTATTATCCCTAGCTATGAGTCATGGTCTCCATTTAATTTAATCTTACATGCAATCTATAGAATTTTGCATGTTCACATTTTCGTCCTTTCATTTATGCATTCTAGTTTTTATTTCAATTCAATTTGGTTCAATTTCACTTATTTGATTTTATGGATGGCCAATGTTCATTCTTCTTTTAATTTGATTAGCTTATGAATTCAATTAGCCTATAGTTTATATTGTGGTAACATTTCTAGGCCAATTTTTAGGGTGTTACAATTCTCCTCCAATTAAAATAATTCGTCCTCGAATTTACTTGAATCGAATAGGTGAGGATATTGCTCCTTCATGACCTCTTCAAATTCCCAAGTTGCCTCTTCAACCTTGTGATTTTTCCACGAGACTTTAACAAGAGGAACATTCTGGTTTCGAAGTCTTCTGACTTCCTTATCAAGTATCTGAATAGGCTCTTCTTCATACGATAGATCAGGATTCAATTCCACCTCTTCGGGCTCAAGAACATGAGATGGATCAGACCTATATCTCCTGAGAATAGTGACATGAAAGACATTGTAGATCTTATCGGATTCACTAGGAAGTGCCAATCGATAAGCCACTGGACCAATCCTTTCAATGATTTCAAAAGGTCCGATAAACCGAGGGTTGAGCTTTGATTTTCTTCCAAACCGAAGGACTTTCTTCGAAGGAGAAACTTTGGGGAAGACCTTGTCTCCAACATTGTATTGGATGTCTCTTCTTTTCAAGTCAGTATAAAGCTTTTTGCCTATTGAAAGCTGCCTTTAATCGATCATGAATGATCTTCACTTGTTCTTCGATTTCTCTAAGCAATTGAGGTCCTAAAACCTTGCTTTCTCCCAATTCAGACCAGCGCAAGGGAGTTCTACATCTTCTTCCATATAGAGCTTCGAAGGGAGCCATTTGAATAGATGTTTGGTAGCTATTGTTATAAGCAAACTCTACTAGGGGTAGAGATTTCTCCCAGTTCTTTCCGAAGTCTATAACACAAGCACGTAGCATATGTCAAGTACTTGGATGATTCTTTCAGATTGTCCATCTGATTGAGGATGAAAGGTTGCTCGAATGGATTACTTGTAATCTAAGAAATTCTAAATTTCGAATGAAAATATTCTAGAATTTAGATTTAGAGATTTACCCGAGTATGGTTTGTGACCAAGGGCATCAGCAACCACATTTGAATCTATAACACATTAAGGAAGTGATTTTACCTTCCTATCAAGATTATATGAATGCTAGCAACTCCAATTTCTCCAATTTCATGCTTGAATGTATGGTTATGGAGTTTTCTCACTCAATTTCCTTTTCTCTCTTCTTTGTTCATCTACACGGCATTGGGAGAATAAGATGATAATGGGTCATCCATTATTTCCTCTCAAAGGATTAATTTATCCTTAATTATCCACTAATTAACGATATGTGTCGGGGCATTGTAGGGACTTAGAAATTTACCATGCATTCCTTCATTTTATTGTTTGTTTTGGTTTGGTCACTTATACATTGGGTTACCACTTTTCATTTATAGCATTCTAGTTCTTAATAACTAGACATAGTACCTTGTTTTCAATCAATTAGGGATCAAATGAAGGCATTGTAGTAACTTCTTTTATACTAGTTTTGAGGATATTACAATTTCCTCCCCCTTAAAGAAATTCGTCATCGAATTTACCTGAGGGGAATAGATGAGGGTACTGCTTTCTCATTGTTGCTTCGGGTTCCCAAGTGGCTTCTTTTACATTGTGATTCTTCCATAGAACTTTCACCAATGGTACAATCTTATTGCGAAGCCTTTTTACCTCTTTATCAAGTATTTGAATTGGCTCTTCATCATACGATAGATCATGATTAAGTTCCACTTCATCAGGCTCTAGAACATGTGATGGATCTGATCAGTATTTCCTCAACATTGATACATAGAAGATGTTGTGGATTCTATTGAATTCAGTAGGAAATGCTAGCTTGTAAGCAACTACACCGATCTTTTCCTAGACTTCAAAGGGTTCGATGAATCGAGGGCTTAGTTTACCCTTCTTCCTGAATCTGAGGATTTTCTTCCAAGGAGATACCTTCAAGAATACGTAATCTCCCACTCGATATTCAATGTTTCTTCTCTTGAGATCGGCAGAAGCCTTTTGCCTATCAAAGGCCTCTTTCAATCTATAATGAATCACCCGAACTTGATTTTCGGTTTCACGAAGTAATTCAGGTACTAAGACCTTTTTTTTCACCCAATTCAGACCAGCATAGGGGAGTTCTACATCTCCTACCATACAATGCTTCAAATGAGGCCATTTTGATAGAAGCTTGATGGTTGTTGTTGTAGGTAAAGTCGGCTAATGGTAGAGATTTCTCCCAGTCTTTACCGAAGTCAATAATGCAAGCTCAAATCATGTCTTCAAACACTTGGATTGTAACACCCCAAATCCTAGCTTAGAAGTATTAGAATCAAATTGCATAAATTGATAGCTTAATTGAATCTAGAATTAAGCTAAATGGAATAGTCAAGGGTCTAATTGAAAGAATGTATGAAATAAGTGATCAAATTATAAAGGACCAATTTGAATTAAAGGAGGAAGATGAGGCTTGCATGATAAATTTCATGGTTCTCTTATTTGCCCTTGACAAATTACTTGATTAGTAACTAATTAAGGTTAGTTTAGTAACTTCACAAATCCACTAATGTGGATAACCACATTGTCATCATCTTCTTCATTCATTTGGCCGAAATTAGAGAGAAAGGAGAGTGAGAGAAAGCTTGAAAAATTCAGCCATTGAAGAAGAAATTTAGCTTGCATGTGTAGTGATTTTTCATTGAAATTAAAGCTAGAATCAAAGTAAGTATGATTCTATTTGTGTTCATTTGATTAGGCAAATATATTTGTGGAATTGGACAGTTTTGACGATTATAGTTGGAATTAGATAATGAATATGTTGTTAGATGATTGAATGGTTGTAGAATTATACAAATTTGAAGAATGAACACTAGGTACAATGCTGGAAATTATGTGTTTGTGATAGTGTAACAAACCTAGGTTGCTGGAAAATTGAATTGTGATGTTGAAGTGAAAATTGAATGATTAGAACTTAAAATTGAGCTATGGAATTGATGAATTGATTATGATCATGATTAGATTGTAATTAAGGTGTTAAAAAAATTGAATTGTTAACAAACAATGCTAGAAATGAATGATAAAAGCATGAACATAGTTATGTAACATAGAAACTATTTGTGGAATTGAAATTGAGTAAACATGCAAGATTAGGCATTATAAACAACATGCTCTATTTTGGCTGCCTTGATTAATGGATTAACATTGACTTAACATGTTTAGGATATCACATGAAATGAATTATAGGGCCAAAACATTGGTTAAAATGAATTTAAGGCATTAAAATGTGAGTCGGTACAATCTGCCCATAATTGCTCTATTCTGGGCAGTCACTTTGAAAATTCACCAAAACTTTTATAGATCAAATTCAGGGATGAGATTTTAATGACATGATACTTAGAATGTCCATTTTCATTAGGTGAAAACATAACTAAAAACTGGGTCCTATGCTGGAAGCTGTAAATAGGAATTGTTGGACAGTGCAAACTGTCCAGGCAGTGTAAATGCCCTGTCTTTGAACAATAAAATGTATTAATTGGATAAGAAATAAAATGAAAGTATTACATGGTCTTATATAAAATGTCATTATCTTTCCAACGGTGTATAGAAATCGAAATTCCGACGTACGGATTTAAAGATATGGCCATTTAAAGGGACAGTGTGGAAACTGCCATGCAGCAGTGTCCTAGGCAGTTTGGGACTGTTTTTGCACCTAATAACAAAACTGTTTCCAAAACAGTTTTGGGACATTGTAACCTGTCCAATTATGTCTTAAAATGAAGTAATAACAATATGGTATTGAACTAGTAAGAAATGCTTAAAAGGAAGCATAAAATAGTAGCTAAATGTTAGGTACAAATGTGGTAACATTACCACTATGATTGTGTGATATTGTGCTTGTTTTTATGATATCTATATGTGCTATGCTTGCTAGACAAAGGGAAGCAAATTGGGGAAGAAGAGGATAGGCGTGGACATCCCAAAGCTAGAGGCAAAGGGATTTGGATTCAAGGCACTTGAATTGCTAGGAGTATTGTGAGTGTAACAATCCTTAGGGTTATGACTTAGTTTCTAACCACCTTTGCTATTGTTAATTCAATCAAATTGCCATGTAAAATGACCTAATGCATATTTGTTTAATTAAGGGAAGAATGACACGTATGATAACTTGTTTGATGCCACGATCTATGTGTTACTTGGGTGTTAAGAAAATGCAATGAAATGTGTGTCATGTTGCATTGCTTGTGCCTAAGGTATGAAATGGCATACTTGATTGGAGAATAAGGTACGCACATTGCATACAAATGAATGTGTTTGTGATTGATATACATGGCTGACTGAAATGAATTGAACAAGGATACTACTTTGTATTCATGCTATTCGAATGGCATGGATGGTTTTGTATTGGGAGTTAAGACTCCATAAGCCTAAGGGCTTGGCCTTTGAATGGCATAATGTTGTATTGGATCATGAAATTTATAAAGCTTAAATGAAATGGCTAATCAACAACCTTGGTAGCTAGTTTGATAGATAGGAGGGCATGCCTTTGATTCTTGAGCTCATATTGGCACTACGGTGCATATTGGCACTGCGGTGCATATTGGTACGACGGTACATATGGGCACGATGGTGCATATTGGAACTTTGGTGCATATCGTTAAGATTTGATTATCTAGTAAGCTACCTAACAAGGATGTTGTAAGAGGACTTAATAATTCAAATGAACATTGCGTGTATTGTAAGAAACTTGTATGAACTTCCTTGCTTTGAAAGAAATGTATAGATGATGCCTTTGTGTATGAATGCCTACTTGATAATTTGAATGTTTGGTTGCTTGTCTTCTAAGCATGATGTTCGAATAGCCTATGAGAATCATGATGGATGTTGCTATGATAATTGTATGATATGTAAAGATTGCCTAAGTTACTCTATGCAATTCGAATATGCATGTGCTTTGTAGAGATGGTCTTGATTCTTTGAAATACATGAAAACTTGGACTTATATGCATGGAAATTGACTAGACTTAGTGTTAACTCACTAAGTACACAACTTGTACTTACCACTCTACTCTTCATTCTTCCCATAACAGATTAAAGATTACTTCAACAGGATATCTTGGGTTTGAAGCAACACTTGAGGAAAGCTTGAAAGTATGAATTCATACTCTTTGTATACTCCTAGTTTGGTGGCACTAGATTATGTAATAGGTAGCCTTGATCATGCATTTGAATATGTGTTTAAGACTAGTTTGTGTAATGTTTTGATGGGCCAATTATGTAACCTATTTGGATGACTTAATCTATGTATAAGAACCATGTTAACATGTATATATGAAGTAGATGTTGCGCATTTTGTGATGGAAACCCAATGTTTGTTGAATCTTGTCTAATTTGAATGTTAGACCAATGTTGTATGATCATGCATTTGTTCCTATGTTTATTGACATGATTCGGCAATGACAAGATTGAGGCTAAGGTATGTTAAGCATGCATTATCTATGTATTAGCCAAGTATGCTATGAAATGTGATGACTTGATTATAAAGAAACAATTGGAATGTAATTAGGGACTTCCATGTTGTTCGAATGGATATATGAAGATGTAATAAGATGTAAGTTGGATGCTTTGTAATGAAATTATTATTGGTTGAATAAGTAGTTTCTTGAGATGCAAGTAAGCTAGTTTAAGCATGTTAAGTGATCACCTAGAGTTATTCGAATAAGGTGCATAGAATTGAAATAAGGATAAAAGTTGTACCATGTTTAATAGTAACTTAAAGTGAAGTATGCCACACATGAGTTTGTTGTTTGAATGATGCATGTGAATTGGATGGATTGGTAACATGGTATTAGTAACTTAGGTTATAAGCATGAAATGAAACAAAATGTACCTAAATTAGTATGTTATGTATGTTGTTGGTTTGCTTAATGTGAATTGTGGTATGTATTGTTTGTATTGAAAGGTATAGTTTAGGTTACTTACGCCGCAAGGCAAGTACACCGATGTTACTTGTTCAACAAGTAACCTATATATTTCTTTGCTTCCGCTTTGGTAACGCTCCGAAACTGGGTTATGGGTAACCCAGGGATGGGGTGTTACATGGATTACCCTTTCATATTGTCAATCAGTTTGTGGATGGAAGGCAGTGCTAAGGTTCATCTTAGTTCCCATAGCCTCTTGAAGTGCCCTCCAGAATCGAAAAGTAAAACGAGAGTCCTGATCAGATATGATAGATCTAGGAACACCGTGAAGTCTGACTACTTCGTTCAAGTATAATTTAGCTAGCTGTTGAAGGCTCATACTCATTCGAACAGGAAGAAAGTGAGCTGATTTGGAGAACCTATCAACGATTACCCAAATAGCATCATTTTTCCTCGGTGATAGAGGCAATCCTGATATGAAGTCCATTGTTATACACTCCCACTTCCATTGAGGCAATTCGATGGGATGAAGGAGTCCAGTAGGTAGTTGGTGTTCAGCCTTCACCTTCTGCCAAGTGAGGCACTTTGATACGAAGTCAACAATATTGGCCTTCAATCCCGGCCACCAATAGACTTCCTTTAAGTCCTTATACATATTTGATCACTCCCGAATGTATTGAAAGAGGACTACTATGTGATTCTTGAAGCATTTCTCTCTTAAGGATTGGATCATTGGGTAAACAAACCTGATTATTGAAGTATAGCACACAATTCGATTGAAGTGAGAATTCAGTTCTCCATTTGGATTCAAGTTCTTTCAATATCTTCTAAAGATCAGGATTATTTTGTTGAAGCTTTTTGATCTTCGAATTCAAGTCAGATTGAACTTGAAGTTCTGCCACATATCTCTGATTCTTTAGGAGCTTAAAATGGGCATTAAAAGTAGTTGAAGCTACAATTAAAGGATTTTGATTAGTGGATTCATATCATCCATTCGAATAGGGGATAAACAATGTTTGAAATTCGTATTCGATCTTACCAATTAAATGTTTGTGACTGGGCGCATCAGCCACAACATTTGCCTTGCCGGGGTGGTAATCAATGATTAGATCATAGTCTTTTAGTAGTTCCACCCATCTTCGTTGTTGAAGATTTAACTTCTTCTGAGTTATGATGTATTTTAAACTCTGATGATCCCGCAAATATTATCTCTATATAGGTATTGTGTCCAGATCATTAAAGCAAACACGACCGCAGCTAGCTCTAAGTCGTCTGTTGGATAGTTCAATTCATGTGCCTTGAGTTGCCGAGAAGCATAGGCAATGACCTTGTCGTCTTGCATCAATACACACCCTAAACTGAGATGGGAAGCATCACTTAACACTGTAAAGTCTTTTCCTGGTTCAGGTTGGATTAGAATAGGAGTTTGAGTTAGGACTTGCTTAAATTGATCAAAGCTCATTTGCTGGTCCTCAGACCATTTAAATGGAGTATTCTTTCGAAGGATTTGAGTCAATAGAGTTGCAAGAATCTTGAAACCTTTCACAAATCTTCGGTAATACCCGACTAACTGAGAAAACTCCTTACCTCGCTAACATTTCTTGGAGGTCTCCATTCGATGATGATTTGAATCTTCTTAGGATCAACTTTTATCCCTTCGGTCGAGCTAACATGGCCCAAGAAGGATACTTCCAAGATCCAAAACTCGCATTTGCTCAATTTGGCATATAGATGATTCTGCCTCAATGTTTGGAGTACAATTCGAAGGTGATTGGCATGTTCTTTTTTGTCCTTTGAGTAGACAAGAATGCCATCAATAAAAACAACCACGAATTTGTCCAAATTGTATTTGAACACTCGGTTCATTATGTCCATGAAAGCTGTTGGAGCATTTGTTAGCCCGAAAAGCATATCTAGGAACTCGTAGTTACCATAACGAGTCTTGAAAGCCGTTTTGGGTACATCCAAGTCTTGTATTCTCATCTGATAGTACCCCGATCGCAAATCGATCTTGGAGAAGATTTTGGCATCCTTGAATTGATCGAACAAATCCTCAATCCTCGGCAATGGATACTTATTCTTGATAGTGAGCCGATTTAGCTGATGATAATCAATACATAGCCTCATCAACCCGTCTTTCTTCTTAACGAACAATACGGGTGCTCCCCGGGGTGAAAAGCTAGGTCGGATGTAGCCCTTGTCTTGAAGATCTTGCAATTGTTGCTTAAGCTCTTTAAGTTCAATAGTGTCCATTCGATATGGAGCGATAGACACCGGATCACTCCCAGGTTGAACTTCAATCTTAAATTTAACTTCCCGAGTAGGGGGCAATCTTGGCAATTCCTCAGGAAAAACATCTGGGAAGTTAGAAACAACAAGGAATAAACTTACCCTGAATTCAATTTCATCATTATTAATCATAGCAGCAAAGATGCTAATATGTTTCTTATCAATCAAGGTAATGGATTTTTCTCTTAGACCTCGATGAAACAATTTTCTCTTTTTGCAATCTACCCAAGCGTCATGCCTTCCTAACCAATCTAATCCCAAAATGAGATCGAATTCAACAAAAGGTAACAATAACAAGTTGGCCAGAAATGGGATGCCCTGAATAAACAAAGGGCAACCCTTACATATTTGGTTTACTATTACATTATCTCTTAAAGGATTGGTAGCAATTAAGCTACAACTAACATATTCAGGCTTCAATTTAAGCTTTTCAATTAAAGGAGATCTTATATATGAATGGGTTGATCCCGTATCAAATAAAGCATAAACAAGCTATGTATCGAGGTAGATTGTACCTGCAATTACATCAACAGATTCTTCATCCTCACGCCCCCGGATGTGATAGACTCCAGCAGGTGCCTGGGACTCTTGATATGTAGCATTAGACCCTTAACCTTTGCTCTTCCCATAGTTTCCTGGGTTACCTTGCTTCGAACCTTTTCCCCTGGGTGAAAGAGCTTGATTCGATTTGTGAGAAACATGATAAGGCAACTTGTTCGGATTTTGGGGGAAATCTTTGACATAGTGCGTTGTGTCTCCGCACAAGTAGCAAGCATTGGTAACCTTTCTACAAACTCCAGTATGGTTCTTTTGAAAAGTCTTGCAAGTAGGGATTTAGTTCTCCCTCCCGGTATTCCCGATACTATCCAATGACACCATAACTGTTGAGAATTTGGACATAGCTTGTGGCTTGGGTATGTAGCTATCCTCAGAGAAACTTCCCTAATTGGAAGAATTTCCTCCATGATGCTTTTGTTTCTTGTTACGCCAATGAGGCTTGTGATCATCCCTCGATCTTTTGTTATCTCAAGACTGATTCTCTGATCGTTTTGTTGAAGTCTTCATCTTGGCTTCGGTAGCTATAACTCTGTTGACCAGTTCTTGGAAGTCAGTAATCCCCAAAGCAGTGAACATGGGGCCTAACTCGTCATTAAGACCGTCGATGAACATTCTACACTTATACTCATCTTTCTTTATGAATTTTGAGTCGTATTTGCAATATTTGCAGAATTCGCTGACATACTGCAAGATAGGATTTTCTCCTTGATTCAGGTACAATAACTTCTTTTTGTGATCAGCAAGATATTGATCACTTATATACTTCTTTTTGAATTCTTTAAGGAAGAATTCCCAGGTGACAACTTCTTCAAGTGCTGCCAAGGTAGTAGATTCCCATCAATTCAATGCCTCCTTGGCCAATAAAGCTACTGCACACTCCATCTTGTGTTCATCTGAGCACTGCAGTTGCTTAGACAATATTCTTGTTGTATTCTCCAATCAGTACTCTGCTTCTTCTGGCTTATACTCACTTGTTCCACTAAAGGTGTAAGCTCGGTGTTGAGCTAACTTATCATTAAGAGCTCTTGCTGGTTTTGCTACAGGAGAGTCAGGAGTACTTTGTCTCATTGAGATAATCATCTGATCAAACATCTCCTTCAGACTAAAGAGGCATTCTCGTTGAATAGGATGAATCACGGGAACTTTCTGCTGAACTTGTTGGGGTTCAGCAGGCTTTAGGGGATCTTGGTTCATCCTTACGCTCCCTCCCTCATTGGAGGAGCCAGTCAAACTTTCATTATCATTGCCCAATCTTGTTTCAGACATTCTATATATAAGGAATAAGAGAAGTCAAGCTCAAGTCACAATCCAATCAATATTCAAGTAACTCCTAGGTGGCACCTAAATGATCAATGACAATAGCCTATTCATGTAATAGACTCTAGAATCATGCAACCATAAGCTCTGATTACCATTCTGTAACATACTCTAACCACCCTTGTAACACCCCAAACTGGGGCCTAGTAGCTTGATGCTAAAGTAATTAGAACCTAGATATGCTAACAACTTGTAATTAAAAATGAATTAAATAGATTAAGGATTAAATTGATAAGAAAAATAAAGGAGTGACCAATTTAAAAGGATTAAATTGAATTATGGAATTAAAGCATGGTTTGCATGCTAAGATTTAAACAAATCAAGGGCCATTACACTTGTATTTCCACCAAGTGATAATCGGCCATAGCATAGGATGAATCGCCATCATCCTCTTCATCTCTCCTTTGGCCGAAAACAAGGAGAAAGAAAGAGTGAGAGGGAAAACTCCATTGTAGGAGAAATTTAAACTTGCATGTGATGGTGTCTTTTTCATGTAATTGGAAGCTAGAAAGATAGTAAATAAACTTCATCTATTGTTCGAATGAATTCTTGGGTGATTATTGTGTTTGAACTTGAGTTTATAGAAATATATTTGATGTATGATCATGCTTGAAATTTGCTTTGATTAGTAGCTTGATAAATGGTTGGAATGTTATTGCAAATAGATTGAAATTGAGTATAATCAAATGAGAATGTATATGGTTGAAAACAATTTTGATTAGGGGTTGTTTTACTAGTGAAAATGTTTAAGCATGCCAATTGAATGTAATGCCCTAATTTGGTCACATTGCTAGATTAATTGAGGATTGAATAGAGTAAATAAGTTGCTGGAAAATGAATGAACCTAATTGGATTAGTTAAAACTAGGTAATGGAGTGCTCAAATGGTAAATTAGAAGTATAATGTAGATCAAATTGAATTGAACATGATAATGCCCTATTTTAAACACACTTCTAGGTGAATTAGACTGACTTAGACATATAAGAACATGAAAATAAGTTGAATTGCCATGTTAGAACCTTGTCTAGATGAGTTGTGAAGCTAGAAACTCAACCTAGTGTATTCTGCCCAGAATACTCTATTATGGGCAGAAACTTTGAAAAATCACCATAAATTGTATAAAAGTAATTTAAGGCTGAAAGTTTTATGGACAACGCTTTGATATATCTAAATTCATTAGGAGAAAACAGGACTGAATTCTAGATTGTAGAATGAATTGTAGAGAATAAACACTAGGGACAGTGCAAACTGTCCAGTGTTGTAAATTGCCCTGTCTTTAAGGTAAAAATTGTATCCATTGGAAAATAACTAAAATGCAAGGCCTACATGATTAGAAATACAGTTAAGTTAGGTTTCCAACGGTGTAAACCAATTGAAATTCCGACGTACGGAATGAAAGTTATGCATGTTTAAGTGAACAGAGTACATGCTTCCTAGTAACATCAGTTTAGGTAATTGTACATTGTTTTGTGGCAGTTTGTAAAATGTTTTGTATACAGTTTTGGGACATTGATTTCTGCCCTGTTTTGCATGGATTAAATTATAGACAAGTGTAGTTTTGTGTAGTAAAGAATATGTATGAACATGCTTCCAAATTTGTATATATTGTGTACTAGTAACATTGCCTTGATTGAATGATTATTTGAGCTTGTTTTAACATGAATATACTTGTGCAATGTGTTAGAACCAGGAGTGAATTTGGTGGAGTAGGAAAAGGTGGAACATTTTAAAGCTAAGAACAAGGGATTGTGGATCCAAGACTAGCTAAGCTTGGAGTATTGCGAGTGTAGTCTTGCTTAGGGTTAGGACCTAAGTCCTAACCAAATTTACTTGTTATATTGTTATTATGGAATTGCCATGAAAAGAATCTAATTTAAACTTGGTAAAGTATAAGGGAAGAATGGCTAATTGGAAACTTGATTGATTGAGATATGCTTGACATGTATATTGGCTATGTAAATTATCTATGTGACTATTGTTTAAACTTGTATGAATCCTTGAATTTTCTATTCGAATGCTACCTGATACATTAAGATGATCATGCTTGATATTTGATGACATGAAACATGGATATGTATGTACTTGTTATAGTCGAATGATATGTGATAAACGAGCTAAGGCTCAAATAGTCTAAGGGCAAATCTTGACCTTGATAACCATTACTTAAGAGTGATGTCTTGAATAGTTTGATACACGAATACTTGATACACGAACACTTGATACTTGAGAATCTTGATACTTGAATGAACTTAATATATAAATTCATGATAAGAAATCAAACAAGCCTTGGTTGTTAGTTGGTCATAGGTAGAAATGCATGCCTTAGAGTCTAGAGCTCATTGTGAATTGGGTGGACTACGTCCAAGGCCAAGGCTCCTATTTGGTGACAGTAGAAGGGATGTGTGTAATGGACACTTGGCGACAGTAAGAGGGATTAACCGGTACTATAAATACCATCTTATGGAGACAATTTAATTGGAGACTCGAGTACCTAGACATGACTATACACCAAGGCCTAATCTAAATGTATTAAGAAATAAAGAAAACATGACTTGATACTTGAACATGCTTGACTTGTTTCTTGAACTTGCTAAACTTGACACTTGACCACCTTGACTTGATATTTGAATTAGCTTGACTTGTTACTTGAGCTTACTTGCTACATGATACTTAAATGAAAACATGATTAGGTTAATACTTGAGTATGCTTCTTGACTCGGTGGTTTTTGATTGAACATGAAACTAAATGATTTTTTGCTTATTTACCCTTCGAATGATGCTTACCTGGATCACGATGCTTGTTTCTTGTGACTTAAGATTCTTGATGATATGGTTGACTTTGGTATGAAATGTATGAATGCTATCGACCATACATGTCTACTCATTTTCTATCTAGTCTTGTGATGCTTGCAACCTTAGCTAGGATTCGACCTATGGTACTTAAAGCCTAGCTAGGTTGTCCTTGACTTAAAATACCTTTAAACTTTAAACTTGAAACTTGCTAGCTTTAGATGCTACCTCACTAAGTACTCTAAGTACTTGTCACTCTCATTTTCTATTCTTCCCAAAACCACAGGTTAGAAGTATTTGTAAAGCTATCTTCCTTGAGCCTGAAGCAAGACACAAAGCAAAAGCTTGAAGTATGATTTTGTATTTGTTTTTGTACCGTCCTAGTTGGTGGACTTAGATGTGTATATAGATCATGTTAAGTTCATGTATTTTGATACTTGAAGTTTGTAAATATATGGTCACTATGGTTTGAAGTTGATATGGCTTGAATATCCCATGAATGATATAATCATAGCTTGTCAAAATGGTGATCTTGATACTTGAATTACATGACCTTGCTATGTTCAAATGTGATTGAAAATGGAACACTACATGCTAGACCCTTGATAGCCTATTCGGAGTGACCTTGAGTAGGCTTGCTTGTCCTTGATTGAATAGTATGATCCTGAATATTATCCTTGTTTGTTTTATGTAATGAATTTCTTGTTGAGGTTATGCATTATTGATGGATAGATTGATCGATTTTACAATACCATGATAGCTTATTCAACTTGTTTGCTCACATTACTTGATTATAGTAACCTTTAAGGCCTTGCTTAGTTAAATGAATTGAAATGGTTATGAGTCCTAGTAAACATGTTGGATCAAGTCTCGGAATGGATTATAACTGCGCAAGCATGAAATAGAAATTGTATGGGATGTGTCCGTGATTAAGTATGAATTCGAATGCTATGTATGTTTACTTGTATAGGAAGAAACCAACCTTGAAATGAACTTAATCATGATTCTTGCTTATGTGTGTTATTCGAATGCTTTTTGTGTACACATGAATGAGATGAGTTGCAAGAAAACTTGTATGTAACTTTCAAAATGAATCTAACAATTTTGAAAACCCCTATGAATAGGAGGCTTGATCTTGTTGTTATTTTTGTGCTCATTTATGATTCTTGCTAGATAAGTAACCCATCTTCTAGTGATGAGTGGAAAAATTTTAATTTGCTTGTAATTTTGTGCCTTCTTGTATCTTTTTCGTGTTCTTGTTTTACTTGTTCTAACACTCTTTGGCCGGGTTACTCTTAACAAGGGTGAGGGGTGTTACATAAGTGGTAATTAAAGCTTTAGGTTTAGTAGATTCTAGGACTAAACCGGGCCATCATGCATCATATAGGATTAATTGTGTCACCTAGGAGTTCTATTTCAAGTTGCTTGTGTCCTTGCTTAAACTAAACTCTTCTTGTTCTACCAGAACTAGAAATGTATGAAACAAGACTCGCCTGGGACGATGAAACTCCTGAAGGCTCCTCAAATGAAGGAGGCAGTGTGAGGATGGAACATTATCCTCCACAACAACAAACTCAACCTCGAGCACAAGCTGCTGCTCAACAGGAAGCTCGTGTTATAAATCCTATACAACAAGATTGCCTCCAAAGCATGAAAGAGATGTTTGATCATCTTGTAACTACTCTGAGGCGGGATCATCCTATTCAAACTCATGTTGCTGCACCCTATAGAGCCCCAATTGATAAGTTGGCTCAAGACCAGGCCTATACCTTCACCGGTACTGATGAAGCCAATCCCGAAGTAGCTGAGTACTAGCTAGCGGCTACTACACAAATTCTTACTAAACAACTCTCGTGTTCCGATGAACACAATCTTGAATGTTCCAGAGCTCTTTTGGCTGATGAATCTCTAAGTTGGTGGGAAACCACAACTTTGACTACCCTTGCTGATACTATCATATGGAAGTTCTTCGTAGAGGAATTCAAGAAGAAGTTCATAAGTCAACAATATCTAGCCGAGGGCCAGAATCATTTCTTGTACTTGAAGAAAGGTGGAAGGCCGATAGAGCAATACGTTAGTGACTTTTGCAAGTATTGTAAGTATGGTTCGGAGTACATCAAGACTGAAACGGACAAGTGTTGAATGTTTATCGATGGCTTAAATGATGAGTTAAGTTCTATCTTTACGGCTCTGGGGATTACAGATTTCCAAAATCTTGTTAATCGAGCCATTACAACCCAAGCTAAAATGAAAGCCTCGGAGAAAAGAAAGGGTGGTAGCCACGGAAGTGATAAGAAATCCTAGCATGATAACAAGCCACATTGGCAATCTAAGAAGGCCAAGATTCATCAGGAGAGCTTGTCAAATTATACTCCTGCCCAGGAGAGCAATTTCATATAGAGACCCCAATCGGTATCCAAGCCCTCGGCCCCGATTATCTCTATTAATAGCACGGGGAATTCTGAAATAGTTAACCAAGTCTATAGCCGTTGTCACTAGATTTTCACCTTTATTTTAATTTTTAATTTTTAATTTAGTATTAGTGTATTGTAATTATATAATATTGGTAACATAGTTAATATGTTTAGGTAGTAAGTATTAATGTTACAAATAATGTAGTTAGGTGTCATATAGTATATAGTAATGTATTTAACGTATTAGATATTAATGTTAGTACTAGAGTTGTCTAGGTGACATGTACTTAGTGTGTTAAATTTAATATAATTGCTAGATTAGGATATAGTTAGTAGCTAATATAATAAGTTATAAAACCCAAAAATATGTATAGAACACATAGCCCAATTGTAATTAAAAATTAAATAAAAGGTCCATTTAAATCAGAATCCATTATATATATAAAAACACAAAGAGTCCAATATACAAAAGGCTGGCAGGCCTGTTTATAACCAAAACCCTAACTCCCGTCTTCTTCCATATGCGCAGTTGAAGCATGACCGTTGGATCAAGGGGAAGATCCAACGGTGTAGATCATGCCAGCTGGTGATGATATAGCCCTTCAGCTCCTCAGTCGTTCATTCAAGATGCTATCCAATGGCCCATATTGCTTTCGAGTGTTTATGTGAATCAACACTCGCTCGTGGCAGCCACACGCACTACGATTCAGCTCTGAGCGTCTGCTTCATCTTCTCCGACACATCACTCGCTCTGATCCTTCCTCACCGGCACCGTTCGAATCATCGGAAACATGTAAATAGAGGAACAAGAGGGTTAAATCCTTAGATAAGAGCCTAGAGGGGAATTAAATCCCTAAATTGGTGCCCTAACCAAAATCAAGTTGCAAACGAATATGGATAAATATGCATAAAGTAATTCAGAAAACCAGAATCCCCAAATCGGTGCCATGGCAAGAATCAAGCAATCAGAGGGAAAAAAACCAGGGATTTAGGCTTAGGATTTAGGCAATTTTTGTACTATAAATAGCACTATAAATCATTGTAAACGAAGGAAGAACATTCGACACGAACAATTCCACACAAGAATCACACACAACAATTATGGTAAACATACTAGTGTTCGGAGGCAGTAATAGCATACAGTTGTAATCAACATTCAAAAACAATAAAAGGATCAAGTTTTGGTAATTCTTCCTATCTATTTATTTTCAATTTCAGTTTAAATAAAGAAAAAAATTATTTTACCTTTTTTGTGTTCGAAACATCGCCAAAATCTGGAAATTTTGGTCGAAATCTGGGAATTTTGCCACCGACAACGGCGACTGGTGCCAGTGGAAGGCGGTCGGCATGGAGGATGTTCATCGTGTTCTTTTCCTCTGCAGAGAAATTAGAAGAGAAATTAAAAAGGGTCATTTTGATATGTTTTGGAGAAATATGAAAGAATGAAATATGTTTGTTATAACAACTATTTATAGTGGCCAGTTTGACCCGACCCGAAACTGGCTATAATCCGCGCCCTTCTTTCCCGGACCTCATGACGCAGCTCCTCAGTTTTTTAATTGTTTCAATTTCGCCCTTTTTCTTTCAATTTAGCACTAAACTTTTAATTATTTTTGAATTAACCCTCACACTTTGGTTTTCTTTCAAATTAATCCTTAATTCATATTTTTCTTTAAAAAATATAAAAAAATCCTTTTCTCAATTTAACTTTAAGTAAATGCTTAGTTATTTATTTAATTAATTATTTCTTTTATGGCTTTTTTGTATATATTTACATGTACGCTAAACCTTAACATTAGGGACTTTAAACTTAGATTAGTGACATGTATGTTGTAAAATTTTCTTCATTTTCAATAAAATACAATTAATATATTTAAATCTTAATAATTAAAAGGAATGTAGACATTTCTTTAGGATTATTCACTTCTAAATTTTAATTAAAAGACTTTAACACATTTAATTGTCTTGTTTATTTGTTTAAAAAGTAAAAACTTAATTAATGTGGTGTCTTATCAAACAAGAATGACGGGTTAGTGCCAGAAGTGTTGGTGGTGATTAAAGTTCATTTCCCGAACGATAAGGCCGTTAAAATAGATTTACATTCATTTTACGAACAAATAAAATTTGAAATTTTGTAAACTTGCAAATTCCAATTTTAAAAAAAAAATTTAAAATCAATTAAGGTACCAAATTTTGGGGGTTGTAGGGATGCTAATCCTTCCCCACACGTAATCAACCCCCGAACCTGTTTTCTCTATTTTTTGTGGACCAAAAATGTAATTTTGATAAATAAAATGTTTTTTTATCAAAATACCCTTATTTTAAAAGTGATCCAATCACACTTTTTTTAAAAAGATTGGTAGTGACTCCGTGATTTTATTAAGTTTTCCAGAACGTCAAATTTTTATCCTAAAAAAGGGTTGCGACAGCTTGGCGACTCTGCTGGGGATATTTTATTTTTTAAAAAACAAAAGAGGGTCAGGCCACAAATTATTTTTAAAATGTTTTTAGAAAAGGAATTTGCAAGTTCATAAAGGTTTCAATTTATTCGTTCGTTTAATGAATGTAATTATATTTTATGCATTTTAAAAAAAGTGTTACGAAAAAAACTCTATTCACGAGCTCTACCCAATTGATAAGTGAGGGGAAAACGCTTTGCTCATGTTAGAATATTGATTCTCCGTATAATCCTAGCTAGTACCTTCGGGATTCATATGCCTCATGTCTTCGTAAGGATACCAATTCTTCGAGAAGACATAGGAAGTGAGACCTCCTGAGTTGAACTTGGTTCGTTTGAAGCCTATAATGGGTGAGAACCAGGGGCATTGCTACCCTTAGTAGGGGACAACAAGGACAGCTCAGGTACCTTTTAGAACTCGACCATTTGAGAACTTAGAGCCCACCCCAATAGAGCCATGCATAAAACATAGGGTTTTGAGTCTGGTCAAGATCGTTGCAGGTAATCCGTGGCGACATGTCCTGGAGTGTTGGAATATGCTGCCCAGAATTATTTGTGAAATTATTTTGGTCTCTTTGTGTTTTCTTAATTCTGATCTTTTTCATTTTGGTCTTGTTGTGTTGCATATTCATACATCATCATTCCATTTCATCGGGTTTTGACATTCAATAAAGCTATTTCTAAAAGTAGATATTTCGTTGAACCAATGTTCTTTTGTTTGCATTCATGCATTTGCATCATTCTTCTATTTGTTTGGTTGTTTTCTTCTTTGCTTCGCATTGCATTCCATGCATCCATGACATCATAAGAATCTAACTTAAATAAAAATGACAGAAAATCAAAATAGCAAAAATGAACCATGCTAGGTTTTAAGGACCTTGAGGCAGTGTAAACTGGTGAAGAAGCAAATGTTGTGCCAAAATTTCAAGGGATGGCCTTTGTTCATCCGAGCATACAAAGGGAAGATCAATCGTCCAAGGTCAAAATTTCTCCACATTTTGCTGAAACCTCAGCACGGAATGATAGGAAGATAAACTTTGAGGAAGTCATTGAGGTGTCTGATCTCGATGAAATGGCCGACAAGGTGAAATCTAAGAAGAAATGGGAGGATCGTTATGGGAAATTATAAGAAATGATTAAATTATTCCAAGAAGGAGGCATATATGGAAGAGTGGATGCCAAGGATTTGAGCTTAGTGACTGATTTGATAGTACCACCAAAGTTCAAGGTGCCTAACTTTGATAAATACAATGGAACAACATGCCCCGCAACACATCTGACTATGTATTGTAGGAAGATGTCAATGTATCTCGAGAAACGAGAAGCTGCTTATCCATTGCTTCCAAGACAGCTTAGTAGGGTCAGTTGCATGCTGGTATACGCAACTAAGTCGAATCAACATCAGATCATGGAAAGATCTGTCCAGAGCCTTTAGTGAGCAGTCAAGCATGTTTCAGATATGGTACCAACTCACTTAGTTCTGCAAGGATTAGAGCAAAAGCACTATGAGAGCTTCCGCCAATATGCACAGAGATGGAGAGATGTAGCTGCCCAAGTTCAGCCACCATTACTAGAGAGTGAGATCACCCCAATGTTCGTGGAGTCATTAAAGGGTTCATTCTAAGATCGCATGCTCAATCATGGCACCAAGAGTTTTGCAGACATGCTCATAAATTGAGAGTTGATACTTGCGGCAATGAAAAATTAGAGGTTGGACAGTGGGGAAGTAAAGAAACCCTACAAAAAGAGAGACAATGAAGTCAATACTACTAATGTCTATAACCCCAGCTACTCGAAGGGGTAGTCTTCAACAAACCCAATGTCTCAACCATAGTTCCAGCAGCCACAAATCCTCCAAAAGAAGAATGAAGGTATCAAGGGAGCTCGAAACCATATTTTCCTTCTATCCCGATGACATACGCAAAATTGTTAGCTGAGTTGATCAAATCCAAATGGTGCTGCCAAGAATTTTCCTCCATTCTCACCACCATATCCACATTGGTATGATGAGAAGGCACAATATGAATATCATGCAGGATTTAGGGGGTATACCATAGAAAATTGTATTGCATTCAAAATAGTGGTAGATGACTTAAGGAAATCAGGTATGATATCATTTGATATGTCTGAGGATAAAGGTAACCCCCTGCCAAATCATCCAAATGCAAGAGTAAACTCAATCATAGAGGAAGGAGATAAGGTGGTCAAGGAATATGTTGTTGTAGTTAAGGCTTCCATGAGGTGGATATGGGCTCAAATGGTGGCAGTAGGGATGCTAAAAGAAGGAGCCCAGAAATTGAAGATTGAGAATGAATTGTACTGTGAGTACCACATGAAGAAATAACATAAGATTGATTGTTGCTTGGAGTTCAAGCAACTAGTTCAGGACAAGATGGATAAGAAAGAACTCGAGTTCTTTGAGAAAGAAGACAAAGAATGTTTGTTGGATGTGCGTGCATCATAGGAGTCATCCTCTAGAAGGGACTACACCGGGATGAAGCCTTTAGTTATTAAGGCTAAAATAAGAGTCGGTGAGCCAGAAAGGAATGTGACCCCATGGCACAAATTAAGGCACCAACGCCATTTCCCTACAAAGATAGCAGGCAGGTCCCTTGGAATTACACATGTAAGGTAACAACTCCAGGAGAAACGTATGTTCAAGAGAAGGAAGAACTAGTCAATAAGGTGAGCCGTTTCACGAAGAGTGGAAGGCTCTCTACTCAGCCAATAACAGAAGATAGAGATGCAATGCAGAGAAAAGCAATTGTTGAGGAGCCTAGAAAAAAAGAAGATGGATTTGCTAGTTGGTAACATCGCTATTAACAAATTTATCTAATTCAATGATGAGGAAATACCAGGTGAAGGAACAAGATCTTGCAAAGTTTTACACATCACTACCAAATGTAAAGGACATATGTTACTAGGTGTCCTAACTGATAATGGGTCAGTGCTGAATGGTCTGCCTTTAACCACACTGAAGAAACTGCCAATAGACGGTTCTTATATGAGAACATATCAAAATACGGTTAGAGCGTTTGGTGGAACTCAGAAGGAGGTGTTGGGGAAAATTGAGGTGCCTTTGCAAATTGGACCGGTGACCTTCGACGTTGAATTCGTGGTCATAGATATAAGACCTAGTTATAGCTGCTTGCTTGGGCACCCATGGATTCATGCAGCAGGAGCGGTCCTATCTACTTTCACCATAAGCTGAAGTTTGTGATTGATGGACAATTAATAATTGTTGCTGCAGAGGAAGAAATCATTGCATCAGTAACCACAGATGCACCCTTGATTGAGATTGATGAGGGTGCGCTCGAGTGTCACTTCAGGACATTAGAGCTGGTAAATTTAACCTTTGTCACTGAGGGAAGCAAGGTACAGGAACTGAAATTATCAAGCTACGCAAAAATGCAGGTAAAGTAGACCCTTGGGAAAGGACTTGGAAGAAGACATCAAGGAAGGTTGTATCCTATAGTAATCTCGACGAAAAAGGATCGGTTTGGTTTGGGATTCAAGCCCAACAAATGCCAAAGGAGTGCTAAAATCAGAAAGCATCAAGAGAGGAGAAGAGCTATATTGAAGGGAGAGGAAATTTGGGAACCAATGACTTTCCCTCCACTAAGTCATAACTTTATATCTTGAGGTATGCTGGATCCAAATACCTCAGCCAGTGAGGAAGGAAAAGAAGAGAGCACTATGTGTGAAGCATTTGAAAACCTGGGCATCAATGCTGTGATTGATGAAGAAGAAGAAAGTAGTACATGTTAATGATCCGCCCTTGCTCTGAGCTTGACAATTGGACTACTGAAGAAATTCATGTAATCTTTAATACATGTTCAGAGTAATTCTCAAAACAAACCTCTTAGCTCCAGGCCCGGAGACAATAGGGGATCTCATATAAATGGCCTATGTCAAACATTTAATTTGAAATCAATAAAAGAGGCATTTCCTTAAATCTTGTATGGCAAACTTTCTTTCTATAACCAAAACCAAATGAAAACCATAAAGTTAAAAGTATAAAAAACAGTCCATTCATTTTGTTTCTTCCCTTTGTATATATCTTTTGCCTATTTCCTTTTTAGGTCTTTAGATATCATTGACATAAATGAATCTGAGTCTGACTTCAAGGTTGACTTTGAATTACCTCTGTGCTTGGAAGAAATTGGAAATATTGATGATGAGGAAGAATATGATCTACCCAGTGATATGCTCAGAATGATAGAAGAAGAGAAAAAGCAGATTCTACCACATAAAGAGGAACTAGAGATATTAAACCTCGGAACTATAGGAGAAAAGCGAGAGGTAAAGACTGGTACTACCATCATACGAAAACCAAACAAAGTTTGATCGAGCTCTTGAAAGAATTTAAAGATATTGTTGCTTGGTCGTACCAAGATATGCCAGGCCTTGACACACACATCGACATGCATAGGCTCCCTATAAAGGAAGAATGTGACCGGTAAAGCAAAAGCTTAGAAGAATGATGGTTGAAACACTCCTCAAGACCATGGATGAGGTAAAGAAGCAATACGATGCAGGATTCCTAGAGGTAGCCAAGTATTCAGAATGGGTGGCGAATATTGTCCATGTACCAAAAACTGATGGAAGAGTACGAATGTGTGTTGACTACAGGGATCTCAGTAAGGCAAGTCCAAAGGATAATTTCCCGGTCCCACATATTGAAACTTTAGTCGACAACACGGTAGGTCATTCACTCTTCTCTTTCATGGATGGTTTCTCCGGGTATAACTAGATTAAGATGTGCCTAGAAGACATGGAAAAGACAACTTTTGTGATGCTATGGGGAAGTTTTTGCTATAAAGTGATGCCCTTTGGACTTAAGAATGCAAGGGCAACCTATTAGAGGGCCATGGTCGCTCTTTTCCATGATATGATGCATTGAGAAATAGAGGTATACGTCGATGATATGATTGCCAAATCTTGATATAAAGAGGAACATTTGGTCAATTTAGAAAAGCTCTTCCTAAGATTGAGAAAGTTACAGTTAAGGCTTAATCCGACTAAGCGCACATTTGGAGTCCCATCTGGCAAGTTATTGGGTTTTGTTGTAAGCAGGAGAGGGATTGAGATCGATCTTGATAAGATAAAAGCCATACAGGAACTTCCCCCACCTCAAACACAAAAGGAAGTTTGAGGTTTCTTGGGGTAATTAAATTACATCGCATGCTTCATTGCCCAGCTAATTGATAAGTGTGATCCAATGTCTAGGTTGCTCAAGAAGAATAACCCGAGAACTTGGGATGAAGAATGTCAAGCGGCCTTGGAAAAGTTCAAATAACAGCTGAGCAATCCTCCAATATTTGTAGCACATGTTTCAGGGAGACCATTTATCTTGTACTTAACGGTCTATGAAAATTCCATAGGTTGTGTGTTAGCACAACATGATGATACTAGAAAAAAAAGAAAAGGCGATATATTACTTGAGCAAGAAGTTCATTGATTGTGAAACCAGATATTCGTCAATTGAAAAGTTGTGTTTTGCTCTGGTTTGGGTAGCTAAAAGACTAAGACAATACATCCTTTATCACGTTACATGGCTAATCTCAAAGTTGGACACACTAAAGTTCATGATGGAAGCTCCAAACTTATTAGGAAGATTAGCATGATGGCTGATGTTATTATCAAAGTTTGATATCCACTATGTGTGTGCCGAAAAACGATAAAAGGAAGTGCCATAGCAGACTTTTTGGCAAGTCACGCCTGTAATGACTATGAAGCATTAAACTTCAATTTTCCTGATGAAGACTTGACGTGTATCTTAGAAGATGAGGAGACTCCCGTGGAATCTTGGATAATGAACTTTGATGGTGCAGCAAATGCATTAGGAAGAGGAATGGGGCAGTTATGGTTTCACCGTAAGGATATTGTTACCCTTTTACCAGTCGTTTGAAGTTCTTCAGCACTAATAACATGGCAGAGTACGAGGCCTGTATAATGGGTCTAAAATAGGCTATAAAGAGGAAAATTTGTACCCTAAGAGTTTTTGGGGACTCTGCGTTAGTCATTTACCAGATACGTGGTGAATGGGAGACAAAAGATGCAAAGTTGTTGGGATATCACAAGCTAGCCCTTGAGCTGACCAAGGAATTTGACAAGATCATTTTCAACTATCTCCCTAGAGAAGAAAATCAAATGGCTGATGCTTTAGCCACCCTAGTCGCGATGTTCAAGGTAAATGAAGGTTCTACGATGATGCCCATCAGATTATATGTGCTTGACTCTCCAGCTCATTGTTATGATATGGAAGAATAAGTGGATGGATTGCCATGGTATCATGACATCTTGCAGTATGTAAAATTCCAGCAATACCCGCCTCAAGCTACAGAGAATGAAAAGAAAATGATCAAGAATATGGCATTAGGGTATGTCCTTGGTGGAGAGATTTTATACAAGATAATGTTGTGATCAAGTGCTTCTAAGATGTGTGGTAGCAAAAGAGGCACAATTAATTGTAGAAGAAGTTCATGAAGGAGTTTGCAGAACTCATCCTAGTGGTATCACCATGGCCAGGAGAATCATGCGACTTGGATATTATTGGTCAACTATGGAAGGTGATTGCATCAACTATTCTCGCAAATGCCACAAGTTCCAAATTTATGCTGACAAGGTTCATACGCCATCTCAACCTCTTCATGTTATGATAGCCCCTTGGCTGTTCTCCATGTGGGGTATTGATGTCATCGGTTAGATTCACCCTAAGGCATCAAACGGACATTGCTTTATCCTAGTAGCCATTGATTATTTCACGAAGTGGGTAAAATCAACCTCGTATGCAAATGTCACCAAATCCACAGTTTGCAAGTTTTTGAAAAATAAAATCATTTGTCGATACGGCTTGCCTGAAAGTATCATCACTGGCAATGCTTCAAATTTGAACAATAGGATGATAAGTGGAGTCTGTGAGCAGTTCAATGTTAAGCATCATAATTCGGTGGTATATCGCCCAAAGATGAATGGGGCAGTGGAAGCTACGAACAAGAACATTAAGAATATAATAGCAAAAATGACTGGTACCTATAAGGATTGGTATGAGAAGCTGTCGTTTGCCTTATACGCTTATCGAACTGCAGTAAGAACTTTCACTGGGGCAACATCTTTCTCATTGGTATATGGAGTAGAAGCTGTGCTACCCATTGAGGTTGAAATACCATCGCTTCGTGTCTTAATGGAAGCAAAGTTTGAAGAAGCATAATGGGTTCAATCAAGATATGATCAGTTGAACTTAATTGAAGATAACAAATTGAAAGCACTATGTCATGGGAAATGTATCAGAAAAAGATGATAAGGGCTCATGAGAAGAAAGTTCGTCAAAGAGAATTCCAAGAGGGGGATCTGGTGTTGAGGAAGAAGCTGCCAATCCAAAGCGATGCTTGAGGAAAATGGGCACCGAATTGGGAAGGACCTTATATTGTAACAAAGGTTTTCTCAGGATGAGCGCTAATTTTAGCTGAAATGGATGGAGACGAACTCCAAAACCTTATAAATTCAAATTTAGTTAAGTGGTATTATGTTTGAAGGATAAATAAGAGAAAAAGAAAAAAAAGAAAAAATAAAAAGAAAGAAAAAAAATAAATAAAAATAAAAGGGGGTTCAAAATGAAAATCTGCGAAGGGCTTTTTGAAACCAAAGGAGGATCTGAGTTGAATACCCGTAAAAAGGCAGCTCAGACAATTTGTAAATAAGACTTTCCTCGGAGATTGGCTTGGGAAACTTCATATCTTTCTGTATAATTAGTATTTTCGGGGTCTGCTCAACATGGTGGACATTCAAGGCATCTTATGAAGTCATGACAGGAGAAGTTTTGGTTAATGATATCTGAATGCCTATTCCTTTCTTTTTAATTCCTTTTTGTGTTTGCCACAATACCAATAAAGTTTTGTTGTATAGACCTTTTCTTTCCTTCTTTGACATCTTACCATAAAACATCTTGCATTGAAATGAGAATTAAAGTTTGACGTTATTTGAAACATTCATAATATTTTTTCGCATTACTTTGAAATTTGTCTAGAAGGGTATTGGAACTATGAGGTATTCAATGGTCAAATTTGGAGCCTAGGGCATAAAAAGCAACCAAACTTATAAGGAAATACAAGATGGAAATAGGTTTTGCTATAAACCTTGGGGGAAAGTCTCAAGAGATGCTTTTGCTTCGCTTTAAGAAAGCATGCTGTAAAACAGATTTGCTTACAATGAGAACAATTTTACAGACATTGGAGGAAAAGCTAAATGAGACATTGGGAGAGCAACAAGTTTCTAGGAAGCTTGTCACTGAATATTGATGTATCAACTACAACGATAACAAAGTGTTGAAGAATATGAGGATGGAGTCAATCCTTCCAACCAGGAGTATAAGATAATTGGATTGTGTGAGCAAATGTGCAAAGATCATATGAAGCAAGGAAGTGCTAAGAATGACAATGGTAAAACAGAAGTGATGGAGATGATTGTCTATGATTATTTAGTCTATCATCAAAGCATACAGTCGTACTTTTTAGATGATTTCTCATGCATTAATGATGGAAAATCGATGCATTTCCCATATCCCCACAGAGTTTCCCTCTAGGGTGTCCGAGCAACAAAGAGCTTCCCTGTTTGAAAAAAATCAAGATAGAAGACACAGTAAGGGATGAATAATCCATGGTACGGAAAGTGAAGCATACAATGGTGAAGATTACTTTCCAAGGAATAGACGATGGAATTTTAACAACATGAAATTGGTGAAGCCAACTGGTATTGGAGAACCATCTTTTCTGATGGGATGGTCCAAAGCAAACACACACCATCAGTCGCCAGAGTTGAGAAAATGTTTAAGATGATATAATCTGAGTTTCCTGGAGCTTCACAATTTTCTTCTATGTTAATTAGGAAAATTGTTTAAAAAATAGCAAAAAATAAAACATGCATTCATGACTAGGCATCCATAGGGGAATTTGCATCTTAATTGGATCATTTGCATTTGTTTTTGATAGGTTTTGGAACCCTCTTATCCATCCAAGCATAAGGAGGATGGAACCTTTTTCAACCCGCCTATCCGTTCGGGCATTTGGAGAATGGAACCTGCTTATCTATTCAAGCATGAGGAGAATAGAACCCGCCTATCTATTCGGCCATGAGGAGAATAGAACATGCTTATCCATTCAGGCATTTGGAGAATAGAACTTACTTATCTATTCGAGCATAAGGAGAATAGAACCCGCCTATCCGTTCGAGCTTTTAGAGAATGGAACCTGCTTATATATTTGAGAATGAGGAGAGTAGAACTTGCCTATGTAACACCCCATCCCCGAGTTAGCCATAACCCGGTTCAAGAGTGTTACCAAAGAAAAAACAAAGTAATAGATAGGTTACTTGTCGAACAAGTAACCCAAACCAAGCATTACAAGTCATACAATACATACAAGTAGTCCACATTAAACAAACCCGATATAAATAGCATGCTAATTTAGGTACTAATTTGTTTCATTTTCTACTTATATCCTAAGTTACCATTATCATATTACCATTCCATTCAATCACACACAACATTCAAACAACAATCTCAAGTGTATCATACTTCACAATAGGTTACTATTAGACATGATTCAACTTTCATTCCTATTACAAGTTCATGAACCCTATTCGATTGATATAATGTGGTCACTAAACACATTTCAGTTAGCTTACTTGCATCCCAAGATACTACTTAATCAACCAATTAACAAGTTCAACACAAAGCATCCAACTTACATTCTTATTACATATTCATACCTATTCGAACTATAAGGTAGTCTCTAATTAGATTTCATATGATTCTTTACAATCAAGTCATACAATTTTCATGGCATACTTAGTTAGTTCATTGTTAATGAATTCTTAAACATACCTTAGCTTCAATCTCATCATTGCCGAATTATGCCAATAGCCATATGAACAAATGCATGATCATACACATTGGTCTAGTATTCGAATTAAACAAGGTTCAACAAACATTGAGTTTCTATCATATTATGCACAACATTATACTAACTTATATACATATCAACCAAGTTTATACATAGTTTAAATCATCCAAATTGGTTACATGATAGGCCCAACAAAACATTACACATACTAGTCTTAAACACACATCCAAATGCATGATCAAAGCTACCTATTACAAGATCTAGTGCCACCAAACTAGGAGTATACAAAGAGTATGAAATCATACTTTCAAGCTTCCTTCAAGGTGTTGCTTCAATCTCAATATATCCTCTTGATAATGCCTTTAATCTATTATGGGAAGAATGAAGAGTAGAGTGGTAAGTACAAATTATGTACTTAGTGAGGTAACACTAAGTCTAGCCAATTTCAAGTACACATATCCAAGTTTACATGTATTTCAAAGAATCAAGATAATCTCTACAAGACACATGCTATTCGAATGAATAAGGTAAACTTAGGCAAATTCACATATCACACATTCAACATTGTAACATATATCATATATCATCATACTATTCGAATATCTTGCTTATAAGAAAAGCAACCATATACACCAAGTGCCAAGTATGCATTTCTACACAAAAAGCATCAAGCATGCATAACTTTCATGTAAAGTAACTAGTTGTACAATCATTCATGCTTTATCTTCCAAAGCAAGGATGTTCATTCAAGAATCTTACAATTCAAGCAATGTTCATATCACATTTAAGCAAACAATGTTCATTCAAGTTATTAAGTCATCTTATAACACCCTTGGTAAGTAGTTTACTAGATAATCAAATCTTCAACAATAGGCACCAAAGTGCCAATATGCACCGAAGTGCCAATATCATCGTCATTCCAATATGCACCGTAGTGCCAATATGTACCATCGTACCAATATGCACCGTAGTGCCAATATGCACCGTAGTGCCAATATGAGCTCAAGATTCTAAGGCATGCCCTCCTATCTATCCAAACTAGCTACCAAGGTTGTTGATTATCCATTTCATTCAAGCTTTATACATTTCATGATCCAATACAAGATTATTCCATTCAATGGCCAAGCCCATAGGCTTATGGACTATTAATTCCCAAGGCAAATATATCCATGCCATTCGAATAGCATGAATACAAAGTTGTACCATTTTTCATTTCATTTCAACCAGCCATGTACATCATACACAAACACATGCATATGTATGCAAAGTGTGTACCTTATTCTCCAAGCAAGCATGCCATTTCTTACCTTTGGCATAAGCAATGCAACATGTCAAACATTTCATTTCATTTTCTTAACACCCAAGTAAACACATAGATCATGGCATCAAACAAGTTGTCATACATGTCATTTTTCCCTTAGTTATAGTAGTAATGTTACCATATTTGTACCTAACATTTAGCTACTATTTTATGCTTTCTTTTAAGCATTTCTTACTAGTTCATCTACATATTGTTATTAACTCATTTTAAGACATAACCGGACAGGTTACAATGTCCCAAATCTGTTTTGGAAACAGTTTGCATCTATGTGTAAAAACAGTACCAAACTGCCCAGGACACTGTTGCCTGGCAGTTTGTATACTGTCCCTTTAAATGGTCATATCTTTTATTCTGACGTACGTACGTCAGAATTTCAATTACTATACACCGTTGGAAAGCCAACAAAATTGTCTATATGATCATATAAGGCTTGCATTTTAGTTCTTATCCAATTAATACAGTTTATTGTTCAAAGTCATGGCATTTACACGCTTTGGACAGTTTGCACTGTCCAGCAATTCATATTTACAGTTTCCAGCATAGGACCCAGTTTTCAGTTCTGTTTTCACCTAATGAAAGTCGACATACTAAGGATCATGTCACTAAAATTTCAACCCTGAATTTTATCTATACAATTTTTGGTGAATTTTCAAAGTAACTACCCATAACAGAGCAATTCTGGGCAGATTGTTCCTATTCACATTTTAATTCCTTAAATTCATTTTAAACAATGTTTTGGCCCTATAATTCATTTCATATGACATCCTAAACATGTTTAATGAATTTTAATTCATTATTCAAGGTAGCCAAAATAGAGTAAGTTGGTTACAAAGCTTAATTTTGCTTGTTTACACAATTTCATTTCAACAAAACAGTTTTTATGTTATATGACTATGTTCATACTTTTATCTTTCATTTTCAGCATTGGTTACTAGAAATTTAGCTTGTTTAATACCTTAATTACATTACCTAATCATGGTCATAATCAATTCATTAGTTCTATAACTCAATTTCAAGTTCTAACCATTCAATTCTTACTTCAACATCTCATTTCAATTTTCCAGAACCTAGCTTTGTTACACTATCAAAAACACATAATTTCCAGCATAATACGTAGTGTTCATTGTTCAAATTTGCATAATTCTACAACCATTCAATCATCTAAAAACATATTAAATAGTTAATCTTATCTATAATCATCAAAACATTCCAATTAAACAACTATAATTGCCTATTCAATTGAACAAAGGTAGAATCATTATTACTTTGCTTCTAGCTTTAATTTCCTTACAAAATCCTATACATGTAAGCTAAATTTTTCCTTCAACAATGGCTGATTTCTCAAGATTTCTTTCTCTCCGATTTCTCTATTTTATTCGGCCAACAAAGAGAATGAAAAAGATGATGACAACATCTAATCCAAGTTATTGGATTTGTGAATTGTCTAAAATATCCCTTAATTAATCCTTAATATTAAGTTACTCAAGGGCATTAGGGGAAACAAGGAATTTAGCATGCATTCCCCGTCTTTCTTATTTAATTCAATGTAGTCAGTTTAAATTGATCACTTATTTCATTCATTCTTTCAGTTAGGCCCTTAACTAATCAATTTAGCTTAAATTCTAGGTTCAATTAACCTATCAACTTATGCAATTGACTTCAATACTTCTAGTCTAGGATTTGGGGTTTTACAATTCTTCCACCCTTAAATTAAATTCCTCCTCGAATTTACCTGAATTGAATAGGTAAGGATTTTGCTTCCTCATGACTTCTTTAGATTCCCAGGTAGCTTCTTCCACCGTATGATTTCTCCATTAGATCTTAACAAGGGGAACAATCTTGTTCCGAAGCTTTCTTACTTCCCGGTCAAGAATCTGAATAGGTTCCTCTTCGTAGGACAAATCAGGATTCAATTCTACTTCTTCGGGCTCAAGAATGTGTGATGGATCAGATCGATACCTTATGAGCATTGAAACGTGGAAGACATTATGTATGTGATATCCCAAATCCTAGCTTAGTAGAAATAGAGTCAATTGCCCTTGACTAATCATATGATTAGTGACTAACTAGGGATAATATTGTAAAAACACAAATCCACTAATGTGGAAAACCACATTGTCACCATCTCTTTCATTTCCATTATACCAGCCGAATAGAGAGAATAAATTGAGAGAAAGAAACCTTGAGAGAAATCAGCCGTTGAAGAAGGAATTAAGCTTGCATGTGTAGAGATTTTTCATTGAAATTGAGCTAGGAAGCAAAGTGAGTATAATTGAACCTTTGTTCATTCAAATAGCTTATTTGATAATTGTTTTTGGTTGTTTGAGGAGTTAAAGTAGAAATTTTTGTTGTATGAACTTAAATTGAGGATTGAATTAGTGTTGTATATGGTTGAATTGAAAGAAAGAAGCATGGATGTTATGCTAGAATTTGTGAACAATGAATTGGTTGATCTAGTGGCATAGCCGAATTGAATAATTGCTTAAATGATGGGATTGATGAATGAATTAAATATGATCATGATTAGGTTTTGTAATTAAGGTGTTAAACAAGTTGAATTGTTGTGGTTATATGCTGGAAATGAAAGATCAAAAGTATGAACATAGCTGTATAACATAGAAACTATTTTAGTTGAACCTATTGAGTAAACTTGAAAAATTGAGCTTTGTAATTAAGTTGCTCTGTTTTGGTTGCCTTGAAAAATGGATTAAAAATGACTAAAAATGTTTAGGATTTCATATGAAATGAATTGCAGGGCAAAAACATTGGTTAGAATGAGGTTAAGGCATTAAAATGCGAATAGGCACATTCTGCCCATAATTGCTCTATTCTGGTAGTCACTTTAAAAATTCACCAAAAATTGCATAGATCAAATTCAGGGTTGAAATTTTAATGACATGATCCTTGGTATGTCTATTATCATTAGTTGGAAACAGAATTGAAAACTGGGTCCTATGCTGGAAACTATAAATAGAAATAGTTGGACAGTGCAAACTGTCCAGGCAGTGTAAATGCCCTGTCTTTGAACAATAAACTGTATTAATTGGATAAGAAATAAAATGCAAGCCTATTGCAGCATTAAATGAAATTTTATTAGCTTTCCAACGGTATAAATTAATCGAAATTTCGACGTAGGAATTCAAAGATATGCCTGTTTAAGCATATAGTACGCAAGCTGCCATGCAGTGGCAGTTAAGCTAGTTGGAAACTGTTTTATACACAGTTTTATTGGACTATTTTGTATCTGTTTGGAATAATTGGATACTGTATAATCTTGTTTATTGGATTGTTGGCATAATTGTATGTCTATGACTATATGTATTGAAATGATCTGGATGTCATGTTGAATTGTCTTGTATATGCATATTGATGAGCATGTTTAATTATGAATTGCTAGAGCAAGAAGTGAATTGGTGGAAGAAGAAAGAGGAAATCATCCAAAGGCTAAGAACAAAGGAATAGCTATTCGAGACAATTGCTAGATTGCTGGATTGTATTGTGAGTGTAGTACCTTAGGGTTGGGACTTAGGTCCTAACCAACCTTACATGTCTAAATTATTGTTTGATTTCCTTACTATGAAATGAAACTAAATCATACTTGGTAATTGATTAAAAGGGAAGAAAGGACTAACAATGATTAAGTAATTCAATTGTTTGTTTAATTGTGTTGAGGATTGATTGTGAAGTAATGAAATGTTGATTGATTTACTGCTTGGGATGGAAATGCTGAATGTAAATGGATATTATGGTTGTATTGAATGATGCTTGCTATGTTTAATTCAATGTGTAATGAACTAAATACAATTGGCGTATGGTTCTAAATATATTTGATCTTGAGTTACTTGATGACTAAGCAACTCATGTGATTGCTTGAAATAAAAGATTCTATAAGCCCTTGGTTACTAGTTGGTCTTAGGTAGAACGACATGCCTTATAGTCTAGAGCTAGATAATTTGGTATGTTAGTGTACCCTACTGATTGGTGTTGAAGACACCCTACTGTTAGATACCTTGTGTATCGAATTGTTCAGGTACATTGAGTACCTTACTGCTTGGTGTTGTGGGCACCCTATTGTTTATGGTACTTTGAGTACCCTACTGAGACTTGATTACCTAACCTTACTAGCTACCAAGGAAAAACAAGCTATTGAGTTTGAATAAGACATGTCATATGATAAATGAACAAGTAATGTAATACTTGGTGATGAGCCTTTATTGAAATGAAATTACATGTATATGATGATAGAAATGCTATTATGATTTTCTCAATATTGCAAGACAAGGCCAATGGATTAATGACCCCATTCGAATAGCAGATTAATGAAATTTGTGTTCACTTGCTTGAAATTGATAGACTTTGAATGCTTGATTGTTTCAAATAGTGTTTGGCTTTTTGTTTGAAATGTGTATTGTATACGTTTGATTAGTACTTGAAATAGCTAGATCACGCTCTAATCGATTGATGCCTAACTAGGTTGATCTAGAATAAATGAATCATAAGTCCCTAAAGTGAGTAATTCAATAACATGCTAGTCCTAGGAACTGCCTCACTAAGTACCATGTGTACTTATCACTCTTGTTTCCTTCTTAAAAAGAACAGGTTTTAAAGAGATTAAAGCATCCCAACCTTGAGCCGAGTTTATCAAGAGAAGATTGAAAGTATGCCTTGCTTTTGTCTTGTTGCACTCCTAATTGGTGGCCTAGTTTTATGTCTAGTGGTACAAGTCTCATGCATCTGGCTCATCTTCAAAGTGTATATGAAATGTTTGTGAAAACTTGATGGAATGGTTTGTAATGTTTTGAGTACCTATATGGAACCTAATGTATGACCTTTAAGGCACCTTTTGATATGTAAATTTGTAGATAAAGTTTGTAAGGCTTATGAACCTTTCTATTGGTATATACCATAGTTATCTTGAATCATGTGTGCCTTTAATCTTGCACATTATTCGAATTTACATAGTTGGCACCTTAGCATAATTTAATTGTTGAAACTTGCTCAAAAGAAAATTATAGGTAACCAAGATTAGTAATTGAACATAAATGGTCTTGCTTGTATACATGTATGAATTTTCGAACCCTTTCTTGAATTGCAAGTAGATTGTTCGAATGATGTTAGGAATTGTTTAATGAATTCTATATTGAATTTAAATGAATTGGGCCCTAATTATCTATGTAGTGTTCGAATGTGACTAATTGGTAAAGGAATATAGTTTCGTGGTCTATAAGTAGCCTATTCGAATAATATGGACATATTTCTTGATGTCTAAGTAAATTCCAAGAAAAGTTCAAATTGATCCCAAATTTTATATGTCTTTGTTGATGGTTTGCACCAGACACACCTCGCTCCTAACCTGGGTTAGGGGTGTTACAATGTATTCTATCGAACTTTCTAGGAAGATCTAGTCGATAGGCCACTGGACCAATTCTTTCAACAACTTCAAATGGTCCGATGTATCAGGGACTGAGCTTCCCTTTTCTTCCAAATTTGAGAACTTTCTTCCAAGGTAAGACCTTTAGGAATACTTTGTCTACAATAGTATACTGAATATCTCTTATTTTCAAATTAGCATACGCTTTCAGTCAATCAAAAGCCGCCTTCAATCGATCGTGAATGATCTTGATTTGTTCTTCGGTTTCCTGAAGCACTTGAGGTCCTAGAATCTTATTATCTCCCCATTCGGACTAGCATAGAGGAGTTCTACATCTTCTACCATATAGAGCTTCAAATGGTGCCATTTGAATAGAAGATTGATAGCTATTGTTGTAGGCAAAATCTACAAGAGGTAGGGATTTCTCCCAATTCTTCCCAAAGCCAATAATAGAAGCTCGTAACATATCTTCTAACACTTGAATAGTTCTCTCAGATTGGCGATCCGATTGAGGATGAAAGGCGGTACTAAGATGTACTTTAGCTCCTATAGCTTTATGTAGAGAATTCTAGAATCGAGAAGCGAATCGAGGGTCACGATCGGAGATAAATGTTGTAGGTACACCGTGTAACCAAATCACTTCACGAATGTACAGCTCGAGAAGGATTTCCAAGCTCATGTTCATACGAACAGTGATGAAGTGAGTAGATTTAGTGAATCTATCAACAATCACCCATACAAAATCATTCTTTCTTGGAGTAGAAAGAAGACCGGTGACAAAGTCTATAGTAATTCGATCCCACTTCCACTGGGAAGTTCAATAGGTTGGAGCAGTCCAATAGGGACTTGATGCTTGACTTTGACTCTTTGACAAGTTAAGCACTTGGATACGAAGTCTGTGATTGCAGATTTCATGCATGGCCACCAGTATAGTGCCTTTAGGTCCTTATACATCTTAACCGATCCAAGGTGGATCGAGAAAGAACTTTGATGTGCTTCTTGCAACATTTCTTGTCTTAGTTCCTCATTGTTAGGAACACACACTCTATCTTTGAAATAGAGGAGTCCATTTAACTTGAGGGAAAAGTCAGAGCTAGACTCAGAAGTTAGTTTAGACATGATTTTCGGAAGATCCGGATCAACTTGTTGGAGTTCTTTAATTCTCGACATGAAATTGTATTGAACTTAAAGTTCAGACAAAACTTTTCGACCCTTGGATAGTCAGAAATGAGCATTGATAGCCGTATTAGCTACGAAAGAATTAACAAGGTCATTACAATGATTTTCAATAGATTTCTTACAATGCAAGGAACTGTTCGAATTGTTTCTTGTATCACAAGGCATTATTCGAATTCTTTATTACAAGCTAAGAAAGACATAATTTCAATGTTTACAAGTATTTTAGACACAATTCTTATTCGAATGACAATTTACTTTTCAAGGAGTATTCAAATAGTAACTTGTATCTTAAGGAAACACTAGATTCATTGTTTGTAAAATAAGAAAAAGCATGGTTCAAATGAATCAGAATTCTAGATTTAGGAGTTACCCGAGTATGGTCTGCGACTAAGGACGTCAGCAACTACATTTGCTTTCCCCGGATGGTAGTCGATAACCAAGTCATAATCCTTAAGTAATTCGAGCCATATCCTTTGCCTCAGATTCAAGCCTTTCTGAGTTTTGAGGTATTTGAGACTTTTGTGATCGGTAAATAGATTGCATTTCTCTCCGTATAGATAGTGTCTCCATGTCTTGAGAGAAACATGATAGCTGCTAATTCCAGATCGTGCGTTGGATAATTAGACTCATGTGGCTTCAATTGCCTTGAAGCGTAAGCAATTACGTTCCTGTCCTGAATCAAGACACAATCGAGTCCTAGATGAGAGGCATCATTGTAAATAGTGATTTCTTTGCCCGATTCTGGTTGGATGAGTATCGGGGCATGAGTTAGGGCTTGCTTAAATTGATCGAAGCTTTGTTGTTGGCTTTCCGACCAAACAAAAGGTGTATCCTTGTTGGTAAGCTTAGTAAGGATTGCGGCAATAGAGGAAAATCCCTTAACAAGCCTTCTGTCATGCCCGGCTAAACCGAGAAAGATTCAGACCTCATTTACATTCTTCGAAGGTCTCCAATTTAGAATAGACAAAATCTTGCTCAGATCGACTTTGATTCCTTCAGCTGAGATAACGTGGCTGAGGAAAGAAACTTCTGGTAACCAGAATTAACATTTGAAGAACTTGGCATACAATTGATGTTCCCAGAGTGTTTGCAAAATAATTCGGAGGTGTTCAGCATGTTATTCCTTATTCTGATAGTATACCAAGATGTCGTCGATGAATACGACCACAAACTTGTCAAGATAGGGCTTGAATACCTGATTCATAAGATCCATGAAAGCAGCCAGAGCATTCGTTAAACCCGAATGGCATTACGAGGAATTTGAAGTGGCCATATCGAGTACGAAGCTTGTCTTGGGCTCGTCTTGTTCTTTCACTTTCATTTGATAGTACCATGATTGAAGGTCAATCTTAGAGAATACGGAAGCATCCCTAAATTGATCAAAAAGATCTTCAATTCTGGGCAGGGGATACTGATTCTTGATAGTGAGCTTTTTTAGCTGACGATAATCAATAAAAAGCCGTATAGTCCCGTATTTCTTTTTCACGAACAGGACTAGAGCATTGGTTAGCCTAAAGGTCATAACTAGGAACTCGTAGTGACCATAACGAGTTCTAAAAGCCATCTTGGGTACATTTGAGTCTTGTATTCTCATCTGACAGTACATCGATCGCAAAGCGATCTTGGGGAAGACTTTGACATCCTTGAATTGATCGAACAAGTCCTCAATCCTCGATAAAGGATACTTGTTCTTGATAGTGAGCTGATTTAGCTGACGATAATCGATACATAGCCTTATCGACACGTCATTCTTCTTAAAGAAGAATACGAGTGCTCTATGGGGTGCAGAGCTAGGCCGAATTCAAATTCTTCTAGCATAGTCATGGCAGCAAAGATTGAGGTCGGTTTTCTATCAATTAGGAGGATTGATTCCTTTCCTAAACCCCAGAGATAAAGTTTCATATTTTGGCAATCTATCTAGGCTTCATGTTTGCTTAACCAATCTAGTCCTAACACTAGATCAAACTCACAATTTGGCTATACATATAAATCAATAGGAAAGGGTATGTTCCGAATAACTAGATCAAACTCACAATTTAGCTTTACAATTTCAAGTTTCATCTTGAAAGATTATCTCCTTCATTCGAGGAGCCTACGAGACTTTCATTATCCCGACCAAGCTTGTTTCAGACATTCTAGTTCAATCATAACAATAAGAGTTTTAGTTTACACATTTATACATTTAAGCAACAATACAAGCTTATATCAAGTATCCTAGGTGGCACAATATCCTATATGATGCAAGTGAGCTTAGTTTAGTCCTAGAACCGACTAAAAAGCTCTGATTACCACTAAATGTAAAACCCCATCCCCCAGTTAGCCGTAACCCGGATCAAAAGCGTTACCAAAGTGAAAACAAAACAATAGATAGGTTACTTGTCAAACAGGTAACCCTCGATATACTTGACTTGCAACGCAAGTAACCAAACCAAACATTACAAGTCATACAATACATACAAGTAGTCCATATTAAACAAACCCAATATACATAGCATGCTAATTTAGGTACTAATTTGTTTCATTCCTGCATATATCCTAAGCTACCATTATCATATTACCATTCCATTCAATCACGTACATCATTTAAACAACAATCTCAAGTGTGTCATACTTCATAATAGGTTACTATTAGACATGATTCAACTTTTATTCCTATTACAAGTTCATGAACCCTATTCGATTGATATAATGTGGTCACTAAACACATTTCAATTAGCTTACTTGCATCCCAAGATACTACTTAATCAACCAATTAACAAGTTCAATACAAAGCATCCAACTTACATTCTTATTACATATTCATACACTATTCGAACTATAAGGTAGTCTCTAATTAGATTTCATATGATTCTTTACAATCAATTCGTACAATTTTCATGGAATACTTAGTTAGTTTATTGTTAATTCATGCTTAAACGTACCTTAGTTTAAATCTCATCATTGCCGAATTATCCCAATAACCATAGGAACAAATGCATGATCATACACATTGGTCTAGTATTTGAATTAAACAAGGTTCAACAAACATTGAGTTTCTATCATATTATGCGCAGCATTATACTAACTTATATAAATATCAACCAAGTTATATACAAAGTTTAAATCATCAAAATTGGTTACATGATAGGCCCAACAAAACATTACACATACTAGTCTTAAACACACATCCAAATGCATGATCAAAGCTACCTATTACAAGATCTAGTGCCACTAAACTATGAGTATACAAAGAGTATGAAATCATACTTTCAAGCTTGCTTCAAGGTGTTGCTTCAATCTCAAGATATCCTCTTGATAATGCCTTTAATCCGTTATAGAAAGAATGAAGAGTAGAGTGGTAAGTACAAGTTATGTACTTAGTGAGGTAACACTAAGTCTAGCCAATTTCAAGTACACATATCCAAGTTTACATGTATTTCAAGGAATCAATATCATCTCTACAAGACACATGCTATTCGAATGAATAGGGTAAACTTAGGCAAATTCGCATATCACACATTCAGCATTGTAATATCTATCATATATAATCATACTATTCAAATATCTTGCTTAGAAGACAAGCAACCATATACACCAAGTATGCATTTCTACACAACAAGCATCAATCATGCATAACTTTCTTGTCAAGTAACTTGTTGTACAATCATTCATGCTTTATCTTCCAAAGGAAGGATGTTCATTCAAGAATCTTACAATTCAAGCAATGTTCATATCACACATTTAAGCAAACAATGTTCATTCAAGTTATTAAGTCATCTTATAACACCCTTGGTAAGTAGTTTACTAGATAATCAAATCTTCAACAATATGCACCTAAGTGTCAATATGAACCGAAGTGCCAATATGCACTGTAGTGCCAATTTGCACCGTCGTGGCAATATGCACCATAGTGGCAATATGTACCGTCGTACCAATATGCAGCGTAGTGCCAATATCCACCGTAGTGCCAATATGAGCTCAAGATTCTAAGGCATGCCCTCCTATCTATCCAAACTAGCTACCAAGGTTGTTGATTATCCATTTCATTCAAGCTTTATACATTTCATGATCCAATACAAGATTATGCCATTCAAAGGCCAGGCCCTTAGGCTTATGGAGTCTTAACTCCCAAGGCAAATCTATTCATTCCATTCGAATAGCATGAATACAAAGTGGTACCATTTTTCATTTCATTTCAACCAGTCATGTATATCAAACACAAACACAAGCATATGTTTGCAATGTGCGTACCTTATTCTCGAAGCAAGCACGCCATTTCTCACCTTTGGCATAAGCAATGCAACATGTCAAGCATTTCATTTCATTTGCTTAACACCTAAGTAAACACATAGATCATGGCATCAAACAAGTTGTCATACATGTCATTCTTCCCTTAACTAGCGAAATATGTATTAGGCCATGTTACATGGCAATAACATTGAATTAAGATAATAACAAGGTTGGTTAGGACCTAGTCCCAACCCTAAGGATAGTTACACTCACTATACTCCTAGCAATCAATTATCTTGTATCCAAATCCCTTTGCCTCTAGCTTTGGGATTTCCACTCCTATATTCTTCTTCCCCAACTTGCTGCCCTTGGTCTAGCAAGCATAACACATACATTTCATCAAAACAAGCACATAATGTCACACAATTATAGTAGCAATGTTACCAAATTTGTACCTAACATTTAGCTACTATTTTTATGCTTTCTTTTAATCATTTCTTACTAGTTCATCTCCATATTGTTATTACATCATTTTAAGACATAACTGGACATGTTACACTATCCTAGGTGTAAAAACAGTCCCAAACTGCCCAGGACACTACTGCCTGGCAGTTTGCACACTATAACTTTAAATGGTTATATCTTTTAATCCGTCCGTCAGAATTTCTATTACTATACCGTTGGAAAGATAACAAAATTTTCTATATGATCATATAAGGCTTGCATTTTAGTTCTTTAAGCAATTAATACAGTTTATTGTTCAAAGACATGGAATTTACACTGTCTGGACAGTTTGCACTGTCCAGCAATTCCAATTTACAGTTTCCAGCATAGGACCCAATTTTCAGTTCTATTTTCACCTAATGAAAGTAGACATACTAAGGATCATGTCACTAAAATTTCAGCCTGAATTTAATCTATACAATTTTTGGTGAATTTTCAAATTAACTGCCCATATCAGAGCAATTCTGGGCAGATTGTACCTATTCATATTTTAATTCCTTAAATTAATTTTAACCAATGTTTTGGCCCTATAATTCATTTCATATGACATCCTACACATGTTTAGTCAGTGTTAATTCATTATTCAAGGCAGAAAAAAAAGAGTAAGTTGGTTACAAAGCTTAATTTTGCTTGTTTACACAATTTCAATTCAACAAAACAGTTTCTATGTTATATGACTATGTTCATACTTTTATCTTTCATTTCCAGCATGGTTACTAACAATTCAGCTTGTTTAATACTCTAATTAAATTACCTAATCATGATCATAATAAATTCATTAGTTCTATAACTCAATTTCAAGTTCTAACCATTCAATTATTACTTCAACATCTCATTTCAATTTTCCAGCAACCTAGCTTTGTTACCTATCACAAACACATAACTTCCAGCATAATACCTAGTTTTCATTTTTCAAATTTGCATAATTATACAACCATTCATTCATCTAACAACATATTCAATAGTTAATCTTATCTATAATCATCAAACAGTCCAATTCAACAAGTATAGTTGCCTATTCAATTGAACAAAGGTAGAATCATACTTACTTTTCTTCTAGCTTTAATTTCCTTGCAAAATCCTATACATGGAAGCTAAATTTTTCCTTCAACAATGGCTGATTTCTCAAGCTCTCTTTCTCTCCAATTTCCCTCTTCTATTCGGCCAACAAAGAGAATGAAGAAGATGATGACAACATCTAATCCAAGTTATTGGATTTGTGAAATGTCTAAAATGTTCCTTAATTAATCCTTAATATTAACTTAATCAAGGGCATTAGGGGAAACAAGGAATTTAGCATGCATTCCCCATCTTCCTTATTTAATTCATTGTAGTCACTTTAAATTGATCACTTATTTCATTCATTCTTTCAATTAGGCCCTCGACTAATCAATTTAGCTTAAATTATAGCTTCAATTAACCTATCAACTTATGCAATTGACTTAAATACTTCAAGGCTAGGATTTGGGCTGTTATAGCCTATCCGTTCGGGCATTTGGAGAATGGAACCTGTTTATCTATTCAAGCACGAGGAGAAAAGAACCTGCCTATCTATTCGGGCAAGAGGAGAATAGAACATGCCTATCTATCCGGGCATGAGGAGAATAGAACCCGCCTATTCATTCGGGAATTTGAAGAATGGAACCTGCTTATCTATTCGAGCATAAGGAGAATAGAACCTGCCTATCGGTTCAGGCATTTGGAGAATGAAGTCTTCTTATCTATTTGAGCATAAGGAGAATAGAACTCGTCTGTCTTCTCAAGCACAAATGGTTTGGTAATCGGTGAAAATCAGTGTCTTCTTTTCTTTGCTCTATTCCTGTTTCACCAGAATGACCAAAGAGGGGCAGCTGTTGTCACTAGATTTTCACCTTTATTTTAATTTTTAATTTAGTATTAGTGTATTGTAATTATATAATATTGGTAACATGGTTAATATGTTTAGGTAGTAAGTATTAATGTTACAAATAATGTAGTTAGGTGTCATATAGTATATAGTAATGATTTTTAACGTATTACATATTAATGTTAGTACTAGTGTTGTCTAGGTGACATGTACTTAGTGTGCTAAATTTAATATAATTGCTAGATTAGGATATAGTTAGTAGTTAATATAATAAGTTATAAAACCCAAAAATATGTATAGAACACATAGCCAAATTGTAATTAAAAAAATAAAAGGTCCATTTAAATCAAAATCGATTATATATATATAAAACAATAAAGAGTCCAATATACAAAAGGCTGGCAGGCCTATTTATAACCCAAAAAAAGCCTAACTCCCATCTTCTTCCTTATGCGCCTCAATAGATACAACAGTGCAGATCATGCCAGTTGGTGATGATATAGCGCCTCAGCTCCTCAGTCGTTCGATCAAGATGCTATCCAATGGCCCAGATTCATCTTTGGTCATCTGCTTCATCTTCTTCGGTGCATCACTCGCTCTGATCGTTCATCGCAGGCACCGTTCGAATCATTATAAACATGTAAACAGAGGAACAAGAGGGTTAAATCCCTATATAAGAGCCCTAAAATTCAAAGGGGAATTAAATCCCTAAATTAGTGCCCTAGCCAAAATCAAGTTGCAATCGGATATGGATAAATATGAAAAAGCCAATTCAGAAAACCAAAATCCCCAAATCAGTGCCATGGCAAGAATCAAGCATTCAGAGGGGAAGAAAATAGGGATTTAGGCTTAGGATTTAGGCAATTCTTGTACTATAAATAGCACTGTAAATCATTGTAAACGAAGGAAGAACATTCGACATGAACAATTCCACACAAGAATCACACACAACAATTATAGTAAACATACTAGTGTTCGGAGGCAGTAAGAGCAGACAGTTGTAATCAGCATTCAAAAACAATAAAAGGAGCAAGTTCTAGTAATTCTTCCTATCTATTTATTTTCAATTTCAGTTTAAATAGAGAAAAAAGAATTACTTTAACTTTTTTGTGTTCAAAACATCGTCAGAATCTGGAAACTACGCCGCCGGTAACGGCGACCGGTGGAAGGCGGCCAGCACGGTGGATGTTCATCGTGTTCTCCATAAAATGAAGAACACGATGAACTTAGCAGAGAAACTAAAAAGGGGCATTTTGATCTGTTTTGGAGAAATATGAAAGAATGAAATTTGTTTGTTATAACAGCTATTTATAGTGACTCATTTGACCCGACTCGAAACCGGCTATAACCCGCGCCCTTCTTTCCCGGATCTCACACCGCAACTCCTCAGTTTTTAATTGTTTCAATTTCGTCTTTTTTCCTTTCAATTCAGCACTAAACTTTTAATTATTTTTGAATTAACCCTCACATTTTGGTTTTCTTTCAAATTAATCCTTAATTCACATTTTTCTTTAAAAATATAAAAAAAAATCTTAATTTAATTTAAGTAAATGCTTTGTTATTTATTTAATTAATTATTTCTTTTATGCCTATTTTGTATATATTTACATGTATGCTAAACCTTAAGATTAGGGACTTTAAACTTAGATTAGTGACATGTATGCTGCAAAATTTTCTTCATTTTCACTAAAATACAGTTAATTATATTTAAATCTTAGTAATTAAAAGGAATGTAGACATTTCTTTAGGATTATTCACTTATAGATTTTAATTAAAAGACTTTAACACATTTAATTGTCTTGTTTATTTGTTTAAAAAGTAAAAACTTAATTAATGCGATTTCTTATCAAACGGGAATGAAGGGTTAGTGCCAGAAGTGTTGGCGGTGATTAAAGTTAATTTCCCAGACGATAAGGCCGTTAAAATAGATTTACATTCATTTAACAAACAAAAAAAATCGAAATTTTGTAAACTTGAAAATTCTAGTTTTAAAAAATGTTTTTTTTTCAAATCAATTAAGGTATCAATTTTTGGGCGTTGTGGGGGTGCTAATCCTTCCCCCACACGTAATCGACCCTCGAACCTATTTTCTCTATTTTTTGTGGACCAAAATGTAATTTTGATAAATAAAACATTTTTTATCAAAATACCATTGTTTTAAAAGTGATCCAATCACACTTTTTTAAAAAATATTGGTGGGGACTCCGTGATTTTATTAAGTTTTCCAAAACGTCAAAACCTTTTCCTAAAAAATGGTTGCGACAGTTTCTACTTGCAAGTTTTGTCAAAAGCTCCATTTTGGACAATGTAGAACTCAGTCCAATCTATGCCATCTTTGTGGAGGCTCGGATCATTATATCAAGGATTGCCCCCATAATCCTAACAAGCTTCCTAACCGAGCCCCGGCGAATGCTAGTTTAGCTCCATCTAATCGAAACAAGGGCCCGAGACAAGCTCAGTTCGGGAATCAAAGCAAAGGTAGAGGCCAACATTCGGTACCTACAAACCATGAATCCCGAGCCCCTGCTCGAGTCTACCACATTCATGGGAAGGAGGAAGAAGAAGCACCCGATGCTATTGCAGGTACTGTTGAATTAAATTCAAGTCCTGCATATGCTTTGATTGATTCGGGGTTTACCCACTCTTTTATATGCTATTCCGGGATTGCTAAGTTAAACTTAAAACCCAAACTTGTTAAGACTAGCCTTGTAGCTTCGAACCCTATAGGAGGAAATATGCCTATTAACTTCCTTTGCAAGCAATGCCCTATAAGCATTCGAAATGTGCCTTTTCCCATGGACCTTTATGTCTTGCCTTCTTGTGAGTTCGATCTAGTATTGGGACTAAATTGGCTAGGGAAACATCAAGCATGGATAGATTGTCAAAATAGGAGACTTTATCTTCGGGGTTTAGGGAAAGAATCCATTCTTCTTATTGATAAAAAGCCTACCTTGATCTTTACTGCCATGGTTTTACAAGATGAATATGATTTTGGTTTACCAAATATTCCTATTGTGTCTGAATTTATCGATGTTTTTCCTGATGAACTCCCTGGTCTCCCTCCAACCAGAGAAGTGGAGTTTGGGATTGATGTCTAGCCTGGAACAAATATAGTGTCCATTACACCATATTGTATGGCACCAATTGAGTTGAAAGAACTTCAGAAGCAACTCCAAGAGCTTCAAGACAAAGGATTTATCAGACCTAGTTCTTCTCCCTTGGGTGCACCAGTCTTGTTCGGGAAGAAAAAGGATGGCACGATGAGATTTTGCATCGACTATCGGCAATTGAATCAACTTACTATCAAGAACAAGTACCCCTTTCCAAGAATCAAAGATCTTTTCCATCAACTTAAAGATGTTGCGGTGTTCTCAAAGATCAATCTTCGATCGGGTTACTATCAAGTGAGGGTAAATAAAGAATATGTACCCAAAATAGCCTTTCGAATTCGGTACGGTCATTATGAGTTCCTTGTAATGCCATTCGGGTTAACGAATACCCCGGCTGCATTCATGAACCGAGTATTCAAGCCCTATCTTGATAAGTTCGTGGTCATATTCATAGACGACATCTTGGTCTATTCTCGAAGCAAGGAGGATCGCACAAAGCACCTCTGAATTGTTTTGCAAACTCTTCAAGAATGTCAGCATTTGAAAAGTTCTCCAAATATGAATTCTAGTTATCCGAAGTATCGTTCTTTGGTCAAATTATTTTAGCCGAAGGGATTAAAGTAGATCCAAAGAAGATTCAAACTATCCTAGATTGGAGACCTCTGAGGAATGTAAGTGAAGTCAGAAGTTTTCTTGGTTTAGAGGGATATTATCAAAGATTCGTTAAAGGATTATCGACCTTAGCCATGCCCATGACGAAGCTTCTTTGAAATGAGACACCATTCAAGTGGTCTGAGAAGCAACAAATAAGCTTCGACCAACTCAAACAAGACTTGACTCAAACCCCAGTTCTTATTCAACCTGAATCGGGAAAAGAATTCACTGTGTACAGTGATGCTTCACATTCGGGACTAGGATGTCTTTTGATGCAAGGAGAAAATATGGTAGCTTACACATCAAGGCAATTGAAACCTCATGAGCTAAACTATCCATCTCATGACCTTGAACTAGCTACTATCGTATTTGCCCTCAAAATTTGGAGGCACTACTTGTACGGTGAGAAATGTCACTTATACACCGATCACAAAAGTCTCAAATACCTTCAAACTCAAAAAGATCTCAACTTGAGACAAATAATATGGATGGAATTGTTGAAAGACTACGATTTGGTTATCGACTACCATCCGGGGAAAGCAAATGTGGTTGTTGATGCCCTTAGCCGCAGACCATACTCGGGTAAACCCTTCAATCCAAATCTTAGAATAATCCATTCGAATTAAACCTTTCTTGTCTTACAAGCAACCATTTGAAAATTTCTTAATGATATTATCCATTCATTTGTAGCTTCCTCGGCTATCAATGCTCTTTTCCGTTTATCCAAAGGATAAAAATTCTTGTCTAAACTTCAAGTTCAATCTAGCTTGATCTCGAGAATCAAAGAACACCAACAAACTGATCCAGATCTTCAAAAGATCAAATCCAAGCTAGACTCTGAGTCTGATTATGTATTCTCTCTCAAGTCGAACAGACTCCTCTATTTCAAGGATAGAGTATGTGTTCCCAACAACGAGGAACTAAAACAAGAGATGTTACAGGAAGCTCACCAAAGCTCTTTCTTGATTCACCCAGGATCGGTTAAGATGTACAAAGACTTAAAGCCACAATAGTGGTGGCCAGGCATGAAATCAACTATCACAGACTTTGTTTTAAAGACTTGAACTTGTCAGAGAGTTAAAGCCGAGCATCAAGTCCCTACTAGATTGCTCCAACCAATCAAACTACCTCAATGGAAATGGGATCAGATAACAATGGACTTTGATTCTGGTTTTCCTTGCACTCAAAGAAAGAATGATGTCGTGTGGGTAATAGTGGATAGGTTCACTAAATCAGCTCATTTCATCCCTATTCGAATGAATCTAAGCTTGGATGCCTTGGACGAGCTTTACATTTGAGAGATAATACGTTTACACGGAGTTCCTACATCTATAATCTCTGATCGAGACCCCAGATTCACAGCTCGATTTTGGAAATCCTTGCAAGGAGCCCTTGAACCAAATTGAATCTAAGCAGAACCTTTCAAACCCAAAGTGATGGCCAATCCGAAAGAGTGATAATCGGCCATAGCATAGGATGAATCACCATCATCCTCTTCATCTCTCCTTTGGCCGAAAGAAGGATAAAGAAAGAGTGAGAGAGAAAACTCCATTGTAGGAGAAATTTAAGCTTGCATGTGATGATGTTTTTCATGTTATTGGAAGCTAGGAAGATAGTAAGTAAACTTCATCTCTTGTTCAAATGAATTCTTGGGTGAATATAGTGTTTGAACTTGAGTTTATTGAAATGTATTTGATGTATGATCATGCTTGAAATTTGCTTTGATTGGAATCTTGATAAATGGTTGGAATGTTATTGCAAATTGATTGAAATTGAGTATAATCAAATGAGAATGTATATGGTTGAAAACAGTTTTGATTCGGGACTGTTTTACTAGTAAAAATGTTTAAGCATGCTAATTGAATGCAATGCCCTGATTTTGTCACATTGCTAGATGAATTGAGGATTGAATAAAGTAAATAAGTTGCTGGAAAATGAATGCACCTAATTGGATTAGTTAAAACTAGGTAAAGTACTGCTCAAATGGTGAATTAGAAGTATAATGTAGATCAAATTGAATTTAACATGATAATGCCCTGTTTTAAACACATTGGTAGGTGAATTAGACTGACTTAGACATATAAGAACATGATTAGGTAGAGAATTCAATTCGTTTTAGGTCTTTCTTGCTCATTAAGAAAGGTTTCAAATAGGTGAGGACCTATAATGCACTTTGTTATCAAAATCAATACCAATTAAAACATACTTGATTCCCAAGCATATCATTCGAACTAGATGAGAAGCCTATTAGATAATTTCAACATTCAGTGTAACTATCAAGCATTCCAGTGATTTACATGTTTTACTTATGTGACCTTAATCAAACATATGTGTTTACAAAGTTATACATACCATTCGGCCAATTCTCTAAATGATCTAGGTGGTTCATTTCTAACATGTAGATTACTACATTTACTTAATGTTAACTAGCCAACTTCAATAGATCTATTCAACCATCACATGCATAATTCAACCATAGGAAATCTAACATTTGGCTAACAGCATACAAGCTCATTAAGATGCATACATGCTCATATATGCATACCATACTCCTATAGGTCATAGATGAAGTTAATTTATACAAGCCATAACTAAGTGATCATAAATATACATGCCTTAGGTGCCACCATCCTAGGAGAACTATAACAAGATGGAAACATATTGTTTTAAGCAAAATGTGACTTGTACGAGCTTAGACTTCAAGATAGTATCCAATATCAACATGTATCGTAGAAATGAGACTTGAATAAGCAAAGCTTAGTGAGTGAGTTAAAGTAACAAAGCAAACAATACAATAAGTCTCAACTATGAACCATCAAATGGATGGTATGGTTCCCCCATCAATAGGGAACCATTCGAACTAGGCAAACAATACTAGGTGCATTGCTTAACTTTCAATCCAATATCAATACAAGACTAGAAGTTTAGACATGCTTAATCATCCAATTTGACTACTTTAGGCATGACATATTCTTTGATCACAATCAATGTTTCAATACACAAGCAATCTCATCAGCAATGTTCAATAGTTCATGGCATTTGATGTTTCTTTACAATAAAAAAATCTCATAAGCAATGTTCAATAGTTCATGTCATTTGATGTTTTCTTTACAATCAAGCAATCTCATAAGTAGTGTTTAATCAATGTTTCAATATCCATAGTTCTTGGCATTCAATTTTTCCTTTACTATCAATCAATGCAATTCAATGTAGCAATAGGTTCAATGTATAGGAGTTATTAGTTCATTTTAGGTATAGCCTTGAGAATCGATTACTCAATCTAGACACTCGAGTCTCCAACCAAACTATCGCCAACAATAATAGTCAATATGGTACCAAGTACCTGGTCAAATCCCTCATACTGTCGCCAATGACCAATAACAACACTTCTCTCCTACTGTCATCAATTAGGGAGTAATGTCCCGGACCGTAGTCCACCCCGACAATGACCTCTATAGACTCTATGGCATGCCAACTATATCTAAGACTGACTCGAGACCAAGGCTTACAATAGTTATCTCTTTCAATCAATTAGAAGCATGATTCAATTCAATGTGCATATTTTGTGCCAATATCCCCTTTCATTCGAATAGGGCTCAAGCCAACTCCAATATCAATGTTTCAATATTCAATGAAGGTGTGTCAACAATATGTCATTAAACAATGAATTGAATTACTTCTATCTATAACACCATGCTCCATTCAAGGTAGTTCAATTAGGCAATAAGGATATCATGTCAATCAATAGCAATTCAAGCATGCTTCACAATCAAGTAACCACTCAAAAGAGCACTTACCTTGCTAATGCTCCATAGCAAGCTCATTATACAATTTATACTTAAGAATCAATAAGAAATACAAATCAGAATTAGACTTGGAGAGGTTACCGCCCTCTCCAAACTTTAAACTACACTCACAGGAATTTTCTGAGCTATTGTCGATCCCGAATTGTAATCCATTTCCCTCTACTAGCTTGCTGATCTAAGTGAGCCCCTTTTTCCTCAATTTCCACTTGATCTAACATTCATACAATACATAGTGTATTAGATACAACCCAGCAAAAAATTGAGTCATTATGTGACTCCATATACCCAAGCATTCAATTCAATACAAACATCAAAAATTGAGTCATTCTTGTCTGGAAGCATGTGCACTGCTTACTTAAATGTTCATATCTTTTATTATGTACGTCAGAATTTCAAACTGTTTACACTGTTAGAAAGCTAATTTAATTCTCCTTCTAACCATATAAGCCTTACATTTTAATCTTTTGCCAATTAATACAGTTTTTAGCTTAAAGACAGGGCAATTTACAACACTGGACAATTTGCATTGTCCCTAGTGTTTCTTCTCTACAATTCATTCTACAATCCATAATTCAGTTATGTTTTCTCCTAATGAATTTAGACATGTGAAGGCACTGTCCATACAAATTGCAGCCTTAGAATCCATTTATACAATTTATGGTGATTTTTCAAAGTTACTGCCCAGAGCAGAGTTTTCTAGGCATATTTCACTAGGTTAAGCTTCTAGCTTCATAATTCATCTAAACAAGATTCTAACATGTTTTTCAGCATATATACTCATTCAAACATGTCTAGGTCAGTCCAATTATGTGTCCAACCTATAAAAAATAGGGCAATTGAGCAATATTTTCAATTTGATTCATTAAGACATCAATCCACTAGAATTGCTAGCATCCACAATTTCAATTCACATATCAATCATCCATTCTAATCATCATCCAAATTTTCCTGCATCTAGCATAGCATTTCACCATCAATTTGGCTATTGACAACATCAATTTCTCCTACTCATTCGAATGACATATCAATTTCATGGATTGATCAATCAATTGAACTTCTTAACTAGTTCATAGCATCAATTCACTAACTATTCATCAATTTCATGTAATTCAAGCAATAATCCTAAATCTACATGCATCATTTGAATCTATAACACATTAAAGAAGAGATTTTACCTTCCTATCAAGATTATATGAATGCTAGCAACTCCAATTTCTCCAATTTCAAGCTTGAATGTATGGTTATGGAGTTTTCTCACTCAATTTCCTTTTCTCTCTTCTTTGTTCATCTACACGGCAATGGGAGAATAAGATTATAATGGATCATCCATTGTTTCCTCCCAAATAACAAATTTATCCTTAATTATCCACTAATTAATAACATGTGTAGGGGCATTGTATGAATTTAGAAATTTACAATGCATTCCTTCATTTTGATGTTTGTTTTGGTTTGGTCACTTATACATTAGGTTACCACTTTTTCATTTATAGCATTCTAGTCCTTAATAACTAGACCTAGTATCTTGTTTTCAATCAATTAGGGACAAAATGAAGGCATTGTAGTAACTTCTTTTATACTAGTTTTGAGGATATTACAATTGGCAATTGGTGTTACTTGTTTTTATTATTGCATTTTTCTTACTATTTTTACTAACTTTTCTTTTTGTTTGTTTTATTAAAAAAAATATGTGCGCTACAAGTTAAGGGACATCAACATGTCGGGAAATAAAAGCTGATCTATTCGAGAGTTGATAATGGAAGATAGTAATCAATCCAAACAAGAGTTTCTTACACTCACCGATGATTACCTATAACAACCGAGAAAAGCCCAAAAAGCCTATACCGTGGATAAATCATGCTCTTGTTGTGGAGAACATCATGTGTTTAAAGATTGTCGTCATAATCCTGGTGCATATATCTACATGGAGGACCATAGGTGGAACCAACAGCAAAATCCTTCATGATATGATCAAAAAGCTCAATTTTTTTTACCATGACAATTTTGGCGCAGCAACATATATGCCATGGCAATATAGTCTTTTTCAAGAGCATTCAAATTCATTGGAGGAAATGCTTCTAGCTTCCTTGGCTAGACTTGATAGGTCAATTGAAGAGATTCAAGAGCTATCAAAAGCCCATGGATGCGAGGATAGCTAAGCCGGATGCACCCTTGAGGTATTCAGAAGATCAATTGAGGAGATCCACATATGCCATTGATAACATGCCCCAACAATCAATTGCTAGGGATACTGAAATCCTAAAGCAAGATGAGAAGGAGCAATACAAGGAGAGATCCCCGGTATGTGAGGATCAATTAAAACCTCCAAGTCAAGAGCCTGCCAATAAGAAAGAATGTCTGACATTTGATGAGCCTATGCAACGAATTGCCATGACTAAGATTGAGGAGCTTGAACACAGCAATGTCGCGACAACATTTCGAGAAGCTGAGAAGAGTAATGCTACAGCAAATTGCTCTCACCCACCATTGCCACTGCAATTGCACGACTACATGCAACATCAACGAGATGACAATACTTTGCTAATAGAATATGAGCAGGTGATGGTTGAACCTTTTGAATTCTTTAAAAACTCACCTTATCCTTTGCAGGTATTTCTCGAGGAACCAAAGCTGGTAGATGTTTGAGGAGCCTAAAAAAATGGTGTTTGGATTTATGAAGCTTTTCAGAAACTTGGCTTTTCCCTTAACATTCATAGAATTTTGGTAGAAGATTGCCACGACAATTGGCTTGAGCAGCAATTGCCACGACAACGAAGGCTACATCCAACCATGATGAAGGTCGACGAGAATGAGGTTATTAAATGGTTGGCTGTTGATATAATTCTTCCTATTAATATATCACGCCTTTAGAAACAATAGCAAGGTGGCGGGTATACATGGACTACAAGGAAGGCACCTCCACCATGGTAACGCAAAAGGGAGTAGCTGCAAGCACATTGGCCCAACTCTTTTTGGGAAATATTGTTACCCAATGGAGGGTACGGATGGACTATAAGAAATGTCAGAAACAACCCTTCTAAAGCTTTATTTTTATCTATATTTTTTATTTTCAATTTTTATAATTGCCTTTTTATGTTATTTTTATTTTTTTAGGATAAGAGTTTCAAGGGATAAGAAGTTTCCTAGCTTTCTTCTTCCTTTGAACTCTTAAGTTTTTCTTTCTTTTTTTACTTTGTTTTTCCAATCAAGAACCCACAGGAACCACAAAACCATGGACAATTTCCAATCATGAACCATTCTCCGACAATTGCCACGACAACTAACAATGTCGTGGCAAGTTCACATGCCTTGGCAAGCCTTGATAAGATTACTGAATTACAATAGGCCAAATAAGTTCATATATACAATTTCCATGTAGCAAAATGCATGACCTAGTTTAACTATATACAAGACTAGGTGCCACCAACTAGGAGCATTACAAACGTATAAGTGTGGATCCATACTCTAACTTGGCTTGTACCTTGCTTCAGGTGCAAGAAAGAAGCTTCAAAATTAGGAGAATGCTTCGAATAAACTAACCAGTAGTTTGGGAAGAGTGGAAACGAGAGTGACAAGTACAAAATGTACTTAGTGAGATAGTAATCTAGTTCTATCCAATTATCGAAGTAATAATCGGTTAGTCAAGTTGAACCTTGTAAAGGTTTGTAGCAATCGAACTAAAGCTTTATACATACTTACCATTTCAAATTAAGTAACATGTTACTTCAAGCAAGACATTCAGGCACACATCGATTCAAGTGGGATTATAAGCCATTCAAGTAGCAACTCAAATAGCAAGCAATTCAAGCATGAATAAATTCAAGTATCAAGAAACTTCAAGTGTCAAGTAACTCAGTATCAAGTAGTTCAAGTATCAAGTAACTCGAGTAATTCAAGAATCAAATAATTCAAATATCAAATAATTTGAGTACCAAATATTTCAAATATCAAAAAAAGCTTTATGCTTTAATTATTTCTCATTTGTTTTCTTTAGTTTATGGCTTTGGTATTTAGTTGTCCAGGTAATCGAGTCACCAACCAACTATCGCCAGAAGATGTATCGTAGTACTAGTTAACCCTCCTACTATCACCAAAGACCACACATATGTACCCTCCGTCTGTCACCAATAGGGGCCTTAGCCCTGGACCATAGTCCACCCAGCACAAAAGAGCTATAGACTCTATGGCATGCCATCCTACCTATGACCACTAACAACCAAGGCTTTGTTCAATTATGAATCACTTATTCAAGTATTACATGTTCAAGTCAAGCAATAGCTTATTCAAGGATCAATTCAAGTGATACATTGCAAGATCATGCTTATATATATAGCCTTTAGGCCAATTGAACCTTAGCTCAACACTTTGCAATTTAACTTGTCATTCAAGCAAGCAATTAACATATGCCATCTCTAGGCATCAAGCAAGATCTTTAACAAGTATCTCAATCATAGTTATACATTCAAGCAATCATTGGAATTGATCATAGCCAAGGCATCAAGATTCAAGCATTTGTTTTCACTTTTCTTCCTAAATAATTTAACAATATACATGTTACTATTATATCTCAAGTTTTAGCTTAAACCACTCTTCCATTTTTTCATCACAACCAAGCTTAAATCAAGTATATTAACATGGCATAGAAATAGCAAGAAATAGACATGCATCTTCGGTTAGGACCTAAGTCCTAACCCTATATTAAACTACACCCACAATACTCCAAGCTAGTTTAGTCTCGAAAGACTATCCCCTTTTGTTTAGCTTTCAAATGGTCCTCCTTAGACTCTCCTCCAATGTCTTCTTCTTGTTCTAGCATTTCATAAAATTAAATCAAGGTCAAAACAAGGTACATTCATTTAACATCAAAACAAGGCAGCAATACACAATATTCATGCATCCAAATTGTCCTAGGTTGCCATACCAGCACACACACATATATATATACGAGGTAGTATCCAAACTGCTCGAAACTGTGTAAAAATAGTACACAAAACTACCATTAAAGCTATTCAAAAATGCACATTAGGCCATAGAATCAAAATCAACAACTATTTAATTCATTACATGGCTCCATATATTCAAACATTCATTTCAAAACATCAAGGCTGCTGCTGCCAGGCAGCATGTGCATTACTTGCTTAAATGTTCATATCTTTCATTCCGTACGTCAGAATTTCAAACCGTTTACATCGTTAGAAAGCTAACTTAATTGTGTTTCTAATCATATAGGTCTTGCATTTTTATTCTTTACAAATTAATACAGTTTTTTATTTAAAGACAGACCAAATTACGTCACTGGGCAGCAACTACATTTTCAATAGTTTCAAGTAAAACAGGGCAGCTTCTTATACATTTAAATTACACTTCTTTGTGCATCAATATGACTCTCTAATGTAGTTATACACATCCAAGCAATTCAATTTAACTTTACATTACTCAGAATAGTTTAGTGCTCGTTAACATAAAACAGCCTTGCTCATAACAGTCCCTATGTATACAAACACATATATAGAACAATGTCTTGTTCTCAATTTAATCAAATCAGCCCTTCATTTCATCAAAATAGTCCCTCTTTAGTTCCAAAATTTATAAACAGTCTACTTAGTTTCAAGGTGCTCAAAACAGTCCATGAATATTCTCATTTATGCAAAACAGTCCTATTCCTTAGCAAAACAACTTCCCCTGCATTTAGATTACCAATTCAGTCCTTGAATATTTATGATTCAGCCCCCATCAAATTTTAAAATCGCCCTAAAGATCAACCAACTTATTTTACATGAAATTTTAACAATTTAAACCTACTTTAATATACTAATACAACTCCTAATTGATTCATTTTAGATTATAACAGTCCCAACATTTCTCTATGCATTTGAATCGGTCCAGCATTCCGATGTACATGTGTTCCTATATCAAAGAAATTCTAGAATGATATAATAACAAGCAATGACACCTAATTTAAATTTCCAGCATCATATTCAAACATCAAGGATATAATTCATACCCTACACTGACCACTACTTCCAACAATCTCAAGATTTACATGAATCTACATCTAAATACTAGTTCTATTCCAGCAAATAGGAAAGAAGTGTGGTTACCTTTCCTCCAAGGTCATTCGAACAAGGTTCCAGCCATGAAATAGGATATACAAAACCTTTTACATGCTCCTCTCAATTCCCTCTCTTTCTCTCTTTTGTTTCGGCCAGCACACTAAGGAGGAAGAAGAAATGACCATCCATCTTCCTTATTCGTTTATTATCAATTAAACATGTGTTAAAATCACACTTAATTTTCCTTTAACATGCAAACTCTAAGTTTAACAAGTCATTAATTTTAGTCACTTAAATTTAGTGTTCTTCTTTTTACTTGTCATAATTAGCTCCCTTCTTTCGTTTTATTAGGATATAATTTAACTAGCTAATGAGTTTAAATTGTGGTAACAACTTATAGGCTCGGTTTAGGGATATTACAATTCTCTAATTTAAATTAAATTACCACTTTTAGAAATATGCTACTAGGCTCGGGTTTGAGGTATTACACCTTGGGTACATTGGTATGATGCATGGTATATTGGGACTACGATCCATAAGCTACGGCTCGGGGGACGCCCCATTTATATGTGATATGTATATTGGCGACAGTAGGAGGTAATAGGGGAGATGGTAAGGAGATTGGCAATAGTTGGTTGGATAGTGAGAAGTTAAGGATTAATATGTTTAAGATATTAGCCATTACTATGTGCTTTGAGCTAAGTATCGCTTGGACCTATATGGTCAAACTCAGACCAATGTTACTCATAACCAATTGTTATCCAAGGCAAACCTTTAAAAGACATGAAATGTTTATAATCAAATAAAGAATTCAAGAGAATTATGAACAAGTTATGTGAACTTTGAACTCTTGGTGAGCATGTGATTAATCAGCTCTTGGTGAGCATATGGTGTTATTGGCTCTTGATGAGCATTTTGTATAAGTTTTGCAAGAAATGAACAAGTGACCCTATTGAATGAGGCAACAAACATTGAATTGAACCATTGATAAATACTTGATAAGTTATAAGAAGTCCAAAAGCTATTGAGTATTTGTAAAGTCATAGGAAGACTTCAATGTGATAAGCTGATCTTTGATAAGATCGATATGTTTCATAATGAAGCTTGGATAAGTTATTGAACTCCATGGATTTTACAAAAAAGTTAAAGTATGATACAAATAACAAAAGCTAACAAATGAGTGTGTGTTCGGATCTTTGTTTCATTGAAATTCACGTGTTAAATGCTTGTCAATAGTTGATGTCACTACCTCACTTAGACTATATAAGCCTAATGCATCCATATCATACATTGCAGGTTATATAAAGTTCGCGTAATCCAATCTTGAAAGGTTGCAAGACAATTCATGGAATCCAAAGTACAGTTGGATTTCTTTTTAAGTTCTAAACTCCTTAGGTGGTGGCACATTAAATGTGTAACACCCCATCCCCGGGTTAGCCGTAACCCAGTTCCGGAGCATTACCAGAACGAAAACAAAACAATTGATAAGTTACTTGTCAAACAAGTAACCTCAGGATACTTGTCTTCTTGCGCAAGTAACCCAAACTCTAAACCTTTCAACATACAATTCATACAACCAACCACATTAAGCAATCATTAACTTACATAACATGCTAATTTAGGTACCATTTCGTTCCATTTCATGCTTATAACTTAAGTTACCATAATCATTCAAATCACATACAACCTTCAAGCAACAACTCAAGTGATATACATAACAATAGGTTACTTCTAGACATGATCTCACTTTCATTTTTATTTCAATTCCATAAAACCTTATTAGATTGATACAATGTAGTTTCCAAACATGTTTTAACTAGCTTGCTTACATTGTAAGTAACTACTTATTCAATCATTTAACATGATCATTACAGAGCATACAATTTACATCTTATTACTCTTCATTCGTCCTATTCGAACATCAATGGTATTCTCTCAATACAATTCAATTCTTTCTTTACACTTATGTCATAACATTTCATAGCGTATTTGGCTATTACATTGTTAATGCATGATTAAACATACCTTGGCCTTAGTCTCCATGTTGCCGAATCATGTTAACATACATAGGATCAAATGCATGAACATACCATCTTAATCTATAGTTCGAATGAAATAAGGATTCAACCATCAATGTAAAATTTTCACCATTTTGCGTAGCATAGTCTTATATACACATCAACCAAGTCATATACATAGCTTAAATCATTCAACTTGATTACATGATAGGCCCATCAAAAAATACATAAACTAGTCTCAACATCATCAAAAAATGCATGATCAAGGCTACCTAATACAAAACCAGTGCCACCAAACTAGGAATACATAAAGAGTATGGATTAATACTTTTAAAGCCTACTTCAAGTGTTGCTTCAAACCTAAGATATCCTCTTGAAGTAATCATTAATCTGTTTGAGAATAAGGAAGAGTAGAGTGGTAAGTACAAGTTATGTACTTTGTGAGGTAACTCTAAACCTAGTCAATTTCAAAGCATAAGTCCAAGTTTACAGATAATCCAAGGAATCAAGACTATCATCAAAGACCATGTACCATTCGAATTGTATAGAGGAGAACATTGGCAAATTTTGCATATCACCCATTCAATCATAGTAACACTCATCATGTAATCATAGCATATCATTCAAACACCTTTCTTATAAGACATGTAACATACATCATAATACACATGTACCATTCGATCATCATGCTTAGGTGACAAGAAATCAAAACTCTAATCACCAATTAGGCATTCATACACAAAGCCATTCATTTATACATTACTTTCAAAGCAAGGAAGTTCATACAAGTTTCTTACAATACAAGCAATGTTCTTTAAGTCATCTTTCAACATTCCTTGGTAAGTAGATTACTAGACAATCAAATCTTATCAATATGCACCGAAGTCCCAATATGCACCGAAGTGGCAATATGTATCGTAGTGCCAATATGCACCGTAGTGCCAATATGAGCTCAAGATTCTAAGGCATGCCCTCCTATCTATCAAACTAGCTACCAAGGTTGTTGATTATCCATTTCATTTAACCTTTATACATTTCATGATCCAATACAACATTATGACCTTTAAAGGCCAAGTCCTTAGGCTTATGGAGTCTTAACTCCCAATACAAAATCATTCATTCCATTCAAATAGCATGAATTCAAAGTAGTATCTTTATTCAATTCATTTCAGTCAGCCATGTATAGAATTCACAAACACAAGCATATGTATGCAATGTGCATACCTTAATCTCCAAGAAAGCATGCCATTTCATACCTTTGGCATAAGCAATCTATTATGTCAAGCAATACATTTCATTTGCTTAACACTCAAGTAAACACATAGATCATGGCATCAACCAAGTTATCATACATACCATTCTTCCCTTAATTAGCCAAATAGGTTTTAAGTCATGTTACATGGCAATAACATTGAATTAAACAGTAACAAGGTTGGTTAGGACCTAGCCCTAAGGATAGTTAAACTAACAATACTCCTAGAAATTCAATTATCTTGGATCCAAATCCCTCTGCCTCTAGCTTTGGGATGTCCACTCCTATCCTCTTCTTCCCCAATCTGCTGCCCTTGGTCTAGCAAGCAATACGCATACACATATCATCAAAATAAGCACATGAAGTCATACAATCAAAGTAGCAATGTTACTACATTTTACCTAACATTTAGCTATTGTTTTTATGCTTCTTTTTAAGCATTTCTTATCAATTCATCTTCACATTGTTATTACTTCATTTTAATACTTAACTGGACAGATTACAATGTCCCAAAATAGTTTTGGAAACAGTTTCTTACTAGGTGCAAAAACAGTCCCAAACTGCCCAGGACACACCTGCCTGGCAGTTTGCACACTGTCACTTAAAATGGCCATATCTTTTAATTCGTCTCGGAATTTCGATTGCTATATACCGTTGGAAAGCTTACCAAATTTCCTATAATACCATAATAGACGTGCATTTTATTTCATAGCCAATTAATACAGTTTATTGTTCAAAGACAGGGCATTTACACTGCCTGTACAATTTGCACTGCCCAGCAATTCCTATTTACAGTTTTCAGTATAGGACCCAGTTTTTAGTGTTGTTCTCACCTAATGAAGATAGACAGTCTAAGGATCTTATCATTAAAATTTCAGCCCTGAATTCAAACTATACAATATTTGGTGAATTTTCAAAGTGACTACCCAGAACATAGCAATTCTGGGTAGATTGCATCTAATTCCATTTTAATGCCTGTAATCCATTTTAACCAATGTATTATCCCTATAATTCATTTCATATGAAATTATAAACATGTTAGGTCCATGTTAGTTCATTAAAAAAGGCTACCAAAACAGGGTAAGTTGATTGCAAAGCCTAATCTTGTATGTTTACTTTCAATACCACAAAACAGTTTCTATATTGTATAACTATATTCATATTCTTATCCTTCATTTCCAGCATTTTTTTCATCTGATTCAATTGTTTAACACCTTATATACATTACCTATTGATGATCATCATCAATTCATTATTTCCTTAGCTCAATTTTATGTTCTAATCATTCAATTCCCACTTCAATAACACAATTCAATTTTCCAGCAACCTATGTTTGTTACACTAGCGTGAACACATAATTTACAGCCTTGTACCTAGTTTCATTCTTCAACTTAGCATAATTCAACAGCCATTCTATCGTCTAACAACACATTCAATATCTAATTCCATCAATAATCATCAAAAATAGTCCAATTTGAACAAGATAGTTGCATGTTCAATTAAACACAAGAAGAACTATACTTACTTTGCTTCTTGCTTAATTTCAATGAAAATTTCCTACACATGCAAGCTTAAACTCTTTCTTCAATGACTGAAATCTCTAGCTTTCTCTCACTCTCTTTTCCTCTCAATAATCGGCCAACAATGGAATGAAGAAGATGTTGACCACTTGGTTATCCACATTAGTGGAATTAGGAAGTTACTAATCTATCCCTTAATTAGTTACTAATATTGTAATTAGTCAAGGGCAAATAAGAGATTCATAATATTTATCATGCAATCTTAATCTTTCTCCTTTAATTCAATATAGTCATTCTAATTTGGTCACTTATTTCATTCATTCTTTCAATTAGGCCCTTAACTATTCAAATTAGCTTAATTCCAAATTCAATTAAGCTATCAACTTATTCAATTTAATTCCAATACTTCCAGACTAGAATTTGGGGTGTTACAATTATCCCCCCTTAAATTAAATTCGTCCTCAAATTTACCTTAATCGAATAGGTGAGGATACTGCTTCCTCATGACTTCTTCAGATTCCCAGGTAGCTTCTTCCACCTTATGATTTCTCCATAATATCTTAACAATGGGAACAATCTTGTTCCGAAGCTTCCTTACTTCCCGGTTAAGAATCTAAATAGGTTCTTCTTCGTAGGACAAATCGGGATTCAATTCGACTTCTTCTGGCTCAAGAATGTGTGAAGGATCAGATCGATACCTTCTGAGCATTGAAACATGGAAGACATTATGTATTCTATCGAATTCTCTGGGAAGAGCTAATCGATAAGCTACTGGACCAATTCTTTCAATAACTTCAAATGGTCCGATGTATCGGGGGCTGGGCTTCCCTTTTCTTCAAAATATGAGCTCTTTCTTCCAAGGTGGGACCTTTAGGAAGACTTTATCTCCAATAGCATACTGAATATCTCTTCTTTTCAAATCAGCATACGCTTTTTGTCTATCGAAAGCTGGCTTCAACCAATCATGAATGATCTTGATTTGTTCTTCGGTTTCTTGAAGCAATTGAGGTCCCAATACTTTGTTTTCTCCCAATTCAGACCAACATAAGGGAGTTCTACATCTTCTACCATAATGAGCTTCAAATGGTGCCATTTGAATGGAAGATTGGAAGCTATTGTTGTAGGCAAACTCCACAAGAGGTAGGGATTGCTCCCAGTTCTTCTTGAAATCGATAACACAAGCTCGTAGCATATCTTCTAATACTTGAATGATTCTTTTAGATTTGCCATCCGATTGAGGATGAAAGGTCGTACTAAGATGTACTTTAGCTCCTAGAGCTTTCTATAGAGAATTCTAGAATCCAGAAGCGAATTGAGGATCATGATCAGAGATAATTGCTGTAGGTACACCGTTTAATCAAATCACTTCATGAATATACAGATCGTCAAGGGTTTCCAAGCTCTTGTTCATACGAACAGGGATGAAGTGAGTAGATTTAGTGAATCTATCAACAATCACCCATACAACATCATTCTTTCTTTGTGTAGAAGGAAGACAGGTGACAAAGTCCATAGTAATTCGATCCCACTTCCAATGGGGAAGTTCAACGGGTTGAAGCAATCCAGTAGGGACCTGATGCTTAGTTTTGACTCTTTGACATGTTAGGCACTTCGATACGAAGTCCGCGATTACAGACTTCATGCCAGGCCACCAGTATAGTTGCCTCAGGTCCATATACATCTTAACCGATCCAAGGTGGATCGAGAAATAACTTTGGTGTGCTTCTTTTAACATTTCTTGTCTTAAATCTTCATTGTTAGGAACACAAACTCTATCTTTGAAATAGAGGAGTCTATTTGACTTTAGGGAGAAGTCGGAACTTGACTGAGAAGTAAGCTTAGACATGATCTTCTGAAGATCTGGATCAACTTGTTGAAGTTCTTTGATCCTCGAAATGAAATCAGATTGAACTTGAAGTTCATACAGAAATTTTCGGCTCTTGGATAGTCAAAAATGAGATTGATAGCAGTAGTAGCTATGAAAGCATTAACAAAGTCAGTGCAAGACACTGTTCGAATTGTTCCTTGTATAACAAGGCATTGTTCATATGCTTTCTTACAAGCTAAGAAAGATTCGATTTCAATGGTTACAAGCATTTTAAGCACAATTCTTATTCGAATGGGTTACTTGTATTTCAAGAAATGTTCGAATAGTGACTTGTAGCTTAAGAAAGCTCTAAATTGATGGTTTGCAAAACAATCAAAGGCACAATTCAACTGAATTTAATAGGAATTCTAGATTTAGGAGTTACCCGAGTATGGTCTGCGACTAAGGGCGTCAACAACTACGTTTGCTTTTCCCAGATGGTAGTCGATAACCAAATTGTAGTCCTTAAGCAATTCGAGCCATCTTCGTTGTCTCAGATTCAAGTCCTCTGTGTTAGGAGATACTTGAAACTTTTGTGATCGGTAAACAAATTGCATTTCTCCCCATATAGATAGTGTCTTCATATCTTGAGAGCAAACACGATAGCTGCTAATTCTAGATCGTGTGTTGGATAATTAGACTCGTGTGGCTTCAGTTGCCTTGAAGCGTAAGCATTTACCTTCCCATCTTGCATCTAGACACAACCGAGTCCTAGATGAGAAGCATCACTGTAAACAATTAATTATTTGCCCGATTCTGGTTGGATGAGTACCGGGGCATGAGTCAGAGCTTGCTTAAGTTGATCGATGCTTCGTTGTTGGCTCTCTGACCAAACAAAAGGCGTATCTTTGGGAGTAAGCTTGGTAAGACTTGCGGCAATAGAGGAAAAGCCCTTAAAAAATCTTTTGTAATACCCGGCTAAATCGAGAAAGCTTCGAACCTCGCTTACATTCTTCGGAAGTCTCCAATTCAGAATAGACTGAATCTTACACGAATCGACTTTACTTCCTTCAACCGAGATAACATGGCCGAGGAAAGAAACTTCTGCTAACTAGAGTTCATATTTGGAGAACTTGGCATACAATTGATGTTCTCAGAGTGTTTGCAAGACAATTCAGAGGTGTTCAACATGTTCCTCCTTATTCCGAGACCACACCAGAATGTCATTGATGAATGCGACCACGAACTTGTCAAGATAGGGCTTGAATACCCGATTCATTAGATCCATGAAAGCAGCTGGAGCATTTGTTAACCCGAATGGCATTACAAGGAATTCGAAGTGGCCATATCGAGTATGAAAGGTCGTCTTAGGCACGTCTTGTTCTTTTACTTTCATTTGATAGTACCCCAATCGAAGGTTGATCTTGAGAATATGGCAACATCTCTAAGTTGATCGAAAAGATCTTCAATAATGTGCAGGGGATACCGATTCTTGAAGGTGAGCTTGTTTAACTGACGGTAATCAATACAAAGCTGCATAGTCTCGTCTTTCTGCTTTACAAACAAAACTAAAGCACTGGTTAGCCCGAAAGGCATAACTAGGAAATCGTAGTGACCATAACGAGTCCTAAAAGCCGGTTTAGATGACAATAATTGATGCATAGCCTCATCGTCCCGTCCTTCTTCTTAAAGAACAATACGGGTGCTGCCTGGGTGTAGAGCCAGGCCGAATTAAAATTCATATTGCATAGTCATGGCAGCAAAGATTGAGGTCGGTTTTCTATCAATTAGGAGGATTGATTCCTTTCCTAAACCCCGGAGATAACGTCTTCTATTTTGACAATCTATCCAGACTTTATTTTACTTAACCAATCTAGTCCTAACACTAGATCGAACTCACAATTTGGCTATACATATAAATGAATAGGAAAGGGTATGTTTCGAATGATTATAGAACATTCCTTGCAATGGAAGTTAATGGATGTAATTCCCCCTACTGGGTTCAAAACTACAAAACATTGCTTGACAATTTCATGTTTCATCTCGAAAGATTATCTCCTACATTCGAGGAGCCTACGAGACTTTCATTATCCCGACCCAATCTTGTTTCTAACATTCTAGTTCAATCTGAACAAATAAAGTCTTAGTTGTCACATTTACATATTTTTGTAACAATACAAGCTTATATCAAGTCTCCTAGGTGGCACATATCATATATGAAGCAAATGAGCTTATCGAATCAACCAAAAAGCTCTAATTACCAATAAATGTAACACCCCATCCCCGGGTTAGCCGTAACCCAATTCCGGAGCGTTACCGAAATGAAAACAAAGTGATTAATAGGTTACTTGTCGAACAAGTAACCTCGGGATACTTGCCTTGTTGCGCAAGTAACCCAAACTCTAAACCTTTCAAAATACAATTCATACAAGCAACCACATTAAGCAATCATTAACTTACATAACATGCTAATTTAGGTACCATTTTGTTCCATTTCATGCTTATAACTTAAGTTACCATAATCATTCAAATCACATACAACCTTCAAGCAACAACTCAAGTGATATACATAACAACATGTTAATTCTAGACATGATCTCACTTTCATTTTTTATTTCAATTCCATAAACCTTATTCGATTGATACAATGTAGTTTCCAAACATGTTTTAACTAGCTTGCTTACATCCTAAGTGACTACTTATTCAAGCATTTAACATGATCATTACAAAGCATACAATTTACATCTTTTTACATCTTCATTCATCATATTCTAACATCAATGGTATTATCTAAATACAATTCAAATGTTTCTTTACACTTAAGTCATCACATTTCATAGCATATTTGGTTATTACATTGTTAATCCATGATTGAACATACCTTGGCCTTAGTCTCCATGTTGTCGAATCATGTTAACATACATAGTATCAAATGCATGAACATACCATCTTAATCTATAGTTTGAATGAAATAAGGATTCAACCATCAATGTAAAATTTTCACCATTTTGCGCAGCATAGTCTTATATACACATCAACCAAGTCATATACATAGCTTTAAATCATTCAACTTGATTACATGATAGGCCCATCAAAACAATACATAAACTAGTCTCAACATCATCACAAAATGCATGATCAAAGCTACCTAATACAAAATCTAGTGCCACCAAACTAGGAGTACATAAAGAGTATGGATTAATACTTTTAAAGCTTGCTTCAAGTATTGCTTCAAACCCAAGATATCCTCTTGAAGTATTCTTTAATCTGTTTGGGAAGTAGGAAGCGTAGAGTGGTAAGTACAAGTTATGTACTTTGTGAGGTAACTCTAAATCTAGTCAATTTCAAAGCATAAGTCCAAGTTTACATATAATCTAAGGAATCGAGACTATCATCAAAGACCATGTACCATTCGAATTACATAGAGAAGAACATAGGCAAATTTCACATATCACCCATTTAATCATAGCAACATTCATCATGTAATCATAGCATATCATTCAAACACCTTGCTTAGAAGACATGTAACATACATCATAATACACATGTACCATTCGATCATCATGCTTAGGTGACAAGAAATCAAAACTCTAATCACCAATTAAGCATTCATACTCAAAGCCATTCATTTATACATTAATTTCAAAGCAAGGAAGTTCATACAAGTTTCTTACAATACATGCAATGTTCATTAAGTCATCTTTCAACATTCCTTGGTAAGTAGCTTACTAGATAATCAAATCTTATCAATATGCACCGAAGTGCCAATATGCACTGTATTTCAAATATGCACCGTAGTGCCAATATGAGCGGAATATTCTAAGGCATGCCCTCCTATCTATCAAACTAGCTACCAAGGTTGTTGATTATCCATTTCATTTAAGCGTTATACATTTCATGATCCAATACAACATTATGACCTTTAAAGGCCAAACCCTTAGGCTTATGGAGTCTTAACTCTCAATACAAAACCATCCATGCCATTCGAATAGCATGAATTCAAAGTAGTATCCTTGCTCAATCATCCACGTATAACATTCACAAACACAAACATATGTATGCAATGTGCGTACCTTATTCTCCAAGCAAGCATGCCATTTCATACCTTTGTCATAATCATTGCAATATGTCAAGCAATACATTTCATTTGCTTAACACTCAAGCAAACACATAGATAATGGTATCAAACAAGTTATCGTACATATCATTCTTCCCTTACTTAGCCAAATAGGTTTTAAGTCATGTTACATGGCAATAATATTGAATTAAACAATAACAAGGTTGGTTAGGACCTAGTCCTAACCCTAAGGATAGTTACACTCACAATACTTCAAGCAATTCAACTATCTTGGATCCAAATCCCTTTGCCTCTTACTTTGGGATGTCCACTCCTGACCTCTTCTTCCCCAATCTGCTGCCCTTGGTCTAGCAAGCAATACACATACACATGTCATCAAAATAAGCACATGAAGTCACACAATCAAAGTAGCAATGTTACTACATTTTACCTAACATTTAGCTACTGTTTTTATGTTCCTTTTAAGCATTTCTTATCAATTCATCTTCACATTGTTATTACTTCATTTTAGTACATAATTGGACAGATTACAATGTCCCAAAACTGTTTTGGAAACAGTTTCTTACTAGGTGCAAAAACAGTCCCAAACTGCCCAGGACACTGCTGCCTGGCAGTTTGCACACTGTCCCTTAAAATGGCCATATCTTTTAATCCGTACGTTGGAATTTTGATTGCTATATACCGTTGGACAGCTTATAAAATTTCCTATAAGACCATAATAGACTTGTATTTTATTTCTTATGCAATTAATACAGTTTATTGTTCAAAGACAGGGCATTTACACTGCCTGGACAATTTGCACTGCCCAGCGATTCCTATTTACAGTTTTCAGTATAGGACCCAGTTTTCAGTTCTGTTTTCACGTAATGAAAATTGACACTCTAAGGATCATGTCATTAAAATTTCAGCCCTGAATTCAAACTATACAATTTTTGGTGAATTTTCAAAGTGACTGCCCAGAACAGAGCAATTATGGGCAGATTGCATCTAATTACATTTTAATGCCTTTAATCCATTTTAACCAATGTATTATCCCTATAATTCATTTCATATGACATTTTAAACATGTTAGGTCCATGTTAGTTCATTAAACGAGGCTGCCAAAACAGGGTAAGTTGATTACAAAGCCTAATCTTGTATGTCTACTCGCTTTCAATACCACAAAACAGTTTCTATATTAACTATATTCATATTCTTATCCTTCATTTCCAGCATTGTTCGCATCTAATTCAATTGTAACACCTTATAGACATTACCTATTCATGATCATCATCAATTCATTATTTCCTTAGCTCAATTTTATGTTCTAATCATTCAATTCCCACTTCAATAACACAATTCAATTTTCCAGCAACCTAGGTTTGTTACACTAGCATGAACACATAATTTCCAGCCTTGTACCTAGTTTCATTCTTCAATTTAGCATAATTCAACAGCCATTCTATCATCTAACAGAACATTCAATATCTAATTCCATCAATAATCATAAAAAACAGTCCAATTTGAACAAGATAGTTGTCTGCTCAACTAAACACAAGAAGAACTATACTTACTTTGCTTCTTGCTTAATTTCAATGAAAATTTCCTACACATGCAAGTTTAAATTCTTTCTTCAATGGCTGAAATCTCTAGCTTTCTCTCACTCTCTTTTCCTCTCAATAATCGGCCAACAATGGAATGAAGAAGATGATGACCACTTGGTTATCCACATTAGTGGAATTAGGAAGTTACTAATCTATCCCTTAATTAGTTACTAATCTTGTAATTAGTCAAGGGCAAATAAGGGATTCATGATATTTATCATGCAATCTCAATCTTTCTCCTTTAATTCAATATAGTCATTATAATTTGGTCACTTATTTCATTCATTCTTTCAATTAGACCCTTAACTATTCAAATTAGCTTAATTCTTAATTCAATTAAGTTATCAACTTATTCAATTTAATTCCAATACTTCTAGACTAGAATTTGGGGTGTTACAGAATGTAAAAAATTAGACCATAGAAATTGGTGTAGTATTGTTTGGATTGTTTGCCAAGCTTATAAATCAAATATGTTTTCTTTCGTAATGTTTAAGCAAATAGTATAATGAATACATCGGTTAATTAATTAGTAACAATTTCAATGATGTGTATGATCCAGTTAAAAAAGGAATCAAATAAACCTAGTATGCATGATTATGGAAATTCGACGGAATGTAAGGGACTTGTATGGTCTTATACGCTTGTTTGACTATAATATGATTAATTCTATGACTGTTAGAACGTTTATGTATGTCTCCTCTATAATCTGCATAACAAATAAAATGTATTAAGTAAATTTCTTGATTATCTACTGGAAGGAGATATTTACTTGAAATACCATAATATAGATGTTCGATTCAATGTGTATATACATAAGCTTGGCCGATCATTATCTTGTTTGTATGTATAGGAATAGTTCGAACAATAGATATTTCAATTGATAAAAAATCATACGATGGTATAACAAGTCTTTTATGTATTAGTGTCTTAGGATAAAGTAAGTATATTATATTGTTTTATAAAGACAAGTTGTTTAATAATTCAAGATATAATTTTAACTTACGATGGTATTGTATAACACAAATGGTTAACATCCATTACAATGGGAGCATAAAGAAATTTGGTTCATTGTTAGAAGCAAAAGCTATTAAGTTACATATAATGGATTTGTAAACCTTATGTTTGAACTTTCTAATTGGACAATTGGAGACTTGCCATAATACCTTCGAATAAACGACTATATCCAGCAAAGAACCTTAGTAAAATGTTAAAGAATTTTAATTAGTTTTGTAAATGGCCAAGTTTAAGACCATCCATGCGTTAAACAATTAGTTGCCATATTTACAAATGGTTTCTTATGCATATTGTGAAATTCTTGATGACAAGAAAGTTTATAATTTGATACAAGTCGAGAGGGTAAACATGTGCTCATTTATACAATTGATTATTGATTCAAGTTAGTTGAGGGTGTTTGCTATTGTTCTTGTGATAATAAAATGTTATAAGAGGAAAACAGAAAGGAAATCTGTAATAATATTACCCTTAAATTTTAGAGATGTTTGAAATTTTCTGGTTCATGTTTCTAGTCATCCTTCCAGTAACATCTTCGATTCCGGTTTTCTTCTAAACCATGTTGAGGGTGTTACACTACGCCTTGCCAAATCAATGAATGGTCTAGTCCCTCCGCATCGCCAATATGACCAATACCACAACTCATCCCTCTGCCTCGCCAAATCAATATAGGCCATAGCCCTAGGATCGTAGTCCACCCGTACACTGAGCTCATGAATTCTATGGCATGCCAATTGTATCTAATGTCCTTCGAATCCAAGGTCCGATGACAATATCAATATTTCATGATCAATATCAATAGCCATATTTGATGTTCTTACCAATAAACAATATTCCGGTGTCTATGTTCAATGATAATATCAATAACAATGGCAATGTCCAAGGTCTCAATGACATCAATAATGGTCGATGCTTCATTTGCAATGTTTCGATAACAATAACGATTTTAACACCAATGACCAATGACAATGGCTACATCAATGCTATATCGATGCTATGTCAATATCCTATACTTTCATGGTTCAATGACAATGGCGGTGATAATAACAATACTCAATGACAACAACAATAGCTATGTCTGATGTTCGATAACAATGACGATGGCATTGACAATGCTCAATACTCGTTGCGATAACTTACCTATACTTACCATGATGTCCGATAAGGGATTCGATGCAAAGACCCTTAAATATGGAGTTAGCAATTACAACTTTGTTAACAATGAAGTCAAGAAAGGCACCTAGCTTAATCCTGAGACTTCAACTGCACTCACCTCGGTATTCTAAAGCTTTCAAGGCTCTCGGATAGAAATCCACTTGTTCCTAGCTTTAGGTGAAGCCGATGGATGCTCTTTATCAACTCCTTGAGCTAGGAAATCATTAGGAGGGTGTTAGAAACAATTCTACGATATCGTAATCAATATAACAATGCTGAAATCAACACCCAAACTTAAAATAGCTATTAGCTATTAAGATGACCATGGGTAGACAAACCCTAACTTGTGGTTAAGCTTAATACATCTATGGAATTTAATGATTGTTTAGGATCATAGCTTACCCAATCACTTGCAACGATTTGATAATGATAAATCAAAGAAATCAAGCTTTTCAACCTTCAACAATGAAGGTTCTAACTTGCTTGAAGAAGATAGAGGGATGTGCTTGCTTACTAAAGCATCGGGTGAGCTTAATTCCTTAGCTATTCCCTTTGTTTTAATAGCAATAATAGAAGGAAACTTTCCCGGTAATCCCACGTATGGGATTTATAATTGAGGAGGGGCTAATCACAAGATTAGTCCCTTAACTTTCATCTCCTTATACTTTTATCCCCAAACTTCCATTTTTTAGTCACTAAAAGGTTTCCTGTACATTCAATAAGGTCCTTAATTAATAATTCGACTCAATTAGAGGCCAATATCAATACAATTGACCTTGTGGTCAATATCAATACAATATTTAAACATTTTCGATATAGGGTTTTCGATCACCAGAACCCAATTTCGACTAGGCTGGATTTCGGGGTGTTACAAAACTAGGATTTGATCATTTACTCAACATCAAGATTTTCTCAAACATTTCATAACTTATCACAAATGTATTATTCAATTGTACCCATTATAAACATAAATACATATTACTTATCAAATAAGTTATCGTACTTCTTTCTTGAGTAAACATTTTCTTTCATAATCATTTAATATATAGCCTTGTGAATTGAATTCCCAGTCTAGATACACGAGTCCCCAACCAACTGTCGCCCGTAAAATATATGGTACTTACAGTACTAGTCAATCCCTCCTACTGTCGCCATATAACCACATACACATTCCTCCTACTGTCACCCAACAAGGACCACTGTCCCAGACCGTAGTCCATCCTGAAACTGAGCACTATGGCATGCCAACTATATCTACGACTGACTCGAGACCAAGGCTTTACATTAACCATCTTTCATTCAATAAGTGAGCATTGCTCCATTCGATTTACACAACAATGTGTCATCACCCCTTTTCTCAATGAGGGTATAAACATAAACATTTTGAGATTTTTTATCTCCTTTTAACTTTTATCGAAAGCCCATAGCCAGATCACTTTATCAATTATTCATGACTTTATAATTTTAAGCCATCATTCATTCATGTACTTAAGCATAATCAGCTTATACATTGTAGTTATCAAACATTTCCATCTATACATTAATTCATATCCATGAGCAATTCAACTCATCATACATTTCATATTACAAGGTATTACTTAAAGAAATACTTACCTTGTCTCCAAGCTTGCATAATCATAAGCATACATTGATATTTTTAAAATAACAACTAGAAAACAATGCTCGGAAAGGTTGCAACCCCTTCCGAGACTTTAAACTACACTCACCTCTTATCCCGAAGTTATGGGATACCTGAATCCTCAATCATATCTTGCTACTTAACCACCCTTTTATGTCATCTTCTTAATCTAAGTATATCAAACAATATAGTCATATGTTAGAGTCAATCTAAATCTCTATTTTCTCCCAAAAATAGCTTGTTGTTCGACTATCATAGAATATACACAAAAACAGCCCAGCACGCGGTCAAATCCACTCAAAAAAAAATTCAATTCCATGCACCTATCTATAACGTTACTTAACAGTCCACACATTCTTTTATAACTTAGAACAATTTCAAACAATTAATAACATGCTTGTACAATCATAACTGTCCCTGAATGTATTCTTATACAAAACAACATTACTTTAATCTCACAAACAACACACCAAAACAACATCATATTGGTTACCAAACAACATACGAAGCATTATACATTTTATCATTCAAAACTGCACATACTTTACATGTCAAAACAATATACTTTTTAGACCGTTCTTAGTGCAATTTCAAGGCTGTTTTTATCCGATTCATAGACTACATTTACAGCATTCTAATTAACATACATTTAATTACCAAAGCAACATTTTGATACATCTCAAAACTGCAGTAACTAAACTAAATTTCCATCATTTCAAAACTGCTTTTCCTAGATACAAGGCAGTTTACATTTGTGTATAATTTGATTTCTCAAAACAGTCTCATAACAAAATTTACCACAAGCCAAAACTTTCAAAATCAAATTCAGTTAAAACTATCTAATGAACAACAATTTTGCCGAACTACACCCCTCTTTAAAATTTGTTACTTCTTCGATATAGCTAATCCAACTTGTAATGTCAGAGTTACAATTTTTTAATTATTTCCTACTCACTTATATATATATATACTATATATATATCATAAATTCGAGTCTTCACAATCATCAATATATTCAAGCATTCAAATGCCAAATTCTTAATGCATGACTCATTCAATCTCCTAAGAGAAAAATCTCATTACATTTATGCCTCTTTTTCAAGCAATCACCAATACATAGAACATGCACAAAATATTTTCATATAATTCTTCAAACTATGCTTAAAACAAGAAGAGAAACAAGGATTCTTACTCTTCTTCTTGATAGATCGATCAAGACTCAAAATTGTTAACCCGTCTCGGTTCCAATCTTTAATTCCATGGTTATTTTGCTTAGACTCTCTCTCTCTTGAGCCATTTTCGGTCACCAAGGAGAAAGAAGATGATTCATTGAAATCATCCTCCTAGGTGGCCGATCCTTTAATTCATGGCATCATCTATACATGCCATGTGTTCTAATCCACTCGAAGGTTTAAGTTCAACATGCAAATTCCATATTCTCCAAATGTTCATTTTAGTCCTTCTAAAAAGACCTTTGAATTTCTTTAAATTCCACGTTGGTCCTAATATACATTATAATATCTACAAAAATTTTAACCTATTTGATCAAACATAAGGTTCAATGTAGCATTCTTCCATGCTATATTTTGGGGTATTACAACTTCGGTCCTCTTTGTAAAGAAGAAAGATGGTCTATGAGGTTATGTATTGATTACCAACAATTGAATAAGGTAACCATCAAGAATAAGTATCCATTGCCAAGGATAGATGACCTATTCGATCAATTAAAGGATGCGTCAGTGTTTTTCCAAGATCGATTTATGGTTCGTGTATTATTAGATGAGAGTCAAAGAATGTGATGTACCCAAAACTACTTTCTGTACAAGATACAGTCACTACGAATTCTTGGTGATGCCCTTCGGGCTAACCAATGCACCAGAAACCTTTATGAATTTAATGCATTGGGTTTTTAGGCCCTAACTTGATAAATCTGTAATGGTATTCATTGATGACATCTTGATCAATTCCAAGAATGTTGCTGAACATCGTGATCATCTCCACATTGTACTTCAAACTCTCCAGGAGAAGTAGTTGTTTGCCATATTTTCAAAGTGTGATTTTGGCTCACTGAAGCTTCCTTCCTTGGGCACATTGTATCGGCTTCGGGTATCCAAGTTGATTCAAAGAAAATCCAAGCCATTCTTGATTAGCATCCACCGAAGAATATTGACGAAGTTTCCTTTGTCTAGTTGGTTATTATAGAAGATTTCTCAAAGGATTTTCTATGATAGCAACCCCATTAACTAAATTGTTGAGAAAAGAAGCTCCATTTTTTTGGAACGAGGATCAATAATGAAGTTTTGACCAATTGAAGGAAGTTTTAACTCACGCACCAGTCTTAACCCAACCCAAGTCTGGAAAAGACTACACAAATTATAGTGATGCTTCGCATCTCGGGGTAGGATGTGTAGTGATGCAAGAAAGCAAATTAATTGCTTATGCTTCAAGAAAACTTAAGCCAGATGAGATGAATTACCCCACTTATGATCTAAAGTTGGTTGCATTTGTCTTCGTACTGAAAATCTAGAAGCACTATCTCTACGAGGAAAAGTGTTATCTCTTCACCGATCACAAGAGTCTTAAGTATTTGTTAACTCAAATGGAATTAAATCATCAACAAAGAAGATGGATGGAACTCATCAAAGATTACGATCTCTTGTCATTGACTATCATCCGGGCAAGACCAATGTTGTAGCTGATGCACTCAGCCGCAAACCTCTGCCTGGTAAGTGCTGTTAATGACCATTGATTTCTACACATTGCATAGTGCATCAAATCATTTTAATGTTGTTGTATTGTAGCTCCTCGAGCTATTAATGGTCACTTATGACTTCAGAAACATAGTTGTCTCGTAACTGAACTTCAAGTTCAGTCTACCATCTTTACAAGGATCAAAGCATTACAAATTCAAGATTCTAAACTTCGATCCATTGCTTCTAAATTGCAAGATAATCTCGACTTCATAATTAGTTCTGAATGACTTCTTTGTTTTCGTGATCAGGTCTGTGTACCCAATGATGAATCTCTTCGTACTGATATTCTTAAAAAAGCTCATTCTAGTTCATTTTTCGTTTATCTGGGGTCTGTGAAAATGTACAAGGACCTTCGTGAACTTTATTGGTGGCTAGGCATGAAGCAAGCCATAATTGACTTTGTATCCAAATGTCTCACGTGCCAACGTGTCAAGGCTGAGCATCGCGTCCCTACCAGATTATTGCAACTCATCAAATTACCTACTGGAAGTGGGAAAAGGTTACAATGGACTTTGTCAGTGGTCTGCCTTTAACTCCTGTTAAGCACGATGTAGTTTGGGTCATTGTGGACCGTTTCACCAAGTCAACATATTTCTTGCCGGTTAGGATGGACTATAGAATTCCTAAGTTAGCTGACTTGTACATCAAGCAAGTTATTCGACTCCACAAAATACCACACTCTATCATCTTCGATCGAGACCCCCGTTTTCCTTCTCGATTTTATAAGGCATTGCATGAAGCTCTGGGCACCAGAGTTAACCTTAGCACAGCTTCCCACCCTCAGTCTGACGGCCAATGAGAAAGAGTAATCCAGGTAATCACCGAATACTCCTCCCATTAAATCATTGAAAATATGTGTCGTTATTGAATCCTTTCGTACATATCTTGCAAGACATGCTACGTGCATGTATCATTGAATTTGGTGGATCTTGGGAGAAATCCCTACCTCTCATCGAGTCTACCTACAAGAATAGCTATCAAGCTTCCATTAAGATGGCACCGTATAAAGCATTGTATGGCAGACGTTGCAGGACTCTATTGTGTTGGTCCGAACTCAGTGGCGGAAAGATATTAGGCCCTGGCGTCCTTTGAGAAACCGAAGAACGGGTTACCATCATCCATGATTGCTTAAAAGTTGCCTTTGATCGAAAAAAGGCTTATGCTGATCTTAAGCAAAGGGATATCCAATATGAAGTAGGTGAGAAAGCCTTAGTTAAAGTCTCACCATGGAAGAAAGTTTTAAGGTTTGGAAAAAAGGGGAAACTGAGTCCCCGATTCATTGGACCTTTTGAAGTCATTGACAAAGTTGGCCCTGTGGCTTATCAATTGTTGCTACCCTCAGAACTAAGCAAGATCTATGATGTATTCCATGTATCAATGTTTGAAAGTATCGTTCTGACCTTTCGCATATTATTGAACCTGAGTCTGTTGAGATTCAACCGAACTTGACTTATGAAGAGGAACTAGTTCAGATTCCTGCAAGGAAAGCCAAAAGACTTTGCAAAAAAACAGTACTGTTAGTTAAAGTGCTTTGGAGGAGCCGTACTGTTGAGGAAGAAACTTGGGAAACAGAGGAGACAAGAAAGAAGCAACACCCTCACCTCTTTGGTTCATGTAAAACTTCGAGGATAATTTTTCTTAAGGGATGGGGAGTTGTAACATCCCTAAAACTAGTGTAGTCAAGATTGGGTTCCGACGATCGGAATCCCTACACTGTAAAGGTCTAAATATTGTACTGACTTTGAGTGTGTGGTCAATTCCATTGATATTGGATTCTAATTGAGTCAATTTATCGATAGAGGACCTTATTGAATTTATCAACAACTATATAGTGACTATATTGTGAAAAATTAAAGTTTAGGGGTCAAAATTTTAATGCACTGAGAGTTGAGGGGATAACCTGTGATTAGTCCATCCCCAAACTCATTTATCTATATGTGGAGTGACCGGATGACTTTGCTTCATATGAAGGAAAGCTTTCAGTCACCAAATAAATAAAAAGGGGGGAAATAGAGAGTTTTGAACTTACACGATTTGAAAGTAACCAAGCACCTCTTTGTCATCTTCAACCATGGTGTAGCTAAGCACACACCTCCATTAGAGACCTTGTTAAAGTTTGAATATCTTGAATTTCTTAATCCTATATTATTGCCATCGGTTGTATAAGCTTAACCTCTCAACCTATTGCTCGATTCCATGGATAATGATGATTAAATTCTAGTTAGGTTCATATTATTCAAGGTTTAAATCCATGGAAATTTAGTAGCTAATTGCTAATTCGAGCCTAGATATTGATTTTGATATTATTATATTGATTTCGATATCGTAATATCGATTTTAGCGATTCCCTATTGTTGTTACCTAGCTTAAGAATTGGAGAAAACTAATTTGTCAACTCCAACGAAACCTATAAACAAAGGAATTGCAATATGAGAGTCGTAGGAGCTTCAAAATTAAGGTGAGTGTAATCGGGGTCTCAGAATTAGGCTAGGTGCCTTTTTTCAATTCCATTGATATTGAATTATATATAGCTAGTGTTGTGTCTAAGGAAAATTGCAATGAATCTCATTGGAGATTGTATGGGCAAGCATCAGAAAGTCATTGCATCGAACCATTGTTCATTGAGATATTGTTTTTGTTATAGCTGCATTCGAACCATTGGGATATTGGAAATTGATCATTGAACATTAGTATTGACATTGAAATAGCCATTGTTACTGATATTGCTATTGACATCGTTATTGATCATTGGTATTGGCACAAGCATTGAAATATAGCTCATTGATATCGACCACTGATATTGATACTGAAATATTGATTATTGACATTTCTATTGGAATATTGATATGGTTGCCAAACCTTGGATTCGAAAGGACATTGGATGCAATTGGCATGCCATAGAATTCATGAGCTCATTGGTACGGTGGACTACAGTAGGTTGGGAAAAATGAAACAAGAGTGATAAGTACAAGATTGTACTTAGTGAGGTAGTAGCTAGTTTATCCATTTGTTATTTCAAGTTTCATGTCTTTTAATCAAGTGTAGACCTAGCTAAGGCTTTCATGCATTAGAGTTATCTTATCTAGGCTTTCAATCATCAAGATTATCCTATCTAAGGATATCAAGCATTCGACCACAAGGTGCAAGCAACAAGAAGTCATACTTCAAGAATCAAGCACACATGCTTGCAAAACAATAAATCAAGGAATCATGCTTTCAAGTCAAGTAACATACATTTCATGGCATTCAAGACAAGTATCATGTATTATTGGATTTCTATTACAATTCTTATTCATTAAACAACCCCCTTGGTACTTAGTTTGTATAGGTAATCGAGTCTCCAACCAACTGTCACCACAAGATGCACCGTAGTACTGGTCAACCCTCCTACTTTCACCAAAGACCACATACGTACCCTCCTTCTGTCGCCAAATAGGGGCCTTAACCCTGGACCGTAGTCCACCTTTACACAATGAGCTCTAGACTCTAAGGCATGCCCTTCTACCTAGTCTAACTAGCTACCAAGGTTGTTCGGTTTACCATTTATTCAAGTGTTTCAAGATCAAGATCATGTCAAGCAAGTTCATTTCCTATTAGGCCCTTAAGCCATTGAGCCATAGCTCACATATCAAGTAGTTTCATGTTTCATTTCATAAAGATGAGATGTTATCAAATCTCAAACAAGTCTTTAGCATTTGATCTCATTGCATCATAACACATACAAGCATCCATGCTATCACTTAATCATGCATAAGCATTCGAAATAGACATGAATTCAAGGCTAGGATCAAGTTTCATGTATTTCTTTAGTCATCCTTCCCTTATTAGCTCAATTTCATGATTAGATTCAATTATCTTGTCAAGAATGTAACAAAAATATATTAGTTAGGACCTAGCCTAACCCTAGAGGTAACTACACTCACAATACTCAAAGCTAGCTAGTCTTGGATCACGCTCCTTTGTTCCTAGCTTCAGATTGTTCCAATCATTCCTCTTCCACCAAGTTCAATCCTGATTCTAACACATTACAAGCAAACACATATCAAGGCAAGTTCACAGGGTCATTCAATTCAAGACAAGGTCATTAAATCAAGAAATACTACAAGCATATAACATTCAGATATTGGGCAGCATGCTCAGGTGCATTGTCCATTACACTTAACTACACTTTTCTAAATTCTAGTTCATGTAAAACAAGGCATAATTCAAGGCCTAAAACTGTTTACAAGATAGTTTGCAAAATGCCACAAAATAGTGTGCATTTGCCTATGCAGCTGTTGCTATGCAGCTTGTACTCTAGTCACTAAATCATGCATAACTTTCATTCCGTACGTTGGAATTTCAATTGGTTTACACCATTGGAAAGATAACAAAATTGTATTTATGACCATATAAGGCTTCCATTTTACCAATTAATACAGTTTTTAACTTAAAGACAGGGCATCTTGCTATATTGGACAGTTTGCACTGTCCCTAGTGTTTCTACTCTACATTTCAGTATACAACCCAGAGTTTAGCTCTGTTTTCTCCTAATGAATTTAGACATACCAAGGTGTTGTCCGTAAAAAATTCAGCCTTATATTCATTATACATAATTGTTAGTGATTTTTCAAAGTCACTGCCCAAAACAAAGCATTCTGGGCATATTACACTAGGTTGTATTTCTAGCTTCTTAATTCATTTTAGAAAGGTCCGAACATGGCAATTTCATTCATGTTCATGTTCATGCATGTCTAGGCCATCATAATTCACCTAGAAATGTTCTTAAAACAGGGCACAATCATGTTGAACCTAGTTTGATCTATTTGATCACATTTGCACATCCAATTCATTCACTAGGCAGTCCATTACCTAGTTCAACTAGTTCAATTACGTGTAGTAATTTTCCCAGTAACATGTATTCAATTCAATCTTCTTTTTACCTAGGAACATGATCAAAGCAGGGTTCTATGCTCATTTAACATGTTTACACAATTTCTCAATCAAAACAGTCTCTAATCAAGATTGTTTCCTACATGTTAATAATTCCCAGATTTCCAGCAACTATACATATATCCTATATCAAATTGGTTACTAGGAATTATAAATTCAAGTTCAATTTGAATCTAGCATGCTCCCAACACACATAGAAATTACCCAATTCATTAAGACAACAAGGACATCATCAATCACTCATTCAAACAATCTATAGCGAGTTAGGTTCAAGTATTATACCTTCTCCATGCTTAATTTGATCAATGGATGAATCAAGAAGCTTGAATTGAAGGTGTTTGCATGCAAAATTCTCTCCCCTTTCTCTCTCTATGTTTTGGTTACAATGGATAACAATGTGGAGGAAGATGACAATATTTTTGGTTATTTTCCTCCCCAAGCATGAGTCATCATCCTAAATTGGCACATGTTCTCCTTGGAAGAGAACATGTTTCAAGGCCTCCATGTAATTTATATTTTACACGCAATCTATAGGATTTTGCAAGTTCACATTTCCATCCTTACATTTATGCCTACTAGTTTTCATTTCAATTTAGTTCAATTTCACTTAATTGATTTATAAGGATGGCCAATGTTCATTCTTCTTATAAATTGATCAACTTATGGATTCAATTAGCCTATTGTTTAAATAGTGGTAATATTTCTAGGCCAATTTTATGGTGTTACAATTCTCCTCCCCTTAAAATAAATTCGTCCTCGAATTTACCTTAATCGAATAGGTGATGATATTGCTTCTTCATGGCCTCTTCAGATTCCCATGTTGCCTCTTCAACCTTGTGATTTCTCCACAAGACATTGACAAGAGGAACATTATTGTTTCGAAGTCTTATGACTTCCTTGTCAAGTACTTGAATAGGTTATTCTTCATACGATATATTAGGATTCAATTCCACCTCTTCGGGTTCAAGAATATGAGATGGATCAGACCTATATCTTCGGAGCATGGAAACATGGAAGACATTGTGGATCTTATCGAATTCACTAGGAAGTGCCAATCGATAAGCCACTGGACCAATTCTTTCAATGATTTCAAATGGTCCGATAAACCGAGGGTTGAACTTTCCTTTTCTTCCAAATCTAAAGACTTTCTTCCAAGTAGATACTTTGAGGAATACCTTGTCTCCAACATTGTATTGGATGTCTCTCCTTTTCAAGTCAGCATAAGCTTTTTGCCTATCAAAGGCTGCCTTTAATCGATCATGTATGATATTCACTTGTTCTTCGGTTTCTCTGAGCAATTGAGGTCCTAAAACCTTGCTTTCTTCCAATTCAGACCTGCACAAGGGAGTTCTAATCTTCTTCCATATAGAGCTTTGAAGGGAGCCATCTGAATAGATGTCTGATAGCTATTGTTGTAATCAAACTCTACTAGGGGTAGAGAATTCTCCCAATTCTTTTCGAAGTCTATAACACAAACACGTAGCATGTCTTCGAGTACTTGAATGATTCTTTTAGATTGTCCATCAGATTGTGGATGGAAGGCTGTACTAAGATGCACTTTAGCTCCTATAGCCTTCTATAAGGAATTCCAAAATCGAGAAGCAAATCTAGGATCACGATCAGAGATTATAGCTGTAGGTACACCGTGTAATCAAATCACTTCACAGATGTATAGCTCGGCTAAGGTTTCCAAGCTCATGTTCATTCGAACGGGGATGAAGTGAGTAGACTTTGTGAATCTATCAACAATCACCCATACAACATCATTCTTTCTTGGAGTATAAGAAATACCAGTAACGAAATCCATTGTAATCCGATCCCATTTCCACTGAGGGAATTCAATTGGTTGGAGCAATCCAGTAGGGCCTTGATGCTCGACTTTAACCCTTTGAAAAGTTAGACACTTCGATACTAATTCTGTGATAGCCGATTTCATGTCTGGCCACCAGTATAGTGGCTTAAGATCATTGTACACTTAACCGATCCCAGGTGAATCGAGAATGAGCTTTGATGAGCTTCTTGTAACATTTATTGTCTTAGTTCCTCATTGTTAGGAACACATAATCTATCCTTGAAATAGAGGAGTCCATTCGACTTGAGGGAGAATTCATAATTAGACTCGGAGTCTAGCTTGGATACGATCTTCTGAAGACCTGGATCAGTTTGCTAGAGTTCTTTAATTCTCGAGATTAAGCTAGATTGAAATTGAAGTTCAGACAAGAATTTTCGTCTTTTGGATAAACATAAATGAGCATTGATAGCCAAGGAAGCAACAAATGAAATAACAAGATCATTAAGAGAAAATTTTAAGGTATTCGAATGGATTTCTTGTGATCCAAGTAAGTTCAATTTCGAATGAAAATATTCTAAAATTTAGATTTAGAGGTTTACCCGAGTATGGTTTGTGACTAAGGGCACCAGCAACCACATTTGCTTTCCCCGAATGTAGTCGAAACCAAATCGTAATCTTTAAGCAATTCTAGCCATTTTTTTGTCTCAGATTCAAATCTTTCTGAGTCAGGAGATATTTGAGACTCTTGTGGTCTATGAACAAGTTACGTTTCTCTCCGTACAAGTAATGTCTCCATATCTTGAGAACAAACACGATAGCTACCAATTCTAGATCGTGTGTTGGGTAGTTTTACTAATGTGGTTTCAGTTGCCTTGAAGCATAAGCTACCATTTTTCCATCTTGCATTAGGACACATCCTAGTCCTAAATGAGATGCATCACTATAGACAGTGAATTCTTTACCCGACTCTGGTTGGATAAGAACTGGTGCATGAGTCAGGGCTTGTTTAAGTTGATTGAAGCTTCGTTGTTGGTTCTCCAACCAAACAAAGGGCGTATCTTTACGAGTTAGCTTAGTCAAGCTTGCAGAAATGGATGAGAATCCTTTGACAAATCACCGATAATACCCAGCTAAACCGAGAAAGCTTCTGATTTCACCAACATTCCTCGGAGGTCTCCAATCTATGATGGATCGAATTTTCCTCGGGTCTACTTTGATCCCTTCTGCTGAGATGACATGCCCAAGGAATGAGACTTCCGATAGCCAAAATTCACACTTGGTGCAAACAATCGACGTTCTCTGAGAGTTTGCAATACAATTTGAAGGTGTTTGGAGTGTTCTTCCTTATTCCGAGAATACACCAAGATGTCATCGATGAAGACGACCACAAACTTGTCAAGATAGGGCTTGAATACACGGTTCATGAGATCCATGAAAGCAGCCGGAGCATTCGTTAACCCGAATGGCATTAAAGGAATTTGAAGTGGCCATATCGAGTACGAAAGGTTGTCTTGGGTACATCTTCTTCTTTTACTCTCATTTGATAGTATCATGATCAAAGATCAATATTTGAGAACACCGAAGCATCATTGAGTTGATCGAAGAGATCTTCTATCATTGGTAGAGGATACCGATTCTTGATAGTAAGCTTATTCAATTGTCTATAATCAATACAGAGTCTTATAGTCCCATCTTTTTCTATCACGAACAAGACTGGAGCACCAGGGGGACGGGCTAGGCCGAATAAAGCCTTTATCTTGTAACTCTTGGAGTTTCTTCTTAAGTTCTTTCAATTCAACAGGTGCCATTCGATAGGGTGTGATGGACACGAGAGTTGTTCCAGGTTGAACTTCAATCCTAAACTCTACTTCTTTGGTTGGAGGGAGACCAGGGAGTTCATCGGGAAAAACATCAATGAATTCAGACACAATTGGCATACTAGGTAAGCTGAATTCAAATTCATCTTGCATAGTCATGGCAGCAAAGATTGAGGTCGGTTTTCTATCAATTAGGAGGATTGATTCTTTTCCTAAACCCAGAGATACAGTCTCCTATTTTGGCAATCTATCTAGGCCTCATGTTTGCTTAGACAATCTAGTCCTAACACTAGATCGAATTCACAAGAAGGCAAGACATAAAGGTCCATGGGAAAAGGTACATTTCGAATGCTTATAGGACATTGCTTGTAAAAGAAGTTAATAGGCAAATTTTCTCCTATAGGGTTCGAAACTACAAGGCTAGTTTTAACAAGTTCAGGTTTTAAGTTTAACTTGGCAATCAAGGAAGAACATATAAAGGAGTGGGTAGATCCCGAATCAATCAAAGTATATGCAGGACTTGAATTTAATTGAACAGTACATGCGATAACATCGGGTGCTTCTCATTCCTCTTTTCCACGAATGTGGTAGATTCGAGCAGGGGCTCAGGATTCTTGGTGTGTAGGTGCGGAATGTTGGCCTCTACCTTTTCTTTGATTCACAGAATGAACTTGTCTCGGGCCCTTGTTTCGGTTAGACTGAGCTGAACCATCATTTACAGAAGTTCAGGTTTGGACCTTGTTAGGATTTTGAGGACAATCCCGAATATAATGATCAGAGGCTCCACATAAGAAACACAAGTTCTGTTGAGTTCTGCATTGCCTGATGTGGTGCTTCTGACAGAACTTGCAAGTAGGATATTGAACAGCTTTACCAGAATTCCCCGTACTATCAACAGAGATGAGCGGGGCTGAAGACTTGATTACCGTTTGAGGTTTTGGTATGTAATTGCTCTTCTGAACATGGGTGTAATTTGAAGAGTGATCTTTAGAGTGTTTAGCTTTCTTTGACTGCTAATGAGGCTTTTCATCATTTCTGGATCGTTTGTCCTTTTAAGAGTTACCACTATTACGTTTCTCAGAGGTCTTCATCTTTGCCTCGGTTGCAACAACCTGGTTCACCAAATTCTGGAAGTCAGTGATACCCAAGGCTGTGAAAATAGGACTTAGTTCATCATTCAGTCCATTGATGAACACTCAACATTTATCAGCTTCGGTTTTGATGTATTCTAACTCGTATTTGCAATACTTGCAGAAGTTGCTCACGTACTGTTCAATAGGTCGGCCACCTTGCTTGAGGTACAGGAAACATTTTTGGAGTTCGGTCAGGTACTGTTCACTGATGTATTTCTTCCTGAATTCATCGAGGAAGAATTTCCAAGTTACAACTTCTGTAAGAGTAGTCAGGGTAGTGGTTCCCACCAGCTTAGAGCTTCATCTGCCAATAAGGCTATGGCAGATTCTAGCTTGTGTTCATCGGGACAAGGTAGTTGCTTGGTCAAGATTCGAGTAGTGGCCTCTAACCAGTACTCAGCTACTTCAGGGTTAGCTTCATCGGTGCCAGTGAAAGTATAGGCCTGGTGTTGATCAGCTTGTCAATTGGAGCTCTAGTTGGCACAACAACAGGAGGAGCAATAGGATGATCTTGTTTTAAACCAGATACTAGATGATTGAACATCTCCTTCATACTTAGGAGACATTCTTGCTAGACAGGATTGATAGCAGGTGCTTCCTGTTGAGCAGCAGCTTGGGCTCAGGTTTGAGTTTGTTGTTGAGAAGGATTATGTTCCATCCTCAGACTATTTCCTTTATCTAAGGAGCCTTCAGGGCTGTCATTATCCCGACCAAGTCTTGTTTCAGACATTCTATGTTCAAATAGAATAATTAGGGGTTCGATTTAATAAGCAAGACACAAGCTATTCAATACAAGCCTCCTAGGTGGCACAAGTATTCTATATGATGCATGATAGCCCGGTTTAGTCCTAGAATCGGCTAAACCTATATCTCTGATTACCAATTAAAATGTAACACCACCTACCCAGGCTAGTAGTAACCTGGCTCGGGAGAGTTACTTAACAAGCAAGCAAGGACATAGCAAGCAACAAGGCATTCAAACATAATACAAACAACCAAGGCAAGCAATCACATACTTACTTAGAAACAAGCAATTCATATTTGACTTCAATTCAACCTAAACCATTCGGCTATTAACACAATACCACTAGATTAATTCCTTTCATGCTCATGTTATAAGTTACTACTTTCATGATTCATTTTACAACTTTCATTTTTTGTTACCTAACCTATTCGAACTAACTTAGTGTTACATGCTTCCAATTCAATTCAAAGTTCCTTATATTGTATACATTTAGTCATTTCATTCCTACACTTACTAAGCATAATTGTCTAACATTCAATAGAATGTAACTAGTTTGATTCAAGCTTATTCAATCCTTATGCAGTCGGCAAACAACTATACAACCATACATAATACATACATCAAGGTATATTCACATACAAGCAACCATTTAGGTTCATGTCATTCAAATGGAAAGGGATCCACATGGTTTATCACATTCTACCTTTAATTCAAACATACACAAGAACATGACAAGGCTATCAAAATGTTTCATAGCAAATTAGATCAACATATGATCATTCCATTCTTAAATCAACATATGCGCAGCAACAACATCATCCATTACATGTTTTCTAAGTTCATTACATACATGATACTATATACATAACATGGTAGGCCCATCAAGATCAATACATACAAGTCTCAAGATGCATGTTAAACTAACTACATTCAATCTAGTGCCACCATTTTAAGAGATATACAAAACAAGTATGAAACCATACTTAGGCAAGGCTTGTATGGGTTACTTCTTGCTCAAGGTAACAGGCTTCAAGATCAAGCAACCTCGTATCCATTATCCTCTAGGTTGGGAAGAATGAAACGAGAATGATAAGTACAAGATTGTACTTAGTGAGGTAGTAACGAGTATATCCATTTGTTATTTCAAGCTTCATGTCTTTTGATCAAGTGTAAACCTAACTAAGGCTTTCATGCATTAGAGTGATCTTAGCTAGGCAAGCATCAAGATTATCCTATCTAAGGATATCAAGTATTCGGCCACAAGGTACAAGCAACAAGAAGTCATACTTCAAGAATCAAGCATACATGCTTGCAAAACAAGAAATCAAGGAATCATGCTTTCAAGTCAAGTAACATACATTTCGTGGCATTCAAGACAAGTATCATGTATTATTGGATTGTTATTACAATTGTTATTCATTAAACAACCCCCTTGGTACTTAGTTTGTATAGGTAATCGAGTCTCCAACCAACTGTCGCCACAAGATGCACCGTAGTGCTGGTCAACCCTCCTACTGTCACCAAAGACCACATACGTACCCTCCGCCTATCACCAAATAGGGACCTTAGCCCTGGACCGTAGTCCAACCTTACACAATGAGCTCTAGACTCTAAGGCATGCCCTTCTACCTAGTCCAACTAGCTACCAAGGTTGTTCGATTTACCATTTATTCAAGTGTCTCAAGATCAAGATCATGTCAAGCAAGTTCATTTCCTATTAGGCCCTTAGGCCATTGGGCCATAGCTCACATATCAATAATTTTCATGTTTCATTTCATCGAGATGAGATATTACCATATCTCAAACAAGTCTTTAGCTTTTGATCTCATTGCATCATAACACATAAAAGCATCCATGCTATCACTTAATCATGCATAAGCATTTGAAATAGACATGCATTTAAGGTTAGGATCAAGTTTCATGTATTTCTTTAGTCACCCTTCCCTTATTAGGTCAAGTTCATGATTAGATTCCTTTATCATGTCAAGAATGTAACAAAAATACATTGGTTAGGACCTAGTCCTAACCCTAGAGGTAACTACACTCACAATACTCCAAGCTAGCTAGTCTTGGATCCACTCCTTTGTTCTTGGGTTTAGATTGTTCTAATATTTCCTCTTCCACCAAGTTCAATCTTGTATGTAACTCATTACAAGCAAACACATATCAAGGCAAGTTCACAAGGTCATTCAATTCAAGACAAGGTCATTAAATCAAGCAATACTACAAGCATATAACATTCACATATTGGGAAGCATGCTCAAGTGCATTGTCCATTACACTTAACTACACTTTTCTACATTCTAGTTGATGTAAAACAAGGCATAATTCAAGGCCTAAAACTATTTGCAAGACAATTTGCTAAATGCCACAAAACAGTGTGCATTTGCCTATGCAGCTGGCGCCAGGCAGCTTGCACTCTAATCACTAAATCATGCATAACTTTCATTCCCTATGTCGGAACTTCAATTGGTTTACACTGTTGGAAAGCTAACAAAATTGCATTTATGACCATATAATGCTTGCATTTTAGTTATTTACCAATTGATACAGTTTTTAACTTAAAGGCAGGGCATCTTGCTATACTGGACAGTTTGCACTATCCCTAGTGTTTCTACTCTACATTTCAGTACACAACCCAGAGTTTAGATATGTTTTCTCCTAATGAATTTAGACATACCAAGGTATTGTCCATACAAATTTCAGCCATAAATTCATTATACACAATTTTTAGTGATTTTTCAAAGTCACTGCCCAGAACAAAGCATTCTGGGCAGATTACACTAGGTTGTATTTCTAGCTTTTTAATTCATTTTAGCAAGGTCCTAACATGGAAATTTCATTCATGTTCATGTTCATACATGTCTAGGCCATCATAATTCACCTAGAAATGTTCTTAAAACATGGCACAATCATGTTGAACCTAGTTTGATCTATTTGATCACATTTGCACATCCAATTCATCCACTAGGCAGTCCATTACCTAATTTAGCTAGTTCAATTAGGTGTATCCATTTTTCCAACAACACATGTATTCAATTCAATCTTATTTTTACCTAGCAACATGATCAAAATAGGGTTCTATGCTCATTTAACATGTTTACACAATTTCTCAATCAAAACAGTCCCTAATCAAGATTATTTCCTATCATGTTCATAACTCCCAGATTTCCAGCAACTATACATATATCCTATATCAAATTGGTTACTAGGAATTATAATTTCAAGTTCAATTTGAATCTAGCATGCTCCCAACACACATAGAAATCACCCAATTCATCAAGACAACAAGGACATCATCAATCACTCATTCAAATAATCTATAGCAAGTTAGGTTCAAGTATTATAGGCCTCCATTTAATTTCTATTTTACGTGCAATCTATAGGATCTTGCATGTTCACATTTCCATCCTTTCATTTATGCCTACTAGTTTTCATTTCAATTCAATTTAGTTCGATTTCACTTAATTGATTTATAAGGATGACCAATGTTCATTCTTCTTTTAAATTGATCAACTTATGGATTCAATTAGCCTATTGTTTAAATAGTGGTAATATGTTTAGGTCAATTTTAGGGTGTTACACATCATGAAGCTTCAAGCCCTAAAGGCAGTTCTACCAATCTCGATAGTCACATGTTGTAACACCCTCAACCCGGTTTAGAAGAAAATTGGAATCGAAGATGTTACAACAAGGAAGACCGGAAACATGAACCAGAAAATTTCAAGCTTCTTTAAGAAACCATAGCTAAAATATGGTTACTTGATTCTTGTAATCAAACTCCAAACACATGAAACCACCAAACATTCTCTTCAAGCATTTCAACCTAATATGTATAAGTACACATAGATTCTCTAACTCTTTTTCTTTAAAATTACATAGAATATAGCTCCACCTATTTAACCTTACTTATCAAATTGCCCATTGGTCATAACTATATATTACCTTTAAGCATTAAGAAGAATGAATTCTTATTTCAATCGTCAACCCTGTTTATAATTCTAATGTCCGCATACATAAGCTACCTATCCAATTAAATCAAGCTCATGTCATGTATTATGAATAAGCATGCATGCTACATCGCACATGAACTTTTCCATTTTTAGCATATTTAATACTAAGCCTAATCTGTCATGCCAATATCACAATTACTATGAGAGGATTCTACAACCAAGCAATTATAAAAGAATTAATGGCCCATTATAAAACTTATAAATTTACAATTAGATGATACTCTAAACACTCATTGCATACATATCGATTATGTGACACCATCTAGGAGTTCTTAAAGAACTACGAGTATAATCTTGACGTCAGAATCATGCCCGAACTTGAGGGATACCCAACCAATCTACCTGAAAAGCAAATGGAAGAATAGAATAAGCTTTTGCTTAGTGAGGTAGAGCAAGTAGTTAATTTTATAGAACCCTATCCATTCCTTCAGGAATTACTAATGTTAATGTACATTTACAAGCTTGAACCTCAGGGAAGCTTATATTTATATAAGCTCTCCAATTCCTTCCCGTACTTATCTGAACATAAATCAAACCAAGCATAAGTATGTTTGTTATTCGAAAATCACAAGAACGAAAACCAATTCATTACATATAAATACCTAAGCTATCTATCGAAATCCTTTCTTCAGGATTTCGAGCAAGTCATTCCAAAACATCGGAAATTTGTTCATGTATTTACAATTCCTTTACAACTCTTCCAACTATCACCAATGCATTTTATAATTATTTAAAGTATATTATTAATATAATTGCCCCATATTGACTTCTTGATTCGCTTAGATTATTATCATAATGCTTAACTCAACTTGTAAGTTTCCAATTATTACATGTCAAGGACATTATTCACGCATTACATAATTTCCCTATAGTAGGTACATTACATGCTGTTACAATTGCTCACTAGCAACACCTCTTTTAATTAGATCTCGCCACACATGTAAACATTTTGGCAATTCGTCTAGATTACAAAGGCTTTTGAGTATTTCTATAAATACTTTATACTTGTTATAGTAATTACCGAAGTGGATCATCACTTTGCTATAACTTTCTTGGATTCTTTTAGCTTAGATTGTTAATATAAAACGCACTTGTCTAGAACTTATCGAACATTTATCATGATTAAATCTTGGTTTTTCCCCTATATTAGAATATTCCTTAATCTAATGTATCCACATTGTTTTTAGATCTTACAGCTTACAAGCTTATTCGTATAACCCTTTCCATATCATAGGATTTTAGCAACCTTACTTTCAAGGACAATTGAATTCATATATTATAACCAAATTCTATCGGATGTAATGAAACTTATAGCTACCAGCTCTTAAATGAGTTCCCAAATTATTATTTCACTTATGCCCCATTTATCAATTATCGTTGATTACTTAACGTCCAAGTCTCTCAAAATAAAGTTCAAAATCGTAGCATGTGGATTTACTATTAATCTTTAACAATATAACACAGATCATACTATCTCATCACATACTAAATCACTTCTCATTCTTACATTACTTATCTTTTAGAGATCAATACGATCACAAGATTTTCTCATTTCGGAACTCCTTATTCCATGTTATCATTGCATTGTTTCAAATCGGTCAACTTTCTAGATGACACATACCAAACAAACCACTCGTCATATTGGAAATCCTTTCATATAGATTACTCAACAAACATGTATATATATATTAAGACCCCAATCAAATCATTATTCAATTTTGTCGATATGAGTACCTACTTGACACGTATACATGTGTCCAATAGAAGTACTTAAAGTTCTTTGATATTATAATACTTATTGAGCATATGGATGCTCACTAGATCAGTTAGTAAGACATCCAAATTTGACATATCATGTCTGAACACACGGTTACTTGTGAGCTAAGTAAGCTTTCAATTATCGATAACAAGGCCATCGAGTTTTTAACATTTAATCATCTAATTTAAAAACTTTACAACCATATGCAAAAGTTTGATTGGATTAGGGATTTAGTTCAAACCATAAGAGGCACTACGATCAAACCAATCTCTAGAAGTAAAACATAACTAGAAGATCTTCCATTTTTTTCAATATGATTATTATAGATCGTTTTTGGGCATCTTCAAACTTTATGAATGCCTTAACAATTCAAACATTATTAACATAATAATGGTCACCCCACAACCAATTTTCTTTGCAATGTAGCATGGCTAGACTATAGACAACTAAGTTACATATCAAGTAACCATACATCATGCAGGATCTACCAGCTACTCAAGCAATCCATTCCACTAATCATACTCATGAATTACCAATTTTTCATAGAATAAGTCATGCAATATCAACCAAACATTTTTCATAAGTTTACACTATAGGTCTTTTAATAATTCGTCACCATATACTTAATTAATTGAAACTTATTATATCACAACATATAGGTACTATTCGAAATTAACATGTGAAGCATTGCTTGATAGTTAGTTACCACATTTTTCCTTCTTACTTAAACAATTTCAACCATTTTGTTTGTTTGTTTGTATAGCCTTGAGAATCGAATTCTCAGTCTAGGTACACGAATGCTATACCATCAGTAACAAACAAGGGTACACAAAGTACCGAATTATCCATCATTAAACAAGGGTACTAGTAGTACCAATAGACCATTCGATCTTTATCGACAAGGGACCGTAATCCAGGACCGTAGTCCAATCTAAAATTGAGCTCAACAGACTCTACGGCATGCCAACTATACCTAAGACTGACTCGAAACCAAGGCTTTATCATTTCATTTTTTTTCTTAACATTAAGTGAGAATGCTTACTTATAGCTCTAATTCATAATTCCTTATCATCAATTCATCACTCCAATTTCACAATGGAATATGGGCATGTTCACCTCATGTGAACTACATTTTTTTTATTCGAATGGCACATAGGCCAAACTTCTTTTATCAATTCACATAAGCAAATCATAATCAAATTATTCATTAATATACAAACAACCTTCTCTATTAATGTTCATCATTCGATCTTATCAAGCAAACATAACCACTTTAGCCATTTATTTATAGACATACTTTCAATCATAATTCAATATAAGGATACCTTTTTCACAAAAGCACTTACCTTGCTTTCCAAGCTTGCATATTCATAACATGCATAAACAATTTAACTCCGGTATCCATTACACTCTATAGAATGGCACATCTGTCCAGTTGAAAGAATTAAAGAAGCAACTTCAGGAGTTGCAAGATAAAGGTTTCATATGACCTAGCACTTCCCCATGGGGTGCTCCAGTCCTGTTCGTGAAAAAGAAAGACGGGACTATGCAGCTTTGTATTGACTATCGTCAGTTAAACAAGCTCACTATCAAGAACCAGTATCCCATGCCCAGAATTAAAGATCTTTTCAATCAACTCAGGGATTCTTCCGTATTTTCTAAGATCGACCTTCGAGATCGGGGGTAGTATCAAATGAAAGTGAAAGAACAAGATGTACCCAAGACAACCTTTTGTACTCGATATGGCCACTTCGAATTCCTCGTAATGCCACTTCAAATAGAACAATTAGGGATCCAGTTTAGTTAAGCAAAGACACAAGATATACAATACAAGTCTCCTAGGTGGCACAAATATCCAATGTGATACAAGAGAGCCTGGTTTAGTCATAGAACTGACTAAAAAGCTCTGATTACCAAATAAATGTAACACCCCTACCCGGGTTAGTAGCAAACCGGCTCGGGTGCGTTGCATAAGCAAGGAAAAGGAAATACAAGCAAGAACAAGGCAAGAATTGATTTACTCATCCCTATTAGATGAGTTACTTATCAAACAAGCAACCAAGTATTATTAACTTAACAAGCAAGCAAACTCACATTTTGATTTCAAGATATCATAGGACATTCGATTAAGCCATTCAGTTGTTTCCTTTCATGCTTACATTATAGGTTACTAATTTCATGATTCACTTTGCATATTCAATCCTTGAAATCCTACACATTACACAAGTATATACATATCAGAACAAGTTCACATAATCATTCAATCAAGGCAGTGTTACAAGTACACAACATATACAAATCTACAAATCTGGCAGCATATTCATATACATTATTTACTACACCTAACTACACTTATCTATACTCTAATTCATGTAAAACAGGGCAAAAATCAATATCCCAAAACTGTTTACAAAACAGTTTACAAACTGCCACAAAATAGTGTACAATTACATAAACTGTTGTTACTAGGCAGCATGTAGTATGTTCACTTAAACATGCATAACTTTCATTTCGTACGTCATAATTTCAAATGGTTTACACCGTTGGAAAGCTAACGTAATTGTCTTTCTAACCATATAGGCCTTGAATTTTATTTCTTTGCCAATTAATACAGTTTTTAACTTAAAGAAAGGGCAATTGACAACACTGGACAGTTTGCACTGTCCTTAGTGTTTCTTCTCTTCAATTCATTCTACAATCCAGAATTCAGTTTTGTTCTCTCCTAATGATTTTCAACATATCAAGTCATTGTCCGTAAAAAATTTCAGCCTTAAATTAATTGAATATTGAATAGAGTAGATAAATTGCTGGAAAATGAATGCACCTAATTGGATTAGTTAAAACTAGGTAATGGACTGCTCAATTGGTGAATTAGATGTATAATGTTGATCAAATAGATCAAATTGAATTTAACGTGATAATGCCCTATTTTAAGCACAGTGCTAGGTGAATTAGACTGACCTAGACATGTAAGAACATGAAAATGAATTGAATTACAATGATAGAACCTTGTTAAAATGAGTTATGAAACTAGAAACTCAACCTAGTGTAATCTGCCCAGAATACTCTGTTCTAGGCAGTAACTTTGAAAAATCACCATAAAATTTATAAAAAGGTCATCTACCAACATGATCAAAACAAGGCTTTACATTCAATTAGCATGCTTCAACATTTTCGCTAGTAAAAGAGTCTCTAATCAAATTGTTTTCAACCATATACATTGTCTTTATCAAATTGGCTACTAGCATTCACAATTTCAAGTACTACTAGAAGTTAACATGATGCTAACATGCATAAAAATCATCGTAATCAATCTAGGCAACAAGACCATCAAAATCTCAAGATTCAAACATTCTATAACATGTAAGAGTCAAGCATTATACCTTCTCCAAGCTAATTTGACCAAGGCTAAATCAAAAAGCATCAATTGAAGGTGATCTTATGAAGCTTTTTCTCTCCCCTTTCTCTCTGAATCAATCGGCCATCGAGGATAACTTTGGGAGGAAGATGATGAAATTTTTGTTCATTATTCCCCTCCTAGCCGTGAGTCACCATTCCTTAAGACACATGTTGTCATCAAATGAGAACATGTATCGAGGCCTAAGTTTTAATTCCATTTGCATGCAAACTCTAAATTTTTGCATGATCACAATTTCATCCTTCCATTTATGCCTTCTAGTTTTAATTTCAATTCAATTTGGTTCTAATTTCACTTATTTGATCTTAAGGATAGCTAATGCTCTTTATTCTTTAATTTGATTAGCACATAATTCAATTAACCTATAGTTTAGATTGCAGTAACTTTTCTAGGCCAATTTTAGGGTGTTATAGTGAGTGTAGTTGCGTATGTCTCGGGTGACACGGTGTCATTTCGATTATTGCTTGGTTATGTGATATGTGTGAATCGTGATCATATACTGAAAGCTCGCATAGGGCAGCTAACTATGAATGTTGAAGTCTTTTATTAAAGAGAGAAATAATAAATTATCTTAGAGCCATGATATTGAAAGGCATTGGAAGGAACCAAAATGATTAATTGAATTTTTAAAAGACATCATGTAAAAGACAAGTAAGATTGCTTATACAATAAGATACACTCCAAACATCAATCATGGGATAAAATATGTAAGGATTGCCGTTTGTTTATTCAGGGCATCCCTTTCCTAGCCAACCTATTGTTATTGCCTTTTGTTGAATTCGATCTCATTCTAGGATTATATTGGTTAGAAAGGCATCAAGCTTTAGTAAATTGTCAAAAGAGAAAGTTGTTTCTCCGTGGTTTTAGAGAAAAATCCATTACCTTGATCGATAAGAAACCTATTAGCATCTTTGCTCCTATGATTAAAAGTGATGAAATTAAATTCGGTGTGACTTCCTTCCCTGTTGTTTCTGACTTCCCTGATGTCTTTCCTGAGGAATTTCTGGGATTGCCTCCTATTTGGGAAGTCAAATTCAAGATTGAAGTTCAACCTATAAGTGATCCAGTGTCTATCGCTCCATATTGAATGGCCCCTATTGAACTCAAAGAACTTAAGCAACAATTGCAAGAGCTTCAAGAGAAGGGCTTTATCCGACCCAGCTCTTCACCATGGGGAGCACCCGTATTGTATGTTAAGAAAAATGACGAGTCGATGAGGTTATGTATCGATTATCGTCAGCTAAACTAGCTCACTGTTAAGAACAAGTATCCTTTGCCGAGGATAGAGGACTTGTTTGATCACTTCAAGGATGCGAAAGTCTTTTCCAGGATCGATTTGCGACTAGGGTACTATCAGATGAGGATACAAGACTTGAATGTACCCAAAATGGCTTTTAGGACTCGTTATGGTCACTACGAGTTCCTAGTTATGCCCTTCGGGCTAACCAATGCTCCAGCGACTTTCATGGACTTAATGAACCGAGTGTTCAAACCCTATTTGGACAAATTTATGGTTGTCTTTATCGACGACATTCTCGTCTACTCGAAGAATAAGGAAGAACATGCTAATCACCATCGAATTGTACTCCAAACATTGGGAGAGAATCGGCTATATGCCAAATTGAGCAAATGCGAGTTCTGGCTCTCGGAAGTATCTTTCCTTGGCCATGTTATCTCGGCCGAAGGAATAAAGGTTGATCCTAAAAAGATTCAAACTGTCATCAAATTGAAACCTCCAAGAAATGTTAGCAAGGTTAGGAGTTTTCTCAGTTTAACAGGGTATTACCGAAGATTTAGGAAAGGGTTCTCGATTTTTGCTACTCTATTGACTAGACTGCGATAGAATACTCCATTTGAATGGTCTAAGGACCAGAAAAGGAGCTTTGATCAATTGAAACAAGTCATAACTCAAGCTCATATTCTAATCCAACCTGAACAGGGAAAACACTTTACAGTCTTTAGTGATGCTTCCCATCTCGGTTTAGGGTGTGTATTGATGCAAGATGACAAGGTCATTACCTATGCTTCTTGGCAACTCAAGCCACATGAATTGAACGATCCAATACACAACTTGGAGCTAGCTACGGTCGTGTTCGCTTTAAAGATCTGGAGACATTACCTGTATGGAGAGAAATGTCGATTATTTACGGATCATCAGAGTTTAAAATACATCCTAACTTAGAATGAGTTAAATCTTTGACAACGAAGATGGGTGGAACTAATAAAAGTGTAATACCCCAAATCATGTCCTAGTAACATGTTACAAACTAATTAGAACTTAATTGTACAAACTATCTACAAATTAGAAGTATTGATTAAATCTAGTGACCAAATTAGATGGATTCGATAACTAAATAGCCGAATCATGAAGGATCAAATAGTAACAATAAGTAAATGTTGATTTGCATGCAACTAGAATGTGTAACTAAGGACTTGTGAAGCAATTAGACCTTGAATTGCTATGTGGAGGCATTCGGTCAATCCAAGTGATAACAACTTGGATAGATGTTCATTTTCCTATCATCTTCTCCACTCATCCTTTCACCTTCCTTGGCCGAAACCCTCTCAACCCTTTAGGGAAAGAAAAGCCACCATTGTAGAGATTGGAAGCTTGCATGTGATCATATTTTTCATGTACTTGGATAGCTAGAAAGATTGTAAGTGAATTCTAAGTCCTTCCTCCCTAGCAACTTGTTCGAATGAATGTTTGATGATAGGAATTGAACTTGAATTCATAGAATTTTATGTTAGATGTTATGCTTGAAACTACCTTGAATTTTAGCTTGAATGTGGTTGAAATGCTACTAAAATTAGGATGAAATTATGCTTGATCGAATGGTATATTTACATGAACGAAACCATTGTTTGATATCATGTAACTTGATAAGGTGAGGTGGTTCGAACTGTATGAATTGGGACTTGAATTGAGTAAAAAGCTTGCTAGAAATTTAGAAGCACGTTAGATTGAGATGTTAATCAATTGAAAATCATGGCTGGATAGTAAAAATTTAGTTTGAAGATGAAACTTGTCACATTTGATTGTTAAATGGCTAACTAGGGACTATTTTGAAAGAATTGATAAATGCTGGACTATTTTGACAGAATTGAGGGCTAGAATTTATGAACTTAAAAGAGGAGAAATTCAATTTAAATGCTTGCTGGATTGAATTGCTTAAATAATGATCAATTGGACTACTATAAGATGCTTGTTGAGATGAATGTGAAATAGAGACTAGAATCGAAACCATGAATGATCTAGGGACTGAATTGTATGAATTAGGGACTGGAAATAGTTATTTTAAAACAGGGGAAGTTTATTAAAAGTTTGTTAACATGAATTGTATGAGATAATCACAATTTGGACTGTTTTGTAGAACATATAGAAGGGTGTAATTGCAAATTGTTTTAGTGGATTGTTTTAGCAAAAATAAAAACTGTTGGGGACTGTTTTGTATAACATTGTAAATACAATATAAATGGGACTGTTTTGTGCAGTTTAAGAGCAAGGCAAAACTGTTCTAATAGATTGAAAGGATAAAATTGTTTGATTGTTGGAAATACAATGCTTGACTTTAGTTTCTTGTGAACTTGAATTGCTTGAAATATATTGTTTGGTTGTTGATTTTGATTCCATTATATTGGATGTATGTTAGAACAAGGAGTGGATCTTGTTGAATAAGATAGATTTGGGCAACCTAGTAACAAGAAAAAAGGAATTTAGATCAAGGATCAAAACTAGCTTGGAGTATTGTGAGTGTAGCTTTTACATAGGGTTAGGACTTAGGTCCTAACCCTATATGCATAACTACTATTTCATTGATATGTTCATGCTATGAAATGAATCAAAACTAAGCTTGGAAATGGATTAAGGGAATAATGGCTTAAATGGAAATTTGGTAGTAAGATATGCTTGATGTATGATTTGGTAATGCAAATGGATAATGTAACAATGGATTGATTTTCCATGGTTTCTTGTATTGACCTAATCAAATGAATCAAACATGCTCAGACATAATCTTGTTTGATGCTATGATAACTTGAAATGCAAACTTGCTTGAATTATAATGAATGTGTGATATATTGAGCTAAGGCTTGAATGGCCTAAGGGCTATCTTGATCTTGATAGATAAACACTTGAAAAGGGATGCTTGAATAAGCTACCAACTTGCCATGAACTTGTTGTAAGTACTTTCCTTGACTTGAAATATTGAAGCTTACTTAATTGACAAGCAATTCAAATAAAGCCTTGGTTGCTTGTTGGTCATATGTAGGATGGCATGCCATAGAGTCTAGAGCTCATTGTGATTGGGTGGACTATAGTCTTGGGCCAAGGCCCTTATTTGGCGATAGTAGGAGGAATATGGTCAGTTTCTTGTTTTGGTGACAATTTGGTTGGTGACTCGATTACCTAGACATAACTATGTACCAAGGTCTAATCTAAAATGAACAAGCAAGAAAGAAATATATGGCCTAAATCTTGAATGATACTTGACTTGATACATTGAATTTGCTTGTTTACATGATACTTGAAAAGTGATCATACTCGAATTGATATCCTTAAACATGCTTCTTGTCTTGATATAATACTCGATCCAACTTGAAATGGAAACAACCTTCTTGTTAATTGTTGTTCGAATGGTATTGAAGCATGAATTAATGTATATTATTTAAGATTGAGGCCTAATTTTATGTTCTTGTGCTTGTGATGATGTATATAGATGGTAATAGCTATACATGACTACTTGACTCCCTACTTGTCTTGAAACACTTGAAACCTTATGTTAGACTTAACTTAACATGCTCAAACCTTAGCTAGGTTGTACTTGATTTAAAACTACCTAAACTTGATAATTGGCTAGTAAATAGTTGCTACCTCACTAAGTACATTATGTACTTATCACTCTTGTTTCCATCCTTCCCAAACCACAGGTTTAAAGAGATCTTAAAGGTATCTTCCTTGAGCTTGAAGCAAGATACAAGCAGAGCTAGCAGTATGACTTTGATTCTATTTTGTAACTCTCCTAGTTGGTGGCACCTAGATATGTACATAATTAAGCTAGATCATGCATTTTATTCATTTTGAATTTTGTATATATATATATATAGTCTTGACCTTTAGAAGCCTGTAAAGACTTGGTTGGCAATGTTTGATGCCATGATATCTAGATGCTATGTGAATGAATTAGGCATGACTTGTTGAATATGGAGAATGGAACCTGGTTACATGATCTAGTTATATTTGAGCGTGTTTGACAATGGGACACTATGTACTTAACTCTTGTATTTTCTATTTGAAATGATCACTTGGATGTTTAGGTTGCTTCTAGTTCAAGTAATTAAAGTTATGATAAGTTAGTCATGATTTCTAGATGATGTTAAGCTTGCTTGAAGGCATGTTGATGGTGATATGATTCGAATGAATACATTGGTGACCATGTCTAGTAACCAACATTATATGTAACCTTGTCTTGAATGTAAAATGCTAAATGATTATGCTTAGTTAGCATGACATGAATATGACATTGAAACCATGTTTGGCATTGTCTTGGAACGGATCAAAGCTGTGCATACTTGAATAAACTTGAAATGAATTTTGAGTCTTGCCTCGAGTGTATTCGATTGCCTACATGTACAAGGGGCTATGTTATATCTCCTTGATTGTTACTTGGAGGCCTATGTCTATATTTCGTAAGCCTTAATGTTTGTAAAGCATGATCTTGATGATTGTTTGACTTTCTTGTTAGGCAAGTAACTCATCTAACAGGATGAGTTCAAAAGTTTTAAATGGCTTGAATTCTTGCTATGTTGGTTGTTTTAACACTCCTTGGCCGAGTTACTCCTAACCCGGGTGAGGGGTGTTACAGAAATACTATGATCTAATCATGGATTACCACCCGGGCAAGGCAAATGTTATGGCTGATGTGCTCAGTCGTAAACATTGAATTGGTAAGATCGAATACGAATTTCCAACATTGTTTATCCCCTATTCGAATGGATGGTATGAATCCACTAATAGAAATCCTTTAATTGTAGCTTCAACTACTTCCAATGCCCATTTTAAGGTCCTGAAGAATCGGAGATATGTGGCAGAACTTCAAGTTCAATCTGCCATGAATTTGAGGATCAAAGAGCTTCAACAAAATGAATCCAAACATCAGAAGATATTGAAAGAGATTGATTCCAAACCGAGCACTGAATTCTCACTTCAATCAAATGGTGTGCTCTACTTCAAGAATCAGGTTTGTGTACCCAATGATCCAATCCTTGAGAGAGAAATGCTTCAAGAAACACATAGTAGTCCCTTTTCAATACATCCGAGAGTGATCAAGATGTATAATGACTTAAAAGAAGTCTATTGGTTCCTGGGATTGAATGCCGATATTGTTAACCTCGTATAGAAGTGCATCACTTGCCATAAGGAGAAGGCCAAACACCAACTACCTAATGGACTCCTAGAACCCATCGAATTGCATCAATGGAAGTGGGAGTGTATAACAATTGACTTCGTATCGAGATTGCCTCTATCACCGAGGAAGAATAATGCTACTTGGGTGATCATTGATAGGTTCACCAAATCGGCTCACTTCTTTCTTGTTTGAATGAACATGAGCCTCAAACAGCTAGCTGAATTATACTTGAAAGAACTAATCAGACTTCACGGTGTTCCTAGATCTATTATATCAGATCAAGACTCTTGTTTTACTTCTCAATTTTGAAATGCACTTCAAGAAGCTGTGGGAACTAAGCTGAACCTTAGCACTACCGTCCATACACAAATTGATGGACAATCTGAAAGGGCAATCCAAGTGCTTGAAGACATGCTTCGAGCTTGCATTATTCACCTCGGTAACGACTGGAGAAATCTCTATCATTAGCCAAGTTTTCATACAACAACAACCATCAAGCTTCTATCAAAATGGCCCCATTCGAAGCATTGTATGGCAGGAGATGTAGAACTCCCCTATGCTGGTCTAAATTGGGGGAAAACAAGGTCTTAGGACCTAAATTGCTTTGTGAAACCGAAAATCAAGTTCAGGTGATCCATAGTAGACTAAAAGAGGCCTTTGATAGGCAAAAGGCTTATGCTGATCTCAAGAGAAAAAACATTGAATATCAAGTGGGAGATTACGTATTCTTGAAGGTATATCTCATTGTAGAAAAATCCTCAGATTCGGGAAGAAGGGTAAACTAAGCCCTCAATTCATCGAACCTTTTGAAGTCTTAGAAAATATCGGTCCAGTTGCTTACAGCCTAGCACTCCCTGCTGAATTCAATAGAATCCCCAACATCTTCCATGTATCGATGTTGAGGAAATATCGATCAAATCCATAACATGTTTTAGAACCTGATGAGGTGGAACTTAATCCCTATCTATCGTACGATGAAGAGCCAATTCAAATACTTGATAAAGAAGTCAAGAGACTTCGCAATAAGATTGTGCCATTGGTGAAAGTTATATGGAAGAACCATAATATAAAAGAAGCCACTTGGGAACCTAAAGCAACAATGAGAAAGTAGTACCCTCATCTATTCCCCTCAGGTAAATTCGAGGACGAATATCTTTAAGGGGGAGGGAATTGTAACATCCTCAAAACTAGTATAAAAGAAGTTACTACAATGCCTTCATTTGATCCCTAATTGATTGAAAACAAGATACTAGGTCTAGTTATTAAGGACTAGAATGTTATAAATGAAAAAGTGGTAACCTAATGTATAAGCGACCAAACCGAAACAAGTGACAAATTGAAGGAATGCATGCAAAATTCTTACATTCCTAAAATACCCCTACACATGTCATTAATTAGTAGATAATTAAGGTTAAATTAGTCATTTTAGGGAGGAATAATTGATGATCTATCATCATCTTCCTCCTTGTGGCCGAACCAAATGAACAAAATAGAGAGGAAAGAAATTGAGAGAGAAAACTCCATGTTCATTGATGCAAGCTTGAAATTTGGAGAAATTGGAGTTGCTAGCATTCATATTATCTTGATAAGAAGGTAAAATCTCTTCCTTAGTGCATTATAGATTCAAATGATGCATGTAGATTTAGGGTTCTTGCTTGAATTACATGAATTGGATGAATAGTTAGTGAATTGATGCTATGAACTAGTTAAGAAGTTCAATTGATTGACCAATCCATGAAATTGATATGCCATTAGAGTGAGTAGGAGAAATTGATGTTTTCAATATCCAAATTGATGGTGAAATCCTATGCTAGATGCTGGAAAATTTGGATGATGATCAGAATGGATGATTGATATGTGATTTGAAATTGTGGTTGCTGGAAATTCTAGTGAATTGATGTCTTAATGAATCAAATTGAAAATATTGCTCAATTGCCCTATTTTTATAGGATTGACACATAATTGGATTGACTTAGACATGTATAAATGAGTTTATATATTGTACAATCATGTTAGGATCCTTGTCTAAATGATTTAAGAAGCTAGAATCTAGTTAATGGAAAGCTGTCCAAAATACTCTGTTTTGGGCAGTGAGTTTAAAAATCTATAGAAACTCACATAGAACAAATTAGGGATCAAATCTTATATCAACAGAATCATGTGTCTGTCTAGTTTCGTATGCAACAAACGGAATCGAATTCTGAGTTATAAAACAATTTGTAGACACTGATCTCTAAGGACAGCGCAAACTGTCTAGTGACACAAATTGGGCTGCCTTGAAATGAAAAACTTTATTAATTCAGAATGAATAAAAATGTAAGGCTTATATGGTTAGAAGTACAATTAAGTTATCTTTCTAACGGTGTAAACAGTTTGAAATTCTGACGTACGAAATAAAAGATGTGAACATTTAAGCAAGTAGTGCAAATGCTGCCAGGCAGTTACAGTCTTGGTGTTTTGAATTGAGTGCTTGAGTGTATGGAGTCACATAATGACTCAATTGGTTGCTGGATTTTACCTAATACACTATGCATTGTATGAATGTTAGATCAAGTGGAAATTGAGGAAAAAAGGGGCTTACATGGAACAGCAAGCTAGTAGAGGGAAAGGGATTTCAATCTGGGATCGACAATAGCTCAGAAAATTCCTGTGAGTGTAGTTTAAAGCTTGGAGAGGGTGGTAACCTCTCCAAGTCCATTTCTGATTTGTAATTCTTATTGATGCTTAAGTATAAATTGTGTAATGAGCTTGCTATGGAGCATTAGCAAGGTAAGTGCTCTATTGAGTGGTTACTTGATTGTGAAGCATGCTTGAATTACTATTGATTGTCATGATAAGCTTCTTGCCTAATTGAACTATGTTGAAATGAAGCATGATGTTATAGTTTGAAGTAACTCAATTCATTATTTAATGACATGTTGATTGACACCTTCATTGACTATTGAAACATTGATATTGGTATTAGCTTTGAACCTTATTCGATTGAAAGGGGATATTGGCACAAAATGTGCACATTGAATTAAATCATGCTTCTAATTGATTGAAAGTGATAACTATTGTAAGCCTTGGTCTCGAGTTGGTCTTAGATATAGTTGGCATGCCATAGAGTCTATAGAGCTCATTATCGAGGTGGACTACGGTCCGGGACATTGGTCCCTAATTGGCGACAGTAGGAGGGAAGTATTGTTAATGGTCATTGGCGACAGTAGGAGGGATTTGACCAGGTACTTTGTACCATATTGACTATTGTTATTGGTGACAATTTGGTTTGAGACTCGAGTATCTAGACTGAGTAATCGATTCTCAAGGCTATACTTAAAATGAACTTATACCTCATGTACATTGAATCTATTGCTATGCATTGATTGATTGCAAAGGAAAATCGAATGACATGAACTATTAACATTAAGACATTGCTTGAACATTGCTTACATGAGATTGTTTGATTGTAAAGGAAAATCGAATGCGATGAACTACTGACATTGATACATTGCTTGAACATTGTTTATATGAGATTGCTTGGTTGTAAAGGAAAATCGAATGCCATGAACTAGTGACATTAAGACACTGCTTACATGAGATTGCTTGATTGTAAAGAAAAATCGAATGCCATGAACTATTGACATTGATGCATTGCTTGAACATTGCTTACATGAGATTGCTTGGTTCTAAAGGAAAATCGAATGCCATGAACTATTGACATTAAGACATTGCTTACATGAGATTGCTTGATTGTAAAGGAAAATCGAATGCCATGAACTATTGACATTGTGACATTGCCTGGACATTGCTTATGGGATTGCTTGAGTATTGAAACATTGATTTTGTTCAAGGCATATGTTATGCCTAAAGTAGTCGAATTGGATGATTGAGCATGTCTAAACTGTAACACCCCCTCCCCGGGTTAGCCGTAACACGGTTCGAGAGCATTATCGGAACGAAAAGCTAAGCGATTGATATTTTACTTATAATACAAGCAATGTTCAATAAGTCATCTTTCAACATTTCCTTGGTAAGTAGCTTACTAGATGCGCAAGTAACCCAATCTAAACCTATCAAAACATTCAATACAATCAAGCAAAGCCAGATTAAGCAACCATTCAAGTGTCATCTTTCAGAGCAAGAAAGTTTATTCATGTTTCTTATAATACAAGCAATGTTCATTAAGTCATCTTTCAACATTTCCTTGGTAAGTAGCTTACTAGATAATCAAATCTTATCAATATACACCGAAGTGCCAATATGCACCATAGTGCCAATATGCACCGTATTGCCAATATGCATCGTTGTGCCAATATGTACCGTTGTACCAATATGCACCGTAGTTCCAATATGCACCATAGTGCCAATATGAGCTCAAGATTCTAGGGCATGCCCTCCTATCTATCAAACTAGCTACCAAGGTTGTTGATTACCAATTTCATTTTAGCCTTATATATTTCATGATTCAATATAACAATATGCCATTTAAGGCCAAGCCCTTAGGCTTATGGAGTCTTAACTCCCAATACATAACTATCCATAGTATTTGATTCAATCAGCCATGTATAACATTCACAAACACAAGCATATGTATGCATTGTGCGTACCTTATTCTCCAAGCAAGCATGCCAATTCATACCTTAGGCATAAGCAATGCACATGACAAGCATTTGATCATAATTGCTTAACACCAAAGTAAACACAAAGATCATGGCATCAATCATGTTACCATACATTTCATTATTCCCTTAATTAGCCAAATATACTTTAAGTCATGTTACATGGCATTATCATTTCATTTAAGCAATAACAAGGTTGGTTAGGACCTAAGTCCAAACCCTAAGGGTAGTTACACTCACAATACTCCTAGCAATTAAACTATCTTGGATCTAAATCCCTTTGCCTCTAGATTTGGGATGTCTACTCCTATCCTTTTCTTCCCCAATCTGCTGCCCTTGTCTATCAAGCAATACACATACACATATCATCAAAATAAGCACATGAAGTCACACAATCAAAGTAGCAATGTTACTACATTTTACCTAGCATTTAGCTACTCTTTTTATGCTTCTTTTTAAGCATTTCTTATCAATTCATCTTCACATTGTTATTACTTCATTTTAATACATAATTGGACAGATTACAATGTCCCAAAACTGTTTTGGAATCAGTTTCTTACTAGGTGCAAAACAGTCCCAAACTGCCTAGGACACTACTGCATGGCAGTTTGCACACTCTCCCTTTAAATGGCCATATCATTTAAAATGTACGTTAGAATGTCGATTTCTATACACGTTGGAAAGTTAACAAAATTTCCTATAAGACTATGCAATGCTTGAATTTTATTTCTTATCCAATTAATACAGTTTATTGTTCAAAGACAGGGCATTTACACTGCCATGACAGTTTGCACTGCCCAGCAATACCTATTTACAGTTTTCAGTATAGGACCCAATTTTCAGTTCTATTTTCACCTAATGAAAATAGACATCTAAGGATCATGTCATTAAAATTTCATCAGTGAATTCAAACTATACAATTTTTGGTGAATTTTCAAAGTGACTGCCCATAAGAGAGCAATTCTGGGCAAATTGCATCTCATTACATTTTAATGCCTTTAATCAATTTTAACGATTGTCTTGGCCCTATAATTCATTTCATATGACATTCTAAACGTGTTAGGTATATGTTAGATCATTAAGAATGGATGCCAAAATAGGGTAAGTTGGTTACAAAGCCTAATCTTGCATGTTTACTGAATTTCATTACCACAAAACAATTTCTAGATTATATAACTATGTTCATGTTCTTATCCTTCATTTCCAGCATTTTTTACATCTAAATCAATTTGTTTAACCTCTTCTTTACACTACCTATTCATGATCATCATCAATTCATTATTTCCTTAGCTCAATTTCATATTCAAGTCATTCAATTTCCACTTTAACAACACAATACAATTTCCAGCAACCTATGTTTATTTCACTAGCATGAACACATAATTTCCAGCCTTGTACCTAGTTTCATTCTTCAATTTAGCATAATTCAACAACCATATAATCACCTAGCAACATATCCAATGTCTAGTTCATCTAACATCATCAAAATCAGTCCAATTTCAACAGCATAGTTGCCTATTCAATTAAATAAAAGAAGAACTATACTTACTTTGCTTCTTGCTTAATTTCCTTGAAAAATCACTACACATTCAAGCTAAAATCCTTTCTTCAATGGCTGAATTTCAAGCTTTCTCTCACATTTTTCTTTCTCTCTATAATCGGCCAACTTAGGGATAATGGGAAAGATGACAACAACAATTTCTTGTTATTGGAATTGTGTTTTGCCTAAATTGTCCCTTGATTAGTTACTAATCATGTAATTAGTCAAGGGCGAATAAGAGATTCATGATATTTATCATGCAATCTCAATCTTTCTCCTTTAATTCATTGTAGTCAGTCTAATTTGGTCACTTGTTTCATTCATTCTTTCAATTAGGCCCTTAACTATTCAATTTAGCTTAATTCTTAATTCAATTAAGCTATCAACTTATACAATTTTATTCAATAATTCTATACTAGAATTTGGGGTGTTATAATTCCCCCACCCCTTAAATTAAATTCTTCCTCGAATTTACCTAAATCGAATAGGTGAGGATATTGCTTCCTCATAACTTCTTCAGATTCCCAGGTAGCTTCTTCCACCTTATGACTTCTCCATAAGATCTTAACAAGAGGAAAAATCTTGTTCCGAAGCTTTCTTACTTCCCGGTCAAGAATCTGGGTAGGATATTCTTCATAAGACAAGTCAGGGTTTAACTCAATTTCTTTTGGTCCAAGAATATGGGATGGATCTGATCTGTATCTTCTGAGCATAGATACATGGAATACATTGTGGATTCTATCAAATTCTTCAGGGAGAGCTAATCGATAGGCCACTAGACCAATTCTTTCAATAACTTCAAATGGATCGATGTATCAGGGGCTGAGCTTCCCTTTTCTTCCAAATCTGAGCACTTTCTTCCAAGGTGAGACCTTGAGGAAGACTTTATCTCCAATAGCGTACTGAATATCTGTTCTTTTCAAATCAACATACGCTTTCTGTCTATCAAAAGCTGCTTTCAATCGATCATGAATGATCTTGATTTGTTCTTCGGTTTCCTGAAGCAATTGAGGTCCCAATACTTTGTTTTCTCCAAATTCAGACCATCTTAGAGGATTTCTACATCTTCTACCATAAAGAGCTTCAAATGGTGCCATTTGAATAGAAGATTGGTAGCTATTGTTGTAGGAAAACTCCACAAGAGGTAGGGATTTCTCACAATTCTTCCCGAAGTCAATAACACAGACTCTAAGCAAATCTTCTAACACTTGAATGATTCTCTCACGTTGGCCATCCGTTTGCAGATGAAAGGCCTTACTAAGAAGTACTTTAGCTCCTAGAGCTTTCTGTAGAGAATTCCAAAATCGATAAGCAAATCGAGGGTCACGGTCAGAGATAATTGATGTAGGTACATCGTGTAATTGAATTACTTCACGAATGTAAAGCTCGGCAAAGGTTTCCAAGCTCATGTTCATACGAACAGAGATGAAGTGAGTAGATTTAGTGAATCTATCAACAATCACCCACACAACATCATTCTTTGTTTGAGTAGAAGGAAGACCGGTGACAAAATCCATGGTAATTCGATCCTACTTCCACTAAGGAAGTTCAATGGGTTGAAGCAATCCAGTAGGGACTTGATGCTCGGTTTTGACTCTTTGACATGTCAGGCACTTCGATATGAAGTCCGTAATTGCAGATTTCATGTTAGGCCACCAATATAGTGGCTTTAGGTCCTTATACATCTTAACCGATCCAGGGTGGATCGAGAAAGAACTTTGATGTGCTTCTTTTAACATTTCTTGTCTTAGTTCCTCATTGTTAGGAGCACAAACTCTATCCTTGAAATAGAGTAGTCCATTTGACTTTAGGGAGAATTTGAAACTTGACTCAGAAGTCAGTTTAGACATGATCTTTTGAAGATCTGGATCAACTTGTTGGAGTTATTTAATTCTCGAGATGAAATCAGATTGAACTTGGAGTTCAGACAAAAAATTTGGCTCTTGGATAGTCGAAAATGAGCATTGATAGCCGTAGTAGCTACGAAAGCATTAACAAAGTCATCAGAATGATTTTCAATGGATTACTTGCAGTGCAAGGCACTTTTGAATTGTTCCTTAACAAGGCATTGTTTGAATGCTTTCTTACAAGCTAAGAAAGATTTGAATTCAATAATTACAAGTATTTTAGGAAAAATTCTTAATCGAATGGGTTACTTGTATTTCAAGAAATGTTAGAATAGTGACATGTAGCTTAAGAAAGCTTTAAATTCATGGTTTGCAAAATAATACAAGGTATAATTCAATTGAATTTAATCAGAATTATAGATTTAGGAATTACCAGAATATGGTCTACGACTAAGGGCGTCAGCAACTACATTTGCTTTCCCCGGATGGTAGTCGATAACCAGATCGTAATCCTTAAGCAATTCGAGCCATCTCCTTTGTCTCAGATTCAAGTCCTTTTGTGTTAGAAGGTACTTGAGACTTTTGTGATCGGTAAAAATATTTCATTTCTCCCCGTATAGATAGTGTCTCCATATCTTGAGAGCAAACACGATAGCTGCTAGTTCCAGATTGTGTGTTGGATAATTAGACTCCTGTGGCTTTAGTTGACTTGAAGCCTAAGCAATCACTTTCCCATCTTGCATCAGGACACAACCGAGTCCTAAATGAGAAGCATCACTGTAAACAGTGAATTCTTTGCCCGATTTTGGTTGGATGAGTACCAGGGCATGAGTCAAAGATTGCTTAAGTTGATCAAAGCTTCGTTGTTGGTTCTCCAACCAAACGAAAGGTGTATCTTTGCGAGTATGCTTGGTAAGACTTGCAGCAATAGAGGAAAAGCCTTTAAAAAATATTATGTAATACCTGGCTAAACCAAGAAAGCTTCGGACCTCGCTTACATTCTTCGGAGGTCTCTAATTCAGAATAGACTAAATCTTGCTCGGATCTACTTTAATTCCTTCAGTCGAGATAACATGGCCAAGGAAAGAAACTTCTGGTAACCAGAATTCACATTTGGAGAACTTGGCATACAATTGATGTTCTCGGAGTGTTTGCAAGACAATTCGGAGGTGTTTAGCATGTTCCTCCTTATTTCAAGAGTACACCAGAATGTCGTTGATGAATATGACCACAAACTTGTCAAGATAAGGCTTGAATACCTGATTCATAAGATCCATGAAAGCAGCCAGAGCATTCATTAACCCGAATGGCATTACGAGGAATTTGAAGCGGCCATATCGAGTACGAAAGGTTATCTTAGGCACGTTTTGTTCTTTTACTTTCATCCGATTGTATCCCGATCGAAGGTCGATCTTAGAGAATACGACAGCATCCCTCAGTTGATCGAAAAAGATATTCAATTCTGGGCAGGGGATAGCGATTCTTGATGGTGAGCTTGTTTAACTGGTGATAATCAATACAAAGCCGCATAGTCTCGTCTTTCTTCTTTACAAACAAAACTGGTGCACCCCAAGGAGAAGTGCTAGGCCGTATGAAACCTTTATCTTGCAACTCCTGAAGTTGATTCTTTAATTCTTTCAACTCAACAGGTGCCATTCTATAGGGTGTAATGGACACCGGAGCTGTTTCAGACTAAACTTCTATCCCGAACTCTACTTCTCGGTTGGAGGAACACAAGGGAGTTTCTTCAGAAAAACATCAGTGAAATAAGAAACTACATGCATGCTGCGCAAACCGAATTCAAATTCATCTTGAATGATCATCTTAACAAAGATGGAAGTTGGCTTATTGTCTATTAACATAATGGATTCTTTCCCTAAACCCCAAAGATACAATCTCTAATTTTGGAAATCTACCCAGGCCTCGTGTTTACTTAACAAATATAACCCCAATATCAAGTCAAATTCACAATATGGTAGTACATAAAGATCAATGGGAAAGGGTATGTTTCGAATGGTCAAGGGAGCTTGCTTGTGGCGCATGTTAATGGGTGTTTTCCCCCTAATGGATTCAAAACGACAAGATTGGATTCAATTATTTCGGGTTTCAATTGTAACTTGTTGATCAAGGCAGAACAAACAAATGAATGGGTAGACCTTGAATCAATTAAAGTATAAGCAGGACTGGAATTTAACTCAACAGTACCTGCAATAACATCGGGAGCAAGGGTTCGAGATTCCTGGTGAGTTAGAGCTTTCGAATAGGGCCCTTTTGTTTCCCCTGATTCTAGGACTGAGCTTGTCTGGGTGCCTTATTTCGATTTGAAGGAGCTGAGCTAGCAATTGCAGAACCTCGATTTGAAGCCTTGTTGGGATTCTGAGGACAATCCCGAATGTAATGATCAGAGGCTCCACATTAGAAACTTAAATTCTATTAAACTCGGCACTGGCCAGTATGATGTTTCTGACAGAACTTGCAAAGTGGATATTGAGTAGCTTTAGCTTGATTCCTCCTGCTATCAACAGAAATAACCGGGGCTAAAGTTTTTACAACCGTTTGAGGTTTCAAAATATAACTACTCTCCTTATTAGAGGTATAGTTCGAAGAGTGTCCCTTGGAATGTTTGGACTTCTTTGATTGCCAGTGTGGCTTATCATCGTTCTTGGGTCGTTTATCTTTCCAATAGTGTCCACTTTTACATTTTTCTGAGGCTTTCATCTTCGCCTCAATAGAAATGGCTCGGTTTACCAAATTCTGGAAGATGATAATACCCAGAGCAGTGAATATCGAGCTTAATCCATCATTTAACCCGTCGGTGAACATTCGGTACTTGTCGGCCTCAGTTTTGATATACTCTGACCCAAACTTGCAATACTTGCAAAAGTCGCTCACGTATTGCTCGATAGGTCGGCCAGCTTGTTTAAGATACATAAATAGTTTTCGTCGCTCGGCCAGATACTGTTCGTTGATATACTTCTTCTTGAATTCATCAATGAAGAATTTCCAAGTAATAGATTCTGCAAGAGCAGTCAGAGTAATGGTTTCCCACCAGCTTAGTGCTTCGTCTGCCAACAGAGCGATGGCACACTCAAATTTATGTTCATCAGGACATGGAAATTGTTTAGTCAGAATACGAGTAGTGGCCTCTAACCAGTACTCGGCTACTTCCGGATTAGCCTCATCGGTGCCAGTGAAGGTATATGCCCGATGTTGAGCTAGCTTGTCAATAAGGGCTTAGTTTGGCACAGCAATAGTAGTAGCAATAGGATGATATTGTTTAAGGGCAGTTACGAGATGATTGGACATCTCTTTCATACTTGTAAGGCATTCTTGCTGCACATGATTGATATCAGGAGCTTCTTGTTGAGCAGCAGCCTGAGCTCCATGTTGAGCTTGTTGTTGAGGTGGGTTATGTTCCATACTTACACTATCTCCTTCGGTCGAGGAGCCTACATGACTTTCATTATCCCGACCAATCTTGTTTCTGACATTCTAGTTCAATCAGAACAATTAGAGTCTTAGTTATCACATTTACGCATTTAAGCAACATTACAAGCTTATATCAAGTCTCCTAGGTGGCACATATCGTATATGATGCAAATGAGCTTATCAAATCAACCAAAAAGCTATGATTTCTAATAAATGTAACACCCCATCCCCGGGTTAGTTGTAACCCAGTTCGGGAGTGTTACCGGAACGAAAAGCTAAGCGATTGATAAGTTACTTGTCAAACAAGTAACCTCAGAACTACTTGCCTTAATGCGTAAGTAACCCAATCTAAACCTATTAAAACATTCAATACAATCAAGCAAAGACACATTAAGCAACCATTCAAGTGTCATCTTTCAGAGCAAGAAAGTCTATTCATGTTTCTTATTATACAAGCAATGTTCTTTAAGTCATCTTTCAACATTTCTTTGCTAACTAGCTTACTAGATAATCAAATCTTATCAATATGCACCGAAGTGCCAATATGCACCGTAGTGCCAATATGCACCGTCGCGCCAATATGTATCATCGTACCAATATGCACCGTAGTGCCAATATGCACCGTAGTGCCAATATGAGCTCAAGATTCTAAGGCATGCCCTCCAATCTATCAAACTACCTACTAAGGTTGTTGATTATCCATTTCATTTAAGCCTTATATATTTCATGATTCAATATAACAATATGCTATTTAAGGCCAAGCCCTTAGGCCTGTGGAGTCTTAACTCCCAATACATAACTATCCATAGTATTTGATTCAATCAGCCATGTATAACATTCACAAACACAAGCATGTGTATGCATTGTGCGTACCTTATTCTCCAAGCAAGCATGCCAATTCATACCTTAGGCATAAGCAATGCGCATGACAAGCATTTGATCATAATTGCTTAGCACCCAAGTAAACACAAAGATCATGGCATCAATCATGTTATCATACATTTCATTCTTCCCTTAATTAGCAAAATATACTTTAAGTCATGTAACATGGCATTAGCATTTCATTTAAGCAATAACAAGGTTGGTTAGGACCTAAGTTCCAACCCTAAGGGTAGTTACACTCACAATACTCCTAGCAATTCAACTATCTTGGATTCAAATCCATTTGCCTCTAGCTTTGGGATGTCCACTCCTATCCTCTTCTTCCCCAATCTGCTGCCCTTGGTCTAGCAAGCAATACACATACACATATCATCAAAATAAGCACATGAAGTCACACAATCAAAGTAGCAATGTTACTACATTTTACCTAACATTTAGCTACTGTTTTTATGCTTCTTTTTAAGCATTTCTTATCAATTCATCTTCACATTGTTATTACTTCATTTTAATACATAATTGGACAGATTACAATGTCCCACAACTGTTTTGGAAGCAGTTTCTTACTAGGTGCAAAACAGTCCCAAACTGCCCAAGACACTGCTGTCTGGCATCTTTCAACAAAAAAAAACACTGTTGCTTGCACACTGTCCCTTTAAATGGCCATATCTTTTAATCCTACGTCGGAATTTCGATTGTTATACGCTGTTGGAAAGCTAACAAAATTTCCTATAATACCATGTAAGGCTTGCATTTTATTTCTTATCCAATTAATACAGTTTATTGTTCAAAGATAGGGCATTTACACTGCCCAGCAATACCTATTTACAGTTTTCAGTATAGGACCCAGTTTTCAGTTCTGTTTTCACCTAATGAAAATAGGCATCCTAAGGATAATTTCATTAAAATTTCATCCCTGAATTCAAACTATACAGTATTTGGTGAATTTTCAAAGTGACTGCCCAGAATAGAGGAATTCTGGACAGATTGCATCTAATTACATTTTAATGCCTTTAATTCATTTTAACCAATGTCTTGGCCCTATAATTCATTTCATATGACATTCTAAACATGTTAGGTCCATTTTAGTTCATTAAGCAAGGCTTCCAAAATAGTGTAAGTTGATTACAAAGCCTAATCTTGCATGTTTACTCAATTTCAATACCACAAAACAGTTTCTAGATTATATAACTATGTTCATGTTCTTATCCTTCATTTCCAGCATTGTTTACATCTAAATCAATTTGTTTAACCTCTTCTTTACATTACCTATTCATGATCATCATCAATTCATTATTTCCTTAGCTCAATTTCATATTCAAGTCATTCAATTTCCACTTTAACAACACAATACAATTTCAGCAACCTAGGTTTATTTCACTAGCATGAACACATAATTTCCAGCCTTGTACCTAGTTTCATTCTTCAATTTAGCATAATTCAACAACCATATATTCACCTAGGAACATATCCAATGTCTAGTTCATCTAACATCATCAAAATCAGTCCAATTTCAACAACATAGTTGCTATTCAATTAAATAGAAGAAGAACTATACTTACTTTGCTTCTTGCTTAATTTCCTTGAAAAATCACTACACATGCAAGCTAAAATCCTTTCTTCAATGGCTGAATTTCAAGCTTTCTTTCTCACTTTTCTTTCTCTCTATAATCGGCCAACATAAGGATAATGGGAAAGATGACAACAACAATTCCTTGTTATTGGAATTGTGTTTTGTCTAAATTGTCCCTTGATTAGTTACTAATCATGTAATTAGTCAAGGGCAAATAAGAGATTCATGATATTTATCATGCAATCTCAATCTTTCTCATTTAATTCATTGTAGTCATTCTAATTTGGTCACTTATTTCATTTATTCTTTCAATTAGGCCCTTAACTATTCAATTTAGCTTAATTCTTAATTCAATTAAGCTATCAACTTATACAATTTTATTCCAATAATTCTAGACTAGAATTTGGGGTGTTGCATAAACTTCAAGCCTTGTATTGATATTGGATTGAAAATTTAGCAATGTACCTAGTATTGTTTGCCTAGTTTCGAATGGTTCCTTATTGATGGGAGAACCATACCATATATTTGATGGTTCGTAGTTGAGACTTATTGTATTGTTTGCCTTGTAACTTTAAATCATTCACTAAGCTTTGCTTATTCAATTCTCACTTCTAAGATACAGGTTGATATTGAATACTATCCTGAAGTCTAAGCTCGTACAAGTCACATTTTCCTTGAAAAAGTATGTTTCCATTTTGTTATAGTTCTCCTAGGATGGTAGCACCTAAGGCATGTATATTCATGATCACTTAGTTATGGTTTGTATAAATTAACTCCATCTATGATCTATAAAAAGTATGGTATGTATATATGAGCATGTATGCACCTTATTGAGCTTGTATGTTTGTTAGCCAAATGTTAGATTTCCTACGGTTGAATTATGCATGTAATGGTTGAATAGATCTATTGAGGTTGGCTAGTTAACTATAAGTAAATGTAGTAATCTACATGTTAGACATGAACCACCTTGATCACTTTAAGTATTAGCTGAATGGTATGTATTACATTGTAAGCACATATGTTTGATTAAGGTCACATAAGTAAATCATGTAAAACACTTATTGGAATGCTTGATAGTTACATTGAATGTTGAAATTATCTAATAGGCTTCTCATCTAGTTCGAATGGTTTCTAGGGAATCAAGTAAGACTTAAATGGTTTTGAGTATGTTTCTTAAAGAGCAAGAAAGACTTAAAACAAATTGAACACTCTACCTTTAATTGTATGAATCATTGATTGAAATTGTGGTAACTTACCTAATCCTTCTAGGGTGGTTAGAGTATGTTACACATTCCTTTCAAATAAACTTAATAGTACTAACGTGTCTTGTAAGGTCATTAGGTCAAACATATAATATATATGTACCAAAGTGAATAAGATAGGTCACTAGGGGAGTGTTTCTGTAACACCCTAAAAATGGGCCTAGTATAATTATATAAGTAGAGTTAAATTACATCTTGCTACCTTTTATAATTAGTGATTTACTCATCAATACAAGTGACTAATTTAGGAGGATTTAAGAAGTGAGTGACCGAAACAACAAGGACCAATTAGTAACATAATTAAGATGTTACTATTTCATGCAAAATGGAATTCTTAGGTGGGGCATTACACTTGTCATGGGGGAGATATTGGTGATCCTTTGAACCGGTATTTAGGAGAAAAAACTCCATTACTCTTCCCCTTCCTAAAAACCGAAAGAGAAAACAAGAGGAGAGAGGCCGAAACACCATAAAAAGGAGGATAAAAATGAGTCTAAGCTGGTGGAGTAAAAGAGAGAGGGACCTTAAGAAAACATGAAGCTTAAAACTTTTACTCGATTGGAATCTTGAAGAAAAATTCGATTGAGATTTAAGGGACAGGGTAAAACTCTCTTTTCTCCACCTTAGTAAATAAATTTGTTAAGATAATTCTTAAAGAATTAGATTGTATTGGGTGAATCTGGTGGTATGCTCATGTTTTGTTCTAGGATATGGTTGTTTGGTAGTATTGCATGAGTTTGATTTCTTGTGTAGCTTGAGATGTTAGTGTTCAATTTGGACGGTATGCTTACTTGGATGACCTTGTTCGAATTGTTAAGGAATTATGTTCGATATGTTGATGAATTAGGTGCATGCTATGAATATTAGACTCAATCGAACAAGTTTATTCATGTGAAGTAAATTATCGGGTTATAATCTCATGGAACAATGTTATTTCGGTAATAAGAACTCTGCTGAAATATCAAGTTATTTAGAGCTGCTCTGTTGCTGATTGTCCAATGTATTAGATAATGTATCAAATTCCTAATAGATTGTTTTAAAAAAATAATGAAAAAGAAGGGAGACTGTTCTGTTCATAAAACCAGGCAGTTTTATTTACATTGGATCGATCTAAGATGGAATTAGTGACTTAAAACAGGGGAATGACTTTGATAAAGGGAAAAGAAACCGACTTATAAAAGTATAGACATATTAAGGACTGTTTTTGTGACATATGCGCATATATGGATTGTTTTGCAAATTCATAAATACATTTGAGACTGATTTTATTAATTCTGGATTGTCCTGTGCATATTTAAAGACACTAAAGACTGTTTTCACCTCGATAATAGATTATTAGAAATTTTTGAAAATGTTGTAAACATCTTAGACATTATTGAACAATGTAGACAACTTTGAGTAATTATTAAAGAGTATGGACAGTTTTGATTACTTTAAAAAGAACACTTGAATGTGTAATTTAGTCATGTATTAATATGCAGTTTTGGTGTAATCTTGCATGCTATTTTGAGCAGTTTAAGTGCAGTGGGCAGAATTTCAAAGATAAACTGTGCAGAAATTAAGATAACAATGCAGGAAAATGTATCAAAACTGAGCAGTAGTGTTTCTAAAACTGTGCAGAATTTAAATGTGCAGTTTCGTATATAAGTGCAGTCTAGACAGTTTTAAATGTGCAGTTTCGTATATAAGTGTAGTCTAGACAGTTTTAAATGTGCAGTTTCGTATATAAATGCAGTTAGACAGTGTTAAATGTACAATTTTGAAGGTGCGGTTTATTGTATAAGTATAGTTCTGTGAGTGTTAAATAAAATAAGAATCATTGATTAATGGTATTAAAGGGACTATTAAAGCTTTTATATGGGACTGTTTGATACTTGTAATTGTGTATCTGTGAATTTAATAAATTATTTGTTACATAGAGACGAATGTTGGATTGTTTTAAATATGTTTTTGAATGCAAAAATCGATGGTGCATCTTTTGGATAAATGTAGTTATATTAAGGGCTGCTAGTGTACGGAGCTCATTTATATAAATATTAATGGTTTGTCATTCTTGCTTTGAGGTACATGACTAGATAAGGAATGTTGAAGTAAAGGCTTTGTTGAAAGCTATAATTAGTGGTGGATTCAGGTAATCCATAACTTTGGAATAACAGGTGAGTGTAGTTGTCCTTGTCTGGGTGACACGATGTCATTCCGAATGTTGTTTATTGTTATGTTATGACATGATTTAAAGCATACGTATTTGGCTCAAGTAGATAAAAACATATGAAGCATGCATAGCATGGCAACATTGTTAAACATCTGGACATGTATGTGATATACGAATATAGTGTGCCATTCTATGATGTAATGTGATATGATATTGATTATTTGTTATAGAGCTTGAATTGTTACTGTGACCATCAAAACAATAAGATTTTCATAAAAGATTGAAAGCTAAGCTAAAAGTACATTGAATTCCAAAACTTAAGAGCAAGAACGCTCAACTTATGCAATAAGCTAGTGAAAAGAAATAACAAACAAATGTTACTTGCCAAATAAGGCACTTCCCTAAATACTAATATTATGATAAGATATATAAGTTGCCTCTTTAAATGGAAGACCTTGGATTTATTGGTTGATGCCTAAAATGTTTGGACTACGGTCCCTAGTTATTAAGATCAAATGATCTTTTAGTACCTTTGGTACTCTTGTTTGAGTAATTGCTTAGGGGACGCCCTCTTGATATGTTTTCGATATTAGCCATTGCTATGTGCTTTGAGCTAAGTATCGCCTAGAATAATGTTATTCATCACCAATAATGATCCAAAGCAAACCTGCAAAAGATATGAAATGTTGATATTAAGTAAAGAGTACAAAAGAGTTATGAAAAGGCTATGTAATTGTTAGCTCTTGATGAGCAGTGAATCGAAGGCTCTTGATGAGCATCAAATTGAAAAGCTCTTAGTGAGCATTGATCTAAAAGCTCTTAGTGAGCATTGAATCAAAAGCTCTTGGTGAGCATAGAAGGATGTCTTTTGGAGAATAACGATTAATTCAAGCATAAGCTTCAATTGATATCTTAAAGATCAATCCCTAAAGAACTCTTAAAAGACAATGAAGAATTAAGCTAACTTAATTCACGAGAAAGCTCTTGTATATTTACCTTCTTGAATTGTTTGGTTTCTTTATGACCTTATCCAATATTACTTTTATATTGTCATTCCTGCCTCACTTAGGCTATAGAAGCCTAATGCATTCATCTCTAATGCATTGCAGGTTACTTTAGAGGTTTTTAAATTGATCAGATACACGGGTGACCAGTTATACTCCAAGACCTTGTACATTGTCTTGTTTTTAAACAAACTCCTAGGGATGGTGGCATTTGTATCTAATTATAGGTCTAGCTATTATTATGGTTTTGTAGATATTAAAGAGTGTGTTATCTTGATATGTTCTTGTTTGATTAGTGATTGCCTAACTAGCTTGAAATAATTTGAGTAATAGATGAATAATTTGGGTGGTTGGTTAAATGCCTTGATTAATTGGTTAGGTTGATTGAACGAATGATATAGCATGGCTAACTAGTTGTTATTGGGCAGTTATGGTCGTGATCAATCTAATTGTTCAAATGGGAGGTCATGAGTAAGTATTCATGGTTAAGAGTAAAAAGGTTATAAAAAATATATACGTACGTATAAATGAGGTTTAGTTTAGATTTTCCTAAGGATGACAATGACTTGAAAGTTAGATGAATAATTGTAAATCCAAAGTAAATTCTCAAACTGTTTAGATTAGTTAAATTGATCAATAAAACCATCAATTATAGTTAAAGTCTAAGAAATTCTGTTGGTTGCTATATGCTGGATTATGAAGACACCAGAATCTTTTATGTTTATGTGTCAAATTGGATGCTCACGTCTTATATATATGCTTAACTCAACTTTGAAATGCTTGAATGTAATAGGGTATTCTATTCTATTACAAGAATAATACTCAAATGTCATGAGTTGTAATTCTAGTAAATTATGCGCATAGTTAATTTGGAGGAATGAATCTGTAATTGTAAACACAGCTAAAACATTGTGTACCTATGCATGGTAATTAATTTCCTCTTGATGAAAGGTTGTCAAGATATGTGTTTTAAAATAATTATTATAATAGACATCGTCTGTCAGACATGTGCTTAAAATGAATGTCGGGTAAATGAGATTTAATAAATGGATTTCAAATGTTTTGGACTTATAACCTGATCAAAGCTTTGATTTAAGCCAAGTCTATTAGAACTTTTGAACGTAGTTGAAAGTTTGTTAATTTGCCATGTATAGCTTCTAATTGTTTTGAGTAGTGGTAAAACGAACCAAGAAACCATAAGTGTGGCTTAATTATAAAGCTAGCTACAAATGCAAGTGATTGTAGCGATGTGTATTATTGCTCTCTTATTAATAAGGAGTTGGAAGAGTATAACAAAAAAACTTAAACATTTTACTATGACTGATATTTGAAAAGTTAAGGAAGACTTTTGTTATCATGCTCGTTTAGCAAGGAAATACTCATTGTGTTAAAATTGTTCTTTGTTTTTCTCATAAGTGACATCCTTAACTCTGATTTTTTTCTTCTGAGCCGGGTTGAGGACGTTACAGTTTCGAAACCATGATAATTTCTAATTTGTCCATGAATTTAAGCAACAGAAAATTGAGTTTCGATATCCTTCAAGCAAGTAAAAATTATCAATTCTTCTATTAACACTATAATGCTCTTAATTTTCAATGATAATAGTTTATGCTGCATCATTCGACTAATTTAGTCATTATAACCATTTGTTGCAACCAATTCATTTTAATCAATTTGGATTTAGCCTTGAGAATCAATGACTCAGTTTAGATACACGAGTCCCCAACCAAACTGTCACCTGTAACAATATGGTACAACAGTACCGGTCAATCCCTCCTATTGTTTCCAAATGACCAATCACATTCTTCCCTTCTACTGTCGCCAATTAGGGACCATTGTCCCGGACCGTAGTCCACCCCGACACTGAGCTCTATGGACTCTATGGCATGCCATCTATATCTATAACTGACTCAAAACCAAGGCTTACGATATATTCCATCTTAGAGATTAGTTCGATTCAATATGCACTTCATGTGCCAACCTTCAATATCAATGAAACAAGGACAATATTCTCATTCAATATTCAATAATCCTCATTCAATTTTCAAACGTCAATATTTTGATATTAAGTATAAGATGACCAATACAAATGTCACAATACTCAAAAGATTATAGCAAGTTATCCATGACCAATTGTGCATTCAATTCGCACCTTGTAGTGCCTATATTCTAGTAATCTTCCATTTTAAATTAGCAACACACATTACTTAATTTTAGTATCTCACATGGCAAAGTTTCACATTAAGGTAATCCAATGTACACTAAACATGCTATCAATCTATTCAAATGCATAAGTACTTCATTAGAAATACTCACCTCATATCCATGCTTGCAACCACAAATTGAATACTCAACAATTAATTCATACTTACGAAAAGTAACAACACAAAATTTAAAGCGCGGAAAGGCAAGGCTCCTTTCCGATACATTAAACTGCACTCACAATGTATTCCCAAGCTATTTACGATCTCGGATTACCACTCCCTTAAGCTTATCGGCCTTCTGATCCGTATGAGTCTTTTTATCATCGATTTCTTCTTGATCTAACATATCATATAAATTGTATTCTTATTAATCATAACATCGGTTATTTGTTTCCATAATCCATTCAAAAATCTCACTTACAATTATCACAAAATCTCCACATAAATCAATTTATACTTAATTCCGAATCATGAGATTACCATTTAGCACCCTATCTTTCATTGAACCAATTTAGTTACTAAGATTACCTTAATCTCAAAACAGGGCAGTCCACCAAAATTAACAATTGTATCATTTTCCTTTTCTCTAAACAAGGAAGCCATTTCCTAATTACAACACAAATTCACATTTGATCGATTATAATTAGTCATTTTAAAAATGTATCTTACTATTTCCTTTTTATTATTTCCCCCAATCATGCTCATTCAAACAGACCAACCCCCAATTCGAAAAGTTTCCAGCATAACAGAGTGCAAATTAGCATTTACAATCTATCCTCAAAATGAAAGATTCAAGGGTAAATCGAAGCATGATTCAATGAACGAGCATTTAGCATTCCAATCCTCAATCTAATTTGTCTACAAACATTTCACTACCAAGCTCAATTCATCAATATATATCTAAATATAACATTATACTTTCAATCAAAACAACATCTACTCTTTTCACTCAATTTAATCCAACAATTCGATAGTCATCAAGAATCACCAAACATGCAAAGTATTGTGGTTGAAGGCATTACCTTCTTAAAGATTGATGAAACTCAATTCGGTAAAACACCAACCCAGAAAACTAGATTAAACAAGGTTTATCTTTCAATTCTCACCCTTTCTCTATCTAAACGGTCGAAGAACACAAGGAAGAAGATGACTCTTCTTTTGAGTCTTAACCGAGTCACCTAGGAGAAATGTGTAATTACCCTTAGCGATTTAGAATGTTTACATGCAAAACATCTTTTAATTAATTATAACAAAATGCCCCTTTATCCAATTGGCTCTTAATTAATCTCTTCTTCCATTTTAGTCCCCTAGAAGGATCAATTTATAAGCACCTATTAACACTATCTATTTTTAAATTACAAGTCCATCCTAATCGATGAGTTTTGGGGTATTACAACTCCCCCCCCCTTAAAAAGGAATTCATCCCCGAATTTTACCTGTGGGGAAAAGATGCGGGTATTGATTTCGCATAATAGCTTCAGGTTCCCAGGGAGCCTCTTCAAATTATGATTTTTCCATGACACCTTATCCAATGGTACTATCTTATTATGAAGTCTCTTATTTTTAGATTCAAGTATTAGGGCTGGTTCTTCATCATATGATATATCTGGGTTAAGTTCAACTTCATCAAATTCCAGAATATGTAAGGGATTAGATCAGTATCTTCTTAGCATTGATACATGAAAAGAAATTATGGATTCTATCAAATTCCTTGGCAAGTGCTAATTTGTAAGCAACTGGATCAACTCTTTCTACAATTTCAAAGGGTCCAATAAAGTGAGGGCTTAATTTGCCTTTCTTCCCAAATTTGAGAATCTTCTTCCATAGAGATACCTTCAAGAATACTCGATCTCCTACTTCATGTTGAACATCCTTCCTCTTGATATCATCATAAGCTTTTTGTCTGTCAAAAGCTTCCTTTAATCTATTATGTATTAACCGAACTTGCATTTCAGTTTCTCGAAGTAATTCAGGCCCTAAAACTTTGTTTTCACCTAGTTCAGACCAACATGAAGGAGTCCTACATTTCCTCCCATACAATGCTTCGAAAGGTGCCATTTTGATGGATGATTGAGAACTGTTATTGTAAGCAAATTCAGCCAATGGTAGAGACTTTTCCCAATTCTTTTCGAAATCAATCACACAAGCTCTGAGCATATCTTCTAATATTTGAATTACTCTTTTTGACTGCCCATCATTTTGGGGGTGGAATGCAGTGCTAAGCTTCAGTTTAGTCCCCAAAGTCTTTTGAAGAGCTCTCCAAAATCGGGAGGTAAACCAAGAATCTCGATCGGATATTATAGATACAGGTACACCATGAATTCTGATTACTTCTTTTATGTATAACTCGGCCAAATGCTCAAGGTTCAGGTTCATACAAACAGGTAGGAAATGTGCCGATTTAGAAAATCTATCAACAACAACCCAAACATCATCATTCTTCCTTGGAGAGAGCGGTAAACCAGATACAAAATCCATAGTTATTTGTTCCCACTTCCATTGAGGCCATTCAATTGGTTGAAGAAGTCTAAAAGGCACTTGGTGTTCTGCCTTCACTTTTTGGCATGTAAGACATTTAGACACAAAGTCAATGATATCTTATTTCATTCCCGGCCACCAATAGACTTCCCTTAAGTCTTTATACATTTTGACAGACCCCGGGTGGCTGGAGAAGGGGCTATTATGTGCTTCTTGCAACATTTGTTTCCTTAAGGCTTGATTATTTGGCACAAAAACTCTATTTTTAAAATAGAGTATACCATTCGAATTTAGTGAGAATTCAGAATTTGCATCAGATTCAATTCTTCTTAATATCTTTTGAAACTCATGATCATCTTGTTGAAGAATTTTGATCTTTGAATTTAATTCCGAGTGGACTTTAAGCTCGGCTAAGAACTTTTGATTCTTTAAAAGCTTAAAATTAGCATTGTAGGCGGTTGAAACTACAAACCAAAAGTCATTATTAGGCAAATCTAAACCAAGATTTTTGAATAAATAAAATCAAGCATAGTTCCAAAATGATCTTACCCACAGAACATTTGCGACTGAGTGCATCAACCACAACGTTTTCTTTGCCCGGGAGATAGTCGATGATCAAATCATAATTTTTGAGCAACTCTACCCATCTTCTTTGCCAGAGATTTAAATCCTTTTGCGTTAAGATGTACTTTAAGCTTTTGTGATCAGTGAATAGGTGACATCTTTCTCCATATAGATAGTGTCTCCATATTTTTAAAGAAAAAACAACAGTAGCCAATTCTAAATCATGTTGTAACACACCCTACCTCGGGTTAGTAGCAAACCGGCTCGGGAGCGTTACTAAGCAAGAACGAGGCAAGGAAAGGTGAACTCATGTAACACCCCCTACCCCGGGCTAGTAGCAAACCGACTCAGGAGCGTTACTTAAGCAAAGGCAAGGCAATACCATACAAGTAAGCAAGCAACAAGGTAAGGATTGATAACTCATCCCTATTAGATGAGTTACTTAACTAGCAAGAAACCAATCAAACTTACTTAACAAATAAGCAAACTCACATTTTGATCTCAAGACATCATAGGGAATTCGATCAAGCCATTAAATTGTTTCCTTTTATGGTTACATTATAGGTTACTACTTTCATGACTCACTTAACTTCATCATATCGAATGACCTATGTTTGTAAACATTCTTCCATTTCGTTACAATGATCCTTAGATTGATTCATATACTAATTTCACACCTACATTTACTAAGAATGATCATGTTAACATACAATTGCATGAAACTAGTCTCCCAATATATATACCATTCGACCTTTACCATAAAATACACAATACCCTTACCAAGGCATGTTCACACATAAGAGACCATATAATTCCAAGACATTCGAATGGAAGACAAGCAAGTATAGTTAATCTCATACTACTTTCATTTCAAGCAAGACATGAAATATTTCATGCTATTCATTCAATCATATACATGTTCATTAAACAACGCATTCGAATGGCTCAATGTAAACTAAATCAAACACTTGATCATTTCATTTGTATGATATGCGCAGCAAACATCATTCCATTACATGAAATTTAAGTTCATTACATACTTGTTCACATTGTCAACCAAGTTTATGACATAGTAAGTCCATTCAGGAACACACATATATACAAGTTCAAGTGTTCCAAAATGCATGATCAAGCTAAACTCTATATAATCTAGTGCCACCAATCTAGGAGATATACAAAACAAGTATGAAACCATACTTAGGCAATGCTTGTGTCTTGCTTCGAGCTCAAGGTAACTGGCTTCAAGATCAAGCAACACTTGAATCCTTTATCATGTAGGTTGGGAAGAATGAAAATGAGAGTGATAAGTACAAAAATGTACTTAGTGAGGTAGTAACTAGTTCTAACCATTTATGATATTAAGTTAAGTGTCAATTAAACAAGTATGATCCTAGCTATGGATTTCAAGCAATAGAGTAATCCTAGCTAAGGATTATAACATTCGGCTAGTATAGGATACAAGAAACATGGAATCATACTTCATGCTTTCATATCAAGAATCAAGCAAATCAAACATACATAACAAGTAATCAAGTAAGTCATGCTTACATGACAAGTAACATACAATTCATGGCTTTCAAGACAAGTAACATGTGATATAGGATTGTTATTTCAATTGTTATCTATTAAACAACCCCCTTGGTACTTAGTTTGTATAGGTAATCGAGTCTCCAACCAACTATCGCTATAAGATGCACCGTAGTGCTGGTCAACCCTCCTACTGTCGCCAAAGACCACATACGTACCCTCCGTCTGTCTCAAAATAGGGGCCTTAGCCCTGAACCGTAGTCCACCCTGACACAATGAGCTCTAGACTCTAAGGCATGCCCTTCTACCTAGTCCAACTAGCTACCAAGGTTGTTCGATTTAAGCCATTATACAAGTGTTTCAAGTTCAAGATCATGTCAAGTAGCAAGTTCATTATGCAGTAGGCCCTTAGGCCAATTGAGCCATAGCTCACAAATCATGTAATTTTCATGTTTCATTTCATCAAGTAGGATAACATTACAAGCAAGTTCTTTAAGTCATTCGATCTCATGCCATATCACACATTCAAGCACCAATGTTACCACTTAAACATGTTTAGCAATCGAATTGAACATGTATTCAAGGATGTGATCAAGTTTCATGCATTACTTTACTTTAATCAGTCTTCCCTTATTAAGTCAATTTAAACATTGCAAGAATATACACATGCAAGTATTGGTTAGGACCTAGTCCTAACCCTAGAAACAACTACACTCACAATACTCCAAGCTTAGCTAGTCTTGGATCCATACTCCTTTGTTCTTGGCTTTAGGATGTTCCACTCTTTCCTCATCCACCAAATTCACTCATGGTTCTAACACATTACAAGTAAACACATATCAAAACAAGTTCACAAAGTCATTCAATCAAGGCAATGTTAGAAGTACATAACATATACAAATCTGGCAGCATGTTCATATACATTCTTCACTACACTTAACCACACTTATCTATACTCTAATTCATGTAAAATAGGGCAGAGTCAATGTCCCAAAACTGTTTACAAAACACTTTACAAATTGCCACAAAATAATGTACAATTACCAAAACTGTTGTTACTAGGCAGCATGTAGTCTGTTCATTAAAACATGCATAACTTTCATTCCGTATGTCAAAATTTCAATTGGTTTACACCGTTGGAAAGCTAACATAATTTTATTTATAACCATATAATCCTTGCATTTTAGTTCGTTGTCAATTAATACAGTTTTTAACTCAAAGACATGGCAATTTGCAACACTACAGTTTGCACTATCCCTAGTGTTTCTTCCCTACAATTCATTCTACAATCCAGAATTCCGTTCTGTTTTCTCCTAATGAATTTGGACATGTCAAGGCATTGTCCATAAAAATTTCAGCCTTAAATTCCTTTTATACCATTTATGGTGATTTTTCAAAGTTGCTGCCCAGAACAGAGCATTCTGGGCAGATTACACTAGGTTGAGTTCCTAGCTTCATAACTCATTTAAACAAAGTTCTAACTTGGTAATTCAATTCATTTTCATGTTCTTACATGTCTAGGTCAGTCTAATTCACCTAGAAATGTACTCAAAACAGGGCATTATCATGTTAAATTCAATGTGATCTACTTAATCAACATTCAACTTCTAATTCATCAATTGAGCAGTCCATTACCTAGTTTTAACTAATCCAATTAGGTGCACTCATTTTCCAGCAAGTTATCTACTCTATTCAATCTTCAATTCATCTACCAATATGATCAAAACAGGGTTTTACATTCAATTAGCATGCTTAAACATTTTCACTATCAAAACAGTCCCAATTCAAAACTATTTTCAACCATATACATTGTCTTTATCAAATTAGAAGTTAACATGATCCTAACATACATAACAATCATCTAAATCAATCTAGGCAACAAGGAAATCATCACTTCAAGATTCAAGCAATCTATAACATGTAGGAGTCAAGCATTAGACCTTCTCCAAGCTAATTGACCAAAGGCTAAATCAAAAAGCATGAATTTGAATGCGATCTATGAAGCTTTCTCTCCCCTTTCTCTCTCTACCAATTCGGCTATGGAGGATAATGGGAGGAAGATGATGAATTTTTGTTCATTATTTCCCCAAGCATTCCGTGAGTCATCCTCTAAATTGGCACATGTTCTCATCAATTCAGAACATGTGTCAAGGCCATTTATTTTTCATTCAATTTGCATGCAAAATTATAGTTTTGCATGTTCACAATTTCATCCTTCCATTTATGCCTTCAAGTTTTAATTTCAATTTGGTTCTAATTTCACTTATTTGATCTTAAGGATGGTCAATGTTCTTTCTTCTTTAAATTGATTAGCTTATGTATTCAATTAGCCTATAGTTTAGATTGTGGTAACTTTCCTAGGCCAAGTTTAGGGTGTTTGAACTCATCCCTATTAGATAAGTTACTTAACTAGCAAGCAACCAAACATTCATGATTTAACATGCAAGCAATCTCATATTTGTTTACAAGACATTATAGGTTACTACTTCAACATTTTGACTAACATCATCATACACTAACATTCGAATAGCCTAAGTGAGTAAACATGCTTCCATTTCATTTCATTGCTCCTTAGATTGATACATGTAACATTTCATACCTAAATTTACTAAACATTATCATTTGAACATACAATTGTACGTATCTTGTCTCCAAACAAGCCATATACAAAGCCTTACCAATTGGCATCTACCATACAAACACATAAAAACACCTACAACATGGTATATTCACACAAGTGACTATATAATTTCACAAGGCATTCGAATGGCACAATAGGCTAGATCAATTACTTTGAAACATTCAATATATACACATATGCATAGCAAACTACCTTTCCATTACATATAATTTGAGTTCATTACATACTTTAGTCTTAACAACTATGTTCTTAACATGGAAGGCCCATACAAGAGCATATATATACAAGTACTCAAAACATCAAGTAGCCCTGTTCATGCATATATACAATCCTTCCAAAACAAACAAGATGCATGGTCTAGTCCTAGCTACATATATATGTCTAGGTGACACCAACTAGGAGAAATACAAAAACAAGTATGAACCATACTTTAGCTATGCTTGTGTCTTGCTTCGAGCTCAAGAAATCAGACTTCAGGATCAAGCAACGATCGAATCCTTTATCCTGTGGTTGGGAAGGATGAAAACAAGAGTGATAAGCACAAGAATGTACTTAGTGAGGTAGTAACTAGTTCTAACAAATTATTATATCAAATTAAGTGTCAATTACTCAAGAATGATCCTAGCTAAGGATTTCAAGGCATTCGAATAGCATAAGAAGCAGGAGACAATGAATCATAATATCATGCTTATTGTATTTCAAGTAATCAAGCTATTCATGGTCACATATCAAGTAGACAAACAATTCATTCTTACATAACAAGAAATTAAGCAAATCATGCTTACATAATAAGAAATCAAGCAAATCATGCTTACATGACAAGTAATCAAGCTAATCATGCTTACATGACAAGTAATCAAGCTAATCATGCTTACATGACAAGTAATCAAGCTATTCATGCTTATTATCTCATTTATTATCTTTTTAACACAATCCTTGGTTCATAGTTTGTCTAGGTAATCGAGTCTCCAACCAACTGTTGCCACAAGATGTACCGTAGTACTGGTCAACCCTTATATTGTCGCCAAAGACCAAATACGTACCCTCCTTCTGTCGCCAATTAGGGGCCTCAGCCCTGGAACGTAGTCCACCCTGGCACAATGAGCTCTAGACTGTAAGGCATGCCCTTCTACCTATTCAACTAGCAACCAAGGTTGTTTGATTATAATTCATTTTTTCAAGGATTTCAAGCTTTTCAATATCATGTATCATTCAAGTGTACAAGTTCATGTCAAGCATTATCTTTTTCAAGTCATTTCGAGTATTGCATGGTAAGTGTATACATGCATTAAGCCCTTAGGCCAATAGAGCCATAACTCATCATTTCAAGTATTCATTGCATCATCTAAGCTAGCACTTCAAGCATTCGGTTTAAGCAATTGGTCACAATACCATGTCATACATACAAGCATCAATGTTACCACATATACATGCTAGCATTCTATTTATACAACTCTTCAAGGATGTAGTCAAGTTTCATGTATTATCTTATTTCATACTTCCCTTATTAGGTCAAGATCATATTAAGTCCAATTTAACAATTCAAGAATTTAGACATGCTTGCTTTAATTAGGACCTAGTCGTAACTCTAGAATAAACTACTCTCACAAAACACCCCAAGCTAGCTAGTCTCGAAAGACTATTCCCTTTTTCTTGTCCCTTAAATGCTCGACTTTAGATCCTTCTCCAAAGTCCTCCCCTTGCTCTAGTAAATCACATAGATATAACAAGGTCAAAACATGTAATCCCAGAATCATTCAACATGGAAGCAAGGTTAATACATTATATATACAAAACATATAGCATATTCATATACACACCTTAATGAACATTACCAAACTGCCTACATTCCATATTAAGGCAAAACAGGCCAGTAATTAAATTGTCCCAAAATTGTTTGCAAAACAATTTACAAAACTGCCACAATACCTAAACTGCTGCTACCAGGCATCATGTACTCTGCTCACTTAAACATGCATAGCTTTCATTCTGTATGTCGGAATTTCAATTAGTTTACACTGTTGGAAAGCTAACTTAATTTTCCTTCCAACCATATAGGTATTTCATTTTAATCCTTTTCCAATTAATACAGCTTTTAGCTTAAAGATAGGGCAATTTACAACACTAGACAATTTGCACTGTCCCTAGTGTTTCTTCTCTACAATTCATTCTACAGTTCATAATTCAATTATGTTTTCTCCTAATGAATTTAGACATGTTAAGGCACGGTCCAAAAAAATTTCAGCCTTAAATTCTATTTATACAATTTTTGGTGATTTTTTGAAGTTACTGCCCAGAACAGAGTGTTCTGGGCAGATTACACTAGGTTAAGCTTCTAGATTCATAGTTCATCTAAACAAGATTCTAACATTATAATTCAACTTATTTTCATGTTATTACATGCCTAGGTCAGTCCAATTCACCTATCAATGTGATCAAAATAGGGCAACATATACAATTAAGCATGTTTACACATTTTCATCTAGCAAAACAACCCCTAATCAAAACTAGTTTAACCATGATCCCTATTCTCAATTTCCAGCAACCCATACACATCTCTTTAGAATTTTGATTAGTAAAACTCACAATTTCAAGGACAATTAGAAGCTAACATCATCTTAACATGCATAACAATCATCCTATTCGAATTTGGCAACAAGAATATCACTAATTCAAGATTCAAGCATTTAATTGAAGTAAGGAATCAAACATTTACCTTCCTCTATGTGAATTCTAACTCAATTTGTTGTCTACCCAAAGCTTGGCCCTTGTTTTTCAAGCTTTCTCACACTACTTCCTCTGTTCTCTCTTTTTCCTTAACACATTTGGTATAACCAAATAAGGAAGAAAAAGTTTTCTCCCCAAGTGGCTGGATGGACCTTGTCCATGTGACAAGTGGATAGTCCACTATCCAATCTAAATTTGACATGCATTCCTTGTATTGTAATTTGATTCTATATGGTCCTTTTAATTTGTCACTCTAACTTGTTGGCTATAACATTTTGGTCCCTTTAGTTATTTGTTATCTAATGTTCTTTCCTCTTTAACTTGATTACCACATACTTCAATTAGTCAATAGCTTAGATAATGGTAACCTTCCTATACCAAGTTTAGGGTGTTACAATTCTCTCCCCTAAAATAAATTTGCCCTCAAATTTACCTAAATCGAATAGGTGAGGATGTTGCTTCCTCATGATTTCTTCAAATTCCCAAGTTGCCCCTTCTATCTTGTGATTTCTCCACAACACCTTTACAAGAGGAATGGTTTTGTTTCTGAGCTTTCTAACTTCAAGATCAAGAATCTGGACTAGTTCTTCTTCGTAAGACAAGTCAGGATTCAGTTCCAATTCTTCAGGCTCTAATACATGTAATGGATCAAATATATACCTTTTGAGCATAGATACGTGAAAAACATTGTGAATCTTGTCAAATTCATTGAGAAGAGCCAATCAATAGGCCACTGGCCCTATCCTTTTAATGACTTCAAATAGACCAATGAATCGGGGACTGAGTTTCCCTTTTCTTTCAAACCGAAAGACTTTCTTCCAATGGGGACTTTGAAGAAGACTTTGTCTCCAACATTGTATTGGTGTATCTCCTTTTCAAGTCTGCATATGCTTTCTATCTATCAAACGCTACTTTTAATCGATTGTGAATGATTTTCACTTGTTTTTCGGTTTCTTTGAGCAATTGAGGTCCCAATACAATGTTTTCACCCAGTTCAGACCAGCACAAGGAAGTTCTACATTTCCTTCCGTATAGAGCTTCGAAGAGAGCCATCTGGATAGATATCTGGTAGCTATTGTTGTAAGCAAACTCTACTAAGGGTAGAGATTTCTCCCAGTTCTTTCCAAAGTCTATAACATAATCACGTAGCATGTATTCAAGAACTTGGATGATTCTTTCAGATTGTCCATCTAGTTGAGGATGAAAGGCTGTACTATGGTGCACTTTAGCTCCTAGAGCATTCTGTAAGGAATTCCAGAATCGAGAAACAAATCTGGGTTCTCGATCAGAGATTATAGTTGTAGGTACACCGTGTAATCGAATCACTTCATGGATGTATAGCTCGGCTAAGGTTTCCAATCTCATGTTCATTCGAACAGGGATGGAGTGAGTAGACTTTGTGAATCTATCAACAATTACCCATACAACACCATTCTTTCTTGGAGTGAAAGGAAGACCAGTAACGAATTCCATTATAATCCGATTCCATTTCCACTAAGGGAATTTGACTGGTTGGAGCAGTCTAATGGGAACTTGATGCTCGACTTGACACTCTAACAAGTTAAGCACTTTGAAACAAAGTCTGTGATAGCCGATTTCATGTCTGGCCACCAGTATAGTGGCTTTAGGTCCTTGTACATCTTAACCGATCCCTGGTGAATCGAGAAAGAGCTTTGGTGAGCTTCTTATAACATCTCGTATCTTAGTTCCTCATTGTTAGGAACACATACTCTATCTTTGAAATAGAGGAGTCCATTCAACTTGAGGGAGAAGTCAGAATTAGACTCTAAATCAAGCTTGGAAATAAACTTCTAAAGATCTGGATCAATTTGCTGGAGTTCTTTTATTCTCAATATTATACTAGATTGAACTTGAGGTTCAGACAAGAATTTTCGTCCCTTGAATAAATGGAAATGAGCATTGATAGGCAAGGAAGCTACGAACGAATAAACAAGACCATTAAGGATGATTTTTGAATAGTTACTTGAAAGACAATAAAAGGTTTAATTTGAATGGTTACTTGCAAGTCAAGAAAGGAACATTTTGAATGAATTATTCTAGGATTTAGATTTAAGGGTTTACCCGAGTATGGTCTGTGACTAAGGAGATCAAAAACCATATTTGCTTTCCCCGGATGGTAGTTGATAACCAAATCATAGTCTTTAAGTAACTCTAGCCATCTCCTTTGCCTCCAATTCAAGTCTTTCTGAGTTAGGAGGTATTCGAGGTTCTTATGGTCTGTGAACAAGTTGCATTTCTCCCTGTACAAGTAATGTCTCCATAGTTTGAGTGCAAACATGATAGCTGCCAATTCCAGATTGTGTGTAGGGTAGTTGACTCGTGGGGTTTTAGTTGTCTTGAAGCGTAAGCTACCACTTTTCCATCTTCCATTAGGACACAGCCTAGCCCTAAGTGAGATGCATCACTATAAATAGTGTATTCCTTGCCCGATTCTGATTGGATGAGAACCGAACCTTGAGTCAAGGCTTGTTTAAGTTGATCGAAGCTTCGTTTTTGGTTCTCCGACCAAACAAAGGGTGTATCTTTGCGAGTTAGCTTACTCAAGCTTGCGGCAATGGATGAGAATCCCTTGACAAAACGTTGATAATACCCGTCTAAACCGAGAAAGCTTATGACCTCACCAACATTCCTCGTAGGTCTCTAATCCATGATGGATTGAATTTTGCTCGGATCTACTTTAATTCCTTCTGTCAAGATGACATGGCCAACGAACGGGACTTTCGATAGCCAAAAATTACATTTAGAAAACTTTGCGAACAATAAACATTCTCGGAGAGTTTGCAATACAATTCGAAGGTGTTCAGAATGTTCTTCCTTATTCTGAGAATATCCCAGAATGTCATTAATGAAGACGACCACGAACTTGTCAAGATAGGGCTTGAATACACGGTTCATGAAATCCATGAAAGCAGTTGGTGCATTCGTTAACCCAAATGGCATTAAACGGAATTCAAAGTGGCCATATTGAGTACGAAAGGCTGTCTTGGGTACATCTTCTTTTACCTTCATTTGATAATATCCCGATCGAAGATTGATCTTTGAGAATACCGCATCATATTTGAGTTGATCAAAAAGGTCTTCAATCCTTGGGTGAGGATATCGATTCTTGATAGTAAGCTTGTTCAATTGTCTGTAGTCAATACAGAGTCTCATAGTCTCGTCTTTTTTTTTCACGAACAAAACTAGAGCACTCCAGGGAGATGAGCTAGGTCCAATGAAACCTTTGTCTTGTAGCTCTTGGAGTTGCTTCTTGAGTTCTTTCAACTCAACAGGTGCCATTCGATAAGGTGTGATGGACATCGGAGTTGTCCAGGTTAGACATCGATTCTGAACTGTACTTCTTTGGTTGGAGGGAGACCAGGGAGTTCCTTGGGGAAAACATCGAGATATTCAGATACAATAGGCACACTAGGTAAGCCAAATTCAAGTTCATCCTGAAAGACCGTAGTACCAAATATTGAGGTCGGTTTCTTGTCAATTAGAAGAATGGATTCCTTTCCTAAACCCAGAGATAAAGTCTCCTATTTTGGCAATCTACCCAGGCTTCATGCTTGCTTAACCAATAGGAAAGGGTATGTTTCGAATGATTATGGGGCATTCCTTGCAAACGAAGTTAATAGACGTGATTCCCCCTATAGGGTTCAAAACTATATGGCCTTTATCAATAGTTTCAAGTTTCAATTTCAATTTTATAATCAAAGATGAGCATACAAATGAATGTGTGGATCCTGAGTCTATTAAAGCATAAACAAAAGTTGAATTTAGCTCAACGGTACCTATTATGACATCGAGTGATTCTTTATCTTCTTTTCCCCGGATATGATAGATTCGAGTAAGAGCCCGAGATTGCTAATGAGTAGGGTTGTTCGAATGTTGTCCTTTACCCTTCCCCTGATTTCCAGACTGAGCTTGTCTGGGACCTTTGTTTCGAATGGAAGGAGCTGAGCTAGCATTTGCAGGAGTTCGAATCGGAACCTTGCTAGGATTCTAAGGGCAATCCCTGATATAGTGATCGGAGGCTCTACATAAGAAACATAGATTATATTGAGTTCTACATTACCAGTGTGGTGCTTCTGGCAGAACTTGCAAGTAGGATATTGAGCAGCTTTATCGGCATTCCTTGTACTATCAACAGAGATGATCGGGGCTGAAGGCTTGGATACCGATTGAGGTCTCAGTATGTAGTTGCTCTTCTGAATAAGAGTGTAATTTGAAGAGTGTTCTTCAGAGTGTTTAGACTTCTTTGACTGCCAGTGAGGCTTGTCATCATTCCTGGATCGTTTGTCTTTCTAGGAGTTACCACTTTAGCGTTTCTTAGAGGCTTTCATCTTCGCCTCGGTTGCATTAGCCCGGTTCACCAAATTTTGGAAGTTAGTGATACCCAGAGCAGTGAATATTGGACTTAATTCATCATTCAGTCCATCGATAAATATCCTACACTTGTCATCATTAGTCCTGATGTATTCTGACCCGTATTTCTAATATTTGCAGAATTTGCTCACGTACTGTTCGTGGGCCGGCCACCTTGCTTAAGGTACAAGAAATGCTTCCGATGCTTGGCCAAGTATTTTTTACTGATGTATTTCTTCCTGAATTCCTCGAGGAAGAATTTCCAAGTTATAGCTTCAGTAGGAACAGTTAGGGTAGTGGTTTCTCACAAGCTCAAAGCTTTATCTACCAACAGGGCTATAGCACATTCGAGTTTGTGTTCATCAAAACAGGGCAGTTGTTTGGTCAAGATACGAGTAGTGGCCTCTAACCAATACTCAGCTACTTCAGGATTGGCTTCATCAGTACCGGTGAAGGTATAAGCCTGGTGTTGAGCCAGCTTGTCAATCGGGACTCTATTTGGAGCAGCAGAAGGAGGAGGAATAGGATGGTATAGTTTCAAAGTAGTTACAAGATGATTGAACATCTATTTCATGCTCAGGAGACATTCCTACTGCACAAGATTTATAGCAGGAGCTTCCTGTTGAGCAGCAACTTGGGCTCGGGGCTGAGCTTGTTGTTGTGGAGGATTATGCTCCATCTTCACACTATCTCCTTCATTTGAGAAGCCTACGGGACTTTCATCGTCCCAAGCGAGCCTTGTTTCACACATTCTACGTTTCAATAGAACAATTAGGAATTCAGTTTAGTTAAGCAAAGACACAAGCTATACAATACAAGTCTCCTTGGTGGCACAAGTATCCTGTATAATGCAAGAGAGCCTGGTTTAGTCCTATAACTGACTAAAAAGCTCTGATTACCAATAAATATAACACCCCTACCCTGGGATAGTAGCAAACCAGTTCGAGAGCGTTACCAAGCAACATTACAAGCAAGAACAAGGCAAGGAAAGGTGAACTCATCCCTATTAGACGAGTTACTTAACTAGCAAGCAACTAAGCATTCATAACTTAACATGAATGCAATCTCATATTTGTTTACTAGACATTATAGGTTACTACTTCAACGTTTTAATTAACATCATCATACACTAACATTCAAATAGCCTAAGTGAGTAAACATGCATATATACAATTCTTCCAAAACAAACAAGATGAATGGTTTAGTTCTAGCTACATATATATGTCTAGGTGGCACCAACTAAGAGAAATACAAAACATGTATGGACCATACTTTAGCTTTGCTTGCGTCTTGCTTCGAGCTCAAGAAATCAGGCTTCAAGATCAAGCAACGATCGAATCCTTTATCATGTGGTTGGGAAGGATGAAAACAAGAGTGATAAGTACAAGAATGTACATAGTGAGGTAGTAACTAGTTGTAACCAATTGTTATATCAAATTAAGTGTCAATTAGTCAAAAATGATCCTAGCTAAGGATTTCAAGGCATTCAAATAGCATAAGAAGCAAGAGACAATGAATATTAATATCATGCTTATTCCATTTTAAGTAATCAAGCTATTCATGGTCACATATCATGTAGACAGACAATTCATGCTTACATAACAAGAAATCAAGCAAATAATGCTTACATAACAAGTAATCAAGTAGCCAACCCTTCTACTGTCGCCAAATACCAAATACGTACCCTCCGTCTGTCGCCAATTAGGGGCCTTAGCCCTGCACCGTAGTCCACCCTGACATAATGAGCTCTAGATTGTAAGGCATGCCCTTCTACCTATTCAACTAGCAACCAAGGTTGTTTGATTATAATTCATTTATTCAAGGATTCCAAGCTTTTCAAGATCATGTATCATTCAAGGCTACAAGTTCATGTCAAGCATTACCTTTTTTAAGAGTTATTTCGAGTATTGCATGGTAGGTGTATACATGCATTAAGCCCTTAGGCCAATTGAGCCATAACTCATCATTTCAAGAATTCATTGCATTATCTAAGCTAGCACTTCAAACATTCGGTTTAAGCAATTGGTCACAATACCATGTCATACATACACACATCCATATGACTCCATTTCACTAGAAGCTAATTAACAAGTATCAAGTTGCTCATTCGTTATTCATGTGACATGTCTTATTTCAAGTTAATTAATTTGTTTTGCCTTGGTAGATAGTAGGACTAGGTAATCAAGTCTCAAATCGGTACACAAAGTACCTAGCATGTTTTCGTATTAACTTAGTACACAAGGTACCTAAGCAAGGAGGTGTCTTCTACACCACGTATTAGGATACACAAAGTACCTGAACAAAATGTGTTTGTTACACTACGTGTTAAGGTACACAAAGTACCAACATGTTATCGTATTAAGTCGAGCTCTAGACTCTAAGGCATGTCGTTCTACCCATGACCAACTAGCAACCAAGGACTTGTTGAGTTTTTATTTTCAAGCAAGCACACAACAAGTTATTAAGAAATCAAGTATAACAAGTTAAAGTTCATTTCAACTCTCTAGATCAAGTGCATCCTAGATCATTTTACAAGATTTTCATATATTTCCAGCATACTTTACAATCAAGAAGAAACAATCATCAAGCAAGGATCATACAAGTCCTATTAAAACATCCATATAGCAAGATAAATGTCTAGGAAAGCATTTCATGTCACGAGTTCACTAAATATCATATGTCAATCACAAGTTAATTACAAGTTTCCTTTTTGTTCATTCTTCCATTTATTAAACAATTACCAATAGAATTTTAAATTCATTTCAAGAATAAGGTACAAACAAGTATTTAGACATGCCGATTTGGTTAGGACCAAAGTCCCAACCCTAAATGTAACTACACTCACAAAATTCCAAGAAAAAGCAAGCTAGTGTTGCTCCTTGATATAGATTCCCTTATTATTCCTATTAGCTTGGCCAACGCTCTCTTCTTCCACAAGATCTTATATTCCTTGTTCTAATAAGCCTTACACAAACATATTAAGAGCATGTTAGTACACAATTCATCAAGCCAATTCATTCAATCAAGCAGAATTTCATTACAACCCTAAACTGTTTTATGGCCCTAGCAATTTGCACACTTGTTACTATTTTGCTCGTATCTTTTATTCTACACATCAGAATTTCAATTAGTTTACACCGTTGGAAAGCTAATTCAATTAAATTTTCAACCATATATGGCTCATATTTTTACCCTTTCTAGATAAATACAGAATTCTAGTTAAAGTCAAGCCAATTTTCCAGTTTTGAAACTGCCAGATTTCATTTAAGTCTACTTTTAGGGGTTAATTAGCATATGACCCTTACTAATTCATTTTGGCCCTTTAGACCCTTCTTTCCCTTATTTGTCCCCTGTTTTTACAAGCCAAGATAGGTCCCTAAACAGTTCATTTAAGTCCTCAATTTAATCACTTTTTCAGAATAGTCATTGTTTCATTAGTTTGCTAATTAACACATTAAAACAATCCAATTCCCTTGTTAATCTGGCAATTCAGCCTAACTAGAATTCAATTAACTCTTCCCCTGTATTTAACTCAACTTTCTAGTCCCTTATTTAATCCAAAATAATACCAATTTCACTAATTTATTCAAAATTTAATAGTCGATTAAGTCATCTAGATGGCCAGTTTCATTTCTAACTTCAAATTTACCAGTTCTAACATTATTTTCACTAATCCAATACCCCGATTCAATAGTTAATTCAATTTTCAGAAAGTTTGTCCTACACAAAATTTTCTAATTAAGCCTGTATCATCATGTATTCAACAGATTTCAATATCAACATTACTAGCATGATTCTACCAAGATCCTTACTATTCGGTTAACATGCTTTCAATTCATTTTCAACAACTCAGCTTCTAATCTAATTCAAGCATAATATCCAGCATTCTAACTCAAGATGTCAAGCCAAATAAATTATTCAATCCAAGCAATTTCACTAACAACATTCGTAATCACAAAAGAAAGGTACTTACACAAATTATTGTAACATGCATGAACATAGATAATCCTAGCAAGCTTCAATTCATCAACAATATTGTTTTTCTTAAGTTCTCTCTCTCCCTACTCTTTCTCTATATTCGGCTAAATGAATAAGAGATTGGAGAAGATGATGATGATGATAACTTAAGATAATGGATTTAGGAAATGTCTAATTTATCCTTTGTTTAATCTTTAATCATGTTATTAACCAATGGCAAATGGGAATTCATGAATTTATCATGCAATCTTTATATTCTCCAATTGTTTCGATTTGGTCACAATTTCAACTAGATCACCGAATTTCTTGTCCTTTCAATTTAGTCCTAAGATAGTCTAATTGGCTTAGGATTAAGCTCAATTAAGTTAGCGAATTTTTATTTCTAGCTTCAATACTTCTAGGGCACAATTTGGGGTATTACACTACCTAGGTCAAGTTTAGGGTGTTACACATGCGTCGGGTAATTCAATTCGTGTGGCTTTAGTTGTCGGGAAGCATAAGCAATCACTTTATCCTCTTGCATCAAAACACACCAAAGACCAAGATGAGAAGCATCACTGAAAACTGTGAAATCTTTCCATGATTCAGGTTGAATTAGAATAGGAGCTCGAGTAAGGACTTGTTTCAATTGATCGAAGCTTCTTTGTTGATTTTATGCCCATTCAAATGGGGTATTCTTCTTTAGGAGCCAAGTTAAAGGTGCAACCAAAATCAAAAACCCTTTAACAAACCTTTTATAATAACTGGCTAAACAGAGAAAGCTTCTATCCTCTCCAACATTCTTCGGTGGTTTTCAATCAATAATGGATTGAATTTTTATCGGGTCCACTTTAATACCTTCTGCAGATATCACATGTCCAAGAAAGGACACTTGTATAACACCCATCACCCGGGTTAGGAGTGAGGAGTGTCAATGCATATAACATGTAAGGAGACACCAAAATATCGGCAATTTTGAACCATTTCTTAAGTTTATTACTTATCAAGCAAGCAAGGACATAATGAACATTACAAGACAATCAAACATTCATGCTTACTTAATATATAAGCAATACACATTTGACTCTCAATCATACATACCATTCGAACAAAGCAAAGAAAACAATCATAATTTCTTTTCATGCAAGCAACCTCATATGTAATTTCATTTTCTTTCTAAGGTATTCGGCTGTCAATACAATACTACTTATTATACAAGTAACCATACAATGATTCTTATTCACCCTATACCATTCGAATAGGTCGCTAGGTCTAATTCATTTCATGCTTACATTACAAGTTACTACTTTCATAGCTCATATTACAACATTCATTCTTTGTTAATCTATCCTATTTAACTAACCAAAGGTTCAAACATGATTGCTTCATTTCATTGTTCATTGATGTAAACATGAATCATCTTATGCCTAAATTACTAACACAATTGATTGATCATTTAATTTTACATGTTCTAGGTTGAATTCAAGCCACATTCTACACCCAAACATTCAGCCATTTCACCAAATACATACAAGGTAAGAAACTAGATTATTTAAGGCTTATCCTATTCTTAAGCATTCGACAAGCATTCCTTACAAGCATACATAACCTAAACATCAAGGTATAATTACATACAAGCAACACTTTAAGTCCAAGTCATTCGAATAGGAAGCAATCAATCATGGTTCATCACACACAATGTGTATTTCAAGCAAGACATGTACACTAAACAAGACTTTTGAATGGATTCAAAGTACTTTAAATCAACATTAGTTCTTTCATTTCATCATCTTATGTGTAGCTAATACCATCCATTTCATGAAATTTATGTTCATTACATACATGATAATATATACATAACATGTTAGACCCATCAAGTTCAATACATGCAAGTCTCAAGATGCATGTTCAACTAACTATATACAATCTAGTGTCACCATTCTAGGATATATACAAAACAAGTATGAAATCATACTTTAACTAAACTTGTGTGAGTTGCTTCTTGCTCAAGATAATAGACTTAAAGATCAAGCAACCTCGTATCCTTTATCCTGTAGGTTGGGAAGAATAAAAACGAGAGTGGTAAGTACAAGTATGTACTTAGTGAGGTAGTAACGAATCTAATCATTTCTTATTTCAAGTTTTACGTCTTTTAATCAAGTGTAAACCTAGCTAAGGCTTTCAAGCATCAAGAATAATCTTAGCTAGTCTTTCAAGCATCAAGATTATCCTATTTAGGATAGCAAGCATTCGGCCAACATGTACAAGAAAGTAACCAAGTACAAGTTCTAGTAATCCATCAAGTAATGCTTAGCAAGAATCAAGCATTTCAAGTGTAGAGATCAATTAATCCAATTTGATTAGGGCATTCTTTCTTATGCCTTATCTTCCAAGTAATGAGCAATTCAAGATAGCATATACTTCATTTTATTCATGTAACTTTCATTACAATACAAGTTCATTAGCAAGTGTCAAGTTTCCTCATTCTTCATTCATGTTCACAAGTCTTTATTTCAAGTTCATTTGTTTTTTTCTTGGTAGATAGTAGGACTAGGTAATTGAGTCACAAGACGGTACACAAAGTACCTAACAAGATGATACAGAAAGTATCTAACAAGAAGGTGCCCAAAACACCACACAAGAGGGTACACAAAGTACCTAACAAGATTATACTCAAGGTATCTAGCAAGAAGGTGCCCAAAACACCAAACAAGATGGTACAATAAGTACCTAACAAGATGAGCTCTAGACTCTAAGGCATGCCATTCTACCTAAAACAAACTAGCAACGAAGGACTTCTTGAGTCTTTTATTTTCAAGCAATCACACATCAAATGATTAAGCAATAATCATAGCAAAGTCAAGATCATTTTACAAGCTTTCATATATCTCCATTATGCACACATTCAAGCAATATCAAGAAACCAACAATTTCAAGAGCATATTGAATTGTCAAGTCTTTAATTAGTCTATTCTTCCCTTAAAGTGACATTACCAAATATAATTTAGATTCATTTCATGTTATCAATCATCAAGCAAGTATTTAGACATGCAACTTTGGTTAGAACACTAGTTCCAACCCTAAGAAATACTACACTTACAATACTCCAAGCTAATCACTTGTCTTGTATCCAAATCCCTTTGCCTCTTGCTTTGGGATGTCCACTCTTATCTTCCTCTTCCACAACTTACAGCCCTTGGTCTAGCAAGCATAACACATACAATTCATCAAAACAAGCACATAATGTCACACATATATAGTAGCAATGTTACCACATTTGTACCTAACATTTAGCTACTGTTTTTATGCTTTCTTTAAGCATTTCCTACTAGTTCAGCTTTATTTTGTTGTTACCTTATTTTAAGACATAACTAGACAGGTTACAATGTCCCAAAACTATTTTGGAAACAGTTTGCTTCTAGGTGCAAAAGCAGTCTCAAACTGCCCAGGACACTGTTGCCTGGCAGTTTGCACACTATCCCTTTAAATGGTCATATCTTTTAATCCGTACGTTGGAATTTTGATTACTTTACACCTTTGTAAATCTAACAAAATTTTATTTAAGATCATAATAGACTTGCATTTTAGTTCTTATCCAATTAATACAGTTTATTGTTCAAAGACAGGGCATTTACACTGCCTGGCAGTTTGCACTATCCAGCTATTTCTATTTACAGTTTCAAGCATAGGACACAGTTTTCAGTTCTTTTTTCACCTAATGCAAGTATACATACTAAGGATCATGTCACTAAAATTTCAGCCCTGAATTTGATCTATACAAAGTTTGGTGAATTTTCAAACTTACTGCCCAGAACAGAGCAATTCTGGGCAGATTGCACCTATTTACATTTTAATTCCTTAAATTTATTTTAACCAATGTTTTGGCCCTATAACTCATTCATGATCATGTTCATACATGTATTGGCTATCATAATTCACCTAAAATTTTTCTAAAATAGGGCATAGTCATGTTATTACTAGTTTAATCCATTTGATCACAATTACACACCAATTCATCAACTAAGCAGTCCATTACCTAATTTAACTAGTTCAATTGGGTGTAGTCACATTTTCCGGCAAGTTACTAACAATTTAATTTGTTTAACACCTTAATTACATTATCTAATCATAATCATGTTCAATTCATTAATTCCATAGCTCAATTACATGTTCTAGCAATTCAATTCCTACAACAACATCTCATTCAAATTTCAAGCAACCTAACTTTGTTACACTATCACTTACACATAATTTCCAGCATCTAACACAACCATTTGAGCATGCATTTCAACCTAATAATGTAATCCAACAATTTTAAGATCAATTCTAGCATTTTCACAAGAGTCGATTACATGTTCATACAATTTCCAGCATCTATATACTCGAATCACAATTCCATTTCAAATCAAACATCTCAAACATGAAATTCACAAGAGAATCAAGTAATTAGCTTACTTACTAAGCTATCTAGACTTAAATTGATGCTAAATCAAGTTGAATGGCCATGGATATCAAGCTTTCCCCTTCACTTTCTTTTTCTCTCTATTTTCCCTTCAATTTCGGCTATAGGAGAATGAAGAAGATGATGACTATGCTTAATCCAAGTTATTGGATTTGTGAAATGTCCAATATGTCCCTTAATTAATCCTTATCATTAAATTAATCAAGGGAATTAGGAGAAACAAGGACTTTAGCATGCAATCATTGTCTTTCTCATTTAATTCAATCTAGTCATTTTAAATTGGTCACTTATTTCATTCATTCTTTCAATTAAGACCCTAGATAGTCTAATTAGCTTAGGTTTAAGCTTAATTGAGCTATCAACTTAGATAATTGGTTTCAATAATTCTAAGCTAGGATTTAGGGTGTTACAATTCTCCCCTCCTTAAAAAGGAAAAATTGCCCTCAAATCTTTACCTAAATTGAATAATTGAGGATATTGCTTTCTCATTGTATCCTCATGCTCCTAGGTTGCTTCTTCCATCTTATGGTTTCTCCACAAGACTTTCACTAGGGAGATATTCACTTCCTTATCAAGGATTTCGATTGGTTCATCTTCGTAGGAAAGATCATGATTCAATTCTACTTCTTCAGGTTCTAGAATGTGAGATGGATCTGATCGATACTTCCAGAGCATTGAGACATGGAAGACATTGTGGATTTTATTGAATTCACTATGAAGTGCTAATAGAAAAGCCACTGATCCAATTCATTCAACAACTTCTAAAGGTTCGATGAATCAGGGACTGAGCTTTCCCTTTCTTCTGAATCTGAAGACTTTCTTCCAAGGTGACACTTTCAGAAAAACCTTGTTTCCAACTTGATGTTTAATATATCTACGTTTCAAATCTGCGTATGCTTTTTGTCTATCAAAAGCTTGCTTCAATCTATCGTGTATGATCCGAACTTGTTCTTTAGTTTCTCGAAGCATTTGTGGTCCTAACACCTTATTCTCACCGAGTTCAGACCAACACAGGGGAGTTCGACATCTTTTACCATAAAAGGCTTCGAATGGTGCCATTTGAATCAAAGATTGATAGCTCTTGTTGTAGGCAAATTCTACAAGAGGTATGGATTTCTCCCAATTTTTCCCGAAGTCAATAACACAAGTTCTCAACATGTCTTCAAGGACTTGAATTACTCTTTCGAATTGGCCATCACTTTGAGGATGAAAGGTCGTGCTTAGATTCAATTTGGTGCCAAGGGCTCGTTGCAAAGTTCTCAAGAATCGAGCTGTGAATCTGGGATCTCTATCGGAGATTATCGAGGTGGGAAATCCGTGTAGACGAACTACTTCTTAAATGTACAATTCATCTAAGGCATCCAAACTTAGGTTCATTCGAACATGGATGAAATGAGCTGATTTAGAGAACTTATCAACTATAACCCATACAATATCACTCTTTCTTGGAGTGCAAGGAAGACCGATTACGAAGACTATTGTGATTCGATCCCATATCCACTAAGGGAATTTAATAGGTTGGAGCAATCTAGTAGGAACTCGATGCTCAGTTTAACCCTTTGACAAGTTAAACACATTGATACGTAATCATTGATGGCTGCTTTCATTCCTGGCCACCAATACAAGGGTTTGAGATCCTTGTACATCTTGACTGATCTAGGGTGGATCGAAAAAGAACTCTGATGAGCTTCTTACAAGATGTCTTTTTTTAATTCTTCATCATTAGGGACACAAACCATACTCTTAAAGTATAGTATCCCATTCGAATGGACAAGGAAATCTTGGTTGGCTTTCGAATCAAACTTCAAGATAATAGCTTGAAGATTAGGGCCGATTTGCTGAAGATTTTTAATTCTCGAGATCGGGTTGGATTGAACTTTTAGTTCGGACAAAAATCCCCACTTTTGATACATTCGATCGTGAGCATTAATAGTATTCAAAGCTACAAGATAAACAAGATAGTTTAGGTGGGAATCGAATAGTTACTTGCAAATCAAGGCAAGTGTTCAAATGGTTACTTGCATAGCAAGAAAGGCTAATTTCAATTCAAAATTTTCAAGTATTTAGATTTTAAAGGATTTAGATTGACTTACCCAAGGTCGGTTTACGACTAAGAGCATCTGCAACCACGTTGGCTTTTTCGGGATGATAGTCGATGATTAAATCATAATCTTTCAAGAGTTTCATCCATCTTCTTTGTCTCAAATTGAGATCTTTTGGGTTAGGAGATATTTGAGGGTTTCATGATCAGTGAACAAGTGTCATTTTTCACCGTACAAGTAGTGTCTCCAAATTTTGAGAGCAAAGACAATGGCAGCAAGTTCGAGATCGTGAGTTGGACAATTTAGCTCATGAGGTTTCAATTGCCTTGATGCATACACTACCACATTATCTCCTTGCATCAGAACGCAACCTAGCCCCGAGTGTGAAGCATCACTATACACAGTGAATTCTTTACCCGATTCAGGTTGGATGAGGACCGAGGCATGAGTCAAGGCTTGCTTGAGTTGATCAAAGCTTTGCTGTTGATTCTCGGACCACTCAAATGGTTGATCCTTTCGAAGGAGCTTAGTTAGGGGCAAGGCAATAATATAAAAGCCTTTTACAAATCTTCGATAGTGCCTGACTAAACCGAGAAAACTTCAGACCTCACTAACATTTCTCAGAGGTCGCCAATCAAGAATAGCTTGAATTTTCTTTGGATCCACCTTGATCCCTTCGATTGTGTTTACATGGCCAAAAAATGAAACTTTCGATTGCCAGAACTCACACTTGGAGAATTTGGCGAACATCTGAAGTTCTTAGAGTGTTTGTGTTAAGTGTCTAAAAGTACTATTTTATTCACCCTTTTTATTCATATTATTGCTAGACTTAGGCTCATATTTGTTGCGATATTAGCCATTCATGCATGTTTACATTGTTTCCTTGGTGGTTAAGCTTGATATCATATTTTGCTTAATTTTGTGGAAAAAGGGTGTTGTTGATAGTTGTTTTTGTGTGTGCAGAATCACTTGCCAAAGCAAGGCTGGAACCAGTTGCCAGAGCAATACAAGAAGGAGATGCCGACGCATTTACCAGGGTAGTGCATGAAGGAGATGCTGAGCTAACTACCAGGGCAATTGTCGAGAAGGGATAAGATGATATGGCAGCTGAAATTGATGACTAGGTAAGCCTATGATGACGTGGAACAAAGTTAAATCCCAAAGGAGTTTGATTTCCATGAAGAGGTCAAAGAGAAATAAAATCCCAATAAGATAGGAGAAGATCTAGAAGGAATTTAAATATAATAAAGAATTATATTCTTTAAAAGTATTTAATTCCAACTTAACTTCCTCCTCAAGAAAGACTTTAACCTACGCTATAAATTGAGGACCAAGCCGTCAACTCCAAGAGGTTCAAATGGGGAGAGATTTCGACAAGAAGCTTGCAACCATTCTTCATCTTTTTCTTTCTTGTTCAATTAGGTTTATGTTAGGGATTCTTTGTTTTGTGTTTCTTTTGAACCTAGCCATGAACTAAATCTATTTGGCTAAGGTTATTGTGTTTTGTGGTTGTGAGACACAATTGGATTTTGTTTAGGTAATAAGAGTTTGCACTTTCAATTCAAGGTTTACTCATTCTTGGTTTTTATTCTTGTTTACGAGTGAATTGGGAGAAGATCTCGTAATTCTATCTATTTGTCTAATATCAAGAGAGTTAGATTCAAAAAACGAATGAGTATGGTCTTTATTCAATCTATTGATGGTGAAGATTAATATGGCTTAGGAATAAGTTAAGGATTTCAGTGGCTAAGAGGAGCACAAGATTGGTTGTTGTTCACCCTTGATTAACAAAGGGATGTATTGTCAAGGCATGCACAATGAGCTAGAGTTTCGACTTAGGGATAAGAAGAAACCATTGAAGAACGCTCCGCTGAACGTTGAAGCTGCTGCCCAGCGACCCAGTCATTTGCCCAGGCAACCGTCAATTAGTTGCCAAGGCAACCCAGCTGCGCAAGTTACCACGACAACTGAGTTGCCCTTGCACTCTTTTACCAAGACGATCCAATTAGCTATCACACCTCAACTCACGATAACCTGGCCTAGTCCCTCTCTTTTGATTACATCATCTTTTACTTTAATTGCTTTCTAGTTTAGTTGTTAGTTAAAACTCCTACAATCTTCTACTTGTGTTCATTTACTTTTTATAGTGCAGAGATTAGATTCTTGAAATGGCACCAATACCTATGGAGACGATATCTTTTATACTATAACTTGCGACGTGTACACTTGCACAATTGCGGAGCACTTATTACGCGCAACAAGTTTTTGGTGTCGTTGCCGGGGATTGGCAATAGCAACTTTGTTTTTATTTTCTTGCACTTTTTATTTTTATTGCCTAAAATTCGAAGGGTTATCAAACTTTGGTTTTGCATTGGTATATGACCAGGGCGAGACCAACTACATCCGAATATCCCTTTGATCCAGAAATCGAATAAACTTTGCAAAGACTCAGACAACGGCTAAGAGTAGCAATGGCTAATCAAGATGGCAATATGAACCAAGATGTTCCACTAGGAGGTAGAGTGATTTTTGCATGAAACAGAACTATTCGAGACTATCTTGAAAAAGATATTGAAGGACTTAATCCAAGAGTTGTCACACCTGAAATTGAAGTCGACCACTTTGAGTTGAAACCGGTGATGTTCAATATGATCAACACAATTGGTCAATTTGGCAGCTCAGCAACTCAAGATGCACGACAACATCTTAAATCTTTCCTCGAGATTTGCAATTCATTCAAAATACAAGGAGTCACCCCAGATGTTTTACGACTAATATTTTTCCCCTATTCAATGAGGGATAGGGCAAAAGCTTGGTTGAATAGTATTCCCTCCAGATCAATAGGATCTTGGACCGATCTTTCTCGTGATTTCCTTTCTCGATTTAATCCCACCAATTTAACTGATAAGCTTCGTAATGAAATTACTTCTTTTCGGCCGGGAAATGATGAATCCATGTACGAGGTTTAGGAGCGATATAGAGAACTTCTACACAAATGCCCCCTACGCAGATTCCCAATGTGGACACAAGTGACAATGTTGTACAATGCTATGAATACACCAACAAGGATGATGCTAGATGCCTCGGCAAATGACACACTCCTAGATAAGTCGTCAGAATAAGCAATGCAAATTCTGAACAGGCTTGCCAAGAATGATTATCAGTTCCCATCTGCTAGAAGAGGAGGAGTTAGACGCCAAGCCATAATACATGAACTGGGATCATCAGATTCAGATTCAATTTTGGCACAATTAGCCACTCTAACCAAGATGGTCCAGAACATGTAGAAACAAAACAACACATAGGAGGTCAAGGTAGTAGATTCCTTTTGTGAGTTATGTGGTGGTAACCATAATTCTTCTGAATATATGCAGAATCCGAAATCCAGCTTTTATGTGGGGAATTACAACCGAAACAACAATGTGATGTCCAACACATAATCCAGCTTGGACTAAGCACCCAAATTTTTCATGGAGTAATCCCAACAATGCTCTGAACCATAACAATCAGAATGCACAAGCATCAGGATTCCAGCAAAATATGCCACAACAACAGTTGCCGCAACAACAACCGACAACATCTAGTTCTTTGGAAATTTCTCTTAATGCTTTTATGTTGAAAACTGAATCTTATATGGTTGAGAATAGTAACTTCATAAAAAGAACTGATGCTTTTATTAACAAGACCGAGATGAGATTGCAAAACCAAGAGGCGGCAATCAAATCATTGGAAACTCAAGTCGGAAAATTTGCTCAAAACTTGAATACTAGACCGCAAGGAGCTTTACCTAGCGATACTGAAGTTGCAAGAGGAACTGGCCATGAGCAGTGTAAGGCGATCACCACTAGAAGAGGTCGACAACTTAAGGAGGCTCAAGCTCGATCATCAAACAAAACTCCACAAAAGAACAAGATGAACTCAGCAGCAAGGCCTCAGATGTTGAACCAGGAAATGACACGGCAACCAATGATAAGCATGCCGCAACGACCGGCGATAAGCATGCAACGACAACTAAGGATAGGCATGCCACGGCAACCCCAGTTGACAGTGCCTCGGTAACTCCAGTTGCCCCGGCAATGCCGTCAATCAAATTCTAGACCAATGAAAGGATCGAAGATATCCGACTTCCACCACCACTCCCACAAAGGTTGAAGAGACAAAAGTAAGAATATCAATTCAAGAAGTTTTTTGATACCTAAAGCAAGTCCAGATCAACTTGCCGTTAGTTGAGGCAATTGAACAAATGTCAAACTATGTCAAGTTTCATAAAGACATTGTGTCCAAGAGAACAAGGCTAGGAAAGCTTGAAACAGTTGCCGCAACAGAGGGATACATGACCATGTTGCACAATCGCATGCCACCAAAGTTGAAAGATCCCGAAAGTTTCACTATACCCTATTCCATCGGAACCCACTATGTCGGGAAAGCATTATGTGACCTTGGAGCAAGCATAAACTTGATGCCTAAATCAGTTTTCCAAAAACTAGGAATCGGGAAGGCAAGACCTACAACAGTTATGCTACAGCTAGCCGATAGATCCTATGTGCATCCGAGGGAAAATCGAAGACATACTGGTAAAAGTTGATAAATTTATTTTTCCTGCTAACTTTATTGTTTTGGATTGTGAAGTAGATGAGCATGCACCTATCATTATCGGGAGACCTTTTCTAGCGACAGGGAGAACCTTGATCGATGTTTAAAAGGGAGAACTCACAATGAGGGTGAATGACCAGCAAGTTAAACTGAATGTGTTCCAAACACTAAGGCATGCTGATGGTCCAGAAGAATGCCAACTTCTTCATGCCATGACAGAGTTTGACTTCGACGAGGAATTTAGTTGCCTCGGAAACTACATTGCCGATCAAGAGGAACCTAAGGAATATGAAGAACCGATCGATGAAGAACAACAAGAAGAGGCAAATTGGTTAGTCAATCGACCAGGTACATACTTTGAACCACTAGATTACTCAGGTAAGGAAGGTAAACTCAAAAAAACCTCCACTGAACAACCACCGATTCTTGAGTTGAAACAATTGCCAGGGCAACAAAAATATGCTTACTTGGGAACAGATACTACATTGCCTGTAATTATTTCCTCTAAGTTACAACCTGAGTAGGAAAAGAAGATGATCGACATGTTGATGCTACACAATAAGGCGATAGGATAGACAATTGCCGATTTGAAGGGAATTAGCTTGGCAGTATGCATGCATAAGATTTTGTTGGAAGACGATCACAAACCTTCGATTGAGGCTGAGAGGAGACTGAATCATGACATGAAAGGGGTTGTAATGAACGAAATCATCGAGTGGCTTGACGCAGACATCATATACCCTATCTCTGATAGTACATGGGTATGTCGGTACAATGTGTACCGAAAATGGGAGGTATAACGGTGGTAAGTAATGAAAATAATTAACTCATTCCAACCAGGACTGTGACCGGTTGGAGGGTTTGTATGGATTACCGAAAGCTAAATAAAGCCACTAGGAAAGATCACTTCCAATTACCCTTTATTGATCAAATGCTTGACTGTCTTGCAGGAAAACCCTTTTATTGTTTTCTTGATGGTTATTCAGGTTGCAATCAAATTGCCATAGCACCAGAAGATCAAGAAAAGACAACCTTTACATTCCCATACAGTACTTACGCTTTCCGAAGAATGATGTTCGAATTGTGTAATGCCCCGACAACCTTCCAAAGATGCATGATGGCACTCTTTTCAGACATGGTTGAAGACTTCCTTGAAATCTTCATGGACGATTTTTTAGTAATTGGTAATGACTTTGACAGTTGCCTCGGCAATTTAGAGAAGGTGTTGGCAAGATGCGAAGAATCTGATTTAGTCCTTAATTGGGAGAAGTGCCATTTTATGGTAGATGAAGGAATTGTGCTCGGCCACAAGATTTCATCCAAGGGAATCGAAGTAGACAAAGACAAGGTGGACTTGATCGAGAGATTACCCCTACCAAGTTCGGTTAAAGGAATGCGAAGCTTTATTGGACATGTAGGTTTTTACAGGAGGTTCATTCATAATTTTTCTAAGATTACTAAACGCTTGTGTAATTTTCTTGATCAGGATAAAACCTTCAACTTTGATGATTCTTGCGCTCAAGCATTCAAAAGCCTAAAGGAAAAGCTTGCCTCGACACCCACTGTCGTTCCACCTTATTGGACGCTACCTTTTGAGCTAATGTGTGATGCAAGTGATTTTGCGGTAGGGGCAGTCCTAGGCCAACGCACAGGTAAGACCTTTCATATGATATACTAGGCCAGTAAAACTCTTAATAGCGCTCAAGTGAATTACACAATAACGGAGAAATAGTTACTAGCTGTAGTTTTTGCATTTGACAAGTTCTGATCCTATTTGATTGGTACAAAGGTAATCGTCCATACGGACCATTCGGCAATTAAGTATCTATTTACTAAAAAGGATGCCAAACCTCGTTTGATTCGTTGGATATTGCTTTTACAATAATTTGACATTGAAATTAAGGACAGGAAAGGAATAGAAAATCAAGTTGCCGATCACTTATCACGCTTAGAACGCAATAGGGAGGAGGACGCGGATTTTGAGATATGTGATGCTTTCCCAGATTAGCAACTATTAGTTGCCTTGGCAACCCCTGATGCCTCGGCAACCATGGATGTGCATGCCTCGGCAACCCTTGACGCCTCAGCAACTCTAGACGCGCATGCCTTGGCAACCACCGATGCGCATGCCTTAGCCACTCCAGACGCGCATGCCTCGGTAACTCATGACGCTCATGCCTCGGCAACTCTGGACGCGTATGCCTCGGCAACTCTAGACGTTCATGCCTCTGCAACCCCTGATGTGCATACCTCGACAACCCTTGACGTGCACGCCTCAGAAACCCTTGATGCGCATGTCGCGGCAACTCTAGACGCGCACGCCTCGACAACCAAAGAAGCAGTTGCCACGGCAACCATGGATGCCTCGGCAATACCCTGGTACACGGATTTGGTTAATTTCCTTGTTTATGGTATTTTACCTTATGACCTTACTCATCAAGGAAAGAAGCGGTTCCGCCATGATGCTAATCATTGTTTCTAGGACGAGCCTCTTCTGTTTAAACAATGTGCAGATCAGATTATACGCCGATGTGTCCCTGAAGAAGAACAGCAGAATGTACTCCGGCAATGCCATTCTTCACCCTATGGAGGACATTTTGGAAGAACACGTACCGCGGCCAAAGTTTTGCAATCCGATTTGTATTGGCCAACACTGTACAAAGATTCCCAAGAGCTTTACAAGCAATGTGATTGTTGCCAAAGGATGAGCAATATCTCTAGACGACATGAGATGCCGCTCCAGAAGATCCTCGAGGTGGAATTGTTCGATGTATGGGGGATTGATATTATGGGACCTTTCCCATCTTCATTCGGGAACCTCTACATTCTACTTGTCATCGACTACGTGTCTAAATGGGTTGAGGCAGCTGCAGTTCCCGCCAACGATTCTAAGACTGTGCAATGATTCTTGTAGAAAAACATATTTACACGGTTTGGGATGCCAAGAGCAATTATCAGTGATGAAGGAAAGCACTTTGACAACAGACTCATTGGCAAGATGTTGCAACGCTTTGGTGTATCTCACAAGTTTTCCACGGCGTATCACCCACAAACCAATGGGCAAGTAGAAATTTCTAACCGCGAATTGAAGAATATCCCCAAGAAGGTTGTCAATCTTTCTCGAAAAGATTGGTCTTCAAGACTAGATGAAGCACTTTGGGCTTACCGAACTACATTCAAAAAACCCTGGGAATGTCCCCGTTTCGCCTTGTCTATGGTAAGACTTGTCACTTACCGGTGGAAATCAAACACAAGGCATATTAGGCAATCAAGACTGTGAATATGGATTGGGAGAGTGCCAAAAAAACATTTACTAGATCTCTACGAGATAGAAGAATTTCGTGCACTCGCCTACGACAATGCACAAATCTACATGGAGAAAACGAAGCAATGGCATGACAAGAAACTATTGCCACGACAATTCATGCCAGGGTGGTCACTGGGAAAACTGAGATTAAGATGGTCGGGACCATTCAAAGTTGTCAAACCGTTGTCCCATGGTGTCGTGATAATCAAGTTCACCATTGACGAACATGAATTCAAAGTTAATGGACAAAGATTGAAGCACTATAACGGTGCCCATGTGGAACGTAACAAAGAAGTGGTCACTTTAGGAGATGCATGAGCATGCTCTCCTTTAAATATTTTCCTTTTATTTTTAGTTATCTTTTATTCGAACTTATTATATTTTTATTTTTATTTTATTAAATTCGGTTATTTATTTATTTTTTTATGATAGATTTATTTATTTTCTTTAGGATTGAGACTACATCCTTCTTTCATATTCATTTAATTATTTTTGAATTTTAGGTTTAAGAATTTCTTTGCACATCTTTATTTATTTCTTTTTATTTTTTACTAGTTTATCTTTAATTTCAATTCTTATTTTGTTTGTTTTTGAATTATAGGAAAAGAGTTCAAGATATAGAGGAATTTGATTCAAGAAGGAAGTTTCTTCAACAAGGAAACAATTGGGTTAAATCTAAGGCTTATATTAAGCCTCCAATTTACCCTAATTCACCCTATTAGTCATCCAAACCCTTCCTCTTCCCCCAAATCCCCTAGCCGCCCCTTTCCCCCAATTAAAACCCTTGTTTTCTTTCTTTCCAATCAACCCCACCCACCATATATACTACCTATATTTTCTATTTAACCCATCACCCTTAACTTCCAAGAAACCTATTCCTACTTTTCACCTTGCAACTCTTTAGTTTCTTTTACTTTCTTTTCTTTGTTTCTACCCAACTCACAACCAAAATCATCCATGGCATCCAAAATCAAGTTTTTGGCGGTCCCAAGTTCTTCCAAAGAACCAAGTTACAAGAAGTTTGCTACACCGGCGGTTCAAGAAAGATTTCACTACAAGTTTGAAAGCCATAAGATTTACGAAGAACAAGGCTTCGAATACTCCAACTCTCATCAAGATTTTGGCCTTCAACCATTCATCATCCAAAGGATTGCACATCAAAAGTGGAAAATCATTTGCCATCAAACGGAACCAGGTAACATCTCATAGGTAAGAGAATTTTATGCTCACTCACCTAACCCGAATAAGCCTTATGTTTTTGTTCGTGACAAGGCTATACTCATAAGCCCCGAAAGCATCAACACATTTTACGGGCTCTACGTTGAAAAGGACGAGCATCAAGCATTTGTTGATCAACTGATGCCCGGGCAACTCGGCCACCAACCCCAGGACAACTTGAAGCACTCTTACAACGATTAGTGAACCGCCTTAAGCAACTTGAAGACAAGCAACTAATGTTCATGCGATACATGAAGGATCACAACAATGCCATCACCAAAGTCATCCTGGAAAAGTACCCAGACAGTCACGGGTCGTTCCCCATCTTTCCTCCCGAAATCCTTGCCACGACAACCAATGAAGCAGTTGCCATGACAACCGCAACAGAACATGCCGCGGTAACCTACACTGCGCCTGCCCTAGTAGTTGCCCCGACAACCAACACTGAAGATGCCACGGCAACCGAGACTGAAGATGCCCCGACAACCACTACAAAAGCCAAAGGTAAAGTGCCTATGCCTGAATCAGCTCATACTGAATCATTGTCTGATTTTTCAAATTCGAACGAGTCCTCCATTGCACCAATGAAGACCACCCAATCAAAACCTCGAAGCCCAAGTGAAAAGCCAATGAGATTGAGGAAGAGGATGATGAGGACACCCCCGTACGAGGATCGATTCCACCATCGGCAACAAGCAACCACCACGTTCAAGACACCAGCCAAAAGGAAACTAATCATCCACGACGACAAACTCTCGGAGTAAGTCTTCATTTGCATTTTACTTTTCTTTATTTTTCTTTCCTTTGCATGCATTGAGGACAATGCCTCACTAGAGTTTGGGGGGGATTGTTACTAGTTAGTTATCATGTTTAGTTGCATTCATCTTAAGTATTGCATATAGGATACATAAATTGCTTGCCATGCCTTTAGTTGGAACAAGAATTGCCTAGATTTGATGAATATCCGATGATGACATTGCCAATGTACTTAATTGATAGAACTTTTTATTCTAGAATAACCATGGAAACACTTAGAATCCTATTTTATTCGTCCTTTTTTTCATATCATTGCTAGACTTAGGCTCATATTAGTTGCATTATTAGCCATTCATGCATGTTTACATTGTTTCCTTGGTGGTTAAGCTCAATATCATATTTTGCTTAATTTTGTGGAAAAAGGGTGTTACCAATAGTTGTTTTTGTGTGTGCAGAATCACTTGCCAAAGCAAGGCTTGAACCATTTGCCAGGGCAATACAAGAAGGAGATGTCGACGTACTTGCCAGGGCGGTGCATGAAGGAGATGCCGAGCTAGTTGCCAGGGCAATTGTCGAGAAGGGATAAGATGATATGGCAGTCGAAATTGATGACTAGATAAGCCTATCATGACATGGAACAAAGTTAAATCCCAAAGGAGTTTGATTTCTATGAAGAGGTCAAAGAGAAATTAAATCCCAATAAGATAGGAGAAGATCTAGAAGGAATTTAAATAAAATAAAGAATTATATTCTTTAAAAGTATTTAATTCCAGCTTAACTTCCTCCTTAAGAAAAACTTTGACCTAGCCCTATAAATTGAGGCCCAAGCCGTCAACTCCAAAAGGTGCAAAAGGGGAGAGATTTCGACAAGAAGCTTTCAACCATTCTTCATCTTTTTCTTTCTTGTTCGACTATGTTTATGTTAGGGATTCATTGTTTTGTGTTTCTTTTGAACCTAGCCATGAACTAAATCTATTTGGCTAAGGTTATTATGTTTTGTGGTTGTGAGAAAAAATTTGATTTTGTTTAGGTAATAAGAGTTTGCACTTTCAATTCAAGGTTTACTCATTCTTGGTTTTTATTCTTATTTGTGAGTGAATTGGGAAAGGATCTCGTAATTCTATCTATATATCTAATATCGTGAGAGTTAGATTCAAGAAACGAATGAGTATGGTGTTTATTCAATCTATTGATGGTGAAGATTAATCCGGCTTATGAATATGTTAAGGATTTCAACGTCTAAGAGGAGCGCAAGATTGGTTGTTGTTCACTGTTGATTCACGCATGGATGTATTGTCAAGGCATGCACAATTAGCTAGAGTTTCGACTTAGGGATAAGAAGAAACCATTGAAGAACGCTCCACCGAACCTTGAAGTTGCTGCCCAGCCGCCCAAACAGTTGCCCAGCCAACTATCGATTAATTGCCAAGGCAACCCAGCTGCGCAAGTTGCCACGGCAACCGAGTTGCCCTTGCACTCTTTTACCAAGACTATCCAATTGGCCATCACACCTCAACTCACAACTCCTACAATCTTCTACTTGTGTTCTTTTACTTTTTACAGTGCAAGAGATTAGATTCTTGAAGTGGCACTAATCCCTGTGGAGACGATATCTTTTATACTATAGCTTGCGAAATGTACACTTGTACAATTATGGAGCACTTATTACGCGCAACAGATTGCAAGACAAATCGGAGGTGTTCAACATGTTCCTCCTTATTACGAGAGTAGACCAAGATGTCATCAATAAAGATGACTACAAATTTGTCAAGAAAAGGTTTGAATACTCGATTCATAAGATCCATGAATGCGGCTGGGGCATTAGTTAGCCCAAAAGGCATTACAAGGAATTCAAAGTGGCCGTAACGAGTTCAGAAGGCTGTTTTAGGCACGTCTTCTTCTTTCACCTTCATTTGGTAGTAACTCGATCAAAGATCAATCTTTGAAAACACCGAAGCATCTCTAAGTTGATCGAAGAGATCTTCTATCCTTGGCAAAGGATACTTGTTCTTGATGGTAAGCTGATTCAATTGACGATAGTCGATACAAAGCCACATCGTACCATCTTTTTTCTTTATGAACAAGACAGGTGCACCCCAGGGAGATGTGCTAGGCCGAATGAAGCCTTTGTCTTGTAGTTCTTGAAGTTATTTCTTAAGTTCCTTCAACTCTACTTGTGCCATTCGATATGGTGTAATTGACACCGAATTGGTTCCATGTAACACCCCCTACCCGGGTTAGTAGTAACTCGGTTTGGGAGCGTTACTTAACAAGCAAGCAAGACAAGACAAGGCATGGCAAGGCATGCATTACACATTTAAACTTGATTCACTAATCAAGCAACACAATCGGCATTCAACATCCAAGAAGAACAACCATTCATACTTGTTTACTTAACTAACAAGAAAACTCATACTTGACTCCTACACATCCATACCATTCGAAACTAGACCAAGCAAGGAGGAAGCATGCATTCAAACAAGGCATAAGCAACCATTCATGCATTTATTTACATGCAATTAATCTCAAATGTATCTACAAATCTCATACTAGCATTCGGCTATACTTAGTATACCATTATATTAATTCATTCTTGCTTACAATTCAAGTTACTACTTTCGTAATTCATTTTACAACACATATACATTGTTACCTATCCTATTTAATCTACTTAGTATTACATGCTTCCAATTCCATTTGGTGATCCTTATGTAGTATTACAATTAGTCATTTCACTCCTTCAATTACTAAGCTTTGTTATCTAACCTTATATAGCTTATAACTTGTTCCATTCAAACCTATTTCAATATCTTAGCAATCGGCCTTGTTACCAAAAGCAAGTACAAGGCATATAACTAGTACCTAATGACCTAAGCTATTCGCCCATGCATCAAACAAGTGCACCATACTCATGAAATCAAGGCATGAACACAAAATTGAATCATATACATATCAAGGCCATTCGATTAGGAAACAAGTAAGCATCTTGTCTCATCATCCTACTCTTTATTTAAGAAAACCACATACAAGATCATAGCATTCGAAAGTCATCAAGATAGCTAGATTAACATTAAGTCATTCCTCCAACATATGAGCAGCAACATTCAACCATATAAGTTAATTAAATTCATTACAAACCTTAATCTATATACAAATCATAGATAGGCTATCAAGCATGATAAACAACCCTTCAAAATGCATGTTCAAGCTACTTAGATACAAAATAGTGCCACCACTCTAGGAGAATACAAAACAAGTATGGGATCATACATTAACAAAGCTTGTATAGGATGCTTCTTTCTCAAGGAATCAAGCTTCAAGATCAAGCAATGTTGAATCCTTTAACCTGTAGGTTGGGAAGAAGGAAATAAGAGTGATAAGTACAAAAATGTACTTAGTGAGGTAGTAACTAGTCTATCCATTTTGTTATTTCATGTTTCATGTCTTTTAGATCAAGTGAAGACCTAGCTAAGGCTTCCAAGCATTAGAGTAGACTTAGCTAGTCTTTCAAGTATCAAGAGTATCCTATCTAGGATAACATGCAATTCGGCCAATAAGATTAGGCAACAAGAAATCTTAAATCATGAATTAAGCAACATGCTTGCAAAACAAGTAACCAAGGAGTCATGCTTCCAAATCAAGCAACATACATTTCATGGAAATACAAGACAACTATCATGTATAATTGAGTCATAATTCATTTGTAATTTCATTTAACAACCCCCTTGGTACTTAGTTTGTATAGGTAATCGAGTCTCCAACCAACTGTCGCCACAATATGCACCGTAGTGCTGGTCAACCCTCCTACTATCGCCAAAGACCACATACGTGCCCTTCGTCTGTCACCAAATAGGGGCCTTAGCCCTGGACCATAGTCCACCCGTACACAATGAGCTATAGACTCTAAGGCATGCCTTTCTACCTAATCCAACTAGCTACCAAGGTTGTTCGAATTACCATTTATTCAAGTTATCAAGTTCAAGATATTGTTCATGTCAATCAAGATCATTTCATGTTAACCCCTTAGGCTATTGAGCCTTATCTCACAAGTCAAGTGGTTTCAAGACTCATTTCATCAAAATGAGATCATCATATCTCAACCAAGTCATTTGCATTCAATCATGTTTTATCATAGCACATACAAGCAACCAAGTTATCACTAATCATGCATAGCATTTCAAGTAAACATGTAAATAAGACTAGGATCATGTTTCATGTGTTTCATTAATCATTCTCCCCTTATTAAGTCATATTCATGCTCAGATTCATTAAAATAACAAGAATGTAACAAATACATTGGTTAGGACCTAGTCCTAACCCTAGAGGTAACTACACTCACAATGCAATTCAAGAAAGCTAGAAATTATCTTGTATGGTTATCCCCTTGTTCTTAGCCCTTGAATGATTTCCTTTTTCTTCCTCAATTTCCTGCCCTTGATCTAGCAAGCTTAACACATGCACATTTCATCAAAACAAGCACAATATATCATACAATCATAGTAGCAATGTTATCACAATGTATCTAACATTTAGCTACTCCTTTTATACTTCCTTTTAAGCACTTCTTACCAATTTATCTTCACATTGTTATTACTTCATTTTAAAGCATTATTGGATAGACTACAATGTCCTAAAACTGTTTTGGAAACAGTTTACATTTAGGTGTAAAAACAGTCCCAAACTGCCCAGGACACTGCTGCCTGGCAGTTTGCACACTGTCCCTATAAATGGACATATCTTTTAATCCGTACGTCAGAATTTTGATTGCTATACACCCTTGGAAAGCTAATAAAATTTCCTATACGAACATGTCAGACTTACATTTTATTTCGTATCCAATTAATACAGTTTATTATTCAAAGACAGGGCATTTTACACTGCCTGGACAGTTTGCACTGTCCAGCGATTTTCATTTACAGTTTCCAGCATAGGACCCAATTTTCCATTCTGTTTTCACCTAATGAAAATAGACATTCTAAGAATAATGTCATTAAACTTTCAGCCCTGAATTCAATTTATACAATTTTTGGTGAATTTTCAAAGTGACTGCCCAGAACAGAGCAATTTTGGGCATATTGCATCTATCACATCTTAATGCCTTTAATCCATTTTAACTAATGTCTTGGCCCTATTATTCATTTCATATGACATTATAAACATGTTAGGTCCATGTTAGTTCATTAAACAAGGCTTCCAAAACATGGTAAGTTGGTTATAATGCCTAATCTTGCATGTTTACTCAATTCAATTCAACAAAACAGTTCTGATGTTACATAACTATCTTCATGCTTTCACCCTTCATTTCCAGCATTGTTTGCATCTAATTCAATTTCTTTAACACCTTCTATACATTAACTATTGATGATCATATCAAGTTAAGTATGCTTGGTTGCTTGCTAGTTAAGTAACTCATTTAATAGGGATGAGTTAATATATTCTTGCTTGTAATGCCTTGTTCTTGCTTGGTAACGCTTTCGAGCCGGTTTGCTACTAACCTGGGGTAGGGGGTGTTACTGTCTGTTAGTCAAAACATAAATAACATGATATGGAGTACATGTTATTTGAATGCTAAGTAGTCTTGAAGATACTACAAAATGTTTGAATGCCTAGTGACTAAGACAATGTAGGTTTATCATTGAATAAGATGACTTGGCATGGATAATTGAATGAAGTGATGTTGTTGATTTATGTTAGTAGAACTAACCAAGACATGATAGGCTTATTCATGAGCTTGCTTGGCTTTTCAGCTTCTGATAATCAAATCTGTTTAAGGCTTAATTCTTCAAAGAAAGTTTATAAGAGATAAGAAAACACTCTGTTTGATATAGTTAAGTGTTTAATAAATTTTGAAATTTTCTGACTCGCGTTTTCGATTTCCTCTGTAGTAACGTCCTTAACTCCGGTTTTCGTCTAAGTCGGGTTCAGGACGTTACATCTTCTTGGTCTAAGATTAACAAATAATATGTTTACATATATTAGAACCACTTCAATTATGTAAACATTCACCAAACTCAACATCAAAAGTTCATAAGATTTTCATACACAATTGATCATCAATGGATACAAGTATGTAAAACAAGACAGCTTTCATACATATACATCTATTCAATCAGATTTACATATCTATGCATTCATATTTCTAAAACAGGGCAGCATCTAAATACACATTTTTCAGACACATAAAACAGTCCAAATACTTCCCTATTCATGCAATCCTATCCAGCCAACATATACACATAAATACATGTCAAAAACAGTCCAAATATTTTCATATTCAAGCAAAACTGCCCAGCCAACATATACACACAAATACATGTCAAAAATAGTCTAAATATTTTCATATTAAAGCAAAGCTGTCCAGCTAACATATATACACATGTATGCACAAAATTCTGGGCAGATATCTCCTAAACACATTTTCCAGTATTTTTCCCTGTTTTTCTCGTTGAAAACAGTCCATAAATCATGCAAAACAGCCCTAAATTACATATATCAATACTTTATTCTAAATGATACACAAGTGCCTTCTTTTTAAGTTTTCTCCCCTGTTTTAATAACACCAAGTCAGCCCTTCGTTTATCAATTAAGAAAAACAGAACGGATCCATTGATTTTTCACACACAAACACTTAAATCAACATATTTACACAAGCCTGAATTTTCCAGCCTGTTCATACTTATCAAAGATCAAACCAGAGCAGTTTATTCCTAGTTAAAACAGTATTAGTTCAATACTACAGCTCAATAACAGTCTTTAATACTAAATCCATTAATCACCTTAAGGAAAAAGGCTCATTCAAGAATGTTACTCATCTTAATAACCTTTAATTTCATCTTTAATCACTTGCTATCTATTTTTTATACAAATTCACAAGATATCATCTATCCACCAAGGAGATCATTCGAACATCACAAACATATGTCTAATCCTCTTAACAAAATCAGTTACTAATCATAACAACAGGAAATACATAAATCATATAGGAAAATGATGAGAAGACATCATTTGAAACTTCCAATTCAAGTGTATTCTAGAGGAATTCATGGATATTCGAGTAATTGGAATAAATTCAACTAATACAAGAATTGTCTTACCCCCTTGTTACAAAGCTTCCTCAAAACATCTAAAACTCAAGCTTCAATTGTCCTTCTATGGAGTTCGCTATCCAATGGGGAAGATGGAGATAGTGGAAATTAACTCCTCTAGCCGAGACCCCCCCTTTTTCCAATTCTCATGCCTTCTCTCTAATGATGCCAAGTGTAGTAACCCTCGACTAATAATTTCTTTAGCATGCAATAAAGATATTTCACATGATTATCGGTTTAGTCCTTTCTAAAGTAGTTACGGAATTTTCCTTTCATTTAAATTGGTCCTAATTGATCCTAATTCATATACAGGGCTAACCATACTCAAACTAAAACCATCAAGCTAATATTAAAAGGTAATTAACATAATTCTAGACCAGTTTTAGGGATGTTAAAGTTTTTGCAAGATAAAAATGTGATCTGTTAGGTGAAGAATGAAAGAAATGAGTTGAAAACTTAAGCTATATAGTTCTTGGTAAATTAAATATGAAATGATCTAAAGAAAGTGTAAGTAGAGTGAACTTTGACTAAATGAAAGGAATTGATCAAAACTGTAGCACCCCAAATTGTGGCATTAAAAGAATAACTTAATATGATTCCTTAGAGTTAAATTTGGTGTCCATTTTTGAGTTTGGTATGGGACCGAATTGCATTTAGTGCAAAGTTTGAGTAATTGAGTGAAGTGACCATAAAGATTAAATTGTAAAGTCTACATAATTGAGACCAAACAAATGGTCATCTTCTTCTCCATTTCCCCTTAAGCACCGAAACTAATTGTATGCTCGAGTAATTGTGACCTATCTTGCTTGTATGCTCGAGTAATTTTAAGTTTGCTTTGCTAATCTTTGTTTCGATCTTAGTCTAGAGAGGATTACTTGTGATTTGATTGTGGTTGTTAGTAGTAGGGATGATTGAGTGTTTTATGTTGGTTAGGTTGATGCAGGTTTGAGAATTGAACTAATTAAAGCATGAAATTGAAACATATTGTTGTGACATGTTGAATTGAACGATTGAAATTGATCCTTAAGGCTGGGAATAAATGTATTGAGTTATGAATGTTGTATAGGTTTTAATTTAAGAGATTAAGAGCTGCCCTGCTCGATAATAATCTGGAATGAAACTATTTTTGGTAATTAGAATGTTGTGGGACTGTTAAAGCCATGTATAAGTGACAAAATGTATGTTTTAATGTATTTAAGGACTATTGTGGCAAGTTAAGGTTGCATGTAACTAATCCTATATGCCTTGTGTAAATAGTTTTAAAATCTGCATTAGCTGTGACTTTGAAAAGTTGCTATAAATTGTACTGGTGGATTTTGAACCTATAATTTATAAGGTTGAGAAGCTTGTCATGTCTAGTTTCATTTAAAATAAACGAAACTAAATTTCGAGCTACATAACAGTTTATAGAGTTAATTGTTCAAAGACAGTGTAATCTGCCTGGTGGCAGAATTGGGTGTATCTTTAGACAAAAATCTGTATTAATTCATAAGGAGTAAAAATGCAAGGCTTATATGGTTAGAAAGGTAGTTGAGTTAGCTTTCCAACGGTGTAAATGGTTCAAAATTCCGATATACGGAATGGATGATTTGAAATTTTAACTGAGTGTGGCGCAGTCTGCCCGAAAGTAGCAGCCATTTAGGATATTAGAAAATGTCATTGAAAAACATGAAAGTATGGAAATTGTTTTGAAATTATGCATGAATATATGCGATTTTGCCTTGAGTATATTTATATATACTATAGGCTGTTTTAATAAGATATAAATGTGTATGTATGTGAATTGGATTGCAATGTAAAATGTTTATATACATGCTTGCTGACCTATTTTGATAAAATGAATGTATGTAGTTATAAGCTGCCTTGATGATACATATTTAAGGATTGAGTTGATGCTAATATGTAGTTATGATTTTTGCTATGTTTATACCAAGAGGAAGCTAGGACGAGATTGAATAATAGGAAGATAATTGAGGATTCAGGTATCCCGTAACATTAGGATAAGAGGTGAGAGTAGTCTAGAGCCTCAGGATAGGAGAAATCCATCTCGAACATCCCTAATTAATTTAATTTACTTACTTTCTAAATAAGTTATATAACGAGGTGCAAACGAGCATGAGATCGAAGGTACGTGCTTTTGTGAAAAGCACCTTGCAATTAAGTGAGTAATTTGATTGTATTGTTAATGTTTAAAATGTTATAAATTTGACTATAGATCGAAAGAGATTTTCTATTCAAAAATAAGGGTTTGCGACCAATTTGATAAGCTTGAATACTACGACATTTCTTCCTTCTCTTGAAGGTTTCATGTGGTTGTTTTTAGTGAATTTTCCGTACGGCACTTGTTAGATTAACAATACTCTGTTTGAAAAGAATTGGTTGTTATTAATTGTACCCATATGAATAAGCGAGAAGGAAGAAATGAATGGTACTTATGAGATAAAGAGTATAAGTATTATGCCTTGATTCATGAAATGAACAATTAGCATTTAAGCCATGGTGGACTTGTTAATAAAAATGTGAGCAATTCTCACCTTGAATGGAAAATTCACATAAAGTGAATCATGCTTATATTGAAAGGTAACACGTAACGTGATATGATGTGATGAAAAGCTATGTGTTAAATGTTTTAAATCAGATAAGTGAATGAGTAAGCCTTGGTCACGAGTCAGTCCTAGGTACAATTGGCATGCCATAGAGTCTATCGAGCTCGCTAGTCCGGACTACGGTCCGCTTGTTGTTAAAGATCAAACGGTCTATCTGGTACTATTTGTGTACCCCTGTTTTGGTATTATTTGCATACCCCTGCATTGGTACTTGGTGTACCCCTATTTCGGTACTTTGTGTACCCCAGTTTGACATTGATTTTTGGATTTGTGTATCTTGGCTATTGCTTGAGTCTCAAGGCTGAATTAAAAGAAATATAAAGGTGTATAAATTACCGAGAAGTTAATATGCTAGATTGAATACTTTCTTGAGATTAAAGACATGATAAGATACATGCTAGATTGAATACTTTCTTGGACTGTTTTGTTGTGATTAAACGTACATACATGCTAATGAAGCTGTCTTGCTATAGATTAAACTTAAGTGGACTGTTTTGTTGTGATTAAATGTATATACATGCTTAATGAAGCTGTCTTGCCATAGATTAAACTTAAGTGGACTGTTTTGTGATGATTAAACGTACATACATGCTTAATGAAGCTGTATTTCCATAGATTAAACTTAAGTGGACTGTTTTGTTATGATTAAATGTATATACATGCTTAATGAAGATGTCTTGCCACATATTAAACTTAAGTGGACGGTTTTGTTGTGATTAAATGTGTAACACCCCTGCCCGGGTTAGTTTGTATAGGTAATCGAGTCTCCAACCAACTGTCGCCACAATATGCACCGTATTGCTGGTCAACCCTCCTACTATCGCCAAAGACCACAAACGTACCCTCAATCTGTCGCCAAATAGGGGCCTTAGCCCTAGACTGTAGTCCACCAATACTCAATGAGCTCTACACTCTAAGGTATGTCTTTCTACCTAATCCAACTAGCTACCAAGTTGTTTGAATTACCATTTATTCAACTTATCAAGTTCATGATCATGTTCATGTCAATCAAGATCATTTCATGTTAAGCCCTTAGGCTATTAAGCCTTAGTTCATAAGTCAAGTGGTTTCAAGATTCATTTCATCAAAATGAGATCATCACATCTCAACCAAGTCATTAGCATTCAATCATGTTTTATCATAGCACATACAAGCAACCAAGTTATCACTAATCATGCATAGCATTTCAAGTAAGCATGTACATAAGACTAGGATCATGTGTTTCATTAATCATTCTTCCCTTATTAAGTCATATTCATGCTTAGATTCATTAACATAACAAGAATGTAACAATTACATTGGTTAGGACATAGTCCTAACCCTAGAGGTAACTAAACACACAATACAATACAAGCAAGGTAGCAATTATCTTGTATGGCTATCCCCTTGTTCTTATCCCTTGAATGATTTCCTTTTTCTTCCTCAATTTTATGCCCTTGATCTAGCAAGCATAACTCATGCACATTTCATCAAAACAAGCACAATATATCATACCATCATAGTAGCAATGTTATCACAATGTACCTAACATTTAGCTACTATTTTTATACTTCCTTTTAAGCATTTCTTACCAATTTATCTCCACATTGTTATTACATCATTTTAAAGCATAATTGGAAAGACTACAATGTCCTAAAACTTTTTTGGAAATAGTTTACATTTAGGTGTAAAAATAGTCCCAAGCTGCCCAGGACACTGCTGCCTGGCAGTTTGCACATTGTCCCTTTAAATGGCCATATCTTTTAACTCGTACGTCAGAATTTCAATTTCTATACACCGTTGGAAAGCTAACAAAATTTCCTGTAAGATCATGTAAGACTTGTATTTTATATCTTAGCGAATTTATACATTTTATTATTCAAAGACAGGGCATTTTACACTACCTGGATAATTTGCACTGTCCAGCTATTTCCATTTACAGTTTTCAGTATAGGATCCAGTTTTCAATTCTGTTTCCACCTAATGAAAATAGAAATTCTAAGGATCATTTCATTAAAATTTCAACCCTGAATTCAATCTATACAATATTTGGTGAATTTTCAAATTGACTGCCCAGAACAGAGCAATTCTGGGCAAATTGCATCTAATCACATTTTAATCCATTTTAACCAATGTATTGGCCCTATTGTTCATTTCATATGACATTATAAACATGTTAGGTCCATTTTAGTTCATTAAAAAATGCTGTCAAAATAGGGCAAGTCGGATACAATGCCTAATCTTTCATGTTTACTCAATTTAAAATCCACAAAATAGTTTTTATGTGATGTAACTATGTTCATATTCTTATCTTTCATTTTCAGCATTGTTTGCTAACAATTCAATTTGTTTGAAGCCTTTTATACACTACCAATTCATGATCATCATCAATTCATTAATTCCATAGCTCAATTTTATGTTCAAATCATTCAATTCCCACTTTAACATCACAATACAAATTTCCAGCAACCTAGGTTTGTTACACTAGCATGAACACATAATTTCCAGCCTTGTACCTAGTTTCATTCTTCAATTTAGCATAATTCAACAAACATATAATCACCTAACAACATATTAAAAGTCTAATTCATCTAACATGATCAAAATCAGTCCAATCCCATAATCATAGTTGCCTATTCAATTAAACACAAGAATAACTATACTTACTTTGCTTCTTGCTTAATTTCCTTGAAAAATCACTACACATGCAAGCCAAAATTCATCTTCAATGGCTGAATTCCCTAGCTTTCTATCTCAATTTTCTCCTCTCAAATTCGGCTAACAATGGTATAGTGTAGAAGATGATAACAACAATTCCTTGTTATTGGAATTGTGTTTTGTTTAAATTGTCCCTTAATTAGTTACTAATCGTGTAATTAGTCAAGGGAAAATAAGAGATTCATGATATTTATCATTCAATCTCAATCTTTCTCTTTTAATTCATTATAGCCATTCCAATTTGGTCACTTATTTCATTCATTATTTCAATTAGGCCCTTGACTATTCAATTTAGCTTAATCCTAAATTCAATTAAGCTATTCACTTATTAAATTTGGTTCCAATAATTCTAAGCTAGGATTTAGGGTGTTACAAAATGTATATACATGCTTAATGAAGTTGTCTTGCCATAGATTAAACTTAAGTGGACTGTTTTGTTGTGATTAAATGTATATACATGCTTAATGAAGTTGTTTTGCCATGAAATGAACTTAAAGGGGCAGATTTGACCCGAATAAATCACATTGTGAATTGTTTTGAATAAGTTAAGTATGCCTTATCACTACCCTTTTTGAGTTCAAATCCTAAGAGACTTTAGGAATGGAATGAAGGTTTAATAGTTAATAAAGGGTGGTTGAATGTGCTATTTATAAAATGACTAAATTGTTCAATTGAGATCTTGGGGAATTAAGGAATTATAGTTCATTTAGGGGCTGTTAAAAATGCCACACTAAGATGATTAAAAGGTTGTTAAAAGAATTATCTGGAGGAATAAAACTGTTTCTAAAATTAGCTTAGGGCCTACTTGGGTATAATCTAGAACTTAAAAAGAACTAGATGTGATGTAACATCCTCGATTACTTCTTAATAATTTATTTATATTAGAATTCTATGAGAAAAGAATTTGGTGATCAAATCAATGTTTGTTGGGGGCCGAATTAAAAAGAATTAGGAACTACGGAGCACTTGTGAAGTGACCAAAAAGAGATATTTTGGAACTCAAACCTTGCATGCTAAATTAAATCTTATCATAAGAAATGTGGGGCATGAATCGGTTACCTTGAGACAAGTGGACTAAATTCTTTAGACATATCTTAAACAAGAACCATCTTCTTCTCTTCTCTTGACCCTTCATCACCGAAAACTTGCTTAAGGAAAATAGGGGGAGAATTGCTCAAGAATCGGTGTATGATAGATAAAGAATTGGAGTTAGATTAAACCTTGCATGTGTAAAGAATTAAGATCCTTGTTATTTACTTGTTGATAATCTTGGTTTTGGATTTGTAGTTGTAATCGATAATTGTGGATTGAATTGGTCGAGATGAATTAGTTGATTTAATGAGTAGGATCTTGACTATATTTGTGTATGGAGCACGTAGTATGTAAGAATCAAAAAGAAGCTACTATAAGCATGCTAAGTAATCGAAATCAATACCTTGTTAATCATGTTATGCTTAAATTCTGAAATTTCAAGAAGGAACATAGGTGACTATATTGATTGCCGAAACTGTAATTGCCTTAGATTGAATTCAGGGAAACTGTTTCAGTTCATTGAGGTTTAAGGGTACTATTTTAATTGAAAATTGGTGAATTAGATTTGAAATTATCAAGGGAAATTGTCTGAATGAATATTGTGAAGAAATAGACACAAAATTGAATTACAAGGACTGATTGTTCTAATGTGTTGGACAGGGTACGGGCTGTTTTGTTTCAAACAGTTTAGGAGAAATGAGTGATTGTAGAGATTAAGTGTTTAAATGCTTGTTTAAGGTATACAGAGTGGAAATTGATATTGGTATGCACAAATTTGATTTAGGATGATCGAAATAAGTAATTGGGATAAGAAATGTTGTTGATTTATGTCTTAGACTGTTCGAATAGAAGGATTAATTGATCATGATCTGGTTCTAATGCTCCATTGAATTTCTTTATTATATAGACAAGAAGGAAGTCGATCTAAAGGATAAGAGATTGAAAGGAGCGGTGATTGTAAGGCCTAAATGCCTGTGAGTGTAAATTTTAATGGTTTAGTTAAATTTTTACAAAATGGATGGTAAATCCGAATTGATGATTAAGGCCTAAATCCCTATGTATGTGTTTCGGATGGATGGCTATTCAAGGTAAGAACATCCATGTGAATGGTGATTGTTTCTTAGCCTTGATTATGATTTTAGAATGAAATCTTTGGCTGCATCAATTATTGAATTAGTAGTTAGGACTGATTATTTGCAAGTTTTGGTAATAAGATAATGAAGTGGAAATGATCCTAAATGTGTTGATTAGTACTTAAACCTAGCTTGTTTGGCATGCCAAAATTCCTGAGCTCAGCTTGTTACAGACTACGGTCCCTTGTCGGTACTACGGTACTTTTGAATACATTCGATCCCATGGAAATTTCAATCGTAAAAACATACCATTGCTTGTTAACTACTTCGTGAGAATATTGTCCCTGGGTAAGTACCTAATCAAGGCCTCTAAATAAATTTTGGTTGCATATTCAAAAAGGTTTGTTGAATGTCTAATTACATGTGTATCATATGATTAGATGATAGATAGTTGTAATCTTTGTGAGAACATACTATAGTCGATCTCTTGGAAGATAAGAGATTATTGTAATACCTTTTAGTCAAATGAGATTGAAATTAGTTATTTGGCTTACACTTATATAGTTTATTGTTTGCTATGGCTGAAAATTCTAATTACTCATATTGACTCCTTTCAGGAAAGGAAGAGATCTAGGTTGACCTTGGGGAGCTGCGCAAGTCACAAGAAACTTTTGAAAGTATGTTTTTGTGTGTTATATCTGACTCCTATGAATGGTGGCACTAGAATGTAATTAATAGTTTGATATTTTGGAACTTTTATGGAGGCTTGTAAGGTCCCTAAATTCTAATTACACATAATGCTTTTGCTTGAATGTTGATGGATTTGTTTGATATGTTGTCTACGAATGATTAGTATGCATATTAGGCTCTTGTACAGATTATTTCTTGTTTGTTAAAATATCTAAAGTATGATCATATGGTTGAGAAAGATCTAGATATTCTATGCATATAGTCATCCCCTAATGTATAAACATTTCGGTACACTTCTAATATTCTGATAATGAGTAGCTTTATCATCTACAATTCTATGAACTTTGAACTTTGAACAATATCCCCTGATGTTTTTCTTTTAAATCGCCCTTTCAAATTGGGATTTGGGATCTTTCCTTCGAATGCATACTTGTTGGGTAAGCAAGCTTGCCATGTTTCCTTAGTTGAGTAATACTTTAGGCAGTATCTTTTTAGGGGTTACTTAATATAATACAATAGAAATGTTTTGTTTGACTTGAACCATAGATACAGGGTTAATAAGTGAAGAAATTTTCTGTCTAAGGATTAGTCTAGTTTGAACCAATTCTATGTAGGTATAAGTGCGTCAAATTGGTAGACTTATCAATATAGACAAAGAAATGGGTTGTTGTTGTACTAGAAAAACTTAAGTGATGAATATTGCCTTTATGCAAGCCATTTTGTAAGAGCATTCATTCGAAAAGTTTAGTGATTCTTTTCCTTGGGGTTTCATAACTTGTGGTTTGAACTTGTAATTAATTAGCTATAAACTAGTTCCTTAACATCTTTAGCATGTTATGTTTCTAAATCATGTGTTTCTCGTGTTGTCCAATTACATGCTTAGACTAAATCAATGTAGGTTGTGCCACCTAGGAGTCAAATACTAAGTATGCTTGTGACTTTGCTTGATTAAGCCTCCCTTAAATGTTTATTTCAGATGTCCGATACACATCTAGCCCAGGAGGGAAATTGCCCGACAGGTTCCTCCAACGAAGGAGGAAGTGTTATATTGAATCAAGATCAAACAAATCCTAAGAATGCTACAGAACCACAGCCAGAGGCCCCTAAATGAATGAAATCCAAAAAGAATCTCTTCTCAGCATGACTAAAGTATTCAATCAATTGGTCACCAATCTAAAACAAAGTGATCTTCCTATAGCTGTAGTGGCCCCGACCAAGGCCCCAATTGATAAACTGACTCAACATCAAGCCTATACCTTTACGGGATCTGATGAGGGAATCCCGAAGCTGCTGAGTATTGGTTAGAAACTACCGTCAGAATTCTAACCAAACAACTCATGCGTTTGCATCAACACAAGTTAGAGTGTGCTGAAGCTTTATTAGCCGATGAAGCTTTGAGTTGGCGGGAGATTATGACTCTTACAGCTCCGAAGGAGGCAGTTACATGGGATTTCTTCTTGAAAGAGTTTCGAAAGAAATATGTTAGTGAGCAATACCTAGCTGAAAGGAGAAGACGTTTCTTGTATCTGAAGTAAGGGGAGGCCAATTGAGCAATATGTCAGTGACTTTTGTAAGTATTGCAAATACGGGTCGGAGAACATCAAGAAAGAAGAGGATAAGTGCAGAATGTTTATCGAAGAAATAAATGATGAACTAAGTCCCATGTTTACAGCTCTCAGAATTACCGACTTCCAAGATCTGGTGTATCGAGCAATCGCTACGGAAGCTAAGTTGAAAGCTGCTAACAAACGAAAGGATAATTATTTCAGAAAAGTCAAGAGAGCAAGATTTGAAAACAAAACCTTTTGGTCATCTAAGAAATCCAAAGGCCATAGGGGAAATTCTTCTAATGAAGCTCCTTTCCAAAAAGGGAATTTCATACCAAAGCTGCAATCTGTGAGCAGAAAATCAACCCCGGCCATATATGTGGATAGCTCTGGAAACTCACCTAGAGAATCTCAATCTCGTCTTTGCCAACACTGTCAGAATTTTCATTCAGGCCCTTGTAGGAAGAAGTCCAATGCTTGTTATCAATGTGGAGGTTTAGACCACTTTGTGAGAGATTGCCCTCAACTTGGGAACAAGCCTTCAGTCAGGGTAGCTTCCAATCATGTACTTTCTCCATCACCGAAAGGCAAAGGACCAAAACAAACATACTTGGGAAATTTGAGAAAGACTCGGGGTCAAGCTCCTACCTCCACACATCAAGAATCTCAAGACCGTTCTTAGGTTTATCATATCAAAGGTCGAGATGAGGAAGATGCACCTGATGTTATCGTAGGTACAACTGAACTCAATAATCATTTTGTCTATGCTTTAGTAGATTCGGGATCTACCCATTCATTTATTTGCATTCCCTTACTTGAAAGACTTAACTTGAATTTTGAATTTATTAATCACGGGCTAGAGGTTTCGAATCCCATAGGAGGTAATATGACCTTAAATATCATGCATAAAAATTGTTCTCTCTGCATACAAAATATTCCATTTCCAATCGATCTGTATGTCTTACCTTATTGTGAATTTGATCTGATCTTGGGGTTAGACTAGTTAGGGAAACATAGAGCCTATGTTGATTGTCAAAAGAGGAAACTTTATCTCATGGGTTTAGGAAAGGAATCAACACTCCTTCTTCATTCGAATACCAAAGAGCCGAACCCTTTAGTTGTTGTTATGCTTGGTGTTGCTAAAACTGAACTTGATATCAACTCAATACCAACTGTGTCTAATTTTGTTGATGTTTTTCCTGAGGAACTCCCGGGATTGCCCCCGACCCAAGAGGTGGAGTTCAGAATCAAGATTCAACCAGGAATCAATCCTATATCTATTACTCCCTAAATGTTGGCCCTGGTTGAGTTGAAAGAACTTCAAAAGAAGTTACAGGAATTACAAGACAAGAGATTCATTCGACCTAGTTCATCCCCGTGGGGAGCTCCAGTACTATTTGTTAAGAAGAAGGACGGTTCTATGAGACTGTGCATAGATTATCGACAACTTAACCAAGTTATAATCAAGAACAAGTATCCTCTTCCCATGATAGAAGACTTGTTCGACCAGTTGAAAGGTGCATCTGTGTTTTCCAAGATTGATTTAAGATCTGGGTATTATCAAATGAAGGTTAAGGAATCCGATATACCCATGACTACTTTCTAGACTCGATACAGCCATTACGAGTTCCTTGTAATGACTTTTGGCTTAACGAATGCCCCCACTACATTTATGTATCTCATGAATCGGGTTTTTAAACCGTATCTGGACAAGTTTGTTGTAGTATTCATCGATGACATCCTCATCTATTCAAAGGATAAATCTGAACATTCGAAACATCTTGAAATAGTCATACGTACTCTCAGTGAGAATCAACTCTTTCCCAAGTTATCTAAGTGTCAGTTTTTGTTGCCCGAAGTATCTTTTCTCGGGCATGTAATTTCTACTACCAGGATTAAGGTCGACTCGAAAAATATTCAATCAATGATTGAATAGAGGTCTCTGAGGAATTTTAGTGAAGTTCGAAGTTTTCTTGGTTTGGCCATCTATTACTGAAGATTTGTGAAAGGCTTCTCTATTCTTGTCGCCCCCTTAACCAAATTACTTCGTAAGGAAACGCCATCTGCTTGGTCAAAAGAACAGCAAAGAAGCTTTGATCAATTGAAGGAGGTGCTTACTCGAGCCCCGGTTCTGACCCAGCCATAATCGGGGAAAGATTTTACAGTGTTAAGCGATGCATCTCAACTTGGTTTGGGTTGTGTTCTAATGCAAGACAACAGGGTGGTAGCCTATGCTTCTCGACAGTTGAAGTCTCACAAGCTCAATTACCCAACGCACGATCTCGATGAGCTGTGGTAATCTTTGCTTTAAAATTTTAGAGACACTATTTATTTGGAGAGAAATGTTATTTGTTTACCGATCACAAAAATTTAAAATATCTCCTAACACAAAAAGAGTTTAATCTTCGACAATGAAGATGGATCGAATTTCTAAAAGACTATGATTTAGTCATGGATTATCATCTGGGCAAGGCTAACGTTGTGGCTGATGCACTCAGTCGATAACATTTTGGTGGTAAATTTTGAATACACCAAGTTCCCTTCCTTCTATCCATTCAATTTACTGAAGCGTTTCATATCTAAATTTTTGTCCCACAATTTCTTTTGTAGTTTCAAACTCCATAAAATGCCCATTTCGGATGACTAAAAAGCATGGATCAATGGCCACCCTTCGAATTCAATCAAACCTTGTATCTATAATTCGATTACTCCAACGATCGGATCCTAAATTACAAGAAATTCAATGCAAACTCAAGGATGGCACCGAATCAGAATTTTCTCTACAAGAAGATGGATTACTCTACTTCCAGAATAGAGTATGTATTCCTAATGATCCTATCTTGAGAAGAGAAATTTTTGAAGAAGCTCGCAATAGCCCTTTCTCAATACATCCGGGATCGATAAAAATGTATAAAGACCTCAAAGACATATATTGGTGGCCGGGAATGAAATATGCTATTATGAATTTTGTGTCTAAATGCTTAGTATGCTAGGAAGTGAAGGTAGAGCACCAGGTCCCTTCGGGTTTATTACAACCTATCGAGACACCTCAATTGAAATGGGAGCAAATTACAATAGATTTTGTTAATGGACTGCCTTTGTCTCCAAATAAAAAAGATGCCATTTGGGTGATCGTAGATAGATTCTCAAAATCAGCTCACTTCTTCCCGTCCGAATGAGCATGAGTTTGGAATAGTTGGCAGAGTTGTACATCCGATAAACAATAAGGCTTCATGGTATTCTTGTTTTTATTATTTCAGACAGAGACTCTAGATTTACTTATAGATTTTGGAAGTCTATGCATAAAGCTATTGGGTCTAAGGTTAATCTTAGTACAACCTTTCACCCCTAAACAGATGGCCAGTCTAAAAGAATCATTCAAATTCTGGAGGACATGCTTAGAGCTTGCATTCTTGATTTCAGCAAGAAATGGGAGAAAATTTTTCCCTTAGCCGAATTCTCCTACAATAACGGTCACCAATCTTCTATTCGAATGGCACCCTTTGAAGTTCTTTACGGGAGAAAATGTAGAACTCCTCTGTGTTGGTCTGAGTTGGGCGAAAATAAGGCTTTGGGACTGGAACTACTTTGTGAAACCAAAACATGTTAGAATGTGTTTGTATAGTTGTTTGTGGTGAATGCTATATAGGTAGGTTGTTGTGAGTTAAATAATTTATGGGTGGAAATGATGTCATAGATATGAACTGAGGCTTTGAATTTAATAGTATTAAATTCATAATCATACTGTGGCCAAGACTTGACATGTTCCGAATTGAGTTTGTTAAATGAACTAAGAACTAGAATTGGTTGAAAAGGATAGTATGTTTAACAAACAGTTACTTGGCATATAAGTTATTCCTGTGTTGTTATAGTAAGATCAATTGATTATGTTAATTGTATGCCATGTGATCGAAATACAATGTGATCAAATGATTCAAGTGACCTTAATGTGTAGCCAATTTATTGATGCTTTGATTTATGTTCACAATGATTTAATAAGTCTGAGAAAGTAGAATCCAAGAAAGTTTATAAGAGTTAAGCAACCATCATGTTATTATATGATAAATTTCAAAAGAAGTTTTAAAATTTTCTAGTTCCGATTTTGGTTTTCTCTGCAGTAACATTCCCAATTCCGGCCTTTCTTCTAAGTCGGGTTGAGGACGTTACAATGTGAGTAGGAATTGTCTTGGCAATTGAGATTGTTATAAGCTGTCTTGTGTTTAGATGTGTATACATGAAAAATATAATTGTTTTGCAAATGCTAATAATTCTAATATACGGCTATACTCCTTGTAAATTGTTAGACCAAGAAGGATCTAGGAAATGATTTGGATAAATAGTAAGATATGATTAAGGACTCAGGTATCCCGTAACTTCAGGATAAGAGGTGAGTGTAGTTTAAAGTCTCGGTATAGGTTAAAAGCCTTCCCAAGAAGCATATCAATTTAATTATGTTTCCTTATGCTTGTGTGTTAGACAATGATTAAGCTAAGCTTGGATCTAAGGTAAGTGACTACTTGTTAAAGTACACTATGCTAAGCAAAGGTTTGATAAAAAGGTATGATTGAATTGAGGATTAAACTCGTGATTGTATTTATGTCCAAGTTAAACTAGAAGAAAATCAAGATATGACCTATTAGTTAAATGATCTTAATACTTTGAGCATGATGGAATCTATATGTGCATTCATGTGCATCATAAGTTAATTAATATGAAATGTGATCCTATATTCTGATAAGGAGCAATGCTCATCCATTTATGCTATGATAAGATTATAACATGTACATGATTACATGAATATGGAGCTAAGCTAAATTTTGATATGATAAGATAAGAATATATGAAAAGCCTTGGTTTCGAGTTAGTCTTAGGTATAGTTGGCATGCCATAGAGTCCATAGAGCTCATGTTTGGGGTGGACTACGGTCCTTATTTGGCGATAGTAGGAGGGAAGCATTGTGGTCACTTGGCGACAGTATGAGGGATTGGCCGGTACTATGAGTACCTTTATATTGGTGACTGTTGGTTGGGGATTCGAGTACCTAGATTGTTACTTGATTCTCAAGGCTATGTAATGATTAAATAATGAAATTTGTGAGTTAACTAACGGATTAAGCTTGATATCTTGTATGTTAAGAAATTTATATATGTGATAAGTCATGTTGATAACTTACGAAATATGTAAGCTATAAGTATGATATGATATGTTTTGATAACTTATGAGATAAGTAAGTTAGAGGTATGAGATGTTATGTTTTGATAGTTCATAAGGAAAGAAAGTCACGGGTATAATGTGTTATGTTGATAGCTTACAAGACAATTAATTATATAAATATACATAGTGTTATGTTCGAAATATTTTGGATAGCCTTGAATATAAACTAACATGTTAAGTGGATTGTTTTGACTAGAATTAATCATGTCATGGACTGTTTTGCAATTTATCATTGTGTATACATGTTAAGTGGACTATTTTGACTAGAATTAATCATCCCATGGACTTTTTGCAATGTATAATTGTGTATACATGTTAAGTGGACAATTTTGACTAGAATTAATCATGCCATGGACTGTTTTGCAATGTATAATTGTGTATACATGTTAAGTGGACGGATTTGACTTGAATTAATCATGCCATGGATTGTTTAACTATGGATTCATCAATCATTGGATTACTATCACAATTTGTGCAGCATCTTACTTATTTATATACATATCAACATAGTTATATACATAGTTCAAAGTATCAAGGTTGGTTACATGATAGGCCCAACAAAAACATTGCATATACTAGTCATATATATACACCCAAAATGCATGTTCAGAGCTAACTATTACAAGTTATAGTGCCACCAAACTAGGAGTATACATAGGCAAGCTTCACATATCACACATTCAACATAGCAACATCAATCATATATACATCTCATGCTATTCGAGTTATTGCTTATAAGACAAGCAACCAAATACACCAAATACCAAGTAGGCATTCTTACATCATAAACATAGTCTATGCATTTCTTCCCTGAGAAGTAACAAGTTATACAATTATTTATGTGTTATCTTTCAAGACAAGGATGTTCATTCAAGAATCTTACAAGTCAAGTAATGTTCCCATCACACATTCAAGACAAACAATGTTCATTTCAAGTTATTAATTCATCTTATAACACCCTTGGTAATTAGTTCACTAGATAATCAAATCTTCAACAATATGCACCAAAGTCCCAATATGCACCGTAGTGCCAAAATGCACCATAGTGCCAAACTGCACCGTCGTGCCAATATGAGCTATAGATTCTAAGGCAAGCCCTCCTATCTATCCAAACTAGCTACCAAGGTTGTTTGATTATCAAATTCATTCAAGCATTATACAATTCATTAATCAATACATGATTATGCCATTCAAAGGCCTAGCCCTTAGGCTTATGGAGTCTTAACTCCCAAGACAAGTTTATCCATGCCATTCGAATGGCATGAACACAAGGTGGTACCATTGTTCATTTCATTTCACACCAGTCATGCATATCAATCACAAACACATTCATATGTATGCAATGTGCGTACCTTATTCTCCAAGCAAGCATGCCATTTCGTACCTTTGGCATAAGCAATGTAACATGTCAAGCATTTCATTTCATTTGCTTAACAATCAAGTAAACAAGTAGAACATGGCATCAAACAAGTTGTCATTCATATCATTCTTCCCTTAATTAGCCAAATATATATTAGGTCATGTTCCATGGCATTGTCAATGAATTAACATAATAGCAAGATTGGTTAGGACCTAAGTCCTAACCCTAAGGATGGTTACACTCACAATACTCCTAGCTAATCACTTGTCTTGTATCCAAATCCCTTTGCCTCTTTCTTTGGGATGTTCACTCTTTTCTTCCTCATCCACAACTTACAGCCCTTGGTCTAGCAAGCATAACACATACAATTCATCAAAACAAACACATAATGTCACACATATATAGTAGCAATGTTACCACATTTGTACCTAACATTAGCTATTGTTTTTATGCTTTCTTTTAAGCATTTCTTACTTGTTCATCTCTATATTGTTATTATCTCATTTTAGGACATAACTGGACAGATTACAATGTCCCAAAACTATTTTGAAATAGTTTGCTTCTTGGTGCAAAAACAGTCCCAAATTGCCCAGGACACTGCTGCCTGGCAGTTTGCACACTGTCCCTTTAAATGGTCATATCTTTTAATCCGTACGTCAGAATTTCAATTAATTTACACCGTTAGAAAGCTAAAAAAAATTATTTATGACCATATAAGTCATGAATTTTAGTTCTTAACCAATTAATGCAGTTTATTTTTCAAAGACAGGGCATTTACACTGTCTGTACAGTTTGCACTGTCCAGCAATTTCTAATTACAGTTTCCAGCATAGGACCCAGACTTCAGTTCCGTTTTTACCTAATGAAAGTAGACATACTAAGGATCATGTCACTAAAATCTCAGCCCAGAATTGATCTATACAAATTTTGATGAATTTTTAAAGCTACTGCCCAAAACAGAGCAATTCTGGACAGATTGCACCTATTCACATTTTAATTCGTTAAATTCATTTTAACCAATGTTTTGGCCCTATAATTCATTCATTATCATGTTCATCCATGTCTTGGCTATCATAATTCACCTAACAATGTTCTCAAAACAGGGCATAGTCATGTTATTCCTAGTTTAATCCATTTCATCACAATTACACATCAATTCATCAACTAGGCAGTCCATTACCTAATTTAACTAGTTCAATTAGGTGTAGTCACATTTTCCAGCAAGTTACCTATTCAATTCAATCTTCTTTTAACCTAGCAACATGTTCAAAACAGAGTTCTAAGTTCATTTAGCATGCTTACACAATTTCTAAATCAAAACAGTCCCTAACAAGACTGTTTTCTATCATGTTCATGTTTCCCAGATTTTCTAGCATTGGTTACTAACAATTTAGCTTGTTTAACACCTTAATTACATTACGTAACCATGATCATGTTCAATTCATTAGTTCCATAGCTCAATTACATGTTCTAGCAATTCAATTATTACAACAACATTTCATTTCAAGTTTCCAGCAACCTAATTTCGTTACACCATCACTTACACATAAATTCCACTCTAATTCAAGTCATCCATAGTGTATACAAGTTCAATTCCATCATTCTCTTCATTTCAAACAACCTAACAACTCAACTAAGCATTAAACATCATCTAAATCAGAATTTTAAGCATGAATCAGTTTGGACATCATGAAAATTTACCTTAGTAATGCTGCCACCAAGTTGAATTTAGCTCAATTTCAACTTTAACACCATAAATCCAAGATTTCTCTCACAAGAACCTCTCTCCCTAAGTTTCCTCTTCAAATTCAGCCAAACTAAGGAGAATGAAGAAGATGATGGCTATGTTTAATCCAAGTTAATGGATTTATGAAATGTCCAAAATGTCCTTTAATTAATCCTCACTATTAACTTAATCAAGGGCATTAAGGGAATCAAAGAATTTATCATGCAATGATCATCTTTCTCATTTAATTCAATTTAGTCACTTTAAATTGATCACTTATTTCATTCATTCTTCTAATAAAGTCCTTTAATTTGACATTCATATTTGTTAATTATTCAATTCAACCCTTAATTGAGTTTACTTAATGCAAGATGATTTAACTATTTAGGAATTCTAAATAGTGGTAACATTCTAAGCCCTATTTAGGGGTGTTACAATTCTCCCCCCTCTTAAATTAAATTCATCCTCGAATTTACCCAAATCGAATAGGTGGGATATTGCTTCCTCATGACTTCTTCAGATTCCCAGGTAGCTTCTTCCACCTTATGGTTTCGCCATAAGATCTTGGCAAGGGGAACAATCTTGTTCTGAAGCTTCCTTACTTCCCGGTCAAGAATCTGAATAGGTTCTTCTTCGTAGGACAAATCGAGATTCTATTTTATTTCTTCGGGCTCAAGGATGTGTGAAGGATCAGATCGATACCTTATGAGCATTGAAACATGGAAGACATTGTGTATTCTATCGTACTCTCTAGGAAGATCTAGTCGATAGGCCACTGTACCAATTCTTTCAACAACTTCAAATGGCCCGATGTATCGGGGATTGAGCTTCCATTTTCTTCCAAATCTGAGCACTTTCTTCCAAGGTGAGACCTTTAGCAAGACTTTGTCTCCAATAGTATACTGAATGTCTCTCCTTTTCCAGTCAACATACGATTTCTGTCTATCGAAAGCTACCTTCAATCGATCGTGAATTATTTTGATTTTTTCTTTAGTTTCCCAAGGAAATTGAGGTCCTAGAATATTGTTCTCTCCCAATTCAGTCCAGCATAGAGGAGTTCTACATCTTCTACCATAAAGAGTTTTGAATGGTGCCATTTGAATAGAAGATTGATAGCTATTGTTGTAGGCAAACTCTATAAGAGGTAGGGATTTCTCCCAATTCTTCCCGAAGTCGATAACACAAGCTCATAGCATATCTTCTAGCACTTGAATGATTCTCTCATATTAGGCATCCGATTGAGGATGAAAGGCCGTACTAAGATGTACTTTAGCTCCTAGAGCTTTCTGTAGAGAATTCCAGAATCGAAAAGCGAATGGAGGGTCACGATCGGAGATGGTTACTATAGGTACACCGTGTAACCAAATCACTTCACGGATGTACAGCTCAGCAAGGGTTTCCAAGCTCATGTTCATACGAACAGGGATAAAGTGAGTAGATTTAGTGAATCTATCAACAATCACCCATACAACATCATTCTTTCTTGGAGTAGATGGAAGACCAGTGACAAAGTCCATAGTAATTCGATCCCACTTCCACTGGGGAAGTTCAATAGGTTGAAGCAGACCAGTAGAGACTTGATGCTCGGCTTTAACTCTTTGACAAGTTAAGCACTTGGATACGAAGTCCGTGATTGCAGATTTCATGTCTGGCCACCAGTATAGTGGCTTTAGGTCCTTATACATCTTAACCGATCCAGGGTGGATCGAGAAAGAACTTTGATGTGCTTCTTGCAACATTTCCCGCTTCAATTATTGATTGTTATGAACACAGACTCTATCTTTGAAATAGAGGAGTCCATTTGACTTGAGGGAGAAGTCAGAGCTAGACTTAGAAGTAAGCTTAGACATGATCTTCTAAAGATCTGGATCAACTTGTTGAAGTTCTTTGATCCTCGAAACTAGATTGGATTGAACTTGAAGTTTAGATAAGAATTTCCAGCCCTTGGATAGTCGGAAATGAACATTGATAGCCGTAGTAGCTACGAAAGAATAAACAAGGTCATTAGAATGATTTTCAATAGATTTCTTGCAATGCAAGGCACTGTTTGAATTGTTTCTTGAAGAACAAGGCATTATTTGAATGCTTTCTTACAAGATAAAAAAGACTCAATTTTAATGGCTACATGTATTTTAGGTATAATTCTTATTCAGATGGTAGTTTACTTTTCAAGGAGTGTTCGAATGGTAACTTGTAGCTTAAGGAAACTCTAGATTCATTGTTTGCAAAACAAGAGAAGGCATGATTTGAATGAATTTAATCAGTATTCTAGATTTAGGAGTTACACGAGTATGGTCTGCTAAGGGTGTCAGCAACTATGTTTGCTTTCCCTGGATGGTAGTCGATAACCAAGTCGTAATCCTTAAGTAATTCGAGCCATCTCATTTGCCTTAGATTCAAGTCCATCTGAGTTAGGAGGTATTTGAGACTTTTGTGATCGGTAAATAAATTGCATTAGTGTCTCCATATCCTGAGAACAAATACGATAGCTGTTAGTTCTAGGTCGTGTGCTGGATAATTAGACTCATGTGGCTTCAGTTGCCTTGAAGCGTAAGCAATTACTTTCCCATCTTTCATCAGGACACAACTGAGTCCTAGATGAGAAGCATCACTATAAACAGTGAATTATTTGCCCGATTTCGGTTGGATAAGTACCGGGGCATGAGTCAGAGCTTACTTAAGTTGATCAAAGCTTCGATGTTGGTTCTCCGACCAAACGAAAGGTGTATTTTTTAGGGTAAGATTAGTAAGGCTTGCAGCAATGGAGGAAAATCCCTTAACAAACCTTCAGTAATACCCGGCAAAACTGAGAAAGCTTCAGACCTCGCTTACATTCTTCAGAGGTCTCCAATTTAGAATAGACTGAATCTTGCGTGGATCGACTTTGATTCCTTCAGCCAAAATAACGTGGCCAAGGAAAGAAACTTCTTGTAACCAAAATTCACATTTGGAGAAATTGGCATACAATTGATGTTCTCGGAGTGTTTGCAAGACAATTCAAAGGTGTTCAACATGTTATTCCTTATTCTGAGAGTACACCAAGATGTCGTCGATGAAGGCAACTATGAATTTGTCAATATAGGGGTTGAATACCCGATTCATGAGATCCATGAAAGTAGCTGGAGCATTCATTAACCCAGATGGCATTACGAGGAATTTGAAGTTGCCATATCGAGTACGAAAGGCTGTCTTGGGCACATCTTGTTCTTTCACTTTCATTTGATAGTACCCCGATCGAAGGTCAATTCTGGGCAGGGGATACTGGTTCTTGATGGTGAGCTTGTTTAGCTGACGATAGTCAATACAAAGGCGCATAGTCCTGTCTATCTTCTTTACAAACAGGACTGAAGCACCCCATGGAGAAGTGCTAGGCCATATGAAGCCTTTATCTTACAACTCCTGAAGTTGCTTCTTTAATTCTTTCAAATCGACAGGTGCCATTCTATAGGGTGTAATGGACACTGAAGTTGTTCCAGGTTGAACTTCATTCTCAAACTCTATTTCTCTGGTTGGAGGGACACTAGGGAGTTCCTCGGGAAAAACATTAATGAATTCAGAAACAACAGGCATGCTAGGCAAACTGAATTTAATTTCATCTTGAATAATCATATTAGCAAAGACTGAAGTTGGTTTCTTATCTATTAAGAGAATGGATTCTTTCCCTAAACCCCAGAGATATAGTCTCATATTTTGGCAATCTACCCAGGCCTGATGTTTACTTAACCAATCTAGCCCCAATATCAAGTCAAATTCACAAAATGGCAAGACATAAAGATCAATAGGAAATGGGACATTTTGAATGGTCAAGGGAGCTTCCTTGTGGCGTAAGTTAATGGGTGTTTTCCCCCTAATGGATTCGAAACTACAAGGTTTGATTCAATAGTTTCGGGTTTTAATTTTAATTTATTGATAAAGGCAGAACAAACAAATGAATGGGTAGACCCCGAATCAATTAAAGCATATGCAAGACTAGAATTTAACTCAACGGTACCTGCGATAACATCTTGAGCTTCTTTATCATCTTTACCACGAATGTGGTACATACGAGCAGGGGCTCGAGATTCCTGAAAAGTTTGAGCCATCGAATAGGGGCCCTTTTATTTCCCCTGATTCTCAGACTGAGCTTGTCTGGGTGCTTTGTTTCGGTTAGGAGGAGCTGAGCTAGAAATTGCAGAAGCTCAATTCGAAGCCTTGTTGGGATTCTGGGACAATCCTGGATATAATGATCAGAGGCTCCACATGAGTAGCATAGATTCTGTTGAGCTCTACACTGGCCAATATGATGTTCTTGGCAGAACTTGCAAAGAGGGTATTGATTAGCTTTAGCCTAATTCCCCTTGCTATCAACAGAAACAACAGGGGCTGAAGACTTTATAACCGTTTGAGGTTTCGGGTTGTAATTACTCTTTTGATTAGGGGTATAGCTCGAAGAGTGTCCTTTGGAGTGTTTGGATTTCTTTGATTGCCAGTGTGGCTGGTCATCGTTCCTGGGTCGTTTGTCCTTCTAGGAGTGTTCGCTCTTGCCTCTTTCCGTGGCTTTCATCTTTGCCTCAGTAGCAATGGCCCAGTTTACCAAATTTTGAAAGTCAGTGATACCAGAGCAGTGAATATAGGGCTTAATTCATCATTTAACCCGTCGATAAACATTCGACACTTGTCGACCTCGATTTTGATATATTCAGACCCATACTTGCAATACTTGCAAAAGTTGTCCACGTGTTGCTCGATAGGTCAGCCAACTTGTTTAAGATACAAGAATCGCTTTCGGCGCTCAGCCATATATTGTTTGTTGATATATTTCTTCTTGAACTCATCGAGGAAGAACTTCCGAGTGATAGACTTCGCAGGAGCAGTCAGGGTAGTGGTTTCCCACTAGCTCAGTGCTTCGTTTGCCAATAGAGCAATGGCACACTCGAGTTTATGCTCGTCAGAACATGACAATTGTTTAGTTAGAATGCGAGTAGAGGCCTCTAACCAGTACTCGACTATTTCAGGATTAGCCTCGTCGGTGCTAGTGAAGGTATAGGCCTGATGCTGAGCCAACTTGTCAATCGAGGCTCGGTTTGGCACAACAATAGTAGGAGCAATAGGTTGATCTTGGTTTAAGGCAGTTACAAGATGATTAAACATCTCCTTCATACTTAGAAGACATTATTGCTACACAGGATTGATAGTAGGAGCCTCCTTCATTAGATGAGCCTACGGGACTCTCATTATCCCGACCAAGTCTTGTTTTAGTCATTCTAGTTCAATCAGAACAATAAGAGTTTTAGTTTTCACATTTAAGCTACAATACACGGTTATATCAAGTCTCCTAGGTGGCACAATATCCTATATGATGCAAGTTAGCTTAGTTCAGTCCTAGAACCGACTAAAAAGCTCTGATTACCAATAAATGTAACACCCCATCCCCGAGTTAGCGTAATCCCGTTCGGGAGTGTTACCGAGGTGAGAACAAGTAACCTCGATATAGATAACTTGTCAAACAAGTAACCTCGATATAGATAACTTGTGATGCAAGTAACCTAAACACAACCATACAAGACATACATGTAATCCACATTAATCAAAACAAACACACTTAGCATGCTAATTTAGGTACTAATTTGTTTCATTTCAAACTTATATCCTAAGTTACCACTATCATATTACAATTTACCATTCCATTTCAATTCACATACACCATTCGAATATCAATGACAAGTATGACATACTTCACAATAGGTTTCTATTAGACATAAACCAACATACATTCTTATTATATGTTCAAATACCCTATTCGAATAACTAGGTAGACTCTTGACACATTTCATTTGTTTCTTTTTCAAACAAGTCATACTATTTCATGGCATCCTTAGCTAGTAACATTGTTAATACATGATTGTACATACCTTAGCTCCAATTTAAGCATTGCTGAATCATACCAATGGCCACAAGAACAAAAGCATGATCATACAATTTTGCTCTAGCATTCTAATTATACAAGGTTTCATCAATCATTGGATTAATATCACAATTTGCGCAGCATCTTACATATTTATATAAATATCAACATAGTTATAAACATAGTTCAAAGTATCAAGGTTGGTTACATGATAGGCCCAACAAAAATATTACATATACTAGTCATATATATACACCCAAAATGCATGTTCAAAGCTAACTATTACAAGTTATAATGCCACAAAACTAAGAGTATGAAATCATCCTTTCAAGCTTGCTTCAAAACGTTGCTTCAAACTCAAGATATCCTCTTGAAAGTGTCTTTAATCTGTTATGGGAAGAAAGAAGAGTAGAGTGGTAAGTACAAGTTATGTACTTAGTGAGGTAACACTAAGACTAGTCAATTTCCCAGTTTACTTATCTAAGTGTACAAGTATTTCTAGGAATCAAGATCATCACTACAAGTCATATACTATTCGAATTCAAGGAGTAAACATAGGCAAGCTTCACATATCACACATTCAACATAGCAACATCCATCATATATACATCTCATGTTATTCGAGTTATTGCTTAGAAGACAAGCAATCAAATACACCAAATACCAAGTAGGCATTCTTACACAATAAACATCATCTATGCATTTCTTTCATGAGAAGTAACAAGTTATACAATCATTTATGTGTTATCTTTCAAGACAAGGATGCTCATTCAAGAATCTTACAAGTCAAGTAATGTTCCCATCACACATTCAAGACAAACAATGTTCATTTCAAGTTATTAATTCATCTTATAACACCCTTGGTAATTAGTTCACTAGATAATCAAATCTTCAACAATATGCACCGAAGTGCCAATATGCACCATAGTGCCAATATGCACCGTAGTGCCAAAATGCACCGTCGTGCCAATATGCACCGTTGTGCAAAGATGCATCATAGTGCTAATATACACCATAGTGCCAATATGAGCTCTAGATTCTAAGGCATTCCCTTCTATCTATCCAAACTAGCTACCAAGGTTGTTTGATTATCAATATCATTAAAGCTTTATACAATTCATTAATCAATACATGATTATGCCATTCAAAGGCCAAGCCCTTAGGCTTATAGAGTCTTGACTCCCAAGACAAGTTTATCCATGCCATTCGAATGGCATGAACACAAGGTGGTACCATTGTTCATTTCATTTCACACAAATCATTCATATCAATCACAAACACATTCATATGTATGAAATGCGCGTACCTTATTCTCCAAGCAAGCATGCCATTTCTTACCTTTGGCATAAGCAATGCAACATGTCAAGCATTTCATTTCATTTGCTTAACAATCAAGTAAACAAGTATAACATGGCATCAAACAAGTTGTCATTCATATCATTCTTCCCTTAATTAGCCAAATATATATTAGGTCATGTTACATGGCATTGTCATTGAATTAACATAATAGTAAGATTGGTTAGGACCTAAGTCCTAACCCTAAGGATGGTTACACTCACAATACTCATAGAAAGATTGGTTAAGTCCTAACCCTTAACTGTCCTTGGTCTAGCAAGCATAACACATACAATTTATCAAAACATGCACATAATGTCAAACATATATAGCAATAATGTTACCACATTTGTACCTAACATTTAGCAACTATTTTTATGCTTTCTTTTAAGCATTTCTTACTTGTTCATCTCTATATTATTATTACCTCATTTTAGGACATAACTGGACATGTTACATTGTCCCAGAACTGTTTTGGAAACAGTTTGCTTCTAGGTGCAAAAATAGTCCCAAACTGCCCAGGACACTGCTGTCTGGCAGTTTCCACATTGTCCCTTTAAATGGTCATATCTTTTAAGTTGTACGTCAGAATTTCGATTAATTTACACCGTTGGAATTATAACAAGATTGTCTTTATGTCCATATAAGGCGTGCATTTTATTTCTTCTCCAATTAATACATTTTATTGTTCAAAGACATGGCATTTACACTGTCTGGACAGTTTGCACTGTCCACCAATTTCTAATTACAGTTTCCAGCATAGGACACAGATTTCAGTTCCAATTTCACCTAATGAAAGTAGACATACTAAGAATCATGTCACTAAAATATCAGCCCTGAATTTGATCTATACAAATCTCAGCCACCGATTCACATTTTAATTCCTTAAATTTTTTTTAACCAATGTTTTGGCCCTATAATTCATTCGTGATCATGTCCATACATGTCTTGGCTATATAATTCACCTAACAATGTTCTCAAAACATGGCATAGTCATGTTATTCCTAGTTTAATCCATTTGATCACAATTACACATCAATTCATCAACTAGGCAGTCCATTACCTAATTTAACTAGTTCAATTAGGTGTAGTCACATTTTCCAGCAAGTTACCTATTTAATTCAATCTTCTTTTTACCTAGCAACATGTTCAAAACAGAGTTCTAAGTTCATTTAGCATGCTTAATGTAACACCCCCTACACAGGCTAGTAGTAACTCAGTTCGGGAGCGTTACTTAGCAAGGAAGCAAGGTCAAGACAAGACATGGCAAGCAACAATGCATTTGAATCATACATACTTATAAACATTCATGCTTACTTAACATACAAGCAATACACATTTGACTTCAAATCATCTTATATCATTCAAAAGAAAAGCAAGAGTCATGGCAAGGCAAGCAATAGCAACCAGTCATTCGAACAAGGCATAGGCTACCATTCATACATTACTTATCATGGAAGAAACTCACAATTGATTCTTACTTCAACCTAAGTATTTTAATAGGTTACAAATCCTGTTCCATTACAAGGTATCATTTACAAGTTACTACATTAGTAATACACTTTATTTCCTTTTTCCTAACTATTCGAATGACCTTATATGTGTCATGCCTCCATTCAATTCATTGCTCCTTAATTTGTATAGATTTTATCATTTCATACTTATTTACCCAAAACATGAACATTCGATCATTCAACTCTACATGTAACTAGTTCTAATTAAGTCTTACATTATGAATACACATTCGGTAAACACTATGCTAGCACCTAAACCATTTCATCATGGCATAAACACATACAAAGCATGAAACTAGTTTATTTAAGGCTTATCCTAGTCTTAAGTATTCGGAAAGTATCATACAAAACCAAGACAACTCCTACATGATTCAAATAGCAAAACAAGTAGGCATGTTTCATTCATCATATACCCAATTCAAGTAAGACATATTCATAGCAAGGCATTCGATTGATACCAAGCTAAGCTAGATCAAACATTAGAGCATTCAATCCATCAACATATGCGCAGCAATAACATCATCCTTTAAATGATATCTAAGTCCATTACATACTTAATACTATATACATAACATAGGTAAGCCCATCAAGACATTTATACAAGCTTTCAAATGCATGATCAAGCTATCTATATACATCTAGTGCCGCCATTGTAGGAGATACAAAACAAGTATAGAATCATACTTTAACCAAGCTTGTGTGAGATGCTTCTTACTCAATAAATCAAGCTTTAAGATCAAGCAACATTTGAATCCTTTAACCTATAGGTTGGGAAGAATGAAACAATAGTGATAAGTACAAAAATGTACTTAATGAGGTAGTAACTAGTCTAACCATTTGTTGTTTCAAGTTTCATGTCTTTTAAATCAAGTGTAGACCTAGCTAAGGCTTTCAAACATTAGAGTAGTCTTAGCTAGTCTTTCAAACATCAAGAGTGACCTTATCTAGTCCTTCAAGCATCGAGATTATCCTATCTAGGATAGCAAGCATTCGACCAACATGTATAAGCATCAATGAGTCATAATTCATAAATCAAGCAACATGCTTGCAAAACAAGAAACCAAGGAGTCATGCTTTCAAGTCAAGTAACATACATTTCATGGCATTCAAGACAAGTATCATGTATATTTGAATTGTATTTACATTTGTTATTTCATTAAACAACCCCCTTGGTACTCAGTTTGTATAGGTATTCGAGTCTTCAACCAACTGTCACCACAAGATGCACCGTAGTGCTGATCAACCCTCCTACTATCGCCAAAGACCACATACGTACCCTCTGTCTGTTGCTAAATAGGGGCCTTAGCCCTGGACCATAGTCCACCCGTACACAATGAGCTCTAGACTCTAAGGCATGCCCTTCTACCTAGTCCAACTAGCTACCAAGGTTGTTCGAATTACCATTTATTCAAGTTATCAAGTTCAAGATCATGTTCATTTCAAGCAAGATCATTTCATGTTAAGCCCTTAGGCTATTGAGCCTTAGCTCACAAGTCAAGTGGTCTCAAGATCCATTTCATCAAAATGAGATAACATCATATCTCAAACAAGTCTTTAGCATACAATCATGTTGAATCGTAGCACATACAATCATATCTCCTTCCACCAAGTTTACTCCTTGCTCTAGCAAATTCATGATTAAACACATTCATCAATATGTATGCACAAGACAATTCAACATGGCAGCAAGGTTATTTCAATACATATAGGCATATATATACAAGTCTGCCAACATTTCAATAAACAATACTAGGTAGGATCTAATCATCCAAAAGTGTTACAACACAGTCCAACAAAACTGTGTACAAAACAGTTTCCAACTAGCTTAATTGCTGCTGCCTGGCAGCTTGCACACTACATGCTTAAACAGGCATATCTTTCAATTCGTACGTCAGAATTTCAATTAATTTATACCGTTGGAAAGCTAAAAAAATTTTTTTAAGACCATAATAGACTTGAATTTTAGTTCTTAGCCAATTAATACAGTTTATTGTTCAAAGACAGGGCATTTACACTGCCTGGACAATTTGCACTGTCCAGTTATTTCTCTTTTCAGTTTCCAGCATAGGACCCAGTTTTCAGTTCTGTTTTCACCTAATGAAAGTAGACATATTAAGGATCATGTCACTAAAATTTCATCCCTGAATTTGATCTATACAAAGTTTGGTGAATTTTCAAAGTCACCGCCCAGAACAGAGCATTCTGGGCAGCTTACACTAGGTTGCATTTCTAGTTCTTTATTTCATTCTAGCAAGGTCCTAACATGACAATTTCATTCATGATCATGTTCATACATATCTAGGCCATCATAATCCACCTAACAATGTTCTCAAAATAGGGCATAGTCATGTTGAACCTAGTTTAATCCATTTGATCACAACTACACATCAAATCATCAACTGGGCAGTCCATTACCTAATTCAACTAGTTCAATTAGGTGTAGTCATTTTTCCAGCAAGTTACCAATTCAATTAAATCTCCATTTTACCTAGAAACATGTTCAAACAGAGTTCTAAGTTCATTTAGCATGCTTACACAATTTCTCAATCAAAACAGTCCCCTATTCTAGACTGTTTTGAACCATGTTCATGTTTCTCAATTTTCCAGCAACTACACAGGTGTTCCATTAGCAATTTGATTACTAGCAATCAATTTCCAGGTTCTAATTGCAAATAGCATGACCTTAACACATAAAGAAATCATCTAATTCATTAATACAACCAAAAACATCATCAAACAATCATTCAATCAATCTATAACATGATAGGTTTAAACATTATACCTTTTCCAAGCTTAAATGGATGAATTAAAAGCTTGAATTTTCAAGGTGTTTGCATGCAGATTTCTCTCCCTTTTCTTTCTCTAAATTTCCAGCAATAGGAGAATGAAGAAGATGATGACTATGCTTAATCTGAGTTATTGGATTTGTGAATTGTCTAAAATGTCCCTTAATTAATCCTTATTATTAACTTAATCAAGGGCATTAAGGGAAACAAGGAATTTAGCATGCATTTCCCATCTTTCTCATTTAATTCAATGTAGTCACTTTAAATTGATGACTTAATTCATTCATTCTTTCAATTAGATCCTTGACTAATCAATTTAGCTTAATTTCTAGATTCAATTAAGCTATCAACTTAAGCAATTGACTTCAATACTTCTAGGCTAGGATTTGGGGTGTTACACTTACACAATTTCTCAATCAAAACAGTCTCTAACAAGACTGTTTTCTATCATGTTCATGTTTCCCAGATTTTCCAGCATTGGTTACTAACAATTTAGCTTGTTTAACACCTTAATTACATTACCTAATCATGATCATGTTCAATTCATTAGTTCCATAGCTCAATTACATGTTCTAACAATTCAATTCATACAACAATTTTTCATTTCAAATTTCCAGCAACCAAATTTCGTTACACCATCACTTACACATAAATTCCACTCTAATTCAAGTCATCCATAGTGTATACAAGTTCAATTTCATCATTCTCTTCATTTAAAACAATCTAACAACTCAACTAAGCATTAAACATCATCTAAATCAGAATTTTAAGCATGAATTAGTTTGGACAGCATGAATTTACCTTAGTAATGCTACCACCAAGTTGAATTTAGCTCAATTTCACTTTAACACCATAAATCCAAGCTTTCTCTCAGAAGAACCCTCTCTCCCTAATTTTCCTCTTCAAATTCGGCCAAACTAAGGACAATGAAGAAGATGATGGCTATGTTTAATCCAAGTCAATGGATTTATGAAATGTCCAAAATGTCCTTTAATTAATCATTACTCTTAACTTAATCAAGGGCATTAAGGGAACAAAGAATTTAGCATTCAATCATCATCTTTCTTATTTAATTCAATTTAGTCACTTTAAATTGATCACTTATTTCATTTATTCTTCTAATTAAGTCCTTTAATTTGGCATTCATATTTATTAATTATTCAATTCAACCCTTAATTGACTTTACTTAATTCAAGATGATTTAACTATTTAGGAATTCTAAATAGTGGTAACATTCTAAGCCTTATTTATGGGTGTTACATGAATGCTTAAATGTATAGGTTTTGTTCAAGTACCGTCTGTATATATATGTAGATGTTTGGTTGGTATACTCATGAATTCATATGCCTTTGTCTTGTTCGAATACTCTGTGTATATATGTACATGTTTGTCTTGAGTACCCATTTATACACGCCCGTGCCTTATTCGAATATCATATGTATATGTATGTATATGTGAGGTCTGGTATTGTGTATATATGTAAGTACCCCATATAAGCACCCTTGTATGTAAGTGAATGTTGGTTTGAATGGCTTGTTCTAAAATGGCTAATTTACTTGTCCAAGCTTTGAATGTTTATCTAAATAATAAACTCTAGCGATAGGGATGAATATTGATTTCATGTTTTTTTTAATTCCTTTAAGCTACCTCACGAAGCAATTGCTTAATCTTTTCCTTCGTTACATTTCAGGGTAAATGTGCCTTCGGTTTTCTCTTAAGCTTGGACGTGATCAAAAGGATCCACAAGTACGATTTGATTTATTACCTTTAGAACTCCTAGATGGTGGCACATAGTTGTTATGTATGCATAGTGCATTTAGATCACATTTGACTACATATTTTTATAGGTTTTCAAAGGTTTGTAATGGGCCTTTAATTATTTATTGACTGCTTGCTATATAAGTGGTAATAGTTAGTTGTTGTATGGTTGGCTGAATATCTATATTTGCCTTAAGTTGTTAAATCATCTTGTTATCAAGTGGGTATGTGGACTGGCTGTTATATATATACCCATTATCATGTGTTAAACCCTAAAAAGGTGGTACAGTTCGTATGACTAAGTTGATGGTTAAAACAATCAATTAGTAGTATGCCAACGAATACGTACATGGTATTGCTATTAGAAAGTTATATGTATCTGGAAATGTTTGGTTCAAGCTTGAAATAACCTTAATTTGAGTATTTGGGCTAGCTATCACCTTTTGTAAATGGTCTTTTATGTCCCATGTTTGCTTGTTAGTTAAGCTATGTTAGTTATGTCGTTCGAATTCTTGACACCATGAGTACATGTTTGGTTGTGAGATGAGGTGCTTAGAAATGGTTAGAGGTATGCAAGTTGTAATAGATCTAAGATTAATAATGTGTTTAAATGAAAACAATCTTATGTGATTCTAGAATTGAAATAACTTTGTGATCTAAAGTACATATTATATAAGGGCATGCTACGAACTAGTGGTTGATGTGTATTGATTAATGTATGTATATTGTTTGTACATTATTTAAAGTTGGGTTTAACCTATCAAATATGTAACACCCCAAATCATGGCCTAGCAACATGTCATAAACTAATGAGAACTTAATTGTACAAACAATATACAAATGTGAAAAATTAATTAAACCTAGTGACTAAATTAGATGGATTGATCAAGAAGCAGCTTAATTATGAAGGATCAAATAGTAACAAATGGTAAATGTAGAATTTCATGCAATGAGGATGAGTAATTAAGGATTTATGAAACAATTAGACCATAATTTGCCAAGTGGAGGCAAATAGCTAAGCCATGTGATAACACCATGGCCAAGTGGCCATCTTGCTATCATCTTCTCCACTCCACCTCCCTCCACCTTGGCCGAACCATGCTCATCCATTAGAAGATAGAAAGCTTCATAGATTACCTCTAAATTCATGCTTCTTGATTCAACCTTGATTAAATTTAGCTTGGAGAAGGTATAATGCTTGATTCTAACTTGTTATAGATTGTTTGAACCTTGAGATTATGATGTCTTTGTTGTATAAATTAAATTGGATGATTACCATGTATGTTATAAGCATGCTAGCTTCAATTTGAACTTGAAATTGTGATTTCTAGTAACCAATTTGATAAAGGAAGTATGTATAGTTGCTGGAAATTTGAAAAATATGTATATGCTTGAAAACAGTGTTGATTAGGGACTGTTTTGATAGAGAAAATGTGTACACATGTCAATTGAACATAGAATCCTGTTTTGATCATGTATCTAGATGAAAAGAAGGTTGAATTGAGTAGTTATGTTGCTGGAAAATGACTACACCTAATTGGACTAGTTAAACTAGGTAATGGACTGCCTAATTGATGAAATGGATGTGCAATGTTGACCAAATAGATCAAATTTATAAATTCTTTAGGAGAAAATATAACTGAATTTTGGATTGTAGAATGAATTGTAGAGAAGAAACACTAGGGACAGTGCAAATTGTCCAGTGTTGTAAATTGCCCTGTCTTTAAGTTAAAAAATGTATTAATTGGCAAAGAAATAAAATGCAAGGCCTATATGGTTAGAAGGAAAATTATGTTATCTTTCTAACGGTGTAAACCAAATGAAATTCTGACGTACTGAATGAAAGATATGCATGTTTAAGTGAACATACTACATGCTACCTAGTAACAACAATTTAGGTAATTGTACAATGTTTTGGGATAGTTTTGCAAACTGTTTTGTAAACAGTTTTAGGACATTGATTCTACCTTGTTTTACATTAACTAGAGTATAGATAAGTGTAGATAAGTGTAATGGAGAATGTATATGAGCATGCTGCTAGATTTGTGTATGTTATGTGCTTGAAACCTTGCCTTGATTGAATAATCATATGATCTTGTCTTGACATATTTGTACTTGTAATGTGATAGAACCAGGAGTAAACTTGGTGGAAGAGGATGGAGTGGATCATCCTAAAGCCAAGAACAAAGGAGTGTGGATCCAAGACTAGCTAGGCTTGGAGTATTGTGAGTGTAGTTTACTTGAGAGTTGGGACTAGGTCCAAACTATAGCAAGCAATGTTTAAATTCTTGAATTGCTAATTGACTTAATATGAACTTGATCTATAAGGGAAGAATGATTAAAGTAATGCATGAAACTTGATCTCAACCTTGTATACATGTTTGATTCGATTGATAAGCATGTTGAGTGGCAACATAAGTGCTTGTAGGCATCATGTGGCACGTGATCAATGCTTAAAGAACTTGTTTGAGATAACATCTCATCTTAATGAAATGAAACATGAAAACTACATGATATGTGAACTATGGCTCGTTGGCCTAAGAGCCTAATATGAAATGAACTTGTTTGACATGATCTTGATCTTGAAACACTTGAATAAATGGTAAATCAAACAACCCATGTAGCTAGTTGGACTAGGTAGAAGGGCATGCCTTAGAGTCTAGAGCTCATTGTGTAAGGGTGGACTACGGTCCAGGGCTAAGACCCCTATTTGGCGACAGACAGAGGGTATGGATGTGGTCTTTGGCGATAGTAGGAGGGTTGACCAGCACTACGGTGCATCTATTGACGACAGTTGGTTGGAGACTCGATTACCTATACAAACTAAGTACCAAGGGGGTTGTTTAATTGATAATAATTGTAATAACAATCAAATAACACATGTTGCTTGTCTTGAAAGCTTTATATTGAATATGACATGTCTTGAAAGCTATGTATAGTATGCTACTTGTCATGTAAGCATGACTTAACTTGATCACTTGTTTTGAAAGCATGATGTGCTTGATTCTTGTATCCTATACTAGTCAAATGTATGATATCCTTAGCTAGGATTATCTTTATGCTTGAAAGCCTTAGCTAGGAATATCTTAATGTTTGAAATCCTTAGCTAGGTCTATACTTGATTAAATGACATAAAACTTGACATAACAAATGGTTAGAATTAGTACTACCTCACTAAGTACATTCTTGTACTTATCACTCTTGTTTTCATTCTTCCCAACTACAGGATAAAGGATATGAGTGTTGCTTGAGCTTGAAGCATGATTCCTTGAGCTAGAAGAAAGTTACACAAGCATAGTTAAAGTATGGTTTCATACTTGTTTTGTATATCTCCTAGAATGGTGGCACTATATTGTTTAGAGTGTAGATTGATCATGCATTTTGGTACTTGTATATAATGTTCTTGATGGGCTTACTATGTCTTCTTCTTGGATAACATTATGAAGTATGTAATGAACCTAAAGTACTTGAAATGTAAATGATTGTTGATGCACATATGATGATACAAATGAAATGATCTAATGTTTGATCTAGTTTGCTTTGAAACAATCGAATGCCTTGTTATTGTACATGACTTGCTTGAATTGAAAGTAGGATGATCAAACCATGATTGCTTGTATTCCAATCGAATGCCTTGGACATTATATGGTTACTTGTGTGTGTGTATTTAGCATGATGTATGTGTTAGGTATTAGCATGAGGATTGTCGAATGGTTAGGCATGGAATAAGACTTGAATGAAACTAGTTACATGTACATTGAATGACCAAATGATCATGTTTAGAAATCTAAGTATGTAATGTTAAAATGTATACAAACTAGTGTTAAAATGTATACAATCTAAGTATGTAATGTTAAAATGTATACACTTAGGGTCATTCGAATGATATGGTATAAGATGAAGTAAATTGAAATGTAAGTAGTAACCTATAATGTAAGCATGAAAAGAAAAAATTTAATGGCCTTGCTCGGTTACCTTTGATGACTTGAAACCAAATGTGAGGTTACTTGTTTACTAAGTAAGTATGATTGGTTGCTTGTTAGTTAAGTAACTCATCTAATAAGGATGAATTATCAATGTTTGCCTTGTTGCTTGTTGTTCTTGTATTGCTTGACCTTGTCCTTGTTGCTTGCTTATGTAATGCTCCTGAGCCAGTTTTCTACTAGCTGGGGTTAGGGGTGTTATAGAATATCTAAAATGTTTTAAATCACCCTGATTTTTGGTTGCATGTGTTGCGTATGATAAGTGCTACGCAAATGTGCAAGTATACAAGTCGCAAGTAATAAAGTGATATGAGTATCGAGTATCGTCTCCACAGGGATTGGTTTGGGCCACTTTGCTTAAGTTACTGCACTGTGAAAATAAAAACACAATTGATAATAGAGGTTTTAATTAACGAGAAAAGTAAAAGCAATAAACTAAAAGAATAGATTAAAGAAAAGAGAGAATAGGCCAGGTTATCGTGAGTTGAGGTGTGATAGCCGATTGGATCGTCTTGGTAAAAGAGTGCAAGGGCAACTCAGTTACCGTGGCAACTTGCACAGCGGGGTTGCCTTGGTAACTAATCGATGGTTTCCTGGGCAACTAGCTAGGCAACTACTTGGGCGTCTGGGCAGCAACTTCAAGGTTTGGCGAAGCATTCTTCAATGGTTTCTTCTTATCCCTAAGTCAAAACTCTAGCTACTTGTGCATGCCTTGATAATATATCCCTGCGTGAATCAAGGGTGAACAACAACCAATCTTGCGCTCCTCTTAGCCGTTGAAATCCCTAACTTATTCCTAAGCTGGATTAATCTTCACCATCAATAGATTGAATAAAGACCATACTCATTCGTTTCTTGAATCTAACTCTCCCGATATTAGATAAATAGATGAAGTTACGAGATCCTCTCCCAATTCACTCACAAACAAGAATAAGAACCAATAATGAGTAAACCTTGAATTGAAAGTGCAAACTCTTATTACCTAAACAAAATCCAATTGTTTCTCACAACAACAAAACACAATAACCCCAACCAATCAAGTTAGTTCATGGTTGGGTTCAAAAGATATACAAAGAATAATCCCCAAACCATGAATCTAATGGAAGCAAAGAAGAAATCGAACTCTCTCCCTCCTTTTTATCTTGTCGAAATCTCTTCCTTCTTGCCCTTTGGAGTTGTCGAAAATCCTCTCCTCTTCTTGCTCTCTCTGGAATTGTCAAAATCTCCATCTTATTTATAGGGCTAGGCCAAAGTCCTTCTTTGAGGAGGAGTTTAAGTTGGAATTAAATTATCTTTAAAGAATATAATTCTTTATTATAATTGTATTCCTACTAGAACTTCTCCTATCTTCTTGGAATTTAATTCTTCTTTAATCTCTGCATGGAAATCAAATTCCTTTGGGTTTGGGCTTTGCTCCACGTCATCTTGGGCTTGTCTAGTCATCAATTTCGACTACCATATCACCTTTACTCTTGTCGACAATTGCCATGGCAACTGGCTTGGCGTCTCCTTCATGTATTGCCCTGGCAACTGGCTCGGCATATCCTTCATGCATTGCCCTGGCAACTAGCTCTAGCCTTGTTTAGGCAAGTGATTCTGCACACACACAAAAACATACCAAAGCAGCATCTTTTTCCACAAAAATCACCAAGTTATATAATCAAGCTCAACGGTGGAAAGAAACATGAATTAATGCATGAATGACTACTTATGCAACTAATATGAGCTTAAGTCTAACAATAATATGAGTAAAAAGGGTAATAAAAATAGTACTTTTGAACACTTATCACGCCCCCAAACTCGAACTATTGCTTGTCCTCAAGCAATGCAAACTAACAATTACCTGCCAAGACTTTAATCATCAAAGACATACTTCAAACTTGAATTCAAACCTCGGAACCGTGGCACAATGTATGATCACAATTTAATTTTTCGGATAGCATAAAAATTTCCCGGAACAAAACTATAATGCTCGTGACAATGTGTGCGTAGTTGTGTACAAGTTGATTTTCAAGATTCTATGTGAACAATAGGCTTTTATCAATTTAATTACTGGGGCATTTATTTTTATTTTCACTAGAGCCAATTTCGGGCACCTCTAGCGATTCTTTAATGTGCATTAACTACTAGAGCCAGTTTTGGGCACCTCTAGCAAGAAAGTGCGTTTACTGCTAGAGCCAGTTTCGGGCACCTCTAGCAAGAATTTAACTTTTAATTTTCAATTTTAAATTTACCCAAATTTTAAGCAACCTAAGTTCACTAAGTTTCTTTCAATCAACAAGCCACAACCGTGTAAAAGAGAAAAAAATTCAGCATCATAGTAAAATTCTAAGTTCTTTTCATGCAATCCTAAAATTAAAGGTTCTTTCAATTAAGTGCAGTGGCAAAAATTTATCATTGGATATTCAACAAGTCTTAAGCAATTAAATCCAATTAAAGGCATGGCAAGTAACATATGCAACATGTATGTGTTTGCTAAAGATGAATGCAACTAATCATGAAACTAACTAGAAACCAATACCCCCCCAAACTCGAGAGAAGCATTGTCCTCAATGCATGTAAGAGTGAAATAAAATTTAAAAGAAAGTAAATGAAATGAGTTAGTCGGAGAGGTCGTCACCTCGAGTGATAAGTTTCCTTCGTGTTGTTTGCTTGATTCATTTTTCAGTCGGTGGTTGAATGATGGTGCCGCGTGAATAGCATTGCTTTGATTTGATCCATGTTTGCCGATGCAGGTTCACTTGCATGGGCATCAGTAGTTGCCGAAGCCATTGTTGTTGCCTGGGCATCGCCAGTTTCTGTTGTGGTTGCTGTGGCAAGTAGTCGGCAGTAAATTTCCTTAGCATGGTGGTTGTGAGTCTTGTTGTGGAAAAGAAAATAAAGAAAACCTGGAAACTAAAGATAATGAAGAAAAATAAAATATCTCCCAAAAATAAAATGAAAATAAAAAGAAAAAGAAAATATTGAAAGGAGAGCATGCTCAGGCATCTCCTAAAGTGACCACTTCTAATGTTACTGCATATCTGAGAAAACTTGAGGAGAGTCATTTTCGATACTTCTTATAGTCCATCCGTACCCTCCATCGGGTGACAATATTGCCCAAAAAGAGTTGGGCCAATGTGCTCCCAACTACTCCCTTTTGCATTACCATGGTGGAGGTGTCTTTCTTCTTTGTTCGCTTGTAGTCCATGTATACTCTCCACCTTGCTACTATTCCTGAAGGAAAAAATATATTAATAGGAAAAATTATATCCATTCTCAACCATTCAATTACCTCATTCTTGTCGACTTCTATCATGGTTGGATGTAGCATTTGTTGTCGTGGCAATTGCTGCTCAAGCCAATTGCCGTGGCAATCAGTTGTCAAATTTTGCTTTAAGTCAAGGGAAGAATCAATTTTCTGAAGAGCTTTATGAATCCAAACACCTTTTTCTTTTGGCCTCTCAAACATCTCCATCAGTAGAGATTTCGATGGCTTCAAATCTACCAACCTCGGTTCCTCAAGACATACCTGAAATGGACGAGGTGAGTTTTTAAAGAATTCAAAAGGTTCAACTATTACCTGCTCATATTCCATTGGCAAAGTATTATCATCTCGTTGATCTTGCATGTGGTCGTGTAATTGCCGTGGCAATTGTAGATGAGAGCAATCTACACATTCCTGCTTCAACATCAACGTTATAACTTTCTGGGCATCAGGTTCCTCAAAATTTGTTGTAGTATTGTTGTTCTCAGCTTCACCGATTGTTGTCGCGGCATTGCTCTGTTCAGGCTCCTCAATCATTGCCGAGGCAATTTGTTGTTCAAGCTCATCATGTGTTGGGCAGTCTCTCTCATTGGCATCCTCTTGACTTTGAGGTTCTAGTTGTTCCTCACACATCAGAGAGATTTCTTTGTATTGCTCCTTATCCTCTTGCCTTGGGACGTCAGTATCCCTAGGAATGAATTCTTGGTGCATGTTATCCATGACATATGTGCATCTCCTCAATTGATCTTCTGAATCCCCTAAGGTTGCATCCCACTGAGCTATCCTCGTATCCATAGATTTTGATAGCTCTCGAATCTCTTCAATTGATCCGTCAAGTCTAGCCAAGGAAGCTAGTAACGTTTCCTCCAAGGAATTGGAATGCTCTTGAAAAGGACTACATTGCCATGGCATATCTGTTGCTGCGGCAAAATTGTTATGGTAAAAACAATTTTGAGCTTTTTGACCATACCATGAAGAATTTTGCTGTTGGTTCCCTCTATGGTCCTCCATGTAGTTATATGCACCGAAAATGTGAGGGCAATTTTCAAACACATGATGTTCTCCACACATAGAAGAAGATTTTTCCACGGTATAAGTTCTTTGGGCTTTTCTCGGTTGGTATAGGTAATCATCAAAGGGTGCAAGAAAATCTTGATTGGATTGATTCATATCTTCCAACATCATCTCTCGAATAGATTGGCTTTTATTTCCCGACATGTTGATGTCCCTTAACTTGTAGCGCACCTAAATTTTTTTTTGATAAAACAAACAAAAAGAAAAGTTAGTGAAACTAAGAGAAAAAAATGCAATAACAAAAACAACAAACACCAATTGCCAATCCCCGGCAGCGGCGCCAAAAACTTGTTGCCTGTGATAAGTGCTACGCAAATGTGCAAGTATACACGTCGCAAGTAATAAAGTGATATGAGTATCGAGTATCGTCTCCACAAGGATTGGTTTCAGCCACTTTGCTTAAGTTAATGCACTGTGAAAATAAAAACACAATTGATAATAGAGGTTTTAATTAACGAGAAAAGTAAAAGCAATAAACTAAAAGAATAGATGAAAGAAAAGAGAGAATAGGCCAGGTTATCGTGAGTTGAGGTGTGATAGCCGATTGGATCGTCTTGGTAAAAGAGTGTAAGGGCAACTCAGTTGCCGTGGCAACTTGCACAGCGGGGTTGCCTTGGCAACTAATCGATGGTTGTCTGGGCAACTAGCTGGGCAACTACTTGGGCGTCTGGGCAGCAACTTCAAGGTTCGGCGAAGGGTTCTTCAATGGTTTCTTCTTATCCCTAAGTCGAAACTCTAGCTACTTGTGCATGCCTTGATAATACATCCCTGCGTGAATCAAGGGTGAACAACAACCAATCTTGCACTCCTCTTAGCCGTTGAAATCCCTAACTTATTCCTAAGCTGGATTAATCTTCACCATCAATAGATTGAATAAAGACCATACTCATTCGTTTCTTGAATCTAACTCTCCCGATATTAGATAAATAGATGAAGTTACGAGATCCTCTCCCAATTCACTCGCAAACAAGAATAAGAACCAAGAATAAGTAAACCTTGAATTGAAAGTGCAAACTCTTATTACCTAAACAAAATCCAATTGTTTCTCACAACAACAAAACACAATAACCCCAACAAATCAAGTTAGTTCATGGTTGGGTTCAAAAGATATACAAAGAATAATCCCCAAACCATGAATCTAATGGAAGCAAAGAAGAAGAAGAAATCGAACTCTCTCTCTCCTTGTTATCTTGTCGAAATCTCTTCCTTCTTGCCCTTTGGAGTTGTCGAAAATCCTCTCCTCTTCTTGCTCTCTCTGGAATTGTCGAAATCTCCATCTTATTTATAGGGCTAGGCCAAAGTCCTTCTTTGAGGAGGAGTTTAAGTTGGAATTAAATTATCTTTAAAGAATATAATTCTTTATTATAATTGTATTCCTACTAGAACTTCTCCTATCTTCTTGGAATTTAATTCTTCTTTAATCTTTGCATGGAAATCAAATTCCTTTAGGTTTGGGCATTGCTCCACGTCATCTTGGGCTTGTCTAGTCATCAATTTCGACTACCATATCACCTTTACTCTTGTCGACAATTGCCATGGGAACTGGCTCAGCGTCTGCTTCATGTATTGCCCTGGCAACTGGCTCGGCATATCCTTCATGCATTGCCCTGGCAACTAGCTCTAGCCTTGTTTAGGCAAGTGATTCTGCACACACACAAAAACATACCAAAGCAGCATCTTTTTCCACAAAAATAACCAAGTTATGTAATCAAGCTCAACGGTGGAAAGAAACATGAATTAATGCATGAATGACTACTTATGCAACTAATATGAGCTTAAGTCTAACAATAATATGAGTAAAAAGGGTAATAAAAATAGTACTTTTGAACACTTATCAGCATGCTTAGTTGAGAAGTGTTAAGACATCATTTGTTTGTTTGGTTTTTCGTTTGGTAACACTTCTTAAATTGATTTTCTCCTAGACCAGGTAAGGGGTGTTACAAGTTGAGCATCAAGCTGCTCAAGACTATTTTGTTTGAAGCAATGGTATTAAAATGATGTATTTTTCTGCAAGAATAGTAAAGGGTGTCCCTACCCCAACATTAAGAATTATGAGTTCATGTACACAAGAGGAATTGAGACCAGAGACAACGACGTGGGTTGAGTTGGTGAGAACTGTTGATCGTGTGATTAATTGATATATGAGTGAAGCGGACTTGATAAGTGATAGATTATACGAAGTTCTATTTCGGTTAAAGTATCATGATGCTCATGTGAATCAACCAATGTGTTGGACTTGATATCTTCAACCGAATTGCTTGCTAAGTGGTGGAGAATTTAACAACGGGGAGTCGCCACCAATCCTTTTTTATTTATTTTTTAGGCAAGATTGGATCACCTGAAAACCCAGTTATTTTAATTTTTTTTTTGTTTTTTTATTAAAACAAAGAGTTTTGGCATTGGAAACCAGGAAAAAGGTTCGGGAGTCGGTTACGTGTAGGGAAGGGTGAGCACTCCCACAATGCCCAAAATTGGTACCTAGTCGATTACAAATTATTTTAACGACAGAAATTAATAATTCAAATTTAATTTAAAATTTGTGACCCCTTGAAATATTTAAAGAAGAATATTTTTTATATGAACGGAATTTACACCCTAACACCCAGGGCATAATTCTCGTTAGATTCCCAAATAAAGGGAATGTAACACCCCTCACCCGAGTTAGGAGTAACCCGGCCAAGGAGTGTTGAAAACAAACAAGCAAGCAACATAGCAATAATTCAAGCCATTTAAAACATTTGAACTCATCCTATTAGATGAGTTACTTGCCTAACAAGACAGCCAAACAATCATCAAGATCATGCTTTACAAACATTGTGGCTTAATGTAGAATTGTTGGAATTGATCCCAAAATTGTTTGGCTAAGTCTAGATAGCCAAACAATATCCCCATTACTAATCTTGACTTAATCAACAAGTAATTACCTTAATCACTAGGCTATCTAGACATAATTTGGAGCTAAAACAAGGTTGTAAGGCATGGATTCAAGCTTTCTCCTCAAGCTTTTCTTTCTCTCTTTCCTTTCTCTTCCAATCGGCCAAACAAGAGAAAGTGAAAAGGATGATGACACTTAATCCAAGTTATTGTATTTGTGAAATGTCTAAAATGTACCTTAATTAATCCTTAATATTAACTTAATCAAGGGAATTAGGGGAAACAAGGAATTTAGCATGCATTCTTTAAATTTTCTAGAGTTTACAAGTCGGTCACCTTAATTTGGTCAATTTGTTCTTTCATTCTTTCAAATAGACCCTTGACTAATCAATTTAGCTTAATTTCTAGATTCAATTAAGCTATCAACTTAAGCAATTGATTTCAATACTTACAGGCTAGGATTTGGGGTGTTACAATTCTCTCCCCTTAAAATAAATTCGTCCTCAAATTTACCTGAATCGAAAAGATGGGGATATTGTTTCATCATGATTTCTTCAGATTCCCAAGTAGCTTCTTCTATCTTGTGGTTTCTCCACAAGACCTTGACAAGAGGAACAATCTTGTTCCTAAGCTTTCTTACTTCCCGATCAAGAATCTGAATAGGTTCTTCTTTGTAGGACAAATCGGGATTCAACTCTACTTCTTCAGGTTCAAGAATATGGGATGGATCTGATATGTATCTTCTGAGCATTGATACGTGGAATACATTGCGAATTCTATTAAATTCTACAGGGAGAGCTAATCAATAGGCCACCGGTCCAATTCTTTCAGTGATTTCAAACGGACCAATGAATCGGGGACTGAGTTTTCCTTTTCTTCCAAATCGAAGGACTTTCTTCCAATGGGAGACTTTGAGAAAAACATTGTCTCCAACATTTTGTTGAATGTCTCTCCCTTTTAAATCTACATACGCCTTTTTTCTATCGAAGGCTGCCTTCAATCGATCATGAATGATTTTCATTTGCTCTTAGTTTCTCGAAGCAATTGAGGCCCTAGCACTTTGTTTTCCCCCAATTTAGACCAGCATAAGGGAGTTCTACACTTTCTCCCGTATAGAGCTTCGAATGGTTCCATATGAATAGATGCTTGATAGCTATTGTTGTAGGCAAACTCTACAAGGGGTAGAGATTTCTCCCAGTTCTTCTCGAACTCTATAACACAAGCACGAAGCATGTCTTCTAGTACTTGAATAATCCTTTTAGATTGTCCATCAGACTGAGTATGGAAAGTTGTACTTAGATTTACTTTGGTCCCGAGAGCTTTCTGTAGAGACTTCCAAAATCGTGAAGCAAATCTAGGTCTCGATCGGAGATGATAGCTGTAGGTACACCGTGTAACCGAATCACTTCACGGATGTATAGCTCGGCTAAGGTTTCCAAGCTCATGTTCATTCGAACAGGGATGAAGTGAGTAGACTTTGTGAATCTATCAACAATCACCCATACAGCATCGTTCTTTCTTGGAGTAGAAAAAAGACCAGTAATGAAGTCCATTCTTATCCGATCCCATTTCCACTGAGGGAATTCGATAGGTTGGAGCAATCCAGTAGGAACTCGATGTTCGGTTTTAACTCTTTGACAAGTCAGGCACTTCGATACGAAGTCTGTGATAGCCGATTTCAAACCTAGCCACCAGTATATTGGCTTAAGATCCTTGTACATCTTAATTGATCCTAGGTGAATCGAAAATGAGCTTTGGTCAGCTTCTTGTAACACAAATTGTCTTAGTTCCTCATTGTTAGGAACACACACTCTATCCTTGAAATAGAGGAGTCCATTTGACTTAAGGGATAAGTCAGAATTAGGCTTAGAAGCAAGCTTGGATATGATCTTTTGAAGATCTGGATCAATTTGTTAGAGTTCTTTAATTCTCGAGATTAAGCTAGATTGAACTTGAAGTTCAGACAAGAATTTTCATCCTTTGGATAAACGGAAATGAGCATTGATAGCCGGACTAGCTACAAAGAATACATAGGATCATTAAGGAAAATTTCGAGTGGTTACTTGCAAAACAAGTAAGGTGTTTGAATGGTTACTTGTGATTCAAGTAAGTTCAAATTCGATTGAAATATACTAGAATTTAGATTTAGGAGTTTACCCGTGTATGGTTTGCGACTAAGGGCATCAGCAACCACGTTTGCTTTCCCCGGATGGTAGTCAATAACCAAATCGTAGTCTTTAAGCAATTCAAGCCATCTTCTTTGTCTCAAATTCAAATATTTTTGAGTCAGGAGATATTTGAGACTCTTGTGGTGTGTGAACAGGTTACATTTCTCCTCGTACAAGTAATGTCTCCATATTTTGAAAGCAAACACGATAGCTGCCAATTCTAGATCGTGTGTTGGATAGTCTGACTCGTGTGGTTTCAGTTGCCTTGAAGCATAAGCTACCACTTTTCCATCTTGCATTAGGACACATCCTAGTCCTGAATGAGATGCATCACTATAGACAGTGAATTCTTTACCCGATTCTGGTTGGATAAGAACCGGTACATGAGTTAGGGCTTGTTTAAGTTGATCGAAGCTTCGTTGTTGGCTTTCTGACCAAACAAAAGGTGTATCCTTTTGGGTTAACTTTGTCAAACTTATGGCAATGGATAAGAATCCTTTGACAAATCGCCGATAATACCCGGCTAAACCGAGAAAGCTTCTGACCTCACCAACATTCTTCAGAGGTCTCCAATCCATGATGGATCAAATTTTTCTCGGGTCTACTTTAATCCCTTTTGCCAAGATGACATGGCCAAGGAATGAGACTTCCGATAGCCAAAATTCACACTTGGATAACTATGCGAACAATTAACGTTCTCGAAGAGTTTTCAATACAATTCATAGGTGTTCAGAGTGTTCTTCATTATTTGGAGAACACACCAGAATGTCATCGATGAAGACGAACACAAACTTGTCAATATGGGGCTTGAATACACAGTTCATGAGATCCATGAAAGCAGTCAGAGCATTCATCAACTCGAATGGCATTACGAGAAATTCATAGTGGCCTTATCGAGTACGAAAGGCTACCTTGGGCACATCTTCTTCTTTTACCCTTATTTGATAGTATCCCGATCGAAGATCAATCTTTGAGAATACCGAAGCATCCTTGAGTTGATCGAAGAGATCTTCTATCCTTGGGAGAGGATACCAATTCTTGATAGTAAGCTTATTCAATTGTCTGTAATCAATACAGAGTCTCATAGTCCCGTCTTTCTTCTTCACGAACAAGACTGTAGCACCCCATAGAGATGAGCTAGGCTGAATAAAGCCTTTATCTTGTAGCTCTTGGAGTTGCTTCTTGAGTTCTTTCAATTCAACAGGTGCCATTCGATAAGGTGTGTTGGACACCGGAGTTGTTTCAGGTTGATCTTCAATCCCGAACTCTACTTCTCTGGTTAGAGGGAGACCAAGGAGTTCCTCAAGAAAAACATCAATAAATTCATACACGATTGGCATACTAGGTAAGCCAAATTCAAATTTATCTTGCATAGTCATGGCAGCAAAGATTGAGGTCAGTTTTCTATCAATTAGGAGGATTGATTATTTTCCTAAACTCTAGAGATACAATCTCCTATTTTGGCAATCTACCCAGGCCTCGTGTTTACTTAACCAATCTAACCCCAATATCAAATCAAATTCACAAAAAGGTAGAACATAAAGATCAATAGGAAATGGTATGTTTCGAATGGTCAAGGAAGCTTGCTTGCGGCGCAAGTTAATGGGTGTTTTCCCCCTAATGGATTCGAAACTACAACACTTGATTCAATAGTTTCGGGTTTTAATTTTAGCTTGTTGATCAAGGCAGAACAAACAAATGAATGGGTAGACCCCAAATCAATTAAAGCATATGCAGGATTGGAATTTAACTCAACGATACCTGCGATAACATTGGGAGCTTTTTCATCATCTTTACCACGAATGTGGTAGATTCAAGCAGGGGCTCAGGATTCTTTGTGAGTAGGGGCATTTGAATGGTTCCCCTTGCCTCTCCCTTGATTTCCAGACTGGGCTTGCTTAGGATCCTTGTTTCGATTGGACAGAGCTAAGCTAGCATTTCCAGGAGTTTGACTTGGAACCTTATTGGGATTCTGGGGACAATCCCTGATATAGTGATCAGAGGCTCCACATAAGAAACACAAGTTTTGTTGAGTTCTACATTTCCCAGTGTGGTGCTTCTGTCAGAACTTGCAGGTAGAATACTGAATAACTTTACCAAAATTCCCCCTACTATTAACTGAGATGATCGGGGCTGAGCATTTGATTACCGATTGAGGTTTCGGTATATAATTGCTCTTCTGGACATAAGTATAATTTGAAGAGTGATCTTTAGAGTGTTTAGCTTTCTTTGACTGCCAGTGTGGCTTGTCATCATTTATGGATCGTTTATCTTTCTAGGAGTTTCCACTCTTATATTTCTCTGAGGCTTTCATCTTTGCCTCGGTTGCTATAACCTGGTTCACCAAATTCTAGAAGTTGGCGATACCCAGGGCAGTGAATATAGGGCTTAATTCATCATTTAACCCGTCAATGAACATTCGACACTTGTCGGCCTTATTTTTGATATATTTCGACCCGTATTTGCAATACTTGCATAAGTCACTCACATACTGTTCAATAGGTCGGCCCCGTTGCTTGAGGTACAAGAAACGTTTCTAACACTCGGCCAGATATTGTTCACTGATATATTTCTTCCTAAATTAATCGAGGAAGAATTTCTACGTCACGACTTATGCAGGGGCAGTTAGTGTAGTAGTTTGCCACCAGCTTAAAGCTTCATCAGCTAACAAAGCTATAGCACATTCTAGTTTGTGTTCATCGAGACAAGGTAGTTGCTTGATTAGGATTCCAGTAGTGGCTTCTAGCCAGTACTCAGCTACTTCTGGGTTTGCTTCATCGGCTCCAATGAAGGTATAGGCCCGATATTGAGCCAGTTTGTCAATCAGGGCTCGGTTTGGCACAAAAACAGTAGGAGCAATAGGATGATCTTGTTTTAAAGCATATACAAGATGATTGAACATCTTCTTCATACTTAGAAGACATTCTTGCTGCACAAGATTGATAGTAGAAGCTTCCTGTTGAGCAGCAGCTTGAGCTCGATTTTGAGCTTGTTGTTGATGAGGATTTTGTTCCATATTCACACTATCTCCTTCATTCGAGGAGCCTTCAGTACTTTCATTATCCCAACCGAGTCTTGTTTTACGCATTCTACGTTTAAATAGAACAATTAGGGGTTCAGTTTAATAAGCAAGACACAAGCTATTCAAAACAAGTCTCCTAGGTGGCACAAGTATCCTATATGATTCATGATAGCCCAGTTTAGTCCAAGAATCGACTAAACCTAAATCTCTGATTACCAATTAATATGCAACACCCCTTACCCGGGTTAGTAGTAACTCGGTTCGGGAGCGTTACTTAGCAAGCAAGCAAGGACAAGACAAGGCATGGCATTCGACTAAGCAAGGACAGAGAGAAGGCATGGACAATACAAGCATTACACATTCAAACTTGACTTCAATCATCAACCAAAACATTCAGCAATTATCAAACAAGAAGAAACAATCATTCGAACAAGGCATAGGCAACCATTCATACATTACTTATCATGTAAGTAACCACAAAATTGGAACTTAATCCAAACTACCCATTCAAATAGGTCACCAATTTTAACTCATTTCATGCTTACAATACAAGTTACTACTTCATGGTTCATTTTATAACACTTATACAATGTTACCTATCCCATTTGAACTACCTTAGTGTTATATGCTTCCAATTCACTTTGTGTTCCTTATCTTGTACATGTTTAGTCATTTCATTCCTACACTTACTAAGCATAATTATCTAACCATTAATAGTATGTATCTAATTCCATTCAAGTCTATATCAATACCTAACCATTCGGCCATAACACCAAACACAATACAAGGCATGAAACTAGTTCATTCCAATCTTATCCTACTACAATGCATTCGGCAAACATGAAATAACCACATGAAACCATTCAGCCATGCCTCAAAACAATCACACAACAATACTTTCAACATGGTAATTTCATACAAGACATGAAGCATTCTAATGGTTGGTCATACAACATGGTTCATCTCAATCTACATTCATTTCAAGCATACACAAGAGCATGACAAGGTTATCAAACTATTTCATAGCCAATTAGATCATCATATGATCATTCCATATCATCAACAAATGCGCAGCAACATTCAACCATTACAAGTTATCTAAGTTCATTACATACCTTATACTATATACATAACATAGATAGGCCATCAAGCATTATATACAAGCTTTCAAAATGCATGCTCAAGCTATTTAAATACATCTAGTGCCACCATTCTAGGAGATACAAAACAAGTATGGAATCATACTTTAACCAAGATTGTGTGTGATGCTTCTTGCTCAAGGAATCAAGCTTCAAGATCAAGCAACGTTTGAATCCTTTAACCTGTAGGTTGGGAAGAATGGAACAAGAGTGATAAGTACAAAAATGTACTTAGTGAGGTAGTAAATAGTCTATCCATTTTGTCATTTCATGTTTCATGTCTTTTAAATCAAGTGTAGACCTAGCTAAGGCTTTCAAGCATCAAGAGTGATCTTAACTAGTCTTTCAAGCATCAATAATATCCTATCTAGGATAGCATGCATTCAGCCAACAAGAATAGGCATCAAGAAGTCATAATTCATGAATCAAACAACATGCTTGCAAACAAGAAACCAAGGAGTCATGCTTTCAAGTCAAGTAACATACATCTCATGGCATTCAAGACAAGCATCATGTATAATTGAATAGTTATTACACTTGTTATTTCATTAAACAACTCCTTTGGTACTTAGTTTGTATAGGTAATCGATTCTCTAACCAACTGTCGCCACAAGATGCATCGTAGTGTTGGTCAACCCTCTTACTATCGCCAAAGACCACATACGTACCCCCGTCTGTCACCAAATAGGGGCCTTATCCCTGGACCGTAGTCCACCCGTACACAATGAGCTCTAGACTCTAAGACACCTAATCCAACTAGCTACCAAGGTTGTTCGAATTACCACTTATTCAAGTTATCAAGTTCAAGATCATGTTCATATCAAGCAAGATCATTTCATGTTAAGCCCTTATGCTATTGAGCCTTAGCTCACAAGTCAAGTGCTTTCAAGATCCATTTCATCAAAATGAGATAAAATCATATCTCAAACAAGTCTTTAGTCATTTTGCATCATAGCACATACAAGCATTCAAGCTATCATCAATCATGCTTAGCAATTCGAAATAGACATGTATTCAAGACTAGGATCAAGTTTCATGCATTTCTTTAGTCATCCTTCCCTTATTAGGTCAAGTTCAAGATTAGATTCATTTACATGTCAAGATTGTAACAAGAATGCATTGGTTAGGACCTAGTCCTAGCCCTAGAGATAACTACACTCACAATACAATCCAAGAAAACTAGCAATTGTCTTGTATAGTTATTCCTTTGTTCTTAGCCTTTGGATTATTTCCCTTTTCTCCTTCCTCCAAGTTCACTCCTTGCTTTATCAAATTCATGATTAAACACATTCATCAATATGTATACACAAGACAATTCAACATGGCAGCAAGGTTATTTCAATACATATAAACATATACATACAATTATGTCAACATTTCAATAAACAAGACTAGGTAGGATCTAATTATCCCAAACTGTTACAAAACAGTCCAATAAGACTGTGTACAAAACAGTTTCCAGCTAGCTTAACTGTTGCTGCCTGGCAGCTTGCACACTACATGCTTAAACAGGCATATCTTTCAAATCCTACGTCAGAATTTCGATTAATTTATACCTTTGGAAAGCTAACAAAATTTTATGTAAGACCATAATATACTTGCATTTTAGTTCTTAGCCAATTAATACAGTTTATTGTTTAAAGATAGGGCATTTACACTACCTAGACAGTTTGCATTGTCCAGCTATTTCTATTTACAGTTTCCAGCTTAGGACCCAGTTTTTAGTACTGTTTTCACCTAATGAAAGTAGGCATACTAAGGATCATTTCAATAAAATTTCAGCCCTAAATTTGATCTATACAAATTTTGGTGAATTTTCAAAGTTACTGCCCAGAACAGTGCAATTCTGGGCAGATTACACCTGAATCACTAGGCTATTTAGACTTAATTTGAAGCTAATTCAAGGTTGTAAGGCATGGATTCAAGCTTTCTCCTCAAGCTTTTCTTTCTCTTACAATCGGCCAAACAAGAGAAAGTGATGAGGATGATGACACTTAATCCAAGTTATTGGATTTGTGAAATGTCTAAAATGTCCCTTAATTAATCCCTAATATTAACTTAATCAAGGGCATTAGGGGAAACAAGGAATTTAGCATGCATTCTTTAAAATTGCTAGAGTTTACAAGTTGGTCACCTTAATTTGGTCACTTTGTTCTTTCATTCTTTCAATTAGACCCTTGACTAATCAATTTAGCTTAATTTCTAGAGTCAATTAAGCTATCAACTTAAGCAATTGAGTTCAAAACTTCTAGGCTAGGATTTGGGGTGTTACATTAACAGAGCAACTTAGATATCTTATCTTTCTTTTGACATTGGAGAAGTATCTTATTGTACAAGTAGTCTTACTTGTTACTTCCTTTCAATAGCTTATTGCATAAGCTAAGCTTTCTTGCTTCTTAAGTCTTTAATATTCAAGGTATTATAACATTAACTTTCAATCTTTTACAAGAATCTTATTGTTTTATTGGTCAGTAAGCAATTTCAAGCTTTATCACAAATTATTCAAGATCACCATCACAAGTACATCATAGCAAGGCATACAATACTCATGTAATACATGCATAACTAGATGCTTATCAATGATGCCATGTCATGCATGCTTCACATGTCTTGCTCTAAAGGAACCATATGCATATGCTTAAATCAGATCAACATATCAATAAACAATATTTGGATGACACCGTGTCACTCGAGATACAGAATTTGATTAAAAGGCAATCCAGTTCTACCACCAGGCAGATTGCACACTCCTTAAAGAATCATCTCTAAAAGTTGTTCTATAACTCAGAATTCAATTCCGTTAGTTTTAAATGAAACTAGACATAATAAGCTTTCTATCCATATGAATTATAGCTTCCAATTCGAATTATAAAATTTATAGTGAATTTTCAAAGTTGCTGCCTTTGTTGTCCTAATAGTAAACTGCTGTTCTGTTTTTCTGGCCCTCACCTACTCAAAAATTCATATCTTTTAATCTAAAAATCAAAATTAATCACCGTTTGTTGTATACGAAACTAGATTCACACACCATTCTGTCCTATTTTAACTATATATTTGTTTCATGTTCTATTTTTAACCTATAGAAATGAATTTTTAACAAGATACATATCAAAATCAATTTTATCAATTGTCACACATAATTCCACGTGTAAATTATACATCAAAACAATCTATTAAACTTTGTAGATCATGTCCAAAACAGCATAACACCTGGAATATGATCTAACTAAACTTTATTATCCAATTCAATCTCAATTCGGTCATAACAAGGTGTACTTTAAAACATGATATTCAAATTAATAATTTATCCTAACATAACACTCAAAATTATCAAGGATTACATAGCATGCACCGATATGACTATCCTCATTAGCTAAATAACAACTTGATTTTCAACTTTCAAAACAACACTACAAATATATTCATCTACAAAACCATCTATCTTAAACTTTAACATGTAAGAATAAAAAATACTTACTTTTTCTTCCTTACCATCGATCAGCAAAGAATTGTTGGGAATCGTCGGTACACCCCATGGCGCAGCGGAAAAATTATCTGGCGTAATCCACCAGTGATCCATGTATGACAGACGAATTTGGGGTGATAAAGGATGAAATCTTACCTTAATAAATCTGGAATCTGGAAATCCGTACGGAATTTTGAATAACAAAATCGAATGTGAGTCGTCACAATAGCGTTTCGACCTCTATGCAGTCCACCTGAATGAAACGAACAATATTTTCTCTTCTCTAACTATTAGAGAGTTTTTTTTAAAAAAAATAATTAATGGCTGCTAGACCTTATGCCTTTATATAGCATTTAAAAACCTAATTCTAATTAAATTCGGATTCTTAAATATACATTATATTTAACCGAATATAATTAAATATGTAGAATCTGATTCTACTTTAATTAGGTTTCTTTTAGATATATATATATATACTTTAATAATATTTGATAATTACAATAACTTATCAAATATTAACATATATATATAAATGAAATTATCCATAATTACAATAATTATAACAATTTTAGTTTCTCACTAATTATGTGTACAACAAGTTTGTACACATGCTATCTAATCGATATTTGTTCGTTTCAATCATAGGATGTGACCCTTGTAGGTTCCTGTAACGTTAGCAGTAATATCCAGAACAATTCTAATATTACAAGCAATGAGTGGCATCTAGCAATACGTCATTGCTACCTAAGTTACATGAAATCGTGGTTCGATTTAACCTTTTTTATGTGATTAACTTCTTTTATGTATTTCATCATTTTGTCCTCATATCTAGATCGGACACAAATCATGGATTAGTCACACTTGTATGGTCCATCTAATGTTTCTTGATATCTTGAGTAGAATATTATAAACAAATAATTATGATATCTTATATCAATTTATTCAAGCATGACCGTGCATTTTCTAGTCTCACTCAATCAAGTGGCCTATGATATTACTACTATTATGTAGGAGGGAGAAATCATATCTTGATCAACCATATTTTGCTACATGGATTATGACATATCCAATATCAGTCTTTATAGTGTAGTTAGTTACGACACACGTTTGAATGTATCAAAATATGTCACTCACGATGTTGAAATAATGATGATCTCAAGTCTGAGGATCATACATCTAGTTATCACCATAAGCAATGTTGTGACTGTTACATAATAATCCAAGAAACATGCTCATAGTGGGTCAGTCCAGTATGTTGTTCCCTAACACATGCTTATGTATTGATTTTGACATCTCCATGTCAATGACAACACTTTGTCATCAATCAACTACATATTAGTCTTAATACATCATTGTTGTCCAAGCCCACAATAATTCTTGACTAAGGACATTCAATAATAACTATTATTTTAAGGACTTTATTATAATTCAGTTTATTTATAAATACACAGAATAAGATTGATATAATAATGATGGCTTTATATTAATAAACAAGATAAAATAAGTATGTCTTTTACAACCATCTCATGATTGGTCTTTGGGCATACTCCAAAAATCTCCCACTAGCACTAAGACCAATCACTCATGTATCTAATACCAAGAGACTTAGTGTGATGTTCATGCTTCTACTGTGTCAAAGGCTTTGTTAGTGGATCAACGATATTGTCATTTGTTGGTACTCTGCATATTTCTACATCTCCTCGATCAATGATTTCACGAATGAGATGGTAACGCCTAAGTATGTGTTTGGATCACTGGTGAGATCTAGGTTCTTTTGCTTCTGAGATGGCTCCGTTGTTGTCACAACGTAGATATATGGCATTTGATATACTAGGCATGACCCCTAGTTCAAATATGAACTTTTTGACCAAACAGCCTCTTTTGCAGCATCGCTTGCTACAATATACTCAGCTTCTGTTGTAGAATCTGCTATTGTATCTTGCTTTAAACTTTTCCAGCTTACAGCACCTCCATTAAGGAAAAAAACAAAACCCGATTGCGATCGAGAATCATCCTTATCAGTTTGGAAGCTTGCATCATTGTAACCTTTTATACTTTGCTCTTCCTCACCACCATACATAAGGAATGTATCCTTAGTTCTTCTTAAGTACTTAAGGACGTTTTTGAATGCAACCCAATGTCCTTGACCAGGATCTACTTGGTATCGACTTGTCATACTTAGTGCATATGATACATTCGGACGTACATAGCATGGCATTCATGATAGATCCAATGGTCGAAGCATATGGAATCTTACTCATACGCTCTCTCTCTCTTAAAGTGTTGAAGGACACATTTCCTTCGATAGCGAAATACCATCTCATAGGTAAGAATCCTCTTTTAGATTCTTCCATACAGAATCTTTTCAGTACTTTATCTATGTATGTATTTTGACTTAGTCCTAGAAGTCGTGTTGATCTATCTCTATAGATCTTGACTCCTAATATGTCGGTTGCTTCACCCAAGTCTTTCATAGAAAAATGTTTTCCTAACCAAGTCTTTACAGACTGTAAGGTAGGTATGTCATTTCCTATTATTAGTATGTCATCCACACACAATACCAAGAATGTAACAGTGCTCCCACTAGTTTTCTTGAAATCACATGGCTCATCTTAATTTTTAATGAAACCAAACTCTTTGATTGCCTCATTAAAATGAAGATTCCAACTTCGAGAAGCTTGCTTCAGCCCATAAATAGATTTTTGTAGCTTGCATACTTTTAGGGCATCTTTTGGATCGACAAAACCCTCAGGTTGTGTCATGTACACATCCTCATCTAATTTTCCATTAAGGAAAGCAGTTTTGACATCCATTTGCCAGATTTCATAATCATAATATGCAGCTATTGCAAGCAATATCCGGATAGATTTAAACATAGCAACATGGGAAAAGGTTTCATCATAGTCTATACCATGAATTTGACGAAATCCCTTAGACCAATCACCCTTTGTATATTTGTATATTGCCATCCATGTCGGTTTTCATTTTGAAAACCCATTTGCACCCTATGGGCTTAATTCCTACGGATAGGTCAACCAAAGTCCATACTTGGTTTTCTAACATGGAATCCATCTCGGATTTCATGGCTTCTAGCCATTTCTCAGAGTCTGGGCTCTCCACTGCTTCCTGATAAGTTCTAGGCTCATCTTGATCCATGAGAATAACATCTCCATGCAATGTGACAAGAAATCCATATCTCTCAGGCGCATTGCGTTCTCTCATAAACCTTCGCAGTGGTTGTGTTTCAAGAACGATTGGATGTTCCTCAACTATTTGTGGAACTTGTTGTTGTTCAATCTCTGATTCAGTGATCTGTGGTTGATCTTGAATTTCCTCAAGTTCAATATTTCTCCCACTTCCTTTTTTGAAAATAAATTCTCTTTCGAGGAAGACTCCCGTTCGAGCAACAAACACTTTGTTCTCATATGGATTGAAGAAATAGTATCCTTTTGTTTCTTTAGGATACCCTAAAAAATTACACTTATGAGATTTAGGTTCGAGTTTTGTAGACATCTGATGTTTAACATAAACTTTGCATCCCCAAATTTTCATAAAAGACATACTAGGACGTTTCCCAGTCCACATCTCATATGGTGTCTTTTGAACCGATTTAGATGGAACACGATTTAGTGTGAAAGCAATTGTTTCTAGTGCATGTCCCCGAAAATAAGTTGGAAGATTAGCCTGACTCATCATTGACCGAACCATGTCTAACAATGTTTGATTTCTCCTTTCAGAGACTCCATTGTGTTGTGGAGTACCTGGAGGTGTAAGTTGTGAGATAATCCCGCATTCTTTAAGAAGTTCATCAAACTCTAGGCTTAAGTATTCTCCTCCTCGATCTGATCAAAGAGCTTTGATACTCTTTCCTAATTGGTTTTGTACTTCATTCTTAAATTCCTTGAACTTTTCAAGGGCTTCAGATTTATGATGCATTAGGTAAACATACCCATATCTATTGAAGTCGTCAGTGAAAGTAATGAAGTATTGAAACCCTCCTATGGCTTGTGTATTCACCGGTCCACATACATCACTATGTATTAGACCTAATAAATCACTTGCTCGTTCGTTTTTACCGTCAAATGGTGATTTGGTTATTTTTCCCATTAAGCAAGGTTCACAAATATCTAATTGCTCCACAACAAAAGAATCCAAAAATCCATCTTTATGAAGTTTTGATATACGTTTCTCACTTATATGACCCGAGCTACAATGCCAGAGATAAGTTTGATTAGAGTCATTTGTTTTTTATCTTTTCGTATTTATGTTATATATGGAATTGTCTTGATCTAAGATAATAGAGGCCATTGATTAATTGAGCCGTACCATGAAAAACATTATTGAGGAAAAAAGAACAACTATTATTCTTAATAATAATCTCAAAATGTAATACCCCAAATCATGGCTTAGTAACTTGTTATAAACTAATTAGAGTTTAATTGTACAAACAATCTACAAATTAAAAGAATTGATTAAACCTAGTTACTAAATTAGAAGGATTGCTAAAGAAGTAGCCCAATCATGAAGTATCAAATAATAAAAAATTGTAAATGCAGAATTACATGCAATAAGGATGAGTAATTAAGGATTTATGAAGCAATTAGACCAAAATTTGCCAAGTGGAGGCAAATAGCTTAGCCATGTGATAACACCTTGGCCAAGTGGCCATCTTGCTATCATCTCCTCCACTCCATCTTGGCCGAAAATCCTATCATCCTTCTAGGAAAGAAAATCACCATTGTTGGGGAAGAAAGCTTGCATGAGGTCAATTGCATGAAAATTGAATAGCTAGGAAGATTGTAAGTGGATTCTAAATCCTTCCTCCCCAGCAATTTGTTTGAATGAGTGATTGATGATATTCTTGTTGTGTATGAATTGCTTCAATTAGAACCTGGAAATTGAATGCTAATAACTAAATTGCTAATGAGATATATGTATAGTTGCTGGAAAATTGAGAAATATGTGCTTGATTGAAAACAGTCTTGATTAGGGACTGTTTTGATGGAGAAATTGTGTAAACATGCCAAATGAACATAGGACCCCGTTTTGATCATGTTGCTAGGTAAAATGAAGTTTGAAATGAATAGATATGTTGCTGGAAAATGACTACATTTAATTGAACTAGTTAAATTAGGTAATGGACTGCCCAGTTGATGAATTGGATGTGTAAATGTGATCAAATAGATAAAATTAGGTTCAACATGATAATGCCCTATTTTAAGAACATTTCTAGGTGAATTATGATGACCTAGACATGTATGAACATGAACATGAATGGAATTGCCATGTTAGGACCTTGATAAAATGAGTTAAGAAGCTAGAAATTCAACCTAGTGTAATCTGCCCAGAATGTTATGTTCTGGGAAGTAACTTTAAAAAAATACTATAAATTGTATAAAATTAATTTAAGGCTGAAATTGTTATATACAATACCTTGATATGTCTAAATTCATTAGGAGAAAACAGAACTAAACTCTGGGTTATATGCTGAAATGTAGAGGAGAAACACTAGGGACAGTGCAAACTGTCCATTGTAGCAAAATGCCCTGTCTTTAAGTTAAAAACTGTATTAATTGGAAACGAAATAAAACGGAAGCCTTGAATGGTCATAAAGAAAATTTTGTTAGCTTTCCAATGGTGTAAACCAATTGAAATTCCGACATACGGAATGAAAGTTATGCATGATTTAGTGACTAGAGTGCAAGCTGCCTGGCAGCAGCAGTATAGGCAATTACACACTGTTTTGTGGCATTTTGTAAGCTGTCTTGTAAACAGTTTTAGGGCTTTGATTATGCCTTGTTTTACATGAACTAGAATGTAGAAAAGTGTAGTTAAGTGTAATGGAAAATGTATATGAGCATGCTGCTAATTTTGTGAATGTTGTGTGCTTGTAACTTTTTCTTGATTTGGTGATCATATGATCATTATTTTGACATGTGTTTGTACTTGTAATGTGATAGAACCAGGAGTAAACTTGGTGGAAGAGGATAGAGTGGATCACCCTAAAGCCAAGAACAAAGGAGTGTGGATCCAAGATTAGCTAAGCTTGGAGTATTGTGAGTGTAGTTACCTCTAGGGTTAGGACTAGGTCCTAACCAATGCATACTTGTTTATACTCTCGAAATGTTAAATGAACCTAATCACAGACATGACTTAATAAGGGAAGAATGACTTGAAATGCATGAAATTTGATCACATCTTTGAATACATGATTGATTCGAATATTTAAGCATGATTAAGTGATAGCATGGATGCTTGTATGTGATATGATGCAATGTGATCAAATGCTAAAGACTTGCTTGAGACATATTCTCATCTTGATGAAATGAAACATGAAACTACTTGACATGTGAGCTATGGCTCAATGGCCTAAGGGCCTAATATGAAATGAACTTGCTTGACATGATCTTGATCTTGAAATTCTTAAATAAATGGTAAATTGAACATCCTTGATAGCTAGTTGGACTAGGTAGAAGGGCATGCATTAGAGTCTAGAGCTTATTGTGTAAGGGTGGACTACAGTACAGGGCTAAGGCCCCTATTTGGCGACAGACGAAGGGTATGTATGTGGTCTTTGGCGACAGTAGGAGGGTTGACCAGCACTACGGTGCATCTTGTGGCGACAGTTGGTTGGAGACTCGATTACCTATACAAACTAAGTACCAAGGGGCTGTTTAAAGAATAACAATTGAAATAACAATCCTACATCATATGTTAATTATCTTGAATGCTATGAATTTGTATGTTACTTGACTTGAAAGCATGACTCTTTGATTTCTTGTTTCTTGAATGGCCGAATGATTGAATCTTTAATTAGGATTATCTGGATGCTTGATATCCTTATCTAGGATTCTTCAAATGCTTGAATCCTTAGCTAAGATCACTCTATTGCTTGAAAGACTTAGCTAGGTATATATTTGATTTTAATGACACGTGAAACTTGAAATAACAAATGGTTAGATTTAGTACTACCTCACTAAGTACATTTTTGTACTTATCACTCTCGTTTTCATTCTTCCCAACTACAGGATAAAGGATTCAATCGTTGCTTGATCTTGAAGCCTATTACCTTGAGCAAGAAGCAACTCACACAAGTTTTGCCTAAGTATGGTTTCATACTTGTTTTGTATATCTCCAAGAATCGTGGCACTAGAATGTTTATAATTAGTTGAACATGCATTTTGGTACATGTATATAATGTTCTTGATGGGTCTACTGTGTCTTGATCATGGATGACATTATGAAGTATGTAATGAACCTAAAGTAATTGAAATGTAAATGATGTTGCTATGCATATGATGATGGAATGAAATGATCAAATGCTTGATCTAGTTTACCTTGATAGCATTTGAATGCTTTGTTTGTGTCCATGTCTTGCTTGAATTGAATATGTGATGGTCAAACCATGCTTGCTTGTCTTCTATTCGATTGCCTTGGGAAATATATGGTCACTTGTATGTGCTTAGGTATTAGAATGGTGTTTGCCGAATGCATAGGATTGGAATAAGTCTTGAATGAAACTAGTTACATGTAGAATTGAATGATAGAAGTTGTGTGTTGATTATAAAAGCCGAATGATCTAATGTAAGAATAAGATGATGGCCGAATGGTTAGGTATAGAAAATGACTTGACTGGAACTAGTTTTATGCTATTAAATGTTTAGAAAATCATGCTTAGTAAGTATAGGGTTGAAATGTTAAAATGTGTACAAACAAAGGAACCTTGAATTTTAATGAAAGCATGAAATGAATTAAGAGTAGTAATCTATAATGTATGAATAAAAGGAAATAATTTATGGTCTTGTTCGAATGCCTAGGATGTATTGAAGTCAAATGTGAATTGCTTGTATGATAAGTAAGTAAGTATGGTTGTTTGATTGTTCTTGTATTACTTGCCATGTCCATTGTCCTTGTACTTGCTTGTTTGATGTAACGCTCCCGAGCCGATTTGCTACTAGCCCGCGGTAGGGGGTGTTACACAAAACCAATCTTGTCCAAAAAAGAAATTGAAATAATGTTTTTAGTTAAACTAGGTACGAAATAACAACCCTCTAAATCTAAAACAAGTCCACTAGGTAATGACAAAGTATATGTTCCTATAGCTAATGCAGAAACTCTTGCTCCATTTCCAACTCATAGGTCCACATCTCCTTTTGCCAATTTTCTACTCCTTTTTAGTCCTTGTACAGAAGTACAAATATGAGAACCACAACCGGTATCTAATACCCAAGAAGTAGATGTTGATATATTAATATCAACAACATAAGTACCTGATCCAGACTGTCCATTTTCTCTTGCCTTCTTGATGTCCTCAAGATAGACAGGGCAGTTTCTCTTCCAATGTCCAGCATTGTTGCAATGGAAACACTTTCCTTCTTTAGCAACTCCTCCTTTGGGTTTCAATGCAGCCTTTCCTTTGTTGGGCTTTGGCTTTGCCTTGGTGTTGGGCTTTCCATTTCTGTTATCTTTTTGGATCATCAAAATAGGTTTGCAGCCAACCCTTTTCAAGTTGTTCTATGTTGCTCTTAACAGACCAAGCAACTGGGGCAATGATATGTTAATCTCATTCATATTGAAATTAAGAACAAACTGATTAAAACTATCTGGCAACGATTGCAGGATAACATCAGTAGCCAATTCAACACTTAGAAGGAAGCCCAACTTTTCCAGGGTCTGGATATACCCTATCATTTTGAGAACATGAGTTCCCACTAGAGTTCCCCCAACCATCTTGCATCGAAACAAAGCCTTAGAGCTCTCATACCTCTCTGGACGAGCTTGCCCCTCATATAATTCCTTGTGATTTTTAACCATCTCATAGGGAACCATGTCCTCATGTTGCTTCTGAAGCTCAGGGGTCATGGTCGCAAGCATCAAACAACCGACATATACCATGCACTTGAGTATTTTTCAAAGGCTTCCAATTCATCTTTAGAGGCGTCATCTGTTGGCTTTTTAGGGACAGGTTCTTCGATGACTGTTAGTTTCCGTTCTTGTTTGAAGACAATCTTCAAATTGCGGAACCAGTCAAGGAAGTTCAAGCCATTTAATTTGTCCTTCTCAAGGACGGATAGCAATGATAATGTGTTTGCCATAAATCTACAACGATAAAATATGTTTTATAAGTACCTATTTATCATGTTTATAAAGTAATAACATTCCCACTATTAAAAACCCTCAAAATCGAAAAACTTGCTAAAAGTATTTCTAGTGGGTAAGAATCCATATTTCATTTTATTCTAAGTCAACTTTGGCTTTACTTCTAGAATTCAATTATTTAAGTAAGCAACACTTGCTATTTACATCTCAAGTAATTCATATATTTGATGAACAACTATTTGTCCAAAACAAAGTTCATATGGTCTAATAGAAAGAACAATAATCAACAATGCACCAGGTAGGTAACTTATGTAAGAGAGGTGGTGTACTGGTCACGCTTAAATACCAAGTCTTTCAAAGAACCAATCCTAGACATGCACTTTCGTATTGTTTTTCGGTCACCAAAGTCCTTGAACAATCATTAGTCTTTAGGTTTCTAATCTTATTAGAACAACCTAGTTTAACCAATATTACTACCAGTGAATAGCGCTTGCTTATTCTTCGTGTTTAACCAGGATAGATCTAAGTATTTTGCTTTGGTAAAACCTACATAGTACCGATCGAGGTTTTAATGAGGTCTAATATTGGATGACTAATTTTAATTAAATATAGAGAGCTTTTATCTTATATTAATCTCACCACTCTATTATGATCTAATCAGTTACCATCACACTAAAAAAATATACATTGTATCACATACATGTAAAGCAGTAAATATAAATGCAATGGCTATAGCCCTTAAAACTAAGCTGGCCCATCCCAAGCCAATAGGAGAACAAAAATTACTAAAGATAGAACTTGCTTCTCAAGCACCTAATCCACCTTTGATCGGCCCATCAGTCTACTCCTTTGGTCCATGCTTTCTCCGTAAATATTACAATTTTTCAGAAACTCGTTTTACATACGAGGGAATAAGATGAGAAGAGAATTACAATAGAAGAAATAAAGGCATGACACGCAGGACTTATTTATATAAAACCAAAGTAAATAGGCTATTTGCGCTATAACCATGCATTTTCAAACTCCGTGCATATCATCCAAAACATACACATGTTTTATCTTGTTAATTAAGATTACCTAAATAGTTCCTACAACCTTTGTTGCCTACGCAGTCCGGCAGATCTGGAGCCGCCCGGGAAAAATTTTAATTTTGGCACTTCGATTACTATGGAAAAACCTCACGATTTGATAAATTTTATCAACGGATTCGTGTTTTTGGGATTTTTCAATCCCTAAGGTTTTTCACTCTGGAACAACCATTATTCCTCTGCCAAAAATGATCTGCTATCTCAACCGCATGTTCATCATGTCAACTATTAACATATGATTATCAAAAGCTTACCGCAATAAACACATGATTAACACTTAACCATCGATTGTAAAAAATTGTTAAAACAAATTAACATATTAATCGCAACTAGAATCAATTTCTACATTTCGCACAAACATCACATACTCGTCTAAACAGAAAAAGTCAAACATGCATCTCATACAAAAACATCATCCAAGTATTTAAGTCTGAATTCGTATCGTACAAGTGGATTTGATACCACTGTTGGGAAACACCGGTACCCCCCATGGCGCAGCAGAAAAATTATCCGACGTAATCCACTAGTGATCCATGTACAAAGGACGAATTCGAGGTGATAAAGGATGAAACGTTACCTTAATAAATCTGGAATCTAGAAATCCGTAGGGAATTTGGAATAACCAATTCGAATCCGAGTCGTCACAATAGCGTTCTAACCTCTATGCAGTCCACCCGAATGAAACGAACAATATTTTCTCTTCTCTAACTATTAGAGAGGTTTTTCAAAAAAATAAGGAATTAATGGCTGCTAGACCTTATGCCTTTATATAGCATTTAAAAACATAATTCTAATTAAATTCGGATTCTTAAATATACAATATATTTAACAGAATATAATTAAAAATGTACAATCTGATTCTACTTTAATTAGGTTTCTTTTAGAGATATATATATACTTTAATAATATTTGATAATTACAATAACTTATCAAATATTAACATATATATATAAACGAAATTATTCATAATTACAATAATTATAACAATTTCAGTTTCTCACTAATTACGTGTGCAACAAGTTTGTACACATGTTATCTAATCAATATTAGTTTGTTTCAATCATAGGGTGTGAACCTTGTAGGTTCATGTAACATTAGTAGTAATATCCAGAACAATTCTAATATTACAACCAATAAGTGGCATCTAGCAATACATCATTGCTACCTAAGTTACATGAAATCGTGGTTCGATTTAACCTTTTTCCGTGATTAACTTCTTTTATGTATTTCATCCTTTTGTCCTCATATCTAGATCAGACACAAGTCATGGATTAGTCACACTTGTATAGTCCATCTAATGTTTCTTGATATCTTGAGTAAACTATTATAAACGAATAATTATGATATCCTATATCAATTTATTCAAGCATGGCCGTGCATTTTCTAGTCTCACTCAATCAAGTGGCCTATGATATTACTACTATTATGTAGGATGGACAAATCCTATCTTGACCAACCATATTTCGCTACATGGATTATGACATATCCAATATCAGTCTTTATAGTGTAGTTAGTTACGACACACATTTGACAGTATCAAAATATGTCACTCACGATGTTGAAATAATGATGATCTCAAGTCTGAGGATCATACATGCAGTTATCACCATAAGCAATGTTGTGACTGTCACGTAATAATCCAAGAAACATGCTCATAGCAGGTCCAGTATGTTGTTCCCTAACACATACTTATGTATTGATTTCGACATCTCCATGTCAATGACAACACTCTGTCATCAATCAACTGCATATTAGTCTTAATATATTATTGTTACCCAAGCCCACAATGATTCTTGACTAAGGACATTCAAGAATAACTATATTACTCTAAGGACTTTATTATAATTCAGTTTATTTATAAATACACAGAATAAGACTGAAATAATAATAGTGGTTTTACATTAATAAACAAGATAAAATAAGTATGTCTTTTACAACCATCTCATGATTGGTCTTTGGGCATACTCCAACAAGAATATGGTTCTAATCTCCTTCTAATTTCCATAGGTGTTAACAGAATTCTCCATCTTTCTCTCCTTCTTTTGATTTCGGGTTTTTCCTTTTTTTGCCTAGAGAAGATGATGACTCTTTTTGTTTCTAAAATCCAAATGGCAAACTACTTTTCCACAATAATCCCTCATGGTGACATGTGTGAAAACCACACATTTTGGGTGGCTTAACATGCAACCCTCCTAAATTGAAAAGCTTTCTTTTTATCACTTTAAGTTAGGTAGCTAAATTCTTCTATTCTTTTGTTTTGGTCCCACACATAATTAGTAAACAATTGATTTAAGGCATTCTTAGAACGAACTAAGTTACCACTAATTGTAATATACTACTAGGCCATAATTCGGTGTATTATAATTCTCCCCCCTTCAAAAGAAATTCGTCCCCAAATTTCTCCAATGAAGATAATTTACACTATTAAGTTTAGAATATTTTTACAGACTCTGAATTTTCGAACAGAGAAAACAAATTGTATTGGTTACAAGTTACCACTACGGTACAAGAACTTGAACTCCTAGGTGGCACACTAGACTTATGACAATGCAGTGTGCCCATGTTTAGTCCGAGAATCGACTAAACAATGCTTTGATACCAATTTGTAACGTCCTAAACCCGGCCTAAAAAAACCGGAGTTTAAGATGTCTCAGGAAGGCAAACCGAAAACATGAATCAGAAAATTTCAAATCTTCTGAAGTAACCATAGATACACAAAATGGTCACTTGATTCTTTTAAACATAATCCAAACACATGTATCACCGACTATCTCAAAGAATTTATTCAAAATTTAACAATACCTACTTAAAACAATCAACCATATGAAGCAAGCAAAAGAAGAGGAGTTCAATTCATGTCAACGATTTGACCTGGCAAATTAAGATTCTCCAAAATCACCCTTTTATAATCAAATATGAGTTAAGCATTCAGAATGCCTAAGTAATTCATTAAAAAATAACTCTTGGAGACAAAAGCGTTAAACTCTGAGTTTTCAAGGGATCGATCCCTTCCTCTAGGGGATTGATCATTGCTAAATTCCATATCCCATCAGCCTTTTAACAATTTAGGGCTATAAATCTTTAGACATCTTTACCTTATTAAATTATAAATACTAAACTATGATCCTTTTTAATAGTCACATTTCCTTGATTGAACATTACCCTTAAGGCATACTCATTTTATCAAACTTGTATTTCATCACTTGGCATAAGATCATCAATTATCATCATTCGAAAGTCCTTCAAAGATAAACATACAATAATTAACTCAAGTTTTAGGCATTGAATTAGAAGACCATAACATGTACAAGCACATATTAACATGTTTCCAATACAATCACATGGTTAGATCGATTATACATTTTTAAGATTCGACTATAACTATAATTGTCATGCATAACTTATTACACTAGAATTCATCACCCTCTTTAAAAGTTAAGATCCACGAGATGTTCAATTTTATTACTAATAAGAAATTACAATACTTTTTAAGTTCTCATATTCATCATTCAAACTCTCACGGGGAAGATTTATCCAACATTTCTATACCTAATCAAGATTACAAGTTGCATACAAGGACACATTATCATAGTCTGATAGACAGGGACTATTCGAATTCCACACATCAAGTTCTAACTTAACATATGTTTCATTAACGATCACATTTTCGTATATTCCTTATTCATCTAATTGAACACCTTACAAAACCCAAAGGCATTTGGATTAATCAATCAAATCATTAATTCTTATCAACATTCATCTACTACTTGATTCATTCAGCATATTAGACATTTATCAACTAAGCTAGGGTATACTTTGATAACTTTCCATTTTAATATACATATACAAACAAATCATTAAAGCTAGTTCCTAGACAATTACAAAGTGCCACCAACCTAGGAGTTGAATTAAGAGAACAAGACAAAGTCCTGAAGTATAACTGGTTACCCTTGAACCTGATCAATGACAAACTTTAAAGTAACCTGCAATGTATGAATAATGAATGCATTAGGCTTGTATAGCCTAAGTGAGGTAGCAATGACAAGGTAATAAGCTATAATGGATAAGGATTATAAAGAAGCCAAGCAATTCAAGAGTGTGATGATACAAGAGTTTTCTTGTAGGTCAAGTTAGCTTGAACTTCTCTTGTTTATCAGAAGTTATTGAAAGATTCTGATCTTTGAGATACCATTCGAATCTTAATCATGTATCCATCAATTGATCTCCAAAAGAGGTCATTTATGCTCACCAAGAGCTGTCAACTTTATGCTCACCAAAGGCCTTGTAAACTTTCTTGCTCACAAAGAGCTTTACATAATACTATGCTCACCAAGAGCTTGTCTAATTTCTTCGACATTCTTATTTGATTTCTCATTAGGTTCTTGTCTTTACTTGTTTGCTTTGGATCACACATTTGATCATGAATAACATTGGTCCGAGTTTGACCATATAGGTCCAAGCGATACATAGTCCAAAGCACAAAGCAATGACTAATATCGAAAACATATCACATATAAATATAGCGTCCCCCGAGCCAAGACTCATGGACCGTAGTACCAGGCAGACCAAGTATTATATCCAAGTGTCCAAGGACTTCCATCAAAAGAGCAACTTAGATATCTTATCTTTCTTTTGATATTGGAGAAGTATCTTATTGTACATGTAGTCTTATTTGTTACTTCCTTTCAATAGCTTATTGCGTAAGTTAATCTTTCTTGCTTTTTAAGTCTTTAATATTCAAGGTATTATAACATTAGCTTTCAATCTTTTACAAGAATCTTATTGTTTTATTGGTCAGTAAGCAATTTCAAGCTTTATCACAAAGTATTCAAGATCACCATCATAAGTACATCATAGCAAGGCATACAATACTCATGTAATACATGCAAAACTAGATGTTTATCAATGATGCCATGTCATGCATGCTTCACATGTCTTGCTCTAAAGGAGCCATATACATATGCTTAAATCAGATCAGCATATCAATAAACCATATTCGAATGACACCGTGTCACCCAAGACAAACACAACTACACTCACCTCGTTATTCCAAAGTTATGGAATACTTGATCCACTAACCTCAATCTACTTCTTCACTTAGCCATGCTTGTCCAAGTGTACCTCAAAATGAATATTCAGGCATTATTAACCAATTCATTTAATTCTATACCATTTGAAACACAACCATCATGCATATCAATTCAAAACAACATACATTACACACTTAAAACTGCATTTGTTTAGCATACAAAACTGCTACCAGGCAGCTGTACTGCCTTTACTAAATCAAATCTAGATTTTAAATCCATTTGTACTGTTATAAACTAGACTCTTAGACCTTTTTAACCATATATGGCAAGATACCTAGTTTATTTTGAATGAATAGAGTTCTTTTCAAAACAGCTAAACTGTTGCTGCCAGGCAGACTGTTCATTACTCGCTTAAAATCTTGTATATTATATTTCGTATATCAGAATTTCAAACCATTTACACCGTTAGAAAGCTGACTTAAATGCCTTCCTAGCCATATAGTCCTTGTATTTTTAATCCTTATTAATTAATACAAAATTTGATTAAAAGACAGCCCAGTTTTGCCACCGGGCAGATTGCACACTCCTTAAAGAATCATCTCTAAAAACTGTTCTGTAACTGAGAATTCAATTCCGTTTGTTTTAATTGAAACTAGACATAATAAGTTTTCTATCCATATGAATTATAGCTTCTAATTCGACTTGTACAATTTATAATTAATTTTCGAAGTTGGTGCCTTTGTTGTCCTAATAGTAAACTGTTGTTCTGTTTTTCTGACCCTCATCTACTAAAAAATTCATATATTTTAATCTAAATATCGAATTTAATCACCGTTTGTTGTATTCGAAACTAGAATCACACATCATTCTGTAAATATATGTTTCATGTCCTATTTTAACCTATAGAAATTCTTACGCATTTTTGAACTCACTACAACAATACCTATTCCTGGGCAGATTTCACAAAACTTAAGCATGATGGAATCCTAACATGAATTTTTAACAAGATACATATCAAAATCAATTTTATCAATTGTAACACATATTCAAATTGATCAGTTGTGAGCTTAATCATACATTTGCATATCAAGATCAGCCCCCTATTTACTTTGAAAACAGTCCCTGTTCGTTACAAGCTGCCCTTACTCAACTCTAAGCCTTCAATCTCAACTATAGCAACATTGTGACATTAAATTCACAATGTTATTTCAATTATTCCATTAAACAACACATGAAGAAATCTAATTCTCATGTATTCATATATATGTGTAAGCTCTATCAATCATTTCCATATCGAATTCACAATCAAAAATAGTCCCAAGTACCTTAATATACATATGTTTCATGTCTAATAATCCCTGCCCTATTTTTATATAATTCTAAATACTCAAAATGTTTCTAAATCATAATTCCACATGTAAATTATACATCAAAACAATCTATTAAACTTTGTATATCATGCCCAAAACAGCCTAACACCTGGAATTTGATCTAACTAAACTTTATTATCCAATTCAATCTCAATTTGGTCATAACAAGGTGTACTTCAAAACATGATATTCAAATTAATAATTTGTCCTAACATTACACTCAAAATCATCAAGGATAACATAGCATGCACCAATATGACTATCCTCATTAGCTAAATAACAACTTGATTTTCAACTTTTCAAACAACACTACAAATAGATTCATCTACAAAACCATCTATCTTAAACTTTAACATGTAAGAATCAAAAATACTTACTTTTTCTTCCTTACCATCGATCAGCAAAGAATATGGTTATAATCTCCTTCTAATTTCCATGGGTGTTAACAGAATTCTCCATCTCTCTCTCCTTCCTTTGATTTCGGGTTTTTCCTTTTTTTGCCTAGAGAAGATGATGACTCTTTTTGTTTCTAAAAGCCAAATGGCCAACTACTTTTCCACAATAATCCCTCATCGTGACATGTGTGAAAACCACACATTTTGGGTGGCTTAACATGCAACCCTTCTAAATTGAAAAGCCTTCTTTTTAGCACTTTAAGTTAAGTTGCTAAATTCTTCTATTCTTTTGTTTTGGTCCCACACACAATTAGTAAATAATTGATTTAAGGCATTCCTAGATCGAACTAAGTTACCACTAATTGTAATATACTAATAGGCCATAAATCAGGGTATTACAATACCAAAATAGCCTACCTAATACATTCACACAAAATCTTCTTCAAATTAGAGTTCTATCACAAGAAGGTGACTAGAATTCTTACCTTTCTTTCAAGAAAATCGAATGACATGCAAAGGGGACAAGCTAGCCAATGACTGAACCCTCAAAATTCCATTAACACAAGTTAAGTTCTCTCTCTCTCCCTCCCTCTTCTCATTAGTTTCGGCCTTTCACAAGGAAAGGGATGACACAAGGGAATAAAAATTGCACTTGGCCGATCCAAACTCCTATGGCATTCTCCCAATGAGCCATGTGTATAGATCCCTTAAAATAATGCCTTTTAACATGCAATCATTCTTTTTTATAAATATTCTATTTGTTCCTCATAACATTGAGTAATCCATTTTTTTAATAATTTTATTTTAGTCCTTAGAGATACAATTGGTCTTAAAGATTTTGTAACTATAGTAATCTAATTAAGGTTCGATGCAACAACTTCTAAACCAAGAAAATTTAGGGTATTACATGCTCTTTCCAGCTTGTGTGTATCGATACGCGTAGGAGCATATCGATACAGTCTACAATTTAAAAGACCGTTGGGAAATTGACCGTTGGGGGGTTTTGGCCGTTGGGGTTTTTGTCACGTAGGCATGTCAAAACTCTAGGAGGCGTATTGAAACGACCCATCTTCGTATCGATACGGACAAGCCCTATATCGGTACGAGTATTGACAGTTTCAAATAGACTGTAGCTAAAACCCTAAGATGTATCGATACTGGGTAAGCCGTATCGGTATGGTCAAGCTGAAATCTTTGGTTTCGCTACTTTAAAACATTTCAAACCTTACCAAAACCTTTTGAAAAACTCCTCAAACAAAATTTCAAGTTGTTTAGACTTAAAATCATTTTTGAAATCTTTTCAATTTAGTCCAAAACTATTTTTCAATTATTATATCAAAACAAATATCCCAACAATCTCACCTTTTTTGATAAATAAAACCAACCTGAAAAATTATGTTTGGGATTCTCCTCTTAGTAAAATGAATTTTGAATAAGAGACTAGAGATTCAAAAGTAATTTAAGCTACCCCTATTCAATTGAAATTTCAATTTTTCAAAATCATTCTCCTCCTTTTTGTTATATAAAAAATGGTTCAATCTAAATTTGAAAACTTTTAAGTCCATAACAATGGAGAATTTTAAAACCAAATTTTGACAAAAATAAGAGTTTTGATTAAAATGGCTCCCCCTTACTCAAAGCATCATGTAAATGTTAGTCAAACAATTTATGATAATCTAGTTGAATTAAAGTAAATGAACCAAATTAAAATAAATAAATTCAACTAAATTTTACCACACTTGAAACTAAGGGAGGATGTGAAGCCTTCCTTCTTGAATTATTTTCCTTGTGTGTATGGAGCTCCCCCTCAATGTTGTAATTTGTTGATCATTCTCCATCACACCTAAGATTAAGACAATCAAGTAATTTTTGGTATCCAAATTGCTTTGGATCCATAGTCGTTAGTAGCACAAACTTTAGTCCCCTTAGGAATCCATTTTACAATTTCATCATTTATAGTTGAAGTAATTAGTCCTTTTGGGAACCAAATACTTCTAATTCCTTTAATAAATCTAGGGGCACTAGATTGTCTTTGATAAAAGTTTGGTTTTCCAAAATCGCTTTTCTTTTAAAGTTCATTGGAAATCAAATATCTTTCTTTCTTAAGATCATCAACTTTCTTTTGATGATCTTTTTCCATCGTTTGAAGCAATTCTTGTAAATTTGAAACTTTAAGCTCAAAATCTTTGATTTTTGCTTCAAACTCTAAATTGGTTTTTAAAAGCAAATCATTTTCCGTTTTCAATTTTGAAATCATCTTTTTTATTTTTCAAAAATGAAGCTTTAAATTCAAAAACCAATCCATCATAAGCTTCTTGTAGCTCATCAAAAGTATAAGAATTAAAAATAGATGAGTTAGAAGCTACCTCTTCCTCTTGGAGGGCCATGAAGCATAGATGGGCAACTTCATCTTCATTGGTGGAGTCTTCATCACTCCATGTTGCCATGTATGCTTTCTTTGAAGATGACCCTTTTTTTTGAAGCGAGGGCAATCAAATTTGGTATGCCTCGTCTCCTTGCATTCATGGTTCTTTTGGGTATTCTTCATCTTCTTCTTCGATTCATGATTGGAATTTTCCATTTCGCTCTTCGTGAATTGGGTGAACTTTTTGAAGAGATGAACCATCTCTTCATCTTCACTTTCCTCCTCACTTGATTCTTCATGTTGGCATTTGGAGGATTTGAGAGCAATGACATTAGCATCAATGCCTTGCTCTTTGATCTTCTTATCTTTCTCCCTCTTCAAGGCTTGAGACATCATCTCATAGGTGAGCGAAGATCCAATGAGCTCGTTAAGCTTGAGCTCTTTCAAGTTTTTTGCGTCTACAATGGCTATCTTTTTGGACTTCCATGATTTGGGAAGTGAGTAGATCAACTTTTGAAATCTCCTCTCCAAAACCTTTGAGTTGATTGACGATCGTGGAGAAATGGTCAAACATCCTCGTGATGTCTTCATCTGGGTCCATCTTGAAGTTTTCATATTCAAGGTTTAGAAGATCAATTTTGGTCTCCTATACTTTGTTTGTTCCCTCGTATGTGACTTCAAGCTTGTCTCATACTTCCTTGGCACTCTCACAAGAAGAAACCATAGCATAAACCTCTGGTCCCAATGCACAAAATAGCACTAGCAACGCCTTGGAGTTTAGCTCCATCATTTTCTTGTCGTTGGCATTCCAATTGTCTTCCTTCATTTAGGCTTGAACGATCCATCTTCAACAAGGTCCCAAAGATGATAATCCTTTGCCTTGATGAAGTACATCATCTTATTCTTCCAATAGGCATAATGTTCACCATTGAAGAATGGTGGCTTGTCAATGGATTGCGCCATTTATCATCGGTTGGATAGATTGTTGATCGAGCTATCGGATCATCTCAATAGGTGGTTAAACCTTCTCAATTGAACATCGCTCTAATACCAATTGTTGGACTCGATCTCTTCAACCAAATTGCTTGCCAAGAGGTGGAGAATATATAATTTGGGTGATGGTGGTGGAAGCAAAAAGATAGAAAAAGAAACAAAGAATTTAGCGTGGTTCGAGCTTCTAACCAAGCTCTAAATCCACTACCTTGGCTTCCCCACTAATGAATTCAACAAATTTACTCTTGAATTTCTTCCCTTTTTCTAGGCCAAGGAGGCAACCTTTACACACTCAAACCTTTCTAACCCAAAGCTTGAGTAAACCCTCTTTTACATAGAGAAAATCAAGACAAACAAGAAATTCCTCTAAAAGGTATGTGTTGCGCGTAATAAGTGCTACGCAATTGTGCAAGTATACACGTTGCAAGTTATAGTATAAAAGATGTCTCCACAGGGATTGGTGCCACTTCAAGATTCTAGTCTCTTGCACTATAAAAAGTAAAAACACAAATAAAGGATTATAGGAGTTTAACTAATAACTAATCTAGAAAGCAATAAAGTAAAAGAATAGATGAGATTAAATGTGAGAGATAGGCCAGGTTATCGTGAGTTGAGGTGTGATAGCCGATTGGATCGTCTTGGTAAAAGAGTGTACGGGCAACTCAGTTGCCGTGGCAACTTGCACAACGGGGTTGCCTTGGCAACTAATCGATGGTTGCCTGGGCGACTAGTTGGGCAACTACTTGGGCGTCTGGGCAGCAACCTTCAAGGTTCGGCAGAGCGTTCTTCAATGGTTTCTTCTTATCCCTAAGTCAAAACTCTAGCTACTTGTGCATGCCTTGATAATACATCCCTACGTGAATCAAAGGTGAACAACAACCAATCTTGCACTCCTCTTAGCCGTTGAAATCCTTAACTTATTCCTAAGCCGGATTAATCTTCACCATCAATAGATTGAATAAAGATCATATTCATTCGTTTCTTGAATCTAACTCTCCCGATTTTAGATAAATAGATGAAGTTACGAGATCCTCTCCCAATTCACTCGCAACAAGAATAAGAACCAAGAATGGATAAACCTTGAATAGAAAAGTGCAAACTCATATTACCTAAACAAAATCCAATAGTTTCTCACAACCACAAAACACAATAACCATAGCCAAGTAGATTTAGTTCATGGCTAGGTTCCAAAGAAACACAAGATAAATAATCCCTAGCATGAACCCAATTGAACAAGAAAGAAAAAGATGAAGAAGGAAGCTTGTCGAAATCCCCTTGCCCTAGATGGTTGTCAAAAATCCTCTCCTCTTGCTCTTCTTGGATTGTCGAAATTCCCCTCTAATTTATAGGGCTAGGTCAAAGTCCTTCTTTGAGGAGGAAGTTAAGTTGGAATTAAATTATCTTTAAAGAATATAATTCTTTATTATAATTATATTCCTACTAGAACTTCTCATATCTTCTTGGAATTTAATTCTTCTTTAATCTCTTCATGAAAATCAAATTCCTTTGGGATTGGGCTTTGCTCCACGTCATCTTGGGCTTGTCTAGTCATCAATTTCGACTACCATATCACCTTTGTTCTTTGTCGACAATTGCCCTGGCAACTGGCTCGGCGTCTCCTTCATGCATTGCCCTGGCAACTAGCTCGGCATCTCCTTCATGTATTGCCCTGGCAACTAGCTCTAGCCTTGCTTGGCAAGTGATCCTACACATACACACAAAACACACCAAAGCAGCATCTTTTCCCACAAAAACTACCAAGTTATGTAATCAAGCTCAACGATGGAAGGAAACATGGATTAATGCATGAATGGCTAATTATGCAACTAATATGAGCCTAAGTCTAACAATAATATGAGTAAAAGGGGTAAGAAAAATAGTACTTTTGAACACTTATCACACCCCCAAACTCGAACTATTGCTTGTCCTCAAGCAATGCAAACTAACAATTACCTGCCAAGACTTCAATTTTCACAAACTTAGCTTTGAACTTGATTTCAATTCTCAGAACTGGGGCACAAAGTATGATTGGCTTTTCATTTTTTGGAAAACTTAGGAGTTACTCGGAATCAAACTATAATGCTTGTGAGTGTGTGCGAGTTGTGTGCAAGTTGATTTTTCGGATTCTATGCAAACAAGAGGTTTTCAAATTACTTCATTGGGTTCTTTTTAACATGTTTTAACTAGAGCCAGTTTTGGGCACCTCTAGTGTTTTGTTTTTAGTTTTATTCGACTAGAGCCGGTTTCGGGCACCTCTAGCGATCAATTTTTTTAGCACATACTAGAGCCAGTTTCGAGCACCTCTAGTGATCAAAAAAAATTTAGCACATGCTAGAGTCAATTTCGGGCACCTCTAGCATTCATCTAATTTTTATTCTAATCCCCCAATTTGTTAATTATCAACCTAAGTTCACTAGAATTCCTTAAATCAATCAAACCACAACAGTGTTTCATCAGATTTAGCATCATAGTAAAATTCTAAGTTTTTCCATGGTTATCCTAGAATAAAAATTCTATCAATTAAGTGCATTGGCAAAGTCATCATTCGATATTCATCAAATCTAGGCAATTCTTGTTCCAACTAAAGGCATGGCAAGCAATTTATGTATCCTAAATGTAATACTTAAGATGAATGTAACTAAACATGGTAACTACTAATAACAATCCCCCCAAACTCGAGTGAGGCATTGTCCTCAATGCATGCATTAAAGAAAAATAAAAATAACGAAAAATAAAATTCATATGAGGACTTACTCCGAGAGTTCGTCATCGTAGATGATTAGTTTCCTTTTGGTCAGTGTCTTGATTCTCTTGCTTGAACGCGATGGTTGTTTTCTTGTTGCCGGTGGTGGAATCGATCCTCGTACGGGGTTGTCCTCATAGTCCTCTTCATCAGTGTCATTGGCTTTTCGCTTGGAGGATTCAATTGATGTGGTCTTTGTTGGTGCAATGGAGGACTCATCCAAATCTGAAAAATCTGGAAAATGATTTCGTAGGAGTTGATTCAGGCATAGGTGCTTTACCTTTGGCTTTTGCAGTGGTTGCCGGGATGTCTTTAGCTTTGGTTGCCGTGGCATCTTTAGGGTTTGTTGCTGAGGTATCCTCTATTGTGATTACCGTGGCAAGTAGTCGGTAGTGAATTTCCTTAGCATAGTGGTAGTGAGTCTTGTTGTGGAAAAGAAAACAAAGAAAACCTAGAAACTAAAGATAATGAAGAAAAATAAAATATCTCCTAAAAATAAAAATGAAAATAAAAAGAAAAAGAAAATATTGAAAGGAGAGAATGCTCATGCATCTCCTAAAGTGACCACTTCTTTGTTACGTTCCACATGGGCACCATTGTAGTGCTTCAATCTTTGTCCATTAACTTTGAATTCATGGTTGTCAGAGATCGACTTGATTATCACAGCACCATGGGAGAATGGTTTGACGACTTCGAATGGTCCTGACCATCTTGATTTCAGCTTTCCGGGGAAAAGTTTTAGCCGAGAATTGAATAAGAGAACTAGTTGCCCTGGCATGAATTGTTGTGGCAATAGTTTCTTGTCATGCCATTGCTTTGTTTTCTCCTTGTAGATTTGTGCATTGTTATAGGCGAGTGCACAGAATTCTTCTATCTCATTGAGGTCCAACAAACGCTTTTGTCCGGAACTTTCCCAATCCATATTCACAGTCTTGATTGCCCAATATGCCTTGTGTTCGATTTCCACCAGTAGATGGCATGTTTTGCCATAGACAAATCGGAAGGGGGACATACCTAAGGGTGTTTTGAATGCAGTGCAATATGCCCAAAGTGCGTCATCTAGTCTTAATGACCAATTCTTCCTAGAGGGATTTACAACTTTCTAGAGTATACCCTTCAATTCCCGGTTGGAAATTTCTGCTTGCCCGTTGGTTTGTGGGTGATATGCCGTGGCGATCTTGTGTGATATGCCGAAGCGTTGCAACATCTTGGCAATTAGTCTGTTGTCAAAATGTTTGCCTTCGTCACTGATAATTGCTCTCGGCATCCCAAACCGTGTAAATATGTTTTTCTGCAAGAATCGTTGCACGGTCTTGGAATCGTTGTTGGGAACTGCAGCTGCCTCAACCCATTTAAACACGTAGTCGACGGCAAGTAAAATGTAGAGGTTATCGAATGAAGATGGGATAGGTCTCATAAAATTGATCCCCCATACATCGAACAATTCCACCTCGATGATGTTCTGGAGCGGCATCTCATGTCTTCTAGAGATATTACCCGTCCTCTGGCAACGATCACAATGCTTGTAAAAGTCTTGGGCATCTTTGTACAATGTTGGCCAATACAAACCGGATTGCAAAACTTTAGCCACAGTACGAGTTCCTCCAAAGGGTGAAGAATGGCATTACCAGAGTACATTTTGTTGCTCTTCTTCAGGGACACATCAGCGTATGACCTGATCTGCACATTGTTTAAACAAAAGAGGCTTGTCCCAAAAGTAATGCTTAGCATCATGGTGGAACCACTTCTTCCCTTGGTGAGCAAGGCCATAAGGTAAAATACCACAAACAAGGAAATTAACTAAATCCGCGTACCAGGGTATTGCCGAGGCATATGCTGCCATGGCGACTGCTCCCAAGCTTGCTGAGGCGTCGAGGGTTGCTGCAGCATCGAGAGTTGCCGAGGCGTGTGCATCCATGGTTGCCGAGGCATCGAGGGTTGCCGAGGCATGCGCGTCCATGGTTGTCGAGGAAACTAAAATTTGTTCAACCGGGAATGCATCGCATATCTCTAGATCCGCGTCCTCCTCCCTGTTGCATTCTAAACGTGATAAGTGATCGGCCACTTGATTTTCTGTTCTTTTCCTGTCCTTAATTTCAATATCAAATTATTGTAAAAGTAACATCCAACGAATCAAACGAGGTTTGGCATCCTTTTTAGCAAATAGATATTTTATTGCCGAATGGTCTGTATGAACAATTACCTTTGTACCAATCAAATAGGATCATAACTTGTCAAATGCGAAAACTACAGCTAGTAACTCTTTCTCCGTTGTTGTGTAATTCACTTGAGCACTATTAAGAGTTTTACTAGCGTAGTATATCACATGGAAGGTCTTACCTGTGCGTTGGCCTAGGACTGCTCCTACTACGAAATCACTTGCATCACAAATGAGCTCAAAAGGTAGCGTCCAATCTGGTGGAATGACAATGGGTGTCGAGGCAAGCTTTTTCTTTAGGGTTTCGAATGCTTGGGTGCAAGAATCATCAAAATCGAAGACTTTATCCTGTTCAAGCAAATTGCACAAGGGTTTAGTGATTTTAGAAAAATTATGAATGAACCTCCTGTAAAAACCTGCATGTCCAAGAAAACTTCGAATTCCTTTAACCGAACTTGGTGGGGTAATCTCTCGATCACGTCCACCCTGGCTTTGTCTACTTCAATTCCCTTAGATGAAATCTTGTGGCCAAGCACTATTCCTTCATCTACCATAAAATGGCATTTCTCCCAATTGAGGACTAAATCAGTTTCTTCACATCTTGCCAACACCCTCTCTAAATTGCTGAGACAGCTGTAGAAACAGCTGTAGAAGTCATTACCAAAAACAGAAAAATCATCCATGAATATCTCAAGGAAGTCTTCGATCATGTCTGAAAAGACTGCCATCATGCATCTTTGGAAGGTTTTCGGGGCGTTACACAATCCAAACGGCATCCTTTGGAAGATATAAGTACCGTATGGGCATGTAAAGGTTGTCTTTTCTTGATCTTCTGGTGCTATGGCAATTTGATTGTAACCTGAATAACCATCAAGAAAACAATAAAAGGGTTTACCTGCAAGACGGTCAAGCATTTTATCAATAAAGGGTAATGGGAAGTGACCTTTCCTGGTGGCTTTGTTTAGCTTTCGATAATCCATACAAACCCTCCAACTGGTCACAGTCCTGGTTGGAATGAGTTCATTGTTTTCATTACTTACCACTGTTATACCTCCCTTTTTCGGTACGCATTGTACTGGACTTACCCATGTACTATCAAAGATAGGGTATATAATGCCGGCGTCAAGCCACTTGATGATTTCTTTCATTACAACCCCTTTCATGGCATAATTCAGTCTCCTCTGGGCTTCAATTGAAGGTTTGTGATCATCTTCCAACAAAATCTTGTGCATGCACACTGTCGGGCTAATTCCCTTCAAGTCGGCAATTGTCCACCCTATTGCCTTTTTGTGTAGCTTCAACATCTTGATCAGCTTCTTTTCCTGCTCAGGCTGTAACTTAGAAGAAATAATTACAAACAATGTATTATCGGTTCCTAAGTATGCATATTTTAGTTGTTCTGGCAATTGTTTCAACTCAAGAATCGGTGGTTGTCCAATAGAGGGTTTTTCGAGTTTACCTTCCTTACTTGAGTAATCCAGTGGTTCAAAGTATGTACCTGGTCGATTGACTAGCCAATTTGCCTCTTCTTGTTGGTCCTCATCGACCGGTTCTTCATTCTCCTCCGGTTCCTCTTGATCGGCAATGTAGTTGCCGAGATAACTAAATTCCTCGTCGAAGTTAAACTCTGCCGTGGCATGAAGAAGTTGGCATTCTTCTGGATCATCAGCATGCCTTAGTGTTTGGAACACATTTAGTTTAACTTGCTGGTCATTCACCCTCATTGTGAGTTCTCCTTTTTCAACATCGATCAAGGTTCTCCCTGTTGCTAGGAATGGCTCCCGAGAATGATAGGTGCATGCTCATCTGCTTCACAATCCAAAACAATAAAGTCAGCGGGAAAAATAAATTTATCAACTTTTACCAGTATGTCCTCGATTTTTCCCTCTGGATGCACATAGGATCTGTCGGCTAGCTGTAGCATAACTGTTGTAGGTTTTGCCTTCCCGATTCCTAGTTTCTGGAAAACCGATTTAGGCATCAAGTTTATGCTAGCCCCAAGGTCACATAATGCTTTCCCGACATAGTGATTTCCAATAGAACAGGGTATTGTGAAACTTCCAGGATCCTTCAACTTAGGTGGCATACGATTGTGCAACATGGCCATGCATCCCTCTGTTGCGGCAACTGTTTCAAACTCTCCTAGCCTTGTTCTCTTGGACACAATGTCTTTAAGAAACTTGGCATAGTTTGGCAATTGTTCAATTGCTTCCACCAATGGCAAGTTGATGTGGACTTGCTTTAGGATATCAAGAAACTTCTTGAATTGGTATTCTTGCTTTTGTCGCTTCAACCTTTGTGGGAATGGTGGTGGAAGTCGGATATCTTCGATCCTTTCATTGGTTTGGAACCTGATTGACGGAATTGCCAGGACGACTGGAGTTGCCGAGGCATTATCAATTGGGGTTACTGAGGCATGCTTATCACAGGTTGCCGAAGCATCCTTATCGTTGGTTACCGAGACATGCTTATTGTCGGTTGCTGCAGCAATTCCTGGTTCAGCATCTGAGGCTTTGCCGCTAGGTTCGTCTTGATCTTTTTGTGGAGTTTTGTTTAATGAGCGGGTTTGAGACTCTTTAAGCTGTTGGCCACTTCTAGTGGTGATTGCCTTACATTGCTCATGGCCAGTTCCTTTTGCGATTTCAATATCGCTAGGTAAACCTCCTTGCGGTCTAGTATTCAGATTTTGAGCAAATTGTCTGACTTGATTTTCCAATGATTTGATTGCCGCCTCTTGGTTTTGCAATATCATCTCGGTTCTGTTAATAAAAGCATCAGTTCTTTTTATGAAGTTACTATTCTCAGCCATATAAGATTCAATTTTCATCATAAAAACATTGAGAGAATTTTCCAAAGAACTAGATGTTGTCGGTTGTTGTTGCGGTAACTGTTGTCGTTGCATATTCTGCTGGAATCCCGATGCTTGTGCATTTTGATTGTTCTAGTTTAGAGCATTGTTGGGATTACTCCATGAAAAAATAGGGTTCTTCTTCCAAGCTGGATTGTATGTATTGGACATCACATTGTTGTTCCGATTGTAATTCCCCACATAGAAGCTGGATTCTGGATTCTGCATACATTCAGAAGAATTATGGTTATCACCACATAACTCACAAAAAGAATCCATTACCTTGACCTCATGTGTGTTGTTTGGTTTTTGCATGTTCTGGACCATTTTGGTTAAAGTGGCCAATTGTGCCGAAATTGAATCTGATGATCCTAGTTCATGTATTGTGGCTTGGCGTCTAACTCCTCCTCTTCTAGTAGAGGGTTGATAATCATTCTTGGCCAGCCTATTTAGAATTTGCATTGCTTCCTCCGGTGACTTATCTAAGAGTATACCGTTTGCCGAGGCATCTAGCATCATTCTTGTTGGTGTATTCACGGTGTTGTAAAACATTGTTACTTGGGTCCACACCGGGAATCCGTGTAGGGGGCATTTGTGTAGAAGTTCTCTATATCGCTCCCAAGCCTCGTACATGGATTCATCATCTGCCTGCCGAAAAGAAGTAATGTCATTACGAAGCTTATCAGTCAAATTTGTAGGATTAAACTGAGCAAGGAAATCACGACAAAGATCGGTCCAAGATGCTATTGATCAGGCAGGAATGCTATTCAACCATGCTTTCGCCCTATCCCTCAGTGAATAGGGGAATAATTTTAATCGTAAGACATTGGGGGTGACTCCGTGTATTTTGAACGAGTTGCAAATCTCGAGGAAATATTTAAGATGTTGTCGTGCATCTTCAGTTGCTGAGCCACCAAATTGACCAATTGTGTTGATCATATTAAACATTACCAGTTTTAACTCAAAGTGGTCGGCTTCAATTTCAGGCGCGACAACTCCTGGATTAAGTCCATCAAGATCTTCTTCAAGATAGTCTCGAATAGTTCTGTTTCGTGCCAGAATCACTCCTCCTCCTGCTGGAACATCTTGATTCATGTTGTCGTCTTGATTAGCCATTGCTACTCTTATCCTTCGTCTTAGTCTTTGTAAGGTTCGTTCGATTTCTGGATCAAAGGGATATTCTGGTGTAGTTGGTCTCGCCCTGGTCATATACCAATGCAAAACCAAAGTTTGTTAGCCCTTTGAATCTTAAACAAGAAAAGTAAAAAAAAAGTGCAAGAAAATAAAAACAAAGTCGCTATTGCCAATCCCCGGCAACGGCGCCAAAAACTTGTTGCGCGTAATAAGTGCTACGCAATTGTGCAAGTATACACGTTGCAAGTTATAGTATAAAAGATATCATCTCCACAGGGATTGGTGCCACTTCAAGAACTTAGTCTCTTGCACTGTAAAAAGTAAAAACACACATAAAGGATTATAGGAGTTTAACTAATAACTAATCTATAAAGCAATAAAGTAAAAGAATATATGAGATTAAATGAGAGAGATAGGCCAGGTTATCGTGAGTTGAGGTGTGATAGCCGATTGGATCATCTTAGTAAAAGAGTGCACGGGCAATTCAGTTGCCGTGGCAACTTGCAAAACGGGGTTGCCTTGGCAGCTAATCGATGGTTGCCTGGGCGACTACTTGGGCAACTACTTGGGCGTCTGGGCAGCAACCTTCAAGGTTCGGCAGAGCGTTCTTCAATGGTTTCTTCTTATCCCTAAGTCAAAACTCTAGCTACTTGTGCATGCCTTGATAATACATCCCTGTGTGAATCAAGGGTGAACAACAACCAATCTTGCGCTCCTCTTAGCTGTTGAAATCTTTAACTTATTCCTAAGCCAGATTAATCTTCACCATCAATAGATTGAATAAAGATCATATTCATTCGTTTCTTGAATCTAACTCTCCCGATATTAGATAAATATATGAAGTTACGAGATCCTCTCCCAATTCACTTGCAAACAAGAATAAGTACCAAGAATGAATAAACCTTGAATAGAAAAGTGCAAACTCTTATTACCTAAACAATCCAATAGTTTCTCACAACCACAAAACACAATAACCATAGCCAAATAGATTTAGTTCATGGCTAGGTTCCAAAGAAACACAAGATAAATAATCCCTAGCATGAACCCAATCGAACAAGAAAGAAAAAGATGAAGAAGGAAGCTTGTCGAAATCCCCTTGCCCTAGATGCTTGTTGAAAATTCTCTCCTCTTGCTCTCCTTGGATTGTCGAAATTCCCCTCTAATTTATAGGGCTAGGTCAAAGTCCTTCTTTAAGGAGGAAGTTAAGTTGGAATTAAATTATCTTTAAAGAATATAATTCTTTATTATAATTATATTCCTACTAGAACTTCTCCTATCTTCTTGGAATTTAATTCTTCTTTAATCTCTTCATGAAAATCAAATTCCTTTGGGATTGGGCTTTGCTCCACGTCATCTTGGGCTTGTCTAGTCATCAATTTCGACTACCATATCACCTTTGTTCTTTGTCAACATTTGCCCTGGAAACTGGCTCGGCGTCTCCTTCATGCATTGCCCTGGCAACTAGCTCGGCATCTCCTTCATGTATTGCCCTGGCAACTAGCTCTAGCCTTGCTTTGGCAAGTGATCCTGTATACACACAAAACACACCAAAGCAACATCTTTTCCCACAAAAACTACCAAGTTATGTAATCAAGCTCAACGATGGAAGGAAACATGGATTAATGCTTGAATGGCTAATTATGCAACTAATATGAGCCTAAGTCTAACAATAATATGAGTAAAAAGGGTAAGAAAAATAGTCTTTTGAACACTTATCAGTATGTGTTTGCACTCTTAGGCACTCACCCAAAACCTAATACACTTGAGCATAGATTTACAATTAAGCTCACAAGTGTTGTCTATACAAGAAATTTGACAAATTGAGCACTAAGAAATTTCTTGATCATATGTTTGTTGACTTGAGCATCATTAGTAGCTTTAGATGCTTCTTGAGGCCTTTTATACTCCCAATTGAGTTTCTAGTCGTTGGAGACCGTTGGGATTGAATTGGAGCCATTAGGGCCTTTATTTCCCATAATAAATACAGTTCTAGAGCTGTCTGTATCGATATGCGGGTAGCCGTATCGGTACGTGTTCTTTAGAGACCAGCCGTTATGCTCTTTCCAGCTTGTGCGTATCAATATGTGTAGGAGCATATCGGTATGGTCTGCAATTTAAAAGACCATTGGGAAATTGGTCGTTGGGGGGTTTGGTCATTGGGGTTTTTGCCACGTAGTCATATCGAAACGCTATGAGGCGTATCGAAACGACCCCTTTTCGTATGGATATGTGCAAGCCCTGCATCAGTACGGGTTTTGACAATTTCAAATAGACTGTAGATGAAACCCTAAGGTGTATTGATACGGGGTAAGCTGTATCGGTATGGTCAAGCTAAAATCTTTGGTTTGGCTACTTTAAAACATTTCAAACCTTACCAAAACCTTTTGAAAAACTCATCAAACAAATTTTCAAGTTGTTTGGACTTAAAATCATTTTTGAAATCTTTTCAATTTAGTCCAAAACTATTTTTCAATTATTATATCAAAATAAATATCCCAACACAATGATTGCAAGTGATAATCGTATAAGGGACTATCGAACTAGCTCCATGTAGTACTAGTACACGTGTGATTTATTAGTTAAGCTCCGAATTGAGGATTGGTTATCTCTAAAAGCTGTGAGAAGTAACATCTGTTTGTAATTAAATGGGTACAATGTTATGATTAGACATAGGTTTGATGGTTTCTTATGGACCTTGAGATATGTAGTGTGTGCCTTAGAAAGTGATATATCGATATAGGAGGTTCTTCTTGTGTAGTACAATGGTGCTTGTCAAATCTTTTGCTTTTTCATACCATACACTTGTTGCTTATAATATATGCTTACTTTTATGAACATCATGAAGTATAGTAGAGTAGACATGTACCACAGAGCTTTGTTAGCTCACCGTGCGGATGTGTTGTTTTTTCGTGTGTAGGTTGTCAGGTCACTCGTTTGGGGAGCACATCGACGAGGATTTCCCAGCACCGATTCAAATCGAGTACAATACCTTGATTTTAGTAGTTGGGCTATGTATCGATAGAACCTTATAGTGGTTGGTTTGTAATTCTAATCTACTTTATTTTGAAATACGACTTTTTAATTCGTATGGAGCTCCATTTGTTTTGGATTTGAATTTATCTATGAAAGCTTTTATCCTTGACTTGATTTCATTATGGTTTTATGGCTAAACTTGAGGTTTTTAAATTGAACGCAATTTTACAAATCGGTTTAAAGAAAACCCGAATGTAGCGTCTTGGATCTGGTGGAATCAGGGTGTTACATTAGCGCTACTTTGACAACACATTTCAGACATTCATCAGACTTGTTTCCAAAATCATATTTTTAAATTAAGTACATGTCACGAGTTCCATACTCTAGTGTTGAGAGATTGAGTGCACACGGTTAGTTCAGTAAGTAGATACATGAAAGATCACGATAAAGAACATTGGAAAGTCATCCAATGAATAAGGTACATGCGAGGTACTAGTGATGTTTGCTTGCATTTTGGAAGAACTAGAGATGAAGTCGTTGGCTATGTTAATTTTGATTTGATAGAGGCCTTGATAGAAAAAGATCTCTAACAGGCTAGTTCTTTGTTGTTGGAGGTTGCGCCATTAGTTGGAAAGGAATCTTACAGTAAGTAGATACATAGAATATCACGATAAAGAACATTGAAAAGATGTACTATGGATTTTAAGGTACATGCGAGGTACTAGTGATGTTTGCTTGCATTTTGGAAGAACTAGAGATGTAGTCGCTGGTTATGTTAATTTGATTTGACGGAGACCTTGGTAGAAGAAGATCTCTACCAAGTTATGTCTTCACTATTGAAGGTTGCGCCATTAGTGGGAAAGGCCCCTTACAGAACATGGTTGCTTTATTGACTACTAAAGCTGAGTACATGGTGATTTCTAAAACTTGCAAGGGAGAGATTTCGTAAAGGGACTCCGTGTTGAACTTTGCACAGACCTACATATCTGTATGTTGTTTTTTTATAGCTAAAGTGTTATTTTCCTAAAAAAATATTAGATGTTTCATGAGAGGGAAAAACACATTAACATAAAATATCACTTTGTTTGTGATATTATTGCCTGAGGTGATATTGTTGTGAACAAGATCAACACTCATGACAACCCTACAGATGTGATGACCCATTCCTTTACTACAATCAAGTTTAAGCATTGTTTAGACTTGGTTAGTGTTTATTGTTGATGACTACCCTTTTGGAAGGGTTTTGTGGATGAGGTGGAGCTCTTGTTAAACAAGAATTTTTGTCAAAGTGGAGATTGTTAGAGTTGTGACCCAAATTCTACTTTGGACTGTTTAAATCTTTATGGAACTCTATTTCTCTCTTTGGATATGTGTTGAAGAATAGCAAACTCAATTTTGGTAGAATTTCTTTCTATGCAAGTTTCCTTTGGAAACAAGTCTCTTATCCTATAAATAGATATAGGGGATTAAGGATTTATTCATTCAGTTGTATTATCTTTTTCTACATAGTAAAAATTTCTCCTCCTTTGCCCGTGGTTTTTCCCTTTCGAGTTTTCCACGTAAATCTTGGTGTTTATTTTATTTTTTGCGTTTGCAATTATTTTTTATTTCGTCATTTTCGTTCCGATAATTCTAACATATATATTTTTAAATTTAGTTTGTTTATAAGGTTAAATATTTTTTAAAATTTATTAGAATATTTTTGGAAAAAATAGATTATTTTTGAAAAAAATAGAATTTTTTAATGATATTTTTTAGTTTTATGACGTGCCATTTTTAGAGTGTATCACATGTCACCGTCTAAATGATTGTTTTTTAGTTACCGTCAATGTTACGGGAGAATTAAATTGATTGCAATTTAAATTTTGAGGGTCAGATTGGTCGCAATTTGAATTATAATGGCTAAATTGGGCCTAAAATTTAGGGCTAATTTGATGTTTTCCTGCTACCGGACAGTCTATCATATTTAAAGTTTTGACATGCTTCCTTATATGCAGGCAGGCTGGATGAATGATTAATGGGTGATTCAGCATCTTAGAACTCGGACATGTGAAATGAAGTAGTTCCTGCCCTTCTCATTTCGTTTTGTTGATTTATGCCCCAATCTATTATCCGGACTTACTTTTGTTCATGTAGTTTCCTTGGTTGGACAATCTGCTCCTCCTCAAGTATTGCAGAAACTTACTATCTTGTCTTAAGCCACCATCCTCTGATCGAAAGAGTCGATTATATGTTTGGGGTCTTACTCCTCATTGATCTCTGTTTATTTGAGTGATTTCGAATGTGAGCACAAGCCTACCACGAGGGTTGATTCAGATTGGGTAGTAGTATGAGCACATGCTTAGTGCCTCATTTTCTACCTTTACAACTTCAATAATTTCTCAAGCGATAATTTTTTAAGTTATTAGTTGCTCTTTTATTGTTTTAGTTGTATTCAAGATGTTTTCTAAACAAAACAATGAAAAATAATAATTTGTTAATGAAATACTAAATTAATTGTTCAAAATAATGGAAGTAATCTTGTAAGTTATTGGTTGCTCCTTATTGTTTTAGTTGTATTCAAGATGTTTTCTAAACAAAACAATGAAAAATAATAATTTGTTAATGAAATACTAAATTAATTGTTCAAAGTAATAGAATATGATTTCGTTCTAAAAGGGCCCATTTTTTAGTTTTGGCTCAAGGCCCCAAAATATCCGAGATAGCTCTACTACCCTCGGCCTTCCATTTCATGTTTTTCCTAAGCTGTCGTGTTCCATTGTAACAACAATTAACTTGATGAATGTTAAGTGTCTAAAAGTACTATTTTATTCACCTTTTTTATTCATATTATTGCTAGACTTAGGCTCATATTAGTTGCATTATTAGCCATTCATGCATGTTTGCATTGTTTCCTTGGAGGACAAGCTTGATTTCATATTTTGCTTAATTTTGTGGAAAAAGGGTGCTGCTGATAGTTGTTTTTGTGTGTGTACAGAATCACTTGCCTAAACAAGGTTGGAACTAGTTGCTAGGGCAGTGCATGAAGGAGATGTCGGCGCAGTTGCCAGGGCAATGCATGAAGAAGATGCCGAGCTAGTTGCCAGGGCAATTGTCGATATGGGATAAGATGATATGGCAGTCGAAATTGATGACTAGATAAGTCCAAGATGTCGTGGAACAAAGTTAAATCCCAAAGGAGTTTGATTTCCATGAAGAGGTTAAAGAGAAATTAAATCCCAAGAAGATAGGAGAAGATATATAAGGAATTTAAAAATAATAAAGAATTATATTCTCTAAAAGTATTTAATTCCAACTTAACTTCCTCCTCAAAAAGACTTTGACCTAGCCCTATAAATTAAGGACCAAGCCGTCAACTCCAAGAGAGAGCAAGTGAGAGATTTCGACAAGGGAGAGCAAAGGGGAGAGATTTCAACAAAGAGGCTTCAACCATTCTTCACCTTTTTCTTCTTTGTTCGATTAGGTTTATGTTAGGAATTCTTTGTTTTGTGTTTCTTTGGAACCTAGCCATGAACTAAATCTATTTGGATAAGGTTATTGTGTTTTGTGGTTGTGAGAAATAATTGGATTTTGTTTAGGTAATAAGAGTTTGCACTTTCAATTTAAGGTTTACTCATTCTTGGTTTTTATTCTTGTTTGCAAGTGAATTGGGAGAGGATCTCGTAACTTCATCTATTTATCTAATATCGGGAGAGTTAGATTCAAGAAATGAATGAGTATGGTCTTTATTCAATCTATTGATGGTGAAGATTAATCCAGCTTAGGAATAAGTTAAGGATTTCAACGGCTAAGAGGAGCGCAAGATTGGTTGTTGTTCACCCTTGATTCACGCATGGATGTATTATCAAGGCATGCACAATTAGCTAGAGTTTTGACTTAGGGATGTATTATCAAGGCATGCACATTGGTATATGACCAGGGCAAGACCGATTACTCCAGAATATCCCTTTGATCCAGAAATCGAACGAACCTTGCAAAGACTCAGACAATGGTTAAGGGTAGCAATGGCTAATCAAGACGGCAATATGAATCAAGAAGTTCCAGCAGGAGGAGGAGTGATTCTTGCACGAAACTGAACTATTCGAGACTATCTTGAAGAAGATCTTGAAGGACTTAATCCAGGAGTTGTCACACCTGAAATTGAAGCCGACCACTTTGAGTTGAAACCGGTGATGTTCAATATGATCAACACAATTGGTCAATTTGGCGGCTCAGCAACTGAAGATGCACGACAACATCTTAAATCTTTCCTCAAGATTTGCAATTCATTCAAAATACAAGGAGTCACCCCCGATGTTTTACGACTAAGATTATTCCCCTATTCACTGAGTGATAGGGCGAAAGCATGGTTGAATAGTATTCCTACTGGATCAATTGGATCTTGGACCGATCTTTGTCGTATTTTCCTTGCTCAATTTAATCCTACAAATTTGACTGATAAGCTTCGTAATGAAATTACTTCTTTTCGGCAGGCAAATGATGAATCCATGTACGAGGCTTGGGAGCGATATAGAGAACTTCTACACAAATGCCCCCTACACGGATTCCCAATCCACATAAGTAACAATGTTTTACAACGCTGTGAATACACCAACAAGGATGATGCTAGATGCCTCGGCAAACGACATACTCCTAGATAAGTCGCCAGAGGAAGCAATGCAAATTCTAAACATGCTTGCCAAGAATGATTATCAATTCCCATCTGCTAGAGGAGGAGGAGTTAGACGCCAAGCCATAATACATGAACTGGATCATAAGATTCAATTTCGGCACAATTGGCCACTCTAACCAAGATGGTCCAGAACATGCAAAAACCAAACAACACACATGAGGTCAAGGTAATGGATTCCTTTTTTGAGTTATGTGGTGGTAACCATGATTCTTCTGAATGTATGCAGAATCTGGAATCCAGCTTTTATGTGGGGAATTACAATCAGAACAACAATGTGATGTCCAATACATACAATCCAGCTTGGAAGAAGCACCCAAATTTTTCATGGAGTAATCCCAACAATGCTCTAAACCTGAACAATCAGAATGCACAAGCATCGAGATTCTAGCAGAATATGCCACGGCAACAGTTGCCGCAACAACAACCGACAACATCTAGTTCTTTGGAAAATTCTCTCAATGCTTTTATGTTGAAAGCTGAATCTTATATGGCTGAGAATAGTAACTTCATAAAAAGAACTGATGCTTTTATTAACAGGACTAAGATGAGATTGCAAAACCAAGAGGCGGTAATCAAATCATTGGAAAATCAAGTCTGACAATTTGCTCAAAACCTGAATACTAGACCGCAAGGAGGTTTACCTAGCGATACTGAGGTCGCAAGAGGAACTGGCCATGAGCAATGTAAGGCGATCACCACTAGAAGTGGCCAACAACTTAAAAAGGCTCAAGCACGCTCATCAAACAAAACTCCACAAAAAGAACAAGATGAACTCAGCAGCAAAGCCTCAGATGCTGAACCATGAAATGCCGCGGCAACCAACGATAGGCATGCCACGGCAACCCCAGTTGACGATACCTCGGCAACTCTAGTTGCCCCGGTAATGCCATTAATCAGGTTCCAGACCAATGAAAGGATCGAAGATATCCGACTTCCACCACCATTCCCACAAAGGTTGAAGCGACAATAGCAAGAATATCAATTCAAGAAGTTTCTTGATATCCTAAAGCAAGTCCACATCAACTTGCCATTGGTTGAAGTAATTGAACAAATACCGAACTATGCCAAGTTTCTTAAAGACATTGTGTCCAAGATAACAAGGCTAGGAGAGTTTGAAACAGTTGCCGCAACAGAGGGATTCATGGCCATGTTGCACAATCGCATGCCACCCAAGTTGAAGGATCCCAGAAGTTTCACAATACCCTGTTCCATTGGAAACCACTATGTCGGGAAAGCATTATGTGACCTTGGAGCCAGCATAAACTTGATGCCTAAATTGATTTTCCAGAAGCTAGGAATCGGGAAGGCAAGACCTACAACAATTATGCTACAGCTAGCCAACATATCCTATGTGCATCCAAAGGGAAAAATCGAAGACATACTGGTAAAAGTTGATAAATTTATTTTTTTCCCTGACTTTATTGTTTTGGATTGTGAAGCAGATGAACATGCACCTATCATTCTTGGGAGACCCTCCCTAGCAACAAGAAGAACCTTGATCGATGTTGAAAAGGGAGAACTCACAATGAGGGTGAATGACCAGCAAGTTAAACTAAATGTGTTCCAAACACTAAGGCATGCCGATGATCCGGAAGAATGCCAACTTCTTCATGCCACGACAGAGTTTAACTTTGACAGGGAATTTAGTGGCCTTGGCAACTACATTGCTGATCAAGAGGAAACTGGGGAGTAAGAAGAATCGATCGATAAGGAACAACAAGAAGAGGCAAATTGGTTAGTCAATCGACCAGGTACATACTTTGAACCACTGGATTACTCAAGTAAGGAAGGTAAACTCGAAAAGCCCTCCATTGAACAACCACTGATTCTTAAGTTGAAACAGTTGCCAAGGAAACTAAAATATGCTTACTTGGGAACCGATAATACATTGCCTATAATTATTTCCTCTAAGTTACAGCCTGAGCAGGAAAAGAAGCTGATCAAAATGTTGATGCTACACAAGAAGGCAATAGGGTGGACAATTGCTGACTTGAAGGGAATTAGCCTGGCAGTGTGCATGCACAAGATTTTGTTGGAAGATGATCACAAACCTTCGATTGAGGCCCAGATGAGACTGAATCATGCCATGAAAGGGGTTGTAATGAAAGAAATCATCAAGTGGCTTGACGCCGACATCATATACCCTATCTCTGATAGTACATGGGTAAGTCTGGTACAATGTGTACCAAAAAAAGGAGGTATAACGGTGGTAAGTAATGAAAACAATGAACTCATTCCAACCAGGACTGTGATCGGTTGGAGGGTTTGTATGGATTATCGAAAGCTAAACAAAGCCACTAGGAAAGATCACTTCTCATTACACTTTATTGATCAAATGCTTGACCATCTTGCAGGTAAACCCTTTTATTGTTTTCTTGATTGTTATTCAGGTTACAATCAAATTGCCATAGCACCAGAAGATTAAGAAAAGACAACCTTCACATGCCCATACGGTACTTATGCTTTTCGAAGGATGCCGTTCGGATTTTCTAATGCCCTGGCAACCTTCCAAAGATGCATGATGGCACTCTTTTCAGACATGGTCGAAGACTTCCTTGAGATCTTCATGGATGATTTTTCCATTTTTGGTAATAACTTCGACAGTTGCCTCGACAATTTAGAGAAGGTGTTGGCAAGATGTGAAGAAACCGATTTAGTCCTTAATTGGGAGAAGTGTCATTTTATGGTAAATGAAGGAATAGTGCTCGCCCCACAAGATTTCATCCAAGGGAATTGAAGTAGACAAAGCCATGGTGGACGTGATCGAGAGATTACCCCCACCAAGTTCGGTTAAAGTAATCTGAAGCTTTCTTGGACATGCAGGTTTTTACAGGAGGTTCATTCATAATTTTTCTAAAATTACTAAACCCTTGTGTAATTTGCTTGAACAGGATAAAGTCTTCAATTTTGATTATTCTTGAACCAAGCATTCGAAACCCTAAAGGAAAAGCTTACCTCGGTACCCATTGTCGTTCCACCCGATTGGACGCTACCTTCTAAGCTCATGTGTGATGCAAGTGATCTCGCAGTAGGAGCAGTCCTAGGCCAACGCATAGGTAAGACCTTTCATGTGATATACTACAACGGAGAAAGAGTTACTAGCCGTAGTTTTCGTATTTGATAAGTTCTGATCCTATTTGATTGGTACAAAGGTAATTGTTCATAGGGACCATTCGGCAATTAAGTATCTATTTGCTAAAAAGTATGCCAAACCTCGTTTGATTTGTTGGATATTGCTTTTACAAGAGTTTGACATTGAAATTAATGATAGGAAAGGAACAGAAAGTCAAGTGGCCGATCACTTATCACACTTAGAATGCAATAGAAAGGAGGACGTGGATTTAGAAATATGTGATGCATTCCCGGATGAGCAACTGTTAGTTGCCTCGGCAACCCTTGACGCGCACGCCTCGGTAACTCCAGATGCGTATGCCTTAGCAACCCTTGACGTGCATGCCTCGGCAACTCCAGATGCGTATGCCTCGACAACCACTAATATGCACGCCTCGGCAATTCTAAACGCATATGCCTCGGCAACCACTGATGTGCATGCCTCGGTAACCCTTGACACGCATTCTGCGGCAACTCTAGTCGCGCACGCCTCGGCAACCATGGAAGCAGTTACCACGGTAACACATGCCTCGGTAATACCCTGGTACGCGGATTTAGTTAATTTCCTTGTTTGTGGTATTTTACCTTATGGCCTTACTCACCAAGGGAAGAAGCGGTTCCGCCATGATGCTAAGCATTACTTTTGGGATGAGCCTCTTTTGTTTAAACAATATGCAGATCAGGTTATACGCCGATGTGTCCCTGAAGAGGAGCAGCAAAATGTACTTCGGCAATTCCATTCTTCACCCTATGGAGGACATTTTGGAGGAATACGTACAGCGGCCAAGGTTTTGCAATCCGGTTTGTATTGGCCAACACTATACAAATATGCCCAAGAGTTTTACAAGCAATGTGATCGTTGCCAGAGGACGGGCAATATCTCTAGACGACATGAGATGCCGCTCCAAAACATTATCGAGGTGGAATTGTTTGATGTGTGAGGGATCGATTTTATAGGACCTTTCCCATCTTTATTCGGCAACCTCTACATTTTACTTGTCGTCGACTACGTGTTTAAAAGGGTTGAGGCAGCTGCAGTTCCCACCAACGATTCCAAGACCGTGCAACGATTCTTGCAGAAAAATATATTTACACGGTTTGGGATGCCGAGAGCAATTATCAGTGATGAAGGCAAGCACTTTGACAACAAACTTATTGCCAAGATGTTTCAAAGCTTCGGCGTGTCACACAAAATTGCCACTGCATATCACCCACAAACCAATAGGCAAGAAAAAATTTCCAACCGAGAATTGAAGGGTATACTTGAAAAAGTTGTAAATCTCTTTAGGAAGGATTGGTCAGTAAGACTAGATGATGCACTTTGGGCATATCACACTGCATTCAAAACACCCTTAGGTATGTCTCCCTTCTGACTTTTCTATGGCAAAACATGCCATCTACCGGTGGAAATTGAACACGAGGCATATGGGCAATCAAGATCGTGAATATGGATTGGGAAAGTGTCGGGCAAAAGCGTTTGTTGGACCTCAACGAGATAGAATACTTCCGTGCACTCGCCTATGACAATGCACGAATCTACAAGGAGAAAACAAAGCAATGGCATGACAAGAAACTATTGTCGCGGCAATTCATGCCAGGGCAACTAGTTCTGTTATTCAATTCTCGGCTGAAACTTTTCCCGGGAAAACTAAAATCAAGATGGTCGGGACCATTCTAAGTTGTCAAATCGTTCTCCCATGGTGCCGTGATAATCAAGTCCATCACTGACGAACATGAATTCAAAGTCAACGGACAAAGATTAAAGCACTATAACGGTGCCCATGTGGAATGTAACAAAGAAGTGGCCACCTTAGGAGATGCATGAACATGCTCTTCTTTCGATGTTTTCTTTTTATTTTTATTTTTTCAAACTATTTAATTTTTTATTTTTGTTTATTATTTTCTTTAAGACTAAGACTACATCTTTCTTTCATATTTATCTAATTGTTTTTAAATTTTAGGTTTAAGAATTTCTTTTCACATCTTTATTTATTTTCTTTTATTAGTTTATCTTTAATTTTAATCCTTATTTTATTTGTTTTTTAATTGTAGGAAAAAAGTTCAAGATAAAGAGGAATTTGATTCAAGAAGGAAACTTCTTCAACAAGGAAATTAATGGGCTAAATCTAAGGCTTATATTAAGCCTCCAAATTTACCCTAAACAAACCCTACATAACTGGCCAAACCCTTCTCCTTCCCCAAATCCCCTAGACATCCCCTTCCCCCAATCAAAACACTTGTTTTCTTTCTTTCCAAATTAATCCCACCCGCCATATTTACTACCTATCTTTTCTATTTAACCCATCACCATTAACTTCCAAGAAACCTATTCCTACTTTTCACCTTGCAACTCTTTAGTTTCTTTTGCTTTCTTTTCTTTGTTTCTACCAAACTCACAACCAAGATCATCTATGGCATCCAAAATTGAATTTTTGGTTCATCCAAGTTCCTCCAAAGAACCAAGATACAAGAAGTTTGCTACATCGGTGGTTCAAGAAAGATTTCACTCCAAGTTTGAAAGCCAAAAGATTTGCGAAGAAAAAGGCTTCGAATACTCCAACTCTCATCAAGATTTCGGCCTTGAACCATTCATCTTTGAAAGGATTACACATCAAAAGTGGCAAATCTTTTGCCATCAATCGAAACCGGGTAACATCTCATGGGTAAGAGAATTCTATGCTCACTCACCTAACCTAGATAATCATTATGTTTTTGTTCGTGACAAGGCTATACTCATAAGGCTCGAAAACATCAACACCTTTTACGGGCTCTACGTTGCGAAGGACGAGCATCAAGCCTTTGTTGATCAACTCACGCCCAAGCAACTCGACAAGGTGCTTCAAGAACTCACTCTACCGGGAACTCATTGGAATGACAGTAAATACAAGGGCACGGTAAATTGCCTTCAGCTTAAACCCGAGGCAAAATTATGGAATAAGTTTGTTAAAACTTCTTTAATGCCCACAACACACAATACCACCGTTGATACACCTCGTCTTTTGCTCATACAATCTATCTTGCATAATCACATCATTAACATTGGAAAAATTATTTGTGATGAGATTTTCGTACGTAGCACAAAAGACAAGGGTTCTCTTTTCTTTCCTTGCTTAATTTCCAATCTTTGCAAGGAGATGCATGTCCCAAGTGAGTCCACTGATGAAAAGGCCCTACCAAAGTCCGGTTGGAATCGAGTACAAATCCGAAAGCTAATGGGAGAGGCACCGGTAAACTCCCCAACGCCTTCAATTGTCGCGGCAACTCCTACCACCTCGGCAACTCCTAATGCCCAAGCAACTGATGTCAGGGCAACTCGGACAACAACCCTAAGAAACCTTGAAGCACTCTTACAACCGTTGGAGAACCGCCTTAGGCAAATTGAAGACCGACAACTATTGTTCATGCGGTACATGAAGGATCACAACAATGGCATCACCCAAGTCATCCTAGAAAAGTACCCAGACAGCCGCGTGTTGTTCCCCATCTTTCCTGCCGAAATCCTTGCCACAACAACCAATGAAGCAGTTACCACGGCAACCGCAACAGATAATGCTGTGACCACCTACACTGAGCTTGCCCAAGCAGTTGCCACTACAACCAACACTGAAGATGTTGCGGCAACCAAAGCTAAAGATACCTCGGCAACCATTGCAAAAGCCAAAGGTAAAGCACCTATGCCTAAATCAACTTATACTGAATCATTGTCTGATTTTTCAGATTCGGACGAGTCCTCCATTGCACCAACAAAGACCGCACCAATCGAATCCTCCAAGCCCAAGCTAAAAGCCAATGACATTGATGAAGAGGACGATAAGGACAACCCCGTACGAGGATCGATTCCACCATCGGCAACAAGAAAGCAACCACGGCGTTCAACCAAAAGAATCAAGACACCGGCCAAAAGGAAACTAATCATCCACGACGACGAACTCTCAGAGTAAGTCCTCGTTTGCATTTTACTTTTCTTTATTTTTATTTTTATTTTTCTTTGTTGCATGCATTGAGGACAATGCCTCACTCGAGTTTGGGGGGGATTGTTATTAGTTAGTACCATGTTTAGTTGCATTCATCTTAAGTATTGCATTTAGGATACATAAATTGCTTGTCATGCCTTTAGTTGGAACAAGAATTGCCTAGATTTGATGAATATCCGATGATGACTTTGCCAATGTACTTAATTGATAGAACTTTTTATTCTAGGATAAACGTGGAAACACTTAGAATCTTACTATGATGCTAAATTTGATGAAACACTGTTGTGGCTTGATTGATTTAAGGAATTATAACGAACTTAGGTTGATAGTTAAAAAAATTGGGGGATTAGAATAAAAATTGGATGAATGCTAGAGGTGCCCGAAATTGGCTCTAGTATGTGCTAAAAATTGATCACTAGAGGTGCCCGAAATTGGCTCTAGTATATGCTAAAAATTGATCGCTAGAGGAGCCCGAAACTGGCTCTAGTTGAATAAATTAATTAACTTAAGAAAACTAAAAACAAAACACTAGAGGTGCCCGAAACCGGCTCTACTTAAAACATGTTAAAAGAACCCAATGAAGTAATTTGAAAACCTCTTGTTTGCATAGAATCCGAAAAATCAACTTGCACACAACTTTGCAAACACCCAGAAGCATTATAGTTTGATTCTGAGTAACTCTTAAGTTTTTCGAAAAATGAAAAGCAAATCATACTTTGTGCCACGGATCTGAGAATTGAAATCAAGTTCAAATCTAAGTTTGTGAAAATTGAAGTCTTGGCGGGTAATTATTAGTTTGCATTGCTTGAGGACAAGCAATAGTTCGAGTTGGGGGTGTGTTAAGTGTCTAAAAGTACTATTTTATTCACCATTTTATTCATATTATTGCTAGACTTAGGCTCATATTAGTTGCATTATTAGTCATTCATGCATGTTTGCATTGTTTCATTGGTAGACAAGCTTGTTTGCATACTTTGCTTAATTTTGTGGAAAAAGGGTGCTGCCGATAGTTGTTTTTGTGTGTGTGTAGAATCACTTGCCTAAACAAGGCTGGAACTAGTTGCTAGGGTAGTGCATGAAGGAGATGCTGACGCAATTACCAGGGTAATGCATAAAGGAGATGCCGAGCTAGTTGCCAGGGCAATTGTCGATAAGGGATAAGATGATATGGCAGTCAAAATTGATGACTAGATAAGCCCAAGATGACGTGGAACAAAGTTAAATCCCAATGGAGTTTGATTTCCATGAAGAGGTTAAAGAGAAATTATATCCCAAGAAGATAGGAGAAGATCTAGAAGGAATTTAAATATAATAAAGAATTATATTCTTTAAAAGTATTTAATTCCAACTTAACTTCCTCCTCAAAAAAGACTTTGACCTAGCCCTATAAATCCAGGACCAAGTCGTCAACTCCAAGAGAGAGCAAGTGAGAGATTTCGACAAGGGAGAGCAAAGGGGAGAGATTTTGACAAAGAGGCTTCAACCATTCTTCATCTTTTTCTTCTTTGTTCGATTAGGTTTATGTTAGGAATTCTTTGTTTTGTGTTTCTTTGGAACCTAGCCATGACCTAAATCTATTTGGCTAAGATTATTGTGTTTTTGTGGTTGTGAGAAACAATTGGATTTTGTTTAGGTAATAAGAGTTTGCACTTTCAATTTAAGGTTTACTCATTCTTGGTTTTTATTCTTGTTTGCGAGTAAATTGGGAGAGGATCTCGTAACTTCATCTATTTATCTAACATCGGGAGAGTTAGATTCAAGAAACGAATGAGTATGGTCTTTATTCAATCTATTGATGGTGAAGATTAGTCTAGCTTAGGAATAAGTTAAGGATTTCAACGGCTAAGAGGAGCGCAAGATTGGTTGTTGTTCACCCTTGATTCACGTAGTGATGTATTATCAAGGCATGCACAATTAGCTAGATTTTCGACTTAGGGATAAGAAGAAACCATTGAAGAACGCTCCGCCGAACCTTGAAGTTGCTGCCCAGCTAGTTGCCCAGGCAATCGTCGATTAGTTGCCAAGGCAACCCTGCTGCGCAAGTTGCCACGGCAACTGAGTTGCCCTTGCACTTTTTTACCAAGATGATCCAATCGGCTATCACACATCAACTCATGATAACCTGACCTATTCTCTCTCATTTGATTACATCTTCTTTTACTTATTTGCTTTCTAGTTTAGTTGTTTGTTAAAACTCCTACAATTTTCTACTTGTGTTCTTTTACTTTTTACAGTGCAAGAGATTAGATTCTTGAAGTGGCACCAATCCCTGCGGAGACGATATCTTTTATACTATAACTTGCGACGTGTACACTTGCAAAATTGCGGAGCACTTATTACGCGCAACAATGAACAAGTAAACCCAACTCCCATAGTTTATAACAATGTTCTTAGAGTTGTATAAATTAGGAGCTTGATGATTTCAGCCATAGAATCTGAATGGAGTCATAAAAAAGTTTTAGCTTTTAAAATGAATGGATTTCTTTAACAAATAGTAACAGATGGAATTTTCAAGATACATGTGAAGAAATTCATTGGCATATCCCATAAATTTATGAAATATTTAGGGTGTGTTGCTTCATTAAAAATATTAAAATGTCTTTGTTTAACTGAAAGTATTAATAGACATTTATTTTCAATAACATTTTACGAACTAGTTTCTCAATAGTTCAAGCTTGAAGTCACCTTAACAATGTGTTTTCTGAGCCAAACTCAACTACCTTGCAGGGGCTGATTTTTCATTTAATTCTAATTTAGAGTTGGTTTTTCATTGTCGTAAGATTTTGAAAAGTGTTGATTAAAATATTTTGAAAAAGTATGATAGGTTAATTAAAAGTGTTTGATATCAATACGTGAAAAGTTAAAATATTTATTTTAGACATGATAATTAAAAAAATAATAAATAACCTAAATGATATTTTTGTTAATCTTATAACCAAAAGCTATTGTTTTCTAAAAATTAAGTTGAAAAGTATATTTTGTTCTAAAAGTTTGTTTGAAAAGCAACAGAAAATTGATCTGGATCTCCAGAACCTAATGTAACAACCAAGCAATCCAACAGTTTTGCATCATTTTGTGTCTATAATTCGAGTTAAACAATGTGTAGAATTATGTCCTAAAGTCAAATTCAAGTTCCTCATAATCGATTTACATCCTAGTTAGGGTGAATAAAATTCGACTAGATTTTAAAAAATATATTTTTATTCAAGTAAAAAATTTAAGCTGTTTGAGTAAACTTGAATTGACAAGTTGGTTTTCAAGTTCAGATTTGGTAACTCTAAAAATCAAATTTTACTGTTTTGTAACTTAATCTCTATTTTTTTGTTTCTTCAATTACTGCTTTATTTTAAGTCTATTTTTGACCTTATTTGAACTACAGACTCCTAAACTATTGTAAAATACATATGTAGTTCCAATTCTTCTTTTTGAAAACATTTTTTTTTCTTTTTGCAATTTAGTTATCGATTTTGTATGATTTTCTTATTTCTCCGATTCTTCTTTCGTTTTAAATTTATTTTTACTAAATTTAAACAACATGTTCTACTACTACTATTACAAAATATCTATGTAAGTTCAATTTATATTTTTAACAACAAATTTATTTTTTTTATAATTTAATCCCAATTTGGTCCTTCACCTACAATTTTTATAAATTCATCCTTCTCATCAATTCTTTGACTATTTTATACATCAATACTTTATCCTAAAAAATTCCTTCTTTAAAAATAAAATTAGAAATATATTTTTATAATTTTAAAAGATATTTGACTTATTAAATAACATACACATACTTACACATATAAAGAAGAATATGAAAAAAATATACACATGTATAGGCTATATGATTATAGAAAATCATTTAAATTAAAATCAATTTGTCAAATAATGTTAATTACAATTAAATTTGATGAGAAACTCGAACAACTCGACTCAATTTTTTTAAATAAAATTTGAATCATGAAATAAAACTTGACAACTCGACTGATTTAATTATTTTTAATCGACTCGATCGAATACTCTCCCTTAATTCTAACCAGGGCTATTGTTTATTGGACTTTTTATTCTAATAAGAAATTCCAATGGGTCAGCAACATGTGAAATTAAAAGTTACATGGGAGTTGGCACATCCACGGAAGCTTATGCAAGGCCAATTGCTTGTTGCTCAATTAGTCAAATATAAACAAGGGACTTAAAGAATATGTAATATTGAATCTGAAGCAAACCATTCAAGGAACTGAAATGAAATGACCAAAAGAATTCCAGGAAAACAAAATCTCAAACCAGCAAAGCTTCATTAACCCAAGGGGAAAAAAAGATGACCTCGTACTGAAAACTCTCAAACATTATAATGACACTTTCCCACCTTGTTTTTTCTCTCTACAACCAATTAAAAAAAATGATACATACTGGGTAAACAATCTAACAAGAAACAATAAGCTAAATTTGGATTTTATATTATCTTATACCCAGTATAAAGTAGTCTCAAATGTACTGGGAAAGAAGGTAGGGACTGAACCATATACCCAACCCACTATATCAGAAGAAGGAAAACCTTATCCCATTACTCCCTGCAAACAAATTGTACTGTTCAACAGCAGACTCTTTTTTATTGCAACCGTGACCGTTTTCAACATGATCTGCTGAAAACTGGGAAGAAAGTTCTTCCACAATCTCATCTTTCAGCGGTACAGGATTAGATTTGCATCCTGTTGAAAGAGCCACAGGCCCACCAAAATGGAACAAGGAAAAGCTAGTGTTATCCGTTAGTGATTTGGCAACGTCATTTTGCTTACCGCCTCCATTTGCTGCTTCTTCTGTTGCATGCATCCTGCCAGGGACAACCCTCTCTGCATTGAAATCAGTGAAAGCTTCGTGTGCTGTACCAGACTTGGAAATCTGAGTTCGCTCCTCTGCATACAATCCATTGGCCTCAATAACTGGCTGATAAACTGGTGGAGCAGCTAAATGCTGCAGAGTGCCATATAGCATGCATAAATGTGAGTTTCCTTTTAGACCATAGCCAAGAGGGCCAGTATAAAAATACGGGTTTGGAGGAGGGAAAGGCAATAAACCATTAGATGGAGTTGCTGGCCAAGAAACAGGATTCTGATGGTAGAAACTCATTGTTAAAGGAGCTTGGTACACTGGAAATTGTATATGTTAAAGGAGCTTTCTTCCCTGTACTATCTGGTGGATGTCCAAACAATTTCTGGTTTTCCAGAGCAACCCCTCTATTGACTTCCTGCTTTTTATCCATTCTTTTCACCTGAAACTCAGAGAAGCCATTTTGAATGCACATTGAAGTGTCCATCCTATCTGATTGCTGGCATGCATCTTCAGAATCTGATGTTGATGAAGATTCCAAATTTCCATGATGTGAAGGGGAGGTATTGCTATCTCCTTCACTAAGGCATGAAGAGCAGTTATCAGAATTAGAAGTGCTACAAATCATAGAATGAGGAATTCCATTCAGGGTAGGGTTTCTATTAGGACAAATTCCAGCGTCCTCATATCCAGCATTCAGTGAAGAATATTGATCCTGTGTTTCCACATGACAGTCTTCATCTGTTGCAAGGCTGGAGTTTCTTGATCTGTTAACCTTGCTATCCTCATGGTCAATTTCACCAAAAGTTAGACAAGCTTCACTTGAACACGCGTTACCGGATGAATTAACAAAGTTATCATCAGGTCCATCACCATTGTAAGTAGATGACCTCAAAGTAATATTTGTATCAGAGTTGCTCCTGGGGTACATTTTATGCGATTCTGTGGGCTCCCAAACTGTCATCGAGTGAAGTGAATCTCGACTAGTAGGATTGTTTCCGGAAACACTTATATGCTTCATATTTCCACAATCTTCACACATGTGAGTTTGTTGATTATACTTGTTGCCACAATAGACTTGCTTGGACATGGCCAATTTAGATTCTGTCTTGCTCATAGACTTGGGCTCTCGACCATCTCAAGTTGCAGAAACATGTGGCTCAATCTTCACTCTGTATTCATTGTGTTGGCCACAGCTGCACGAATAGAAGCCATATCTATCGCTCCAGCCATTGGAACACCGAAACTTCTCAGTATACATAACACCACCATTCCGACCATTGGACTTCGCATTGCTTATCCTTGATTGCTTATTAAATCCATTGAAGTTCCTCGAAGAAGCTTCAAAGTTTTCTTGATGTCGTGGCTCAGATCTATTAACAGGAGCACTTTCTGAAACAACAGCAAACCGGCGACGATCAGACCATTTCATGGACGGATCAAGCTGACCATCATTGTGAACTCTCAATCTCAGATGAGAAAATTTTGATTGCTCCATTATAAAAGAGCCATTTCCATCTTTTACCTTTGTACCTATGCCATCAGGACTATCAAAAGAGTGATTCTGCAAACTTGAAGTGGAATTCCCATAAAAAAACTGGTCTCCTTGAACATCAGGAGAGCCAGGTCTAGACACTATAATATCACCTGTGTCACTCACAGAGTCTCTGCAAGTAATAGCAATATTTTCTTCAACCTCAACAGTTAGTGAAGAATCTTCCCTTGCAGTATCACGAGAAACAGGACTTGTACTTTCAGCACATTTTTTTTCTCTCTCTCTTTCTTTCCCTTTAAGTCTCTCCTTTCTCCTAAGCTTTTTCTCCCGTTCTTTTGTTCTTTTCCTCTCCTTGCGTTCTTCTTCTTCACGCTTTTCCCTCTCTTCTTCCTCAAGAAGCTTCATCTGTAGAAATCATGCAGTGACAATAATATTTATCAGAAAAGCATACAGAAAATCCTATAGTTACTGATAAGAATAAAGGAAAATCTATCTTGAAGAATCACCAATTGCTCAGACCTGCTTTTCTAAAGTAACAATTTCCTTGCATGCAACAGAAACACGTTCTTCCAACAGCTTAACAGCAAGACTAACAAAGATACTATGTGCATTCTGGCGTGCTGTTCCTTCCCTAAAAGCCTTTTCAACCTGTATCAAAATGAATCACTTGTTTCTAAGTTTGTAACAAGAATTTTAGCAATAATGAGAACACAAAAAACTGAAACAGATTGAGTGGCACTGGTCTCCAACAAGCATAACTTGATGGAGCAAGTTAGCAAGTTTGGCCTGATACTTATCTCAACATATCATTGTTCACAGAACAAACACGTTGCATTTCCTCCAGCCAAAAAGATATTACTGTGAACTATGGAAATCTTTCTCAAAGTTTAACCAAAGACAATTTTTCATTTATTATTGGTCCTGCTTCTCTAAACCACGGAGTTCAAGAACAAACCATTTTAAATAGAGATTTTGTTAGAAACAACGGAATGAAATTCTGGTTAATAACTTGCACATATCAAGTCGTTAGTATAAACTGATTTCTGATATTTTTCTAACTATCACATTCTTATACACACACAGATTTAATTGTCAATGGAAAAGATAGAATCTCATAGCTATTTTGTTGTTTTAAATATCAATAGAAATGGAAGAATCCCATGGCTTTATTTGATATGTGAATGATTGAGAAGATTGACAGGTACATTGCAAGACTTTAAAGCACAATAAAGGTTAAAAGATATGAACATGCCTGTTCCTTAAATATAACAGTTGCCGCATCAAGAAGAAACTCTCGAGCAAGTTCAGGACTCTTCGCATGCTTTTGTGGACGTGCGTATTCCCCATCAAGCACATTTCTATCCTTATCCATGGAATCATCATCCTGAAAAGATGATTTAAAAGTTCAACTTCACAATTGTCCAGAAACCTTATCTATAAGCCTCATAAAGTTTGAACTACCTCTTCTTCCTCTGCCTCTTCAGCATGCTCAAAAAAACTTCTAATACTTTCACCCCTCGTGATTGTAACATAGCCATCTCCAACTACAAGCCTGCAATGCACACATTGTTGGCCCTTTAATGCATGGGCTTTTGCAGAAAACTCAGAGCAGCGGCCATCCAATTTCCAGGCCCTCAGAGTGATATAACATATACTCAAGCCATCAAGATCCAAGCCATTGACTTGCACACTCCCATTCATGCCAACATTTTCAAATTCCAAGATATCTGATTTTCCTTCCCCAGTTCCAACTGCTCATTCAAAGTGGTGGTAAGTTCCAATTGTGTCGGCAAAAGTTTGACGCCAATCAGCCTGGATGGTCTCATCAGATACCTGGGTGAGTAGTAAAGAGAAATATTGCATAAGTCACATAGATTTTGAAAATTCTCACAATAAGTTCAATAATTATGACTATAGTAATCAAAATTGAAATTTCAGCCATAAGTTCTTTACGAAGAGTAGATCAAAAGATGAACGTCTGGTGATATGTCAACAATAGTTGGTGCACCAAAAGTTTAAATACGAGGATACCTCATATAGAAAAGCTGTATCTGCAACACAAAACCAACTAGTGCACCGAGGCTCTCTGCGCATGCGTTTTAGCTCCTTCAGCTCCTTGAACTCACGGATAACATTTCTTCTGCAATCTCTGCAACATCTCTTGCTGTCAAACCTGAGCCAAAAATGCAAAAGTGAGATAATGAGATCTATACAAAACAATAGGGAGCAGAAGTTTCCAGGCATGTTCTAAAGATGGAGCTAAAAAAAATAGGTGATTTCTGAATACAGTTTCAGCCTAGGCCGGATACTTATATATGAAAAACTCTTAGAACTGGCAAAAGAAAGAGAATTTTGAAAAATAAGTTGTCAACAGAAAATGAACTCCAGGTCAATGAATATTACCCCCTTTTTCCGAAATTATCATGTTCTTTTGAAAAGCGTAAGACATTTTCTAGAACTTCAAGTAAGAGAATGGGCAAGAAGGAGGTCCGTCGATGCAACCCTTTAATGGCTCAAATCTCTCAGTCTAAGCCGGTTGAACCACACGGCCTCTAGCTTCCTCTTCCACCACAATGCTCTCCCTCTCAAGTTGTTTGACCTCAATTTTTGAATCCGCACTAAAATAAAGTGCATCATCATCGTATCTTCATTTTGAATTTTAGGGCTAACGTGTACTGGGTTCAATGGCTACTTTGACAGGGCATCATATTTCACTTCTATGCCAGCCGAGCTTGGCAATCTCTGGCCCAACTTTGCCAACTGCTACTCGGCATTCTCTTCTGCTTCCTGTGCTGCTCTGATCTACCAAGCCTGCCCTGCTTTGCCTAACCTACAACAATGCCAGCAAAACAACCCTTCACACTGGCAAAATACAAAAGTCCCTAACCCCTTATGGAAATGCATGATTTTAACAACTAAATGCAAAAATCTATACCTAAAGACAAGCAAAAGCATTGTGAAATATGGATAAAAATCAGTATTTTCTAGGAGTTAACAAGGTGTCACTTGCCACAAAAAGAAAGATTTCTTCGCGATGAAATGAAATATTATTGCAATGAGCCTTATTTATTTAAGATTTGTAATGACAATATCATTAGGTATTGCGTCCTAGAAGAAGATATGCTATCAATATTGAAGCATTTTCGTGATGCTCCTTATGGAAATCATTTTGGTGGCATGCGAACCACTTCTAAGGTTCTTCAATCTTGTATCTATTGTCCATCATCATTTAAAGATGAACACGAGATTGCTCAACATTGTGATCATTGTCAGCGTACAAGATCAATTTCTAGACGAAATAAAATGTCATAACAACCAATAATGGAGGTTGAGTTATTTGATGTTTGGGTCTGGATTTTATGGGACCTTTTTCCAAACTCTTTTGGTATTCTCTATATTTTGGTCATTGTAGATTACGTCTCTAAATGTGTTGAAGCTATGGTCGTAGCTAATGAAGATGCAATGATCATGCTAAAATTTCTCCACAATCACATACTCACTAGATTTGGGAACCTAAAGCTTTGATAAGTGACCAAGGAAAGAACTTTCATTGCAACCAAGTTGCTGCTGCATTAAAAAGATACAAAGTAAACCATAGACTAGCTATAACATCTAATCCTCAATTTAATGGTCAAGTTGAAATATCTAACTGGATCATTAAAAATATTTTAGAGAAAGTGGTTAACACCACTAGGAAAGATTGTTCTTCACAATTGGATGATGCTCTATGGGTACTTCGAACAACCAATAAAACACCACTTGGTATGTCACCATGTCAGCTAGTTTTTGGAAAATCAAGTGAGTTGCTTCTTGACTAGGAACATAAGGTGATGTGAGCTATTAAGCAAGTGAATATGGATTATGAAACTGATGGGAAGAAAAAGATGCTAGACCTTACAGAGTTAAAAGAGATTAGGCACAACGCCTATGAAAATGCCTCAATTGACAAGCACAATAGGAAATGATGGCATGAAAAAATCATACTGCAATGACAATATACTGACGAACAACAAGTCTTTCTTTTTAACTCAAGGTTGAAGCTACATCTGGGAAAATTGTGGTCACGTTAGTCTGGACCGTTTGAAGTAGTTGATGTATTTCCACATGGTGTAGTCACAATAAAAGACTTACGGGATGGGCACCAATTCAAAGTCCATAGACAACGGCTCAACTCCAAATCTTCTAGCACAATTATTCGACCCTTAAAACACAAAACACCATCATCATTCAAATGGAAATATGTCAGATTACCATCCGAAAAGTCCTTAACATGTGAAACCAACGCATCTTCATATAGTTGCCTTAGTTTAATCATTTGAGACAACATAGGCTTAATTCGCAACTCTGCAAACAAACCACCATATCACATCACACTTAACCTAGCAAACAACTCCCTAAGCTCCACGGCAGCCTTTCGACTCAACACATCCGCTACAACGTTAGGCTTTCCAGGATGATATTCAATTGTTAGATCATAATCTTTACGCAACTCAACCCATCTATGTTGCCTAAGATTTAACTCCTTTTGAGACATCAAATACTTCAAACTCTTGTGGTCCGTGTAAACGATACACTTCTCACCATAGAGATAATGTCTCTAAATCTTTAGAGCGAATACCACCACGACAAGTTCTAAATCATGTGTTGGGTAATTGCACTCGTGCACCTTTAACAATCTCGATGCATAAGCTACAACTTTCCCATCCTGCATTAGCACACAACCCAAACTAACATACGATGCATCACTATACATCACAAACTCCTTACCCACTTCTGGTTGAATCAACACAAGAGCGAGAGTCAAAACCTTGTTTAACTTCTCAAAACTACACTAGCAATCCTCTGTCCGCACAAACGAAACATTCTTTTGCAACAGACTTGTCAGCAGAGTTGCAATACTAGAAAAACCATCCACAAAGCGACAATAGTAACTAACAAAACTGAGGAATTCTAACACCGTCTTAGTTTACTTCCAATTAAGGATAACCTCAATTTTCTATGGGTCCACAAAAATACCTTCTATCGATACCACATGACTAAGAAACATCACATCCTTAAGCCAAAATTTGCACTTACTCAGCTTAGCAAACAACTATTTTTCGTTCAAATCTTGCAACAATATTTGTAAATGTTGATCGTGTTCTTCCTCGGTATGGGAGTACACAAGGATATCATCAATAAAAACAACCACAAACCGATTCAAGTGTTCATGAAATACTTTATTCATCAAGTCCATGAAAGCAACTGGAGCATTGGTTAAACCAAACTGCATCACCCAAAACTCATAATGCACATACCTTATGCGAAACGCAGTTTTTAGCACATCCACTCCTTTAAACTTCAACTGGTAGTACCCGAAACTTAGGTCAATCTTTAAGAACATAACTACACCTTATAATTCGTCAAACAAATCATCACTTCGCGGTAACGGGTACGTGTTCTTAATCGTTAACTTGTTTAATTGTCAATAATAAATACACATCTGCATAGTTCTATCCTTCTTCTTTACGAACAACACTGGTGCATCCCAAGGTGAAAAACTTGGACCGATGAAACCATGATCCAACAATTCCTGGAGTTGTGTTTTCAACTTCTTCAGTGCCATGCGGTAGAGAGCAATAGACACCAGAGTACGTCTCGATGCAGAATTCAACTTCTCTATCCGGTGGAAACCCAGGTAATTCTTCTAGAAACACTTCTGAAAAATCACATATTGTCTAAATATTCTGTACTCGAACTCCTTTGGTACCTTGATTCATCACAAAAGCCAAGAAGGCTTGACATCCCTTATTCATCAACTTCTCAGCTCGTAATGCGAAAACAACATTAGACAAGAAATTAGCATTCTCACCTACCACGACAAAAACATAGTCATCGACAAGGCTCAGAGAAATCCTTTTGGTTTCGAAATCCACAACAGATCTATGTTTACTTAACCAACCCATACCCAATATGAAATCAAAACCATGGAACGTCAACTTCATTAAATCAGCAGCAAAGACATGACCTTGAACAACCAACAGATATCTCTTATACATCCTTTTAATATTAACAGACTCCCCAAGAGAACTAGTTACTATGATAACCGCATTCAAAAAATCAATAGGAATATCTAAAAATTTTGCATCTTCACTCATAATGTATGAATGAGTGGAACTTGAATCAACTAAAGAAAATAATGATGAAGACTATAGGGTAAAAGTACCTGCAATCACATTGGTGTCATTACGACCCTTGCAATGAACATACACCCTTGCCTACCCTCTGTTCTCTGCTAAATAGCCACGATATGAGCAATAGTCCTCTAACCCTTGTTACGCCTCTGGAAATTACCCCTGTCATGGCCTCGACCTCTAACAGGTGCAACCATAGAGGCTACTTTAATCGGTGCATCTCCAACCAATTTTGGACAATCATATTTCTAATGCTCTCTCAAAAAACACTCCAAGCAAGCTCTAGGTGTTCCCTAACACTTCCATTGGTGGCGTCTCCCACAACACTCATACACAACCACAGCCACAACAGTTTGAGCATTCTAACCACGACTACCACTACTACCACCTTGCTTGCAATCCGACTTGAAATGTTTGTCCCTCTACCACTTGTTCTGACCACAAAAAAGTCAAGCTCAACAACTCTTTTTCCTAAATTAACATTCATTGACTAGAAAGCTAGACCAAATGACCATTCAATATCCCTGGCCTTATTGACCAACACATCAAATTAGTGTAATCAGCCGCAAGGAAATATGTCTTGATGTCCTTCATAAGGCCATAATGAAACCTATCACCATCCTGGCGATCATCGAGAACCAATTTAGGAGCATATTGGCTCAAACGAAAAAATTTCACCTTATACTCGACTACCTATATTCGGTCTTATACTAGATCCATGAACTCTCTATTTTTCGCGTATTAATACTGCGGATCGATGTACTTCCTCTAGAAAGAACACCCAAGTAATGCCAGCATCTGGTACACCAATAATAGTGGTTATCCACCAATGATATGTATTACCATGCAGTAGGGACACAGTGCACCCGAGGATCCGTGCACCCGTACACTCCATCTAAGCAAGTATAAGCTCAGTGATTTCGAGCCATTCTTCTATAGATTCAGGGTTCAACCCTCAAAAATCAACCCCTCCAAACCTACGTAGATACACTAACTGCAACCGTTGAGTGTGTAAAAGTACTATTTTTCTTGCCCTTTTTACTCATATTATTATTAGACTTAGGCACATTTTAGTTGCATTATTAAGCATCATGCATAATTTCCTAGTTTCCTTCGTTATTGAGCTTGGTATTGTATTTTGGTTGTTTTTAGCTGAAAAGACGTTGTTGCTGTGTTCTATTTTGTGCAGGTTAAGATTATCGTGGAAAGTGAGTCTTGCCATGACAAGTAGGGGCCAATTCTGAAGAAGTTGTCGTGACAAGTAGGGGACATTTCCAAAGGCCTTGCCAAGCCAGATTGCCATGCTCTACCTGGATGATTTTGCCCCAATTTCGGGATAAGATCAAAAAGCAAGGGATAACTCCCCAAGATCTTGATTTTCTAGCAGAATTTGATAGAGAAAAAGACTCAACCTTGTGAGAAGTCTTTGGAGATAAAATGGAAGAGATTTATTATCTTTTATCCAAATTAAATCAAACTTTATCCTATCAACATCACAAGCGGCATGTAACACCCTAATTTGTGACGTAGGAAAATGTCATGACATGACTTTTAAGAAAATTAAATTAGGTCACTATAATTGAGTTTCAATTAAAGGTCGAATTGAAAGGTGATATCTTGCTTGGAAATTGATCATCCTCTTAATTCTCACTTACACCGAAAATTAGAATATAGAGAGAGGGGGTGAGTTTGTTCAAGGTGGTATCTTGCTTGCAAATTGATCATTTTGATGCTTGAATTGTGCTTGCATGCTTTTGAATGTAAGCCTTCTTTTTTTGTTGTTATCCCTTTGATTCGAAATGTGGGTTGTTATAATTGATTTGATTCTTGTTTGATAAGGGTTGTTGTTTGATTGAATAAGTTGGTGTGATGGAATGTTAGTATAGAAATGGGAATTAGTAGATTGAAGCATGAAGTAGGAATCAAATGCATTTGTAAAGTTAAAAATTGAATCATTCTAATGATACTCAATGCTGGAAATTCAAGTAATGAATTTGTTATTATAAATTGACAAGAAGGGAGTTGAACAAGGGGACAAAAGGCAGAATGGAGTGATGATTCACCATCAGGAATAGCTCAACATTCCATGAGTGTAAACTATGTTTTCGATTAAGCTTAAGGTTGTTGAATTAGCTAAATCTAGATGATTAACATTTAAGGCTTGTATGTTTATCTGTGCTATTGCTTGCTTGAATCTCGGTGAGGTGAGTACACCAAGGTAAGTACGTATCTTAGTTTGATAAGTCAAGCATGAATGTAAGATTGGTGGATTTTAGAATGCAATTGAAAGCATATTGAATAGATGATTGATTACTTAGTGATACAAAGCTTATATGGACTTATTGAAAACATTACATAGAGCCTTGAATAGTATTGGTCCTAGATAGATTGGCATGCCAATAGAACCTCTGAGCTCAGCTTGAATCTGACTATAGTCCCTTGATTCGTACTATTGTACCCTTGTAATATATGGGAAAGGATATAAATTTCAATGGTACCAAGGTTCCATTCGTTGTTGATGATTGTGATTGGAATTGTATATCTTGACTAATAGCTAGTCAAGGCCATTATAATCAACTATGGTTGCGTGTATAATTGACCACTAGAGTGGTTTGTTTTTCCTTGTTGAGTGACTTTAATAAGCTATATGGCGGTTTAAAATTCTTTTTTTAGAAGCATGGCTTGGTTCAAAATGAATTAATGACAAACTTGAAATAAGCTTCTCGCTCAATAACTAATGAGCATGATATCTAGGTGATCAAATGTTAAAAATATTAAGAGATAGTCTTGATTGAATTATTTATGATTATGAACAACTAAACAAAGAACTATTTTGTTAAGATACTTTACACTCAATTGTTTAAGTGAATTGCAAGGCTGACTAGCTAATTGTTCACCTTGATACTTTTCAGATTAACTTGATTTTGTTCAAGGTCGGGAGGCTATGCAATGTCAGGAAGAATTCTAAAGTATATTTGTAATTAAGCTTAAAAACTCCTAGAAGATGGCACAAGTAATTGTATAATGGCTATATCATGTTGAGCATTTTGTGATGGGTTTTGTAAATTCTTATACTTTGTGGTTGCTTTATATTCTTTGTTGCTTGTGGTTCATGGTTAGATTGATGTAGTGGCAATATTGGTTCGACTAATATATGGAAATTTCCTTGTCTATATCTATCATGTAAGTCGAACCTAGATAATAGAGGTAAAATGGTTTTGAATAAACTTAACCAATTGATAATAGCATAATAGATCATGAAATTAATTTGGTTGCTTGATTCTTGATATTAATTTATAGAATATGAAGTTAAACTATTATATATATGTAGACTTAAAGATTAGTCTTAGTTGAAGTGTTCAAATTGTATCACTTACGTCCTAATTTTGATAAATCTATCTTGACATTACATCCTTGTTATTAATTGGTTAGAAATCTTAAAGCTCCCATTAGGATCATTCAAATGCCATGGTGTATGTATCATTGATGCTTATTTGCTTGGTTGGTTGCTTGATTTTGAACTTGTCTTTCTTGAAGTAGATCGAACACTAACTTGAACAACAAGTTAGTTTGTTTACTTTAGTTTGCTTGTACCTTCTAAGTTAGATAAGGGGGTATTAAAATTTGGTATTTAGAGCTAAGGTTTAGTCCATCCTAGGACTAAACCGGTTTAAGTTGCATCATCAATTATCTTTTGTGCCATCTAGGAGTTGAATCTAATTTATACTTATGACCTTGTTTGATTAAATCTCCCTTGAATACTAATTTTAGATGTCTGAGACACATCTGGGTCGACGTAGATATAGCCCAGCTGGTTCCTCCAATGAGGGAAGAAGTGTAAGATTGAATCAGGAGCAAGCAAATCCTCAAAAAGCTACAGAACTACAGCCTGAAGCACCTCAAATCAACTCGATTCAAATAGAATATTTCCTCAGCATGACTGAGTTATTTAACCAATTTGTTACCATCTTGAAGCAAAATAACCCTCCTGCACCTATAGTGGTTCAAACTAGGGCTCCAATTGATAAATTAGCTCAACACCGAGCTTATGCCTTCACGGGTTCTAATGAGGAGAATTCGGAAGTAGCTGAATACTGGTTCGAAACTACCACTAGAATATTAACTAAACAACTTCAGTGTTCGGTTGAACATAAGGTGGAATGTATTACATGGTATTTCTTTTTGAAAGAATTCCAAAAAATTCTTCTTGGTGAATACATGGGATTTCTTCTTGAAAGAATTCCAAAAAAAATATATAAGTGACCAGTACTTGGCTGAACACATGAGGCGTTTCTTGTACTTGAAGTAAGGAGGTAGACCTATCTAGCAATATGTCAGTGACTTCTGTAAATACTACAAGTACGAGTCTGAGTACATTAAGAAAGAGGAAGATAAATGTTGAATGTTTATTGACAGTTTGAATGATGAGTTAAGCCCTATGTTTACGGCTCTTGGGATATCAGATTTTCAAGATTTTATGAACCGGGTGATTGCTACTGAATCCAGAATGAAGGCTGCAGACAAGAGGAGGGAAAATTATTCCAAGAAAGATAAAAGATCATGGTTCGATAACAAGCCCCCATGGCCTTCCAAGAAACCAAATAACCAAGGAGGAAACTCCTCAAATTATATCCCTTCTCAAAATAATAACTTCATTTAGAAGCCTCAGACAGTAATTAAGTCTTCTACACCTACAGTCTCAATTAATAGCTCGAGGAATTCGGGCAAGGATCCTCAGTCTCATTTTTGTAACTCCTGCCAAAATTATCACTCGGGTCAGTGCAGGAAGCAGTCGAATGCATGTTTCCAGCGTGGAAGCTTGGATCATTTTTTTAGAGATTGTCCATACAATGTGAACAAGACTTCAGCGTGGGTATTCTCAAACTCCAATCCCAACCCATCACATTAGGGAAAGGGACCAAAACAAGCACAGTCAAAAAGTTCAGGAAGAACCTATTTATACGCATGAAGAATCTTAGGCCCCTGCTCGGGTATACCATATTCGAGGCTGTGAAGATGAAGATGCGCCTGATGTAATAGCATGTACTATCGAACTAAATGATAATCTTGTATATGCCTTATTTGACTCGGGTTCCACCGTTTCTTTATTTGTTTCCCTTTGATTGAAAAGCTTAATTTGAACTCTGAACATGTTGATAAGGGTCTAGTTGTTTCGAACCCTATAGGTGGAAGTGTAGCTTTAAACCTTATATGTAAGGATTGTCCTTTACTTATCCAAGGCATTCCATTTCCTACTGATCTTTATGTTCTACCCTTTTGTGATTTCAATATAATTTTGGGATTAGACTGGCTAGGGAAACACGAGGCTTGGATAGATTGTCATAAAAGAAAACTTAACATTCGTGGTTTAGGAAAGGAATCCATACTCCTAATTGACCAAAAACTCAAAGATTCAAACCCCCTTATTATTGTTATGGTTGAAAATTTTGAATCTAAACTTGATATCAATTCAATTTCAATTATATCTAAATTTCTCAATGTTTTTCCTAAGGAACTCCCAGGACTACCACCAAATCGGGAAGTGGAATTCAAAATTGAGGTTCAACCTGGAACCAATCTAGTGTCCATCACTCCTTATCGGATGGCTCCAGTTGAATTGAAGGAGCTTCAAAAATAGTTGCAAGAATTACAAGATAAAGGATTTATTTGACCAAGCTCGTCTCCTTTGAGAGCCCCGGTACTTTTTGTCAAAAAGAAAGATGGGCCGATGAGGTTATGCATCGACTACCGGCAACTTAATCAGTTTACTATCAAGAATAAGTACCCACTTCCAAGAATTGAAGACCTGTTTGATCAATTGAAGGGTGCTACGATATTTTCCAAGATCGACCTTATATCAGGATACTATCAAATGAAAGTCGAGGAGTCAGACATACCTAAGACTACATTTATAGACCTTATGAATCGAGTTTTCAAGCCTTATTTGGATACGTTCGTAGTAGTTTTCATAGACGACATTCTTCTCTACTCGAAGGATATGGATGAGCATTCGAAACATCTTCGAATAGTACTGCAGATTATTCGAGACAAACAACGCTATGCTAAATTCAACAAGTGTGATTTCTGGTTGTCTGAGGTGTCTTTTCTTGGACATGTGATATCAGTCGAGGGGATTAAAGTTGATTCGAAGAAAATCCAATCTGTTTTAGAGTGGACTTAAGAACATCAGTGAAGTCATAAGCTTTTTAGGCTTGGCCGGTTATTACCGAAGGTTCCTAAAGGGATTATCAATTTTAATTGCTCCTTTAACCAAACTTCTCCAAAAGGATGTGCTTTTATTTGGTCCAAGGATCGACTACGAAGCTTTGACCAATTAAAAGAGGTGCTCACTCGAGCTCCAGTTCTAACGCAACCTGAACCAGGAAAAGAATTCACGGTTTTTAGTGATGCTTCTCATTTGGGTCTAGGGTGTGTTCTCATGCAAGAAAATAAAGTAGTAGCATATCTTCTCGGCAATTGAAATCTCACGAATTAAACTACCTGACACATGATCTCAAGCTTGTTGCGATAGTTTTTGCTTTGAAAATATGGAGACACTATTTATATGGGGAAAATGTTATCTTTATACAGATCCTAAAAGCCTTAACTATCTCCTAACTCAAAATGAGCTTAAACTTAGACAAAAAAGATGGTGAGTTGCTCAAGGACTACGATCTAATTATAGATTACCACTTGGGAAAGGCCAATGTAGTGGCTGATACACTCAGTCGCCAACATTCTTGTGGTAAGACTTCGATCAAGCTATCTTATCTTATACACCTATTCGAAATTATGAGATTACCATCTAAGTTAATCTTGTTAATTTGTAGACTAAATTAGACTCAACTTCCTTTAATGCACACTCTCGATTATGCAAAAGTTTGAGGTTCCTAGCTAAATTTCAAATCCAATCTGAATTGGTTTCAAGGATTCGACTCCTACAGCAATTTGTTTCAAATTTGCAAGATATGAGGCACAAGCTTGATGGAGGAACCGAATCAGATTTTACTATAAAAGAAAATGGTCTGCTCTATTTATGAAGTAAAGTTTGTGTGCCTAATGACCCAGATCTAAGAAGAGAAATTTTGCAAGAGGCTCACAATAGTCATTTTTCGATTCATCTTGGATCGGTGAAGATGTATAAAGACATGAAGAAGTTATACTGGTGGCAAGGGATGAAATTTGCTATCACAGACTTTGTATCTAAATGCTTAATATGCCAAAAGGTGAAAGCAAAACATCAAGTTCCTTCGGGATTTTTACAACCCATTGAAAAACCACATTGGAAATGGAATCCTATAACTATGGATTTCGTGAGTGGACTGCCCTTGTCACCTAGGAAAAATAATGCAATTTATGTAACACCCCTTCCCGGCCTAGTCGAGAACCGGGTCAGAGTATGCTACCTATAGACTAAACAGGGTCGATACAATAATTCCATACAATAAGCGGTGTTATTAGGCTTGACGTGTAAGAGTAAGCAATATACAATTCCAATTGATCTATTACGAGTCTATGATTACCCAATTAATCCTTTATAGGTTTTATGGACTACAATGAAATTTTAGTATTTGAGTGGACCATTCTTGAAACTAAACTTACTAAAATGAAATTCATTATTCAAACAATGGCCATGTAAATTTTCAAGTTGATCGGAGTTTATTTACCCTTCCCATTAACCTGTACAATATTCAGTGACCATTTCATAAACAATGCAAAACTGTATTCAACAACTTTTAACCAAATTAACTACCATCGTATCGATACCCTTATGGTCGTATCGGTACGCTAAGCCTAATTTCCAAATTCTAGATTCAAAGGTAATAGGATTGTATCGATACGGTTAAGGGTCGTACCGATACTGGTTGACCATTATGACTTAGTATCGATATGCTTTGACCTCGTATCGATACCATTTTTACACCCAAATTCCAGTAGCCAAAATCCGTATCGATATGCCTAAGCCATATCGACAAGTCCCTTGTTGACCGTCATTGACCTGACCAAATATCAAGGCTGTATCGATAGGCCATCTACCGTACTAATACGTCCTGCCCTGTAATGACAGATTTTTGCTAGTTTATATTCGATTTAAGCTATCAACCAAGGTCCAAATTCAATGAAATTTTACTAGTAAGTTTTAAACATTATAAACTACTAGCATACCAAATTTCGTGTTAATACGAATCCATTTACAATGTTTTCACCTTTTAGAACCAAATATGCACTTTTAGTCCTTTTAAGCCATATGAAAAGTTCATTTTAAGCCTTTTGCACTAACATCCCACGAGCACAAAATATACATATCAAAGGAGCCTTATATAACTGTTCTAGGTACTTTGCCACCCTACTAGGAGTTCATAGGTTCGATACGCTTCAACTTCTCCAATCTCCAACCGTAAATCTCTTAACCTGAAATGGATGAGATGCAATGCATTAGGCATATATTGCCTAGTGAGGTAGTCAAATGATAGCAATAACGTAGTAATGCATGGTAATTCAAGAGGTGACAATAACAATACAATGAACTATCAATAACTATGCAATGATCATATTCATCAACAATGTTCCGTATTTTAACAATAACACTTGGATCAATTCTAGATAGTGGATATGCGAATTCCTACGCCTCGCCAAATCAATGACTAGTCTAGTCCCTCTGCCTCACCAATATGACCAATATCACAACACATCCCTCCGCCTCGCCAAATCAATATAGGCCGTAGTCCTAGGACAGTAGTCCACCCGTACAGTGAGCTCATGAATTCTATGGCATGCCAATTGTATCCAAAATCCTTTCAAATCCAAGGTCCGATGACAATATCAATAGTTCATGTTCAATGTTCTTATTAATAAACAGTGTTCCAGTGTCCATATTCAATAACAATATCTATAACAATGGTAATGTCCAATAACCTCAATGACAATATTAATAGTCGAATTTTCACTTACAATGTTTCAATAACAATAACGATGTTGACATCAATGATCAATCACAATGGCTATATCAATGCTCTATAACAATATCCTATACTTCCATGATTCAATGGTGATGGAGATGATAATGGTAATAACATTACTCAATGGCAACAACAATATCTATGTCCGATGTTCATTAACAATGACGATGACATTGACAATGCTCAATACTCAATTGAAAACTTACCATACTTACCATAATGTCCGATAAGTGATTCAATGCAATAATCCTTAACAACGGAGTTAGAAATGACAATTTTATTATCGATGAAATCGGGAAAGGCAGTAGCCTTATCCCGAGACTCCAACTACACTCACCTCTATATTCTGAAGCTTTCAAGGCTCTCGGATAGTAATCCCCTTATTCCTAGCTTTTGTTGGTGATAGTGGATGATCTCTACCAACTTCTTAAGCTAGGTAAAAATAATAGGATTTGGTTAAATTCAATATTACGATACCGAAATCAATATAACGATATCAAAATCAATATCGAAGCTTAAAATAGCTATTAGCTATCAAACTCCAAGGATGGCCAAACTCTAGCTTGTGATTAAGCTTGATATATCTATGGAATTCAATGGTTGTTTGGGGCTTATAGCTTACCCGATCACTTGCAACGATTTGATAATAATAAATCAAAGGAAATCAAGCTTTCCAACCTTCAACAATGGAGGTGCTAGCTTGCTTGAAGAAGATAGATGGAGGTGTTTGCTTGAATCGGGTAAGTGTTCTAATCCTTGGCTATTCACTTAGCTTTAATTGAGAAGCTTTCCTTTCAATGAAGGAAGCTCTCCCAGTTTTCCCACGTATGGGATTTATAATTGAGGAGCGATTAGTCCCTCAACTCTCATTTCCTTATACTTTTATCCCCAAACTTCCAATTTCTATAATTTAGCCATTAAAAGGTTTCTAATACATTCATTAAGGTCCTTAAACAACAATTCGACTCAATTAGAGTCCATTACCGATACAATTGACCTTGTGGTCAATATGAATACAATATTTGAACATTTCTGATATAGGGTTTTTGATCACCAGAACCCAATTCCAACTAGGTTGGATTTTAGGGTGTTACAATTTGGGTGGTGGTTGATAGATTTTCTAAATCAGCTCACTTTCTTCCTATTCGAATGAGCCTGAGCCTGGATCAGTTGGCCGAACTTTACATTCGAGAAATAATAAGACTGTATGGTGTCCCAATCTCTATAATCTCTGATCAAGACTCTAGATTTACTTCTATATTTTGGAAATCCTTACAAAAAGCTCTAAGGACTAAAACAAACCTTAGCATAGCCTTTCATCCTCAATCGGATGGTCAATCTGAAAGGACAATACAAGTTTTGGAAGACATGCTTCAGGCTTATATATTAGACTGCAGGAAGAACTAGGAGAAAGCTCTACCTTTAGCTGAGTTCGCATACAACAATAGCTATCAATCTTCCATTTGAATGACTTCCTTTGAAGCCCTTTATGGAAGAAAATGCAGAACACCTTTGTGTTGATCGGAGTTGGGAGAGAACAAAGCTTTAGGACCTAAACTTTTTTGAGAGGTGAAAGAGCAAGTCCAAGTCATTTGTAATCGATTGAAAGAAGCTTTCGATCAACATAAGGCTTATGCAGATCAAAAAAGATGGCATATCCAAAATAATGTGGGTGATAGAGTGTTTCTCAAGGTATCTCCGTGGAAAAAGGTGTTTAGATTCAGAAAGAGAGGAAAGCTCAGCCTCTATTTCATTGGGCCATTTGAAATAGTAGAAAGGTTTGGCCCTGCTGCTTATCGATTGGCTCTCCCGGATGAATTTAACAAGATTCATAACGTATTCCATGTGTCAATGTTGCGAAGATATCGACTAGATCCATCTCACATTATTGAACCATATGAAGTTGAATTGAACCAAGACTTATCCTATGAAGAAGAGCCAATTTAGATCCTCGATCGAGAAGATAGAAAGCTTCGTAATAAAACAATCTCCCTTGTCAAAGTTTTGTGGAAGAATCATAAAGATAAAGAAGCTACGTGGGAGCTTGAAACTACCATGAGAGATCAATACTTGTATCTGTTTTCCTCAGGTAAATTCGGGGACGAATTTCCTTAAGGGGATTGGAATTGTAACACCCTAATTTGTAACGTAAGAAAATGTCGTGACATGACTTTTAAGAATATTAAATTAGGTGACTATAATTGAGTTTCAATGAAAGGCCGAATTGAAAGGTTAGAAATTAGAGGTGCTAGATTAAAGTGACTATATAGTCTAATATTCAAAATTTGAGTGTTGCATGGTGATTTAATAATTATTAAAGAAATTGATTATGTGGCTTAGTGTTGAAAAGGGGGGCACGTGTGGTTATCCTTAGATGGATAATAAACAAATTTCCATCATCTTCTTCATTCTCACTTACACTGAAAATTAGAATAGATAGAGAGGGATAGAGTTTGTTCAAGGTGATATCTTGCTTGGAAATTGATCATTTTGATGCTTGAATTGTGCTTACACACTTGTGAATGTAAGCCTTCTTTTTTTGTTGTTATCCCTTTGATTTGAAATGTGGGTTGTTATAATTGATTTGATTCTTGTTTGATAAGGGTTGTTGTTTGATTGAATAATTTGGTGTGATGGAATGTTAGAATATAAATGGGAATTAGTAAATTGAAGCATGAAGTAGGAATTGAAAGCATTTGTAAAGTTAAAAATTGAATCATTCTAATGATACCCAATGTTGGAAATTCATGTAATGAATTTGTATGAACTAATTCGTGATTTAAACAAAATTTAAAGGTTGTCATGTTCGAGTATAACATGAAAGAGAGCTGTTTTGGAATTAACATGTTAAAGGGCTATTGGGAAATGAATTAGGGACCAAAATTGTATGATAATTTGGTAGTAAAGGGCTATAATAATTGTAAGAAACAGGGGAATGATGTATTAAAAAGGTTGGTGGCAGATGTTAGAGAAATTAGATGTTGCCCTGTTTTAGATAAAGGAAAATCTATAAGGGGACTGCTATGTATAATTGTGACATATCCAATGACTTGAAGTGTTAATTATGGAACTAAATGAAATGGTGGAAAATATATGTATGTAAGCATTAGGAAATTCAACCTTAAGGCTTATTTGAGCATGTATATGATAATAGGTAACAATTAAATGATTCTAATGCACCATTGAATTGATATTAGAAATAGACAAGAAGGGAGTTGAACAAGGGGACGAAAGGCAGAATGGAGTGATGATTCACCATCAGGAATAGCTCGACATTCCATGAGTGTAAACTATGTTTTCGATTATGCTTAAGGTTGTTGAATTAGCTAAATCTAGATGATTAACATTTAAGTCTTGAATGATTATATGTGCTATTGCTTGCTTAAATCTTGGTAAGATGAGTACACCAAGGTAAGCACGTATCTTAGTTTGATAAGTCAAGCATGAATGTAAAATTGGTCGATTTTAGAATGCAATTGAAAGCATATTGAATAGATGATTGATTACTTAGTGATATAAAGTTTATATGGACTTATTGAAAACAATTCATAAAGCCTTGATTAGTATTGGTCCTAGATAGATTGGCATGCCAATAGAACCTCTAAGCTCAGCTTGAATCAGACTACAGTCCCTTGATTGGCACTATTGTACCCTTGTAATATCTGGGAAAGGATATAAATTTCAATGGTACCAAGGTGCCATTTCTTGTTGATGATTGTGATTGAAGTTGTATATCTAGACTAATAGCTAGTCAAGGCCATTATAATCAACTACGAATGTGTGTATAATTGACCACTAGAGTGGTTTGATTTACCTTGTTGAGTAACTTTAATAAGCTATATAACGGTGTAAAATTCTTCTTTTAGAAGCTTGGTTTGGTTCGAAATGAATTAAGGATAAACTTGAAATACGCTTATTGCTTAATGACTAGTGAGCATGATATCTAGGTGATCAAATGTTAAAAACATTAAGAGATAGTCTTGATTGAATTATTTATGATTTTGAACAACTAAACAAAGAACTAGTTTGTTAAGATACTTTACACTCAATTGTTTAAGTGAATTGCAAGACTGACTAGCTAATTGTTCACATTGATACTTTTTAGATTAAGTTGATTTTGTTCAAGGTCGGGAGGCTAAGCAAGGTCACGAATAACTTTAAAGTATGTTTGTAATTAAGCTTAAAAACTCCTAGAAGGTGGCACAAGTAATTGTATAATGGCAATATCATGTTGAGTATTTTGTGATGGGTTTTGTAAATTCTTATACTTTGTTGCTGCTTTATATTCTTCCTTGCTTATGGTTAATGGTTAGATTGATGTAGTGGCAATATTAGTTCGATTAAGATATGGAAATTACCTCGTCTATATCTATCATGCAAGTCAAACCTAGATAATAGAGGTAAAAGGGTTTTGAATAAACTTATCCAATTGATAATAGCATAACAGATCATGAAATTAATTTGGTTGCTTGATTCTTGATATTCATTTATAGAATATGAAGTTAAACTATTATATATATGTAGACTTAAAGATTAGGCTTAGTTTAAGAGTTCAAAATGTATCACTTACGTCCTAATTTTGATAAATCTATCTTGACATTACATCCTTATTTTTAGTTGGTTAGAAATCTTAAAGCTTCCATTAGGATCCTTCGAATGCCATGGTGTATGTATCATTGATGCTTATTTTCTTGGTTGGTTGCTTGATTTCGAACTTGTCTTTCTTGAAGTAGATCGAACACTAACTTAAATAACAAATTAGTTTGTTTACTCTAGTTTGCATGTACCTTATAAGTTAGATGAGGGGGTATTACACGGAAGAATTCAAGAGTTTGATCGGATAATAACCCAATCTCTAAGGAATTCCAACAAGAACCAACTCCTCCTATCAACACACAGCCGATTGGATCATCCTTTTAATTAAAGAAGATCAAATCGTAGCCAAAGGGGTCGAATTGGTGAGAGAATTAGGCGAGAGATAGAGCAGATCGCACCCTCTTCTTCTTCTTCTTTATTTTTAGGCGATTCATGCTTGGGAATTTTTATTTTGTATTTCTTTTGAACCTAGCCGTGAACTAAATTAAACTGGCATGAGATATCTTGGGTTTGTGGTTTTGATAAACGATTTAATAATTTAGGTTTTTGATTGCAATTTAAATTCAAGGTTTGTTCATTCTTGGTTTTTACTTTTGCTTTCGAGTGAATTGGGAGAGGATCTCGAAAATTCATCCATTTATCTAGCATCGGGAGAGTTAGATTCAAGAAACGAATGAGCATGATTTTCATTCAACAAATTGTTAATAGAGGTTAATCCATCTTAAGAATAAGATTGAAATTTCAATGGCTAATAGGAGCGTAAGATTTGTTGTTGTTCACCCAAGGTTAATGCAGGGAAGTATCACCAAAGCATGCACAATAAACTAGTGTTTCGGTTAGGGATAACTAGAAGCCATTGAAGAATGGTTTGTCGAACCTTGATGGAAGGAACCCAGTTGCCACGACAATTGAACCAGTGTCGTGGCATAATCACTTGCCACGGTAATTTAGCTAGTTTTACTTGCTATGACAATCAAGTTACCTAAGAAATCAATTGCCTAGATTATCCATTCAACTATCGCACCACTACTCATGATAGCCTGGGCTACTCTCTCATTCGGTTACTTTCCAATTTTTTTACTTTGCTTAATTTACTTTACTCGTTAATTGAAAACACCTACCATCACAATTTGTTTATCTTTTCAGTGCAAGGAGTTAGAAATTAGAGCTTCACCAATCTCTGTGGAGACGATATCTATTTTATACTATAACTTGCGACGTGTACACTTTCACCAATTGCAAAGCACTCAAAACACGCAACGAGTTTTGGTGTTGTTGCGAGGGATTGGCAATAGCGACTTTGTTTTTATTTTCTTGCACCTTTGCTTATTTATTTTATTTTTGTATTCGGTTTCAAGAGGTTAATAACTTTGGTTTTGCATTGGTGTATGACCAAGGTGAGACCAATAGCACTAGATTATCCATTTGAACCAGAAATTGAAAGTGTTTTTTGTAGACGAAGAAGGGAGTTAAGAGAAGAAATGAAAGATCCACTTAATGATCCAGTTGGAAATCTAAATGCCAACGGCAATCAGAATGTCGCAGTATGAGTCATGGTGGCCTTACCAAATCAACCGTTTATCACACGAAATAGACCCATCCAAGACTACTTAGAAGAAGATCTTGACGGTCTCACTCCAAGAGAAGTTACGCCTGAGATTCAGGGCACCCACTTCGAGTTAAAACCTGTGATGTTTAATATAATCAATACAGTTGGTCAGTTTGGCAAATCCGATACTGAGGATGCCAGGCAACATCTCAAATCGTTCTTAGAAATCTGTGATTCATTGAAGAAACAAGGAGTCCCTGAGGACATCCTAAGGTTGAAATTATTCCCCTATTCACTAAGGGATAGGGCGAAAACATGGTTGAATAGTATCCCATCCGGATCTTTTGTCACATCCCAAAACTGGCCTAGTCTGAATTAGATTTTGGTGATCGAAAATTTTGAATTCGATGTGCAAAATGTTGTAATGAATGACCATTGTACCCTTCTTTTGTAATGAAATCACTATTTGGTCCTATATGGGTAAAGGGACTTCTCTGAATGTAATTCAAAGCCCAAAATGCAAATTCCAAGCAAGGCATATCGATACGGTCAAGCCAATATCGATACGGCCCAACTGTCAATAACTAACTTATTTGTTTGGGCATGAGCGTATCGATGCCTACCTACCTCCTTGCTTTAATTCATTCGAAGTCAAAAGTTGAAAAAAAGTAAGCAATGTGCTTACCTACCTCCTTGCTTGACCACTCCCATGTGAAAGCCATCAGAAAAGTGACTAATATCAAATAAAAAGGAGTGATTAGATGGATGGCTTAGGGTTGAGCAAACCCCCACCCAAGGGAAATGTTTCTATTGGCTTAAGGTTAGGTGGGCAATTATTAAAGAGGTTAAAGAGGATTTTAAAACAATTTGGTAAAAAAGGGAAAGCTCCCACCTCTGTTCTTGCCATCTACCGAAACTAAACCCACCTTTCTATCAAAATAAGCACACACCTCCATTATTGTCTTCAACCTCTAGCTAAGCTAGCACCTTGGTGCAATCCTCGATCATCGTTTGACTTCAATACCCCATTTGAAAAGCACATAACTCGATAAGCAAAACCTCTCATTTGATTTGATGAATCCAATCTTCGTTGGAGCTTAATTTTGAAATTAGGTTTTCCCGGTTCAAGTAGGAACCCATGAATTAGGAGTTTGATTTTGTTAATTCGATGTTGTCCCTAAGCTCCGGTAAGTTCATAATATGTTTCTGAATCCTTAATTTGAATTCTAATGTAATCCTAACTTTGTGCTAGCTCAAGTGTTGGAGAAGGATCCCTTGTCATCTCCAAAGGAAGCTAGGCACAACAGAGTTGTAATTTGAGAGCCTCGTAATAAAGGTGAGTTTAGTCGTATCATGGGATAGGCACAATGCCATCCCAGTGCATTATTGTGGTTTGCTATGCATTGTTTCAAAGCTCAAGTAGAGAAATTGGCTATAAATTCGAATGGTAAGGTTGGGTAAGCCCATGTGTCATTTTGATATGGTTATGGATATACAGGTGACATATGATCTGATATAAATGAACTATGAAAATGATATGTTGAAATATGAACAACTATGTTATATTATGTGAAATTGATAAGGCTATGTGATGATTCAATGTACCATGTACGATGATATGTCATGGAGCTACGGCTCACTTTCATTTTTTATGTGTTATGGCCTACAGGCACAAAGGTAAGAAAATACCAAGATATATGTGAACCCTGGACATTTGTGAGTTTTGGATACAATTGGCATGCAATATGGTTATTTGAGCTCGTATAAGTAAGGGTGGACTACGATCCGGGGCTACGACCTTTATGTGGGGGAGATAAGGATGGATTGTGTAAAGGATTTATCCGGAGCTACGGCTCAAGGTTACGACCTATTTTTCGATATATGTGTGGTGTAAAGGGGAATTCGTGTATCCATCTGTTACATTGTCCAAGGGGATTAATATGTGTTTAATTATGCTATGTTTTTGTGAGAATATGATAAATGATCCCAAACATTATGCTTATGAAATTGAAGATGTTATTATGATGCCTAATTATGTTGTTATGTCATTCATGATGATAGATTGCCATGCATGTCATGTTATTCGTTTATGTTTGATATGACTACCTCACTAGGCTATATAAGCCTAACATATGTGTGTCTCATGTATTTTAGGGTCTTGAGATCCTCCGAGCTATGAGCGTCAATCTCTCGGTTGCAAGTCACTTCCACAAATCATATGTATGTTTATTTTTGTTTCTGAACTCCTAGTACTGTGGCATAAGGTTTAATGTGTTGTAAAGGCCTATTCTGATGTGGTTGTGCAAACCTATTAGTAACTAGGCGTGGTATGGTTGAAATGGTGTATTTGGGAATTGTTAAAATGGCTAAAATGAGCATTAAGACACTAATTGGAAAATCATAGTAAACAGATTTGAAATGTCCTAAAATTTGACACGTAATTAGAAATACTATTTTTAAGATTTTTGGTAAAGTTTGATAAAATTTGAATAACATTTCTAGGTTAATTCAAAAAAAAGAGTAAAAATTTGTCATTACAGGTCATGGCATATCGATACAGGTGTTGGCGTATCGATACGGCCAGGCATAAATTGGCTCAATGGAACATGGCGTATTGATATGGTTTGGGCGTATCAGTAAGGAATTTGGTCACTGGAATTTGGATTGGAAAAAGGTATCGATACGGGTAATAGAGTGTATCGGTACGTGGTCAACACGGTCAACGCATATCGTGTAACACCCTCTCCTCAGCCTAGTCGAGAACCGAATCTGAAGGTGTTATCAGAAAACATATTCACAGATCATAAGCTAAATCAGAATTCAGAAACTTGTTTGAATTGACTATTATTCTCTTTTTACACTAACTTATTAACTACTTACTCAAATTGGGGTCAATTTTAATCTTTTTTGAATTTTAGGGACCAAATTGAAAATTTTACAAATTAAGGGTCCTTAGCCAAAATTCATGTTATCATACTAAAATTAAACTTACTAATTATTAGCCTGTGAAATTTTATTACTAACGGAGGTCATTTACCTATCTAATTAGACGATGCAATATTTACTGACCATTTTGTAAACTGTTCAAAACTATTTTTATTCGGATTAACCTATCAAGTGATTTCCAAACCTTACCAGATTTTACCAGCAAAAACTAATAATCAGAAACTCTAATAGCACACCAAATTCTAGAATATTTTAAACTCATTTAGTTTTCCACCATTTTAAGCTAAACATGTCTTTTTAACCGTTTTTAACCTTACCTAACATATCATTTAAACCCCTTTAAGTTTGTTACAAACCATAGACAATATACACATAACAAAATGGGTAGGTTAAACATCTTTATGTCCTATGCCACCTTATTAGGAGTTTCAAGGCTTTCTCGGTATTTGGAGATAGCTTCGACAATTGCCTCGGTAATTTAAAGAAGGTGTTACCACGCTATAAGGAATCTGACCTAGTTTTAAACGGGGAAAAGTGCCATTTTATGGTGGCTGAAGGCATCATGCTCGGTCATAAGATCTCATCCAAGGGAATCGAAGTAGACAAGGCCAAGGTGGATGTGATTGAGAAATTACCGCCACCGAATTTAGTCAAAGGGATTTGAAGTTTTCTCGGACATGCAGGTTTATTCATGATTTTTCTAAGATTTCAAAACCCTTGTGTAATTTGCTTGAATAGGACAAGGCC